>OX421942.2:20827237-22027237 GCA_949128155.2 Xanthia icteritia | reverse complement strand
CTTTATTATTTCGAAAATCCCATTTGTTCAGTACCTCAAAAATATCTGAGCTATTCGAGGAATTAACAACTTTAAAGACTTTAAATTCCTCAATTCCTCAGCAGCTAATTGTCCGTGAGAAGAATGGCTCGCCAACAATTTAAGTAACGTTTCTAATGGCGTGCTGGCGCTGAAATAATTAGACTAATTTTTGACAAAACTGTTTAGAATGAAGGCAGGTCAGTAAGTCTGTGAATTTCCAGTAACATTTACGATTACTGAATGTGACGGTAGACAACGCCACATGTAGGTGACCGCTCTATTAAGTATCTAAATTCCTTTAGGGAATGGTCACTGGGGAACTATACGAGTCTCTGGGAAAACTGTATGTATTATCGAAGATTATAAGAACGTCTTGTCCTTTAAGAATTATGTAGGGGAGAATATTAATTTCATTTACTTAATTAATATTCTTATGTTTGAGTTTGTTTGATCAAAAGCACACCATAAAAAAAAATCTAAAGTTGAGCTCCTATAACCTTTTCAGTAGTTCTGAAATCAATAGCAGTGAGTTGTGACGTCTCAATGTCTATCTTGGATCGTGGTCTGTTCCGATTGACGTCAGCTTCGCGTTTGTGTTTCAAATGACAAACGCCAGTACCGCCATCGATTTCTGTTTAGTTCAAGGAGGATTCTTTATGGTTCAAAATGTTTATTTTTATTTCAGAATTTATAACGTTTACATAAATAACGCGAATCTTTTGTTTCGACCTCTGGGACATAAGTCGAAGTTTTGTGTTGTTTTACGGATATCGCAAATTGAGTTTGATAAGCTTCCAGTGATAGTCCCCACCACCAGCCAGGTAGCCGCTAGGCGTGCCCCCGGCTTTGCTCACGTGACTGTGAATTCTACTGGCATTATAAGTTAATGGGAACGTGAAGTCATACTAATTCGT
Source organism: Xanthia icteritia (assembly GCA_949128155.2). Classification (NCBI taxonomy): domain Eukaryota; kingdom Metazoa; phylum Arthropoda; class Insecta; order Lepidoptera; family Noctuidae; genus Xanthia; species Xanthia icteritia. Next base: position 22,026,302 of record OX421942.2, on the reverse strand, counting down.
AATATGTTCCACAACACCAGCTGTTCATTTTGTTATGAGTATCCCCCATTATGTTTAAATCACCATTTTGTCCTGCGAAGTTAGCGAAAAGTTTAAAAGTTAGCGTTAAGTTGATATTCAGATTCACCAATTTTAACGTCACGATTTTGTCGTAGGTGCGACGATGACGGTGATCATTCAAATGTATCACAGTACTCGGTGATTTTTACCATTATATTAATATCACCATTTTGTCGTAGTTTTCGACGGAAACGGTGATCGTTCACATGTATCACCGTACTCGGTGATATTCACCATTATATGAACACCACCATTTTGTCGAAGCTGCGACGTTAACGGTGATCATTAATATGTATCACCGTACTCGGTGATAGTCACCATTATATTAACATCACCATTTTGTCGTAGGTGCGACGTTGGCGGTGATCATCGATATGGATCAGGGCACCTCGGTGATATTCTCAGCCTGTGTGGCGGTGTTCTACACGCTGTTCGGAGGACTGTACTCCGTCGCATACACAGACGTCATACAGCTCTTCTGCATATTTATAGGTAAGGAATCATAGTTTAAAAAGATATAATAGGGTAAAATATAATAAATGTAATAAAAATAATAATCAAAACTCATATATGAAAAAAAAAAACAAAATAGACGTTCATTGTTTCATTGTGCCTGAAATAAAATTGCCAAGCACAAAAGTGGCAAAAAATAGTAAGGTACAGCTTAGATACAGATTAGATATTCAGGCAACGGAAGAAAAGATGCTTACTTATAAGAAGAGTAAATAAATAATAAATAATAATTAAATGACAGAGTTGCCTCGGCGCCAAAGTTTTTGTAAGTTACTTGGCGTGTAGCAATGTAATTTGTTTATACAAAAATTCTTACTATATATTTTCACTGTCAGTAGGCAACATAACTACCTAATATTCTTATGTAATGATTTTTACACAAATAGTATAGATTTGTGTGCTGTTTGAACAGAATAAATAATCGTATGAGTAGTTGTGGAGACGCCCATCATACACGGCTAGACCTGCACGTATTACGTGTATTCAAGTTTTGTATATTTCAAGTCTATCATCTATGCATTATCTACATAATGAGCTCACCTCAAAGACATTTAAATGCTCAACTTTACCCGGTCTCTGAATTGAGAATTTGAAGTTGAGAACCTGTTGACCACTACTTTAGCATAACCTAAATAAGGTGATGCCTGTAGTCCGTGAATTTCAATATTTCTTTAGACTTTTGCAAATAAATTTTGAATTTCGCGGGTTTTCACCTTAAACCTTAAGTTATCCCAAAGTACCTACCTAGTGTTTGACAAGTTCTCAATTTAGAAACCGGCAGCTAGTACCATGTCCTGGAGCTGTCCCTTACTCCAGGTCTGTGGATGTGCATCCCGTTTGCGTGGGCCAACGAGCACGTGAAGCCGCTCAGCTCCATGGAAGTGGACTGGATCGGCCGCGTGGAGCCCGAGTACTACTGGTTCTACGTCGACTACGGACTGCTGCTGGTCTTCGGAGGGATCCCTTGGCAGGTGAGGAATATTGCCAGTTTTTTTTTTGTGAGTAATAAATTTAGCTTTAGTCACTCCTACATATTAATTAATTAAACCCGCCAGCCGGACAGCTAGATGCACTGATTTCCTTAATTTCTGGCGTCTAGCAACTGTTGTACCTAACTATATTGTAATTTTCTGCCAAATAACCCTAACTTACGTAACGTAACTTATAAGCAGAGTAATTTACAAAAGTTATTTTTTCTACATATTAGATTTGGAGATGCCATTAATTTTTAAGTGTAAAGAATGAGTCTTATGACTGTTGTCTTTAAACCTGAAACCTCTAATAAGATAGACTACCCTTCACTGCACCAGTTTAAACCAATGTTCTGCCCGCCAGGTATACTTCCAACGTGTGCTGAGCAGTAAGACGGCGGGTCGTGCGCAGATCCTGTCGTACGTGGCGGCTTTCGGCTGCATCATCATGGCTATCCCGCCTGTACTCATCGGAGCCATTGCCAAGGGCACCGGTAGGTTCACTTCACTTGTTATACATACTTTTGTCATAATATATTATTAAATCTGAAACACTGATCATCATCCCTAAATACATCATGAGTCGACCCTGTTATGGATGAAATTCTGTATCTATTATTTTTCTTCTTCATGCCAAAGGCCCTGCGTTACTTGGAGTTGGGTAGTTAGTTTTTCTTTTCAATTCTCCAGTCAGAGGGCCATGAGTGGCTTTAAAACTCTGACACCAGGTTAGTCACTAACCACTCGAAAAGAAGAAGAAGATTCTTCCAAGGTCCCGCGTTACTTGGAGTCGGGCAGTTTGTTTTTCTCTTCGATCCTCCCGAGTCAACCGTCACCTGTTAATTTATGTCATGCCTTACACTACTCATCCAACTTTACTGTTCTTGTACCTGTTCTGTAATATCCATTGCCTCTTTTCTTTCCTTAGCATGGAACGAGACCAGCTACCGCGGTGACCTGACCCCGGATGGCGAGTTGACTTCGGATCAGACTTCCATGATCCTGCCGCTGGTGCTGCAGCACCTGACGCCCGATTTCGTGTCCTTCTTCGGGCTCGGAGCCGTGTCAGCAGCCGTCATGTCCTCGGCTGACTCCAGCGTGCTCAGTGCCAGCTCCATGTTTGCCAGGTGAATATGAGCTTTGTTTTTCAGAACACTAATCATATTAATGGTCGATTGACTTATGTGGTACTTGACGTTAATTTCGCTTATTTTTCGTTTAAGTTGGTCTCATTTCTTTACTAACAAGCCCTGGCAAAACATTATGAACTTTTATCTCCTATTTTCTCCATTCAGGGGTTGAATTTTCAAAAATCCTTCCTTAGTGCTCACCTTCGTTATAACGGAAATCTTGCGCAAAATTCATGATTTTAGACCGGCGGCGGCTTAGGCGATGCGTTGTCTGTCCGTGAATGAATGATTGACAGAATTAAAGATTTTTATTAAGTAGAAGATAATTGTATTAGTCCGACTACGCGGGGTGATACTCCAGTACGGTCACTAACCTTGCCATCTTCTCCCCAGGAATGTGTACAAGCTGATCTTCAGACAGAACGCGTCGGAGATGGAGATCATCTGGGTGATGCGCGTGTCCATCCTGATCGTGGGCGCGCTCGCCACGCTCATGGCGCTCACCATACCCTCCATATACGGACTGTGGTGAGTTCTGCGTTTATATTGTTTATAAACAGGAATGAAAGAGAAATTAAGCCGAGTTATAAATTACTTACTTACTTATTGGCCCTTCAACATTTTGGTAAGCTTATACGTGGGTCTACATGAACCAGGTCCTGAACAGAGGTTTGGAAAACTAATTATGTATAATTGATTTAATAAGCTATACAAGTGTACAAAGTTTTATGGAACAGCTCAACCCGTTTGGATCGCACACATAGCAACGTGCAGCGCCTCAATAATATGCTCAGGCGCAAATGTAAGGTGCACGGTCGGTGCACATCATTATAATAGGTGCTTACCTAGGCAGTAGTAGGTTCTGTAGTATGATATTTTAACCATCTTTACATCTTGACTTTGCTGTGATATTTTCCTTTTAGTTTTTGCAACTTTAAAGTTGCTTGTGTTGTATTATTTTGCTGCATACTTTCATGGCTCGAGAACTTATAATATAGACAGCGCCTGTAAGAAATCCGCGGGCAAAGTTCCGAAGCTGTACTTTCTACTCCACAAATCGAACAAACTCTTCTAACAGACAATTCAAAAGTGCCTGTAATTGGTTTATTTGAAATGAATGCTTTGAGTTAGAGTTTTATGTAAAGTTGTACGCAGAGACTGAAAAGTCGACCTTTAATTACATGCTCGTTGTGACAACTCCATATTTCAACAGGCCTGCATCTGTTTAAATTCCGTCCCTTAAAAACAAGTCCCTTTTTCCACGTTAAGCCCACGTTAGCACGGACGTAATAAAATCGCGGCGATTTTTTTTCGTCCATTGGATTTTCAGCGCTCTTCCTCAGCGCGGAGAGTTGAAAATCCAACAGGGTTTTTTTCAACGCGCTCGGTTCAAAACCGAGATTTGAAAATTCAGTGTACAAAAAAATGGTCGCGATAAAAACACGTCCGTGCGACCTTGGGTTAATCCGACACTCGTGGTCCCCTCGACGTCGGCAAGTGTTCGCCACTCGATCCTCGCTCGTGACAAAATATCGGTTTACCTTTGTTTCGAGCACAGGATGAAAAAAGTGTAGTCTTTAGAAGGGACTATTTTAGTGTGGAGACAAAGATTAACAGTTTCGGACTTGAGACTCACAAACGTGTATTTTGGTTGAAACATTCGCAGAAAAAGCAGTTATTAATTAGCGACCAATTTAAGTTGTAGTTGTTGGCACTTAGGGATGTTATAGGTTATTTTATAAAGATAAGTAGTTACAAGATACGTAAAACTCTACACAAAACTCGAAATTGAAACAGTGTAAGTACGTATAAATCCGCAATTATTTACTTTGAAAACAAGTGAATTTTATTACAAATTGCATGTAACAGCATAGCAACAGGTCCCAGCGCCCCCAAAGATCTAGGTGTAATACTCTAAGTCTACTCTAAGATCTAGGTGTAATTCTCAAATATCTCGATGTGATACTCAAATGACACAGAAACATTTATTTCTCATTAGTGTTTGGTGTCTGTTGCAATCAATAATCGCTGCCCGCGCCCGTCGGCCGCGGTCGCATTCATATGAGTACTGAGGACGCATCATATTATATTATAGACTAAGAAAATGGCCCGGTTTTGGACGAAGTTTTTTTTGTACAATGTGTACATAGCTTGATCTTTTGAGTTAAAACATAACCCTTTCAGATTCTTCATCTACTTTCAAATATAGATGCCCCAAATCGCCCAAAAAGGAATGAGAACTATTTCACCTCCTCTTTCCTCAGTTTAATCAATGTTATCAAATGGCCGCCCGTCCTTCGACTGATAAGCACGGCCGCAATCAAAATACTAGCACAAGAATTATTTTGAGTGATTTTTAAGAGTCCTCCGACCCCCGAGTGACCTGAATATATTTTTGATCTAAAGTGTGACACTTAAAATCAGTCCATCATTTTCACAACACAGACAGACGCACTTGAACTACAATATGTCCGACGATGGTGTTGCACACAGCGGTTACGATCATCATTCCATTGACACACATCCCGATGAGCCCAACTAATGGCCGATACTGAAAATATATAATAATCGACAATTATTATAATAGAGTAATGCTTTTATGATGGTGTTATTATGGCTGTGCAATGGAGCAGTAGTGTGGTAAGGGTCCTTCGAGATGTGCCGCTCTAAGGGACCAAACGTTGACTAAGCTAGCTGGACTAAATGGTTTACGCAGTCCACTGGACATAGGCAACGCGTAGGCATGTCCAGCGGACTGTAATAGGCTAAGTTGATTAGGGGTTGTTCGCAGCTGCAAGCGGTCAAATTTTCTGGATATCATTTAGGATCAATATTTTAACCGATAAGCGACCCAGATTCCGTAAATTCAACCCCAGTTCGCTGTACTATACTATTTACAGGGTATTTATAAATAGTTAAGCGGAATAGGTTACTAAATATACGTCAGACCTACGTCTATTGTATTTTAAAATGAATTTCCGCAAGGTTACTCCTGAGCCACTTAGCTACTATACTATTTGACGTGAACTCATTTTCATCACAAGCTTTGGCTTAGTTGAAGAGGAAAACAGAAGGTCAATTCTACTAAATAACGTGCAAAGTGAACAACAGCAGACCGGACAGCGATGAGATTGTGAAGACGTGACAAAAAAATGGTATTCCGCTAATCTTAAATTCAGTTTTTACACATTCTGATCGCAATCTCAACTTAGCCTAGATTTTGTTTTAACAGAATACCTCAAGACACAGACATTTATTCGTCGGATATGGTATGTACAAAGTTGGTTAGGTATAATTATGTTCAGGACACATCCGCCGCTAAAAGCGACATACGAATATTTACATTTACATGGTCATAAAACCTAACTGAAATACTACTTATACTCTAATAGCAACACAAAACACTAGACTATAGACATAAAGATACATTTAAAATTAAAATAAAACACAACAACAACAATATTTGTAGGTATTATAAAACTAAATAAATCTAATATGTATTCCTTGTGTATACCCTTATAATCAAAAAAATATTTTAGTATATAAACATTATTTTGGAGAAGCCATGTTTTTAGATTTCTTTTGTAGTAATTACATTGTATTTCTCTTATTACTTTTGGAATATGGTTGTATTTTTTTATGGACATAAGGTGTAAGTGGAGAGTGCTGTTACAAAATTGTTTTTTTAGCTTGGGTCCCCTTTTGTAAATCTATTGTTTTCGGTTACTGTGCAGAAGAAGTGTGATTTTTTCCTAACAAATATGGCTATTTCTTAAATATAAATAGAAGCTAGCGTTAAAACCTTTAACTTTTGAAAAAATGGTCTACAACTCTCATATGGAGGCGCCCCAGTTCTCAAGCATTTTTTTTTGCGCTATGAAAGCTCTTTGAATATTGACAAGTTACCCCGTAGGAGTTAGACGTACCTCAATACAGACGCTACGCAGCCGTGATAGGCGTTGAGTGCAGCTACTTCATTCGCTCAAACTCAAACTCGAAGCATTTATTTCAATTAAACCAAATACAGGCACTTTTGAATTGTCAAGGGGTCAGTCAGTCAGAAATATGAAGCTAGTTGCCCATTCCAAAGCGTAGGTTCCTATGGAGAAGAACGGGCAAGAAACTCCACGGACACTCTTTTAATGCAAAATATGGTTACATAATATTGTTTACATCATTCAAGTTGAAGTTATACATGTGAGAACGATGCAAAACATTAAAAGCGTCCATTAGAAATAAAAATAAAAACTAATTCAAACATTAAATTAAATTAAAATCGCCGTGGCAGCTAAGAGATGACCAGTCCCTACTGACGGCGCCCGTTCACGAACATGACGTATGGATTAGCACCATTCAGCTCAACCATTTTGAAGGGAGCTAAATGATCCAACACACGCGCCACCGTCAGTGAGACATTAGAGTGAGCATGACATACTCTCAGCCGCCAGCGCACATTCAAGTCAATGAAAGACATACCCAGTACCTAAATGGTAGCTTTATAGTCGGTACATAGTACTCACACATGTACTATGCAATTATACAATGCTAAGAGATTGAATTTATACAATGCAAAGATAGTTTTTAAAATCTTCAGCAGCTCCAACGGTATTTCCAAATGCTAATCAATTAGTTAGTATATAATATATATATAGTATAGTAGTATATAGTATAGTTGTATATATAGTAACATTTGGTAATTTAAATCTAATGCATTTGGTTTTTTTTTTATTTAGTACCAGATTATTTACCGTAAACCAATCTTGGACCTGAACAATAAAGCTATTCACGTAGTCAAGATTTTGTGACCGTCGGTTTATTTTAAAGATCAATGATGTGTCATCAGCAAATAACACCATCTTCGGTTGATTTTGAAATAATTGGGGTAAATCATTAATATAAACTAAAAAGAGGAATGGACCCAATATCGAACCTTGAGGAACGCCCATTACCATTTCAGATCCTAATGAGTTTGTGCCGTTGACTTGAACTTTAACCTTTCTATCTTTCAGGTATGATCTAAGCAAATCAAGAGCTGTATTCCTAATCCCATGTAAAATTACGTATCACATTCTATGAATTCAAAAAGTTGAATTTGAATGAAGTCGTTAAACATAGCGTCGCTTGGCGCGTTGTTTGAAATTTTTATTTGTTAACACTTTACTTTTAGTTTGATATCACATCTTTATGGTATAATTATGGACACTAATACACTATGGATGAACGTATTTCGATCCAATGTGTATTATATTAGTTTTAATTCACTTGGTTTGTTTATATTCGTTGTTCACTTTGGTTATCAATGTTTTGTTGTTTTATAACTTTACTATAAACGGCGTCTAATTGTATACACTTGACATAATAAATTAACAAAATAACACTAATAACTATTTTTAATTAATTTTTAAATACAGAGCCGAACTGTACGTGACGGCAGCGCCATCTTCCTCTTGTGTCATATTGACGCTTTTGTGATGTTTCTACTTGAATTTAAATATTTTTTAAGTATATGAAATAGCCTTCAGGTAATGTGTAGTATAGGCCCCTAACTTATTAAAAATATTCAAATACGGAAACACTCCAGAAAGATAAACCTCTTTTTCTGTTGCAAGTGTCGAGAGTTGGATTACCTTTCTTCTTCCCTTTGTAACAAGAACGGTGGTTGCAAACGAAGTATTCCGAAGCCGCTCGGCTCTGCTCGGCTCCGCACGCAAAAGGATTACTTCTCGCAGTGGGCTGAGTTGCTAATTGAAACTTAATCCTCACTACCGACACTCCCTCATACTCTTTTACCTCTACACGTGTTTAGGGTTGTCAAGAGATAGTTGTGAATATTTAATTAATTTTAATGTAGATTTTTTTAATGTAGCTTTGATGAATTTACTTTTGTAGAAAAGTTCCAGTAGGTCTAATAAATCAAGAAATTGTCAATACATCAATAAAACATCTCCATCTTGGCTTTCGGAGGTATTACATGTTTTTGGGTAATGAATTTGATTTACAAATTGATATGAGGAATAGGAAAGCATTTTTTGTGTGTAAAAGTGGTTCGCGAGTGCATTTTTTTTTAAACTAAATCAAAATAGCAAAGCACGTAATATTCCACACCTAAACGGAAAAGTCGCCGCACTCGCGATTCTGAAAAATATTACCTCAAACTCGAATAAAGACTAAGACCAAAATCCTGGCACCTGCAAATTACAACCCTATTCACCCCCTTTCACCCACTACAGGTATTTCCGGAGGGTTCACGCGGGTACACGGTCGATTGGATCCGTCTGCTCACACCTGCGAAATTGGATGCCGTATAGTCTGCGGAAAGGGGTGTGTGGGGGTGAATTGAAAATTTAAACCCCCATCTAATTTTACTCTGCTTCGGGCGGAGGATGAAATTGTTTATTTTTAAAATTGCTTCTTTTGTGGAACTGAGTTGCATTTTAAATGTTGTATTAAAACTTTTAGCGTTGTTTCACGGATTTAGTTGTGTTCATATCAATCTATTATAGTTTCTATTGGCCAATATGGCACGGCCGTTTGTGGCCTTAGTTATTTAAACTTAATTTATTATAGTATTCTAGCTTGCCCCCTATTTGTTTAAGTTTTACATTATGTGGGTGTATTATAGATACACCTCTGCCTAGCCCAGTGGTCGAAAACCGCGAGCCGCATGCGGCTCTTTGGCCCATAGAGTGCGGGTCTGTATAAATGTCGATGAGTGCAAGCGTGGATACGCGCGGGGTCGAGGTTTCGGTCATCAAGCAAGATAATAAAGTTATGTTCAAAATTTAAACTATATTTCAAAGATTTATTTTCGAAGTATTTTCTCCAAAAATTAACAGGACATCGAAAACTAAACATTTACTGTTGTTCCTTTCAAAGTTTTCCAAGGTTTACTTGTTAAGGGTGCACTAGTCAACGGCTTGAACTCATTGGTGGGTGTGACTAATATGCATGCTAATTGGTCTAATTATTTATTTATTTCGTTTTTTTTCTTTAGTATTTATTTATCTAGATTTTTGTTATTTATCTAGATTTTGTTTATTTATTTAAATATTTATTCATTTATTTAGTGAAATAGACGACGATTTATAGTGAAAACAGCGCGTAAAATTTCATAAACAGACCTTTGGGCGTATAGATATTATGGACTGAAAACTACTGGATGTATTTACTCAAAATAAAATTATTTGAACTTTTGAATAAATTATCTATCCCTGTAACGTTTCTATTTTGCCATTTTTTATTACACTAGTTATTTATTTACGCCCAAGACGAGTTAAAATTAGTGTTTAAATATGGAAATTTTAACGCTCATAACTTCAAAACAATTTTTTTTTCCAATTTCCTTCCATTAAAGGTGATGATGACAAAACAAATTGATATAATTTTTAGTTTTGAACGTACATTGACAAAAAGACATGATTGTAATCACCATTCTCTGTTTTTGTATGGAAGAATCACCGACTAGTGTACCCTTAATAAGTAAGATGCCTTCATCAAATTATTATCAGCCGATATGATGATGATGATGAAGGCATCCTACTTCCTTAGCAAGTGAATTTGAGGAAACGTGGAGTGAAAGAGGATGAGAATTTTAAGGATTAAGAAAATCGTATTGAGACAGTTTGGACACACAGAAAGGATTGGCTCTCATAATAAATCTTAGTCGTTATGATATTGATATTTGGCTCTATTAACTAATGACTTCCGACCACTGGCCTAGCCCTTGGAAATACACGCGTGATGTTATATTATTCTAGTATTATTGTTTCTCTAAATAACTGTATTGCTCTCTGATTGTTTAAACAAAGTTATGCTTTTGATCAGTTTTCGTTAAAATTGGCATTGACGTTATTATTTTATTCAAACATGTTTTTTTTTTAAGTAAACAAATTAGCCAACAACAACTTTAATCAATATATATTATATATTGATTAAAGTTGTTGTTTTTAAATTTGCTTTATTTTCTCGTATGATTATACCTATAAAGGGTTACTCTTTTAACGATAATATTTCTGTGACAAACCCCGTGCAAACTCGTTTGCGGAGGAGTCAGCCATTTTCTCACCAATTTAAACATTACGTAACACTGCACCAATTCATATCAGCTCACGATTTATATTGGAGCACTATTAGTATTAATTTATATGCTGCGGCTGTTCAAGCCCTCAATTCATCATTTGATGGTATCATAAACAGTGCGATGCGCAATCCATGCTCGTGATGAAGCCATGGCCGCGCAGGGCGACGCTCTAATTATACCCACACTCAGGACGAAGTGCTTCGAAAGGAAGATGGCGCAATGGGCCGACTACCATACATTTATTAGGATATAAAGATTATTGCGTTTAGTAAATATATGGAATGATTTAGTTACATTAAAGTGTCGGGGTTATTAATGTTCTTTCAATGATGTGTTGGTTTGCGTTTATGATGACATCTTTGCCGATGTTTAAGTAATTCCATGAATCAACTTCTGACATTTCTCTGAGCGTATACATAGGTATACATAGGTACTATTCAGACATGTACAAAGGGTTATACGAAGTTCTTATCTCAATATCTAATTTGTTTGTACACAAACTGAAGAGGGATACAACCAATAGGAGTACAGGAGGAGGACTACAGGAATACAATGAAGAGACTGAATTTTTGCACTAACGCCAATTTGGTTACTTATGAAAAAACTAACCTTTCTAGACAGATGAAGCAATCAATAATGTAACATCATAAACTACTGCAGGATTCCTCTGTTCACCAGCCTCTTGTAGATCAGCGAACACAGAAAGCGAGATGTATCGAAGCACCGTATTAACCTATCCCAATCTTCCAGGTCAATGTGCTCCGACCTGGTGTACGTGATCTTGTTCCCGCAACTGCTGATGGTGGTGCATTTCAAGAAGCACTGTAACACGTACGGTTCTCTCGCCGCCTACATCGTGGCGGGGCTGGTGCGCCTCACTGGGGGCGAGAAGATGCTGGGGCTGCCCCCGCTCATCCATTACCCGGGCTGGGACCCCGTGAATGAGGTGCAGCTGTTCCCGTTCAGGACCATGGCGATGAGCATGTCGCTGTTTACGCTGGCGTTCATTTCGTGGTTGTCTGTGTGAGTATGACTTTTTTTGAGATGTTTTATGTATGTTTTTAGTGCAGGAGTGGTACGGTCGGGCTGTGTCGTTGTTAATATGTTTATTAAGTTGTCATTCTTACGTCTTTTACATACAAGAAATTTTACTTCTTAAAACTACTTGTATTAACTTACCTTCAAGAAATAGCATAATTTGTAGTGTCAAACTCTAAAGAACGGGCCTATTCTGAAAAAAACAAAAACACCCGATTCAAACCTATTTCACAAATATCTAACTTGAATAAGACGTAGGTAGCATCCTACAAGCGATCGTTCGTACAAATTGATTGATTCAATTCACGTCGAGTGCTCAAACTCGACTGCTGAGCAAGTCACTGACACATCGTAATATCATAACAGACATCAACTTTATGGAATAATGCTATTGAAAAAGTTAGATAATTCTATATCAATGCTGAAGTTTAAACGATATGGCCAATGTCAGCTGGCCATTTCATGAAATTATCAACTGTAAGATGTGGCCACGACATATACATTTCATCAATTACATGGAGGGAAATTGATTATTGGATACTGTAATTGGGCTGACAGTGGCCCTACCAACCTTCGCATGGCCTATTCCCGTACATAATAACTCGTGCGTACACAAAATAAGAAATAACATAATCGAGTTTTTAAGACAAGATAGTCTATCGAAATAGATAGAACATCAGACTAGTGATCGACATCCAAAATCTAAATGTCACCGAAGTGATAGAGATTAATTTCAAGCCCCCGTCAGAGTCTATATAAAGTTATAGTTTCAAAGTTACAGCTCTGACCGACGGCTTTACATCGAAAATTTATTTTCGTAATACATTTTCAGCGTTTGAGTCGAAATCGTTGGCTCAAATGTTTGACAAGCTTCATCTAATAATCTGTAAAGTTTGTTCAGACCTCTTCCCGGGTATTAATAATTTAGACAGTTGTTTAATTTCGGGGAAACAAGAACTAGGTCTTTATACAACTTGTTGCCTGGGTTAATTTACACAGCTATTTCGCAAAAGTATTTTTCAAACCTTTCAATGTTTCAGAAATTCAGCAAATTGATTTCCCAATTCGCTGTACTTCTGTAAATACCTGCCTATAATTAATTCACTGACCATATTTTCATTTCTCACTTTGCTGTGTGGTGTTAGTATTCTGAGAACCTAACGAACATTTAATTCCCACAAAAATATTTTTTAATCAATCTGTTGGAGTAAATCGATATGTTAGAGGTTTTTTAGACATCTATACGTTAACAAATGAATATAAATTGTGGCTGTTTTCATGGAAATATTAATTTACTTGGGTCCCCGGAAGTATCTCTTAAGCCGAGAGCCTCGTCGTCGCATATTACGTTCATGTGGATGGCTCATCGTACGCAGGCGCTCACATTAAGGCCGCGGGGTCAGGCTTTCTGAATTAAGCATTCAGGGACTATGAGCGTTTGTAAAATGAGGTCGGTTTATTATTGTAGTATTTTGGAGCTATTGGATTGGGATGTTAATTGAGAAACAGTTTTGTACGGTAATTAAGTTAAGTGACTTCATATAGGATTCAAATATAGGTGCTGTTGGGCTATTAACTGATATGGCACCGGACTGCTCGCTGAGAGGTTGTAGGTTCGATTTCTTTCCGTTTTATTACTGTGGTGATCCTATGTGAGCACAAACCACAGAGCGTGTAAAATGTCTATGGCACGAACATAATAGGCAGAGATGTCAAGTAGGTACTAGTTATGTGCAACCTAAATGTCGAGTTCAATAATAAAACCAACGTTTTGTAATGCAATATCTAGCGCAGATCGATTGTAGAATCACAATAAGTCCTATAGCGGCAATAACTATGCAAGGTATTGAGATGGAAGATAGAGTAAGCGGACCAAATGAAGTTAGTGCAAATTCAAACATTCCGATGTCTTAGAAATCTGTTACATTATTCAAGGGGATAGATAATCTACTGCTATTCTAAGCTATGACCACCCAGAAACTAATGTCAATAGTAGCTTTCCATTCACAATTAATAAATATTACAATCAAATACATTACATAATTTGTGTCATAAGCATCTGCTAAAACATCCACACAAACAGACATTTCGCAATCATTTTCACTTAAGATGGAGGAAGTGTTAGAATTTGGACGTTATGATATTTGATCACTGTATGGTCATGATATTTGACCACTATGTGGTGTTTGTTAGCTATTAGGGTTTCTAGGTTTATTAGCACTAATTGAATAGTTAACTTGTTCTATGACACTAAATACATGGAAGTCAAAGTGCTGTGATGTAACTTCACAATTTAAAAAAAATGGTCATTCAACGCATTTTAACCTTCTGGTGATGTTATATTTATTTATTATTTTCTGCTAGCTCTCATTTACTTTTTTTGCTGTTTTATACAGTATCTAATGTATAGCTTTTATTATGAGTTCAATAACTTACAATTCTGCCTACCTCTATATACAATGGCATGATGAAAAATAAATATTTACCCATATTTACCTTCAAATATTTCGTCATGCTATTTTCCAAACATCCGTTGTCCACGGAACGACTACCTCTAGTCTAACACCAGTAGTACACCTCCGCCGCGAAACCGTAGCAGTAGTTCAATTCAACTGGTTTGCGTCATGTTCCGCTATTCCGCTACTCGAAATTCGATTAGCGGAACTCGAGTAGCGTAACATGACGCGAGCCAGAATTTTCCCAACTCCTAAAAGCTATTATGATGTTATGAAATGTGGAGCATACCCTTGCATACTTCTTCGATATAAATCAGAAGTTATTCATTTTAATGATTTTCAACATAAAAATAAATAACTGCGATTAAATTCATCTCACCTTGTCCCTAGGGTGTCGTAACATGTTATTATATCAGGGATGCAGCATCCGCCCGTGTTGTAGATCCGTCGTATTTACGCCAGTAGCACACCTCCTACGCGAAACCATAGCAGCGAAACCGTAGTAGTTCTATTCAACTGGTTTACGTCATGTTCCGCTACTCGAAATTCAAGTAGCGGAACTCGAGTTCGGGCGGATGCTGCATCCCTGATATAATGACATGTTACGACACCCCAAGGACAAGGTGAGATGAATGTTATGGCAGTTATTTATTTTTATGTTGAAAAACATTAAAATAAATAACTTCTGATTTATATCGAAGAATTATGCAAGGGTATGGCTCCACATTTCGTAACATCATAATAGCTTTTAGGAGTTGGGAAAATTCTTACTTGTTAGGAAATGTACTTGATTATGTTGTATGAAGACTTTCCTAACAGTATCTAAAATCTAATAAGACTGCTTGAATATGGTAGCAAACACGGAGTCTCATGCAGAAAAGTCTACGATGTAAGGTTTAATAGTTAAGGAAACAAAAGCATACTATTAGATACAGATAAGGACTATTACCAAATGCCTATTAGTAAATCATCGACAAATATATCGGTTGTAGTCGTGACGTACAGACGAACAGCCGCTCACAATGATCTGTAATGAGTGGAAAGTGATTGTGTATCACGACTTGTATGAGGCTCGAGAGGAACAACATTAGTACATTGTTTACTTATTTGGGACACGGATTTTATACCAAGATGATGTAATTTTAAGGCATGACTACGTATTATAAATGAATGCGCTGTCCCGTTTGATAAGTGTTTTGTGAGTCTTTGATGCAGTTATTAGAAAGCTCTTTTTCAATAGTTTACGATCTTTTTATACCGTCTTGTATCACCAGGAGTATTAACTACTACTACAATGTAAACAACTTGCGGAGTTGCAAAACAATAATTACGATACTAAATTAAATGTCTTTAAGTTCTATGTATGATTAACCCATGATTTAAAGGACTATAAAACCTATTTACCTATCTATAGGCGAGAGATTCATGACGCCTTCCTAACTTAGTTTAATTACTAATTAGTTCGGGCTCGTTATGAAAATTTGAAGAATATCCATTTGTGTTGTTAAAGTTTCTTACAGCAGAAGATCATTGTTATTTTTGTATGGCCTTTTGTTAATAGTCTAGTCTTAGACGTCAGCTGACGATCATGAGGTTGTGGGTTAACAAATGTTGAACTGTTGTCATGAATGCATTCATGCTACAGACAAGCATATTTTCGTATTTAGGAGAAGATAGTATTCACTAACCATTCAGATCTATACAGCAATAATTAACACGGTCCAGCAAATAGGATTCTGTTATATTTATTGCACGTAAATCACATGATTGCAGGTACTTTAATCGATAAACAGTGGATAGTCTATGTGTATGATTGCTTGACTTTCAAACAATTAGGAAGCAATCTGCGACGGAACATATCTTGTTCCATAACTGACGTTCTAATATGCTATTTGCTAACGTCATCAGAAATAATATGTATGACCTTTCTATGTTTTAGAATAGAATGTCATATATTATTATATGTGTTTCACCAGGTTCCTGTTCAACGGCGGCTACCTGAGCCCCGAGTCTGACTACTTCAACTGTGTTGTGAATATCCCCGAAGATATCCGCCGCGTCGATGAGCCGTCAGAGGCCGGCGAGCAAATGTCCGTCCTCGGAGGAGTGCCGGGCCGGCTTTACGGTGCCGCCTCCACCCTCGTAGGACCTGATGAGAAGTGTGGCAGGATCAACCCTGCCCTCGAGCCCGATGATGATGATCTAGATGATCCCAACGACGGCCCCACCCCGCTGTTCGGCAGCAGCAGCGCGCCCCCGCCGGTGCAGCCCTTCGGCAAGCAAACGGCTTTCTGAGACGATAAGTACCTTTATTAGTTCTTTTAAACGACATCTCGACAGGCGCCATGCTGTAGAACCACGGAGTCGCATCATCGTGGGATTATATTTTCCGAAAATTTTACTATTGCTTATTTTTCATTTAAATTCGTTAAGATGGTTACATCGAAGTATGGAACAGTAAACTTCAGTATTTTTCGAAATAACGACTAGAATGTTATGCTCAAGACGATCGAAACGAAATACATCATCAATATCTTCCTATTTAAACAAACCATTTTGTAAATGTCGCATATTTCATACTACGCTGTAGAAACGAATGATTTCTTTCAATTCTTATTAATGACGACGTAAGCGCAAACTGATATAAAATATATTAAATAAATAAATATTATCGTGTAGTAATAAATGCATTAAAGCAATAGATGTATGTTTAATAGTTGATGTAAAAATGATTAAGCTTTATTATATTGTAGTGAAAATATTTAAATAATATTACGAAGTGTTGCAACTCATACATATCAAAATGTGAATTATATACGTTGTTAGAGAATTTATATATATTATTTATAATTTATATTGATGACGATTCCTTATTTAAGTCAATTAATGTAGAGAGAAGAGCACACGAGTTGATGTGCTTCTAGAGACACTGTGTAAGTGCGCGTGAGTAGAAGTAATGTTGACCAAACATTGTCATCATATGAATGTAAAAATGGTATATATTATATGATACATATCGCTTGTAAAGCATCACCCACTACCTGATATACAACTAATAATGATATATGGCTCGTCCATAGTTTAGTTAAATCAGATAATTTGTATAAAAAGTCTGCACAAGGAATATATAAAACTATATATTTAAAAAACAAATGTCTAGTATAATTAGTAAAATTTTGCGGCAGATATGTTTTTATAAGCTTTGTTTTCTAGTCACACATATTTACGTTGTAAAGATATATTTGATATTATTTAGAGCGGGTATTGGAGTCATATGAACCCACATTTAATATATTGTATACGTATATATAGATCCAAACATAAAATGAATATATAATACTGGAAACGGAATCATGCGATATTGTGTTAAACAACAAAGAACTGGCCTAAAATCAGCTGAGTTACTAATGAAACGCAACAAAATAAAGTCGTATTTTTATTATTTTTATTTTCTCTGTATATGAATAATTAATACGTGTAAAATGGTAATAATATTATAAAGAGCTTTCTGATGCGCCGACAGGCAAGCGTCACTGATAGTAATAATCGATCTTTTTGAACTTATAAGTGTATTGGTGTTCACAATATTATCGTGTTTGATCCCCGCCCCCCGGACCTTGCGGCCCCCCGGACCTCGTGGCGTCGGAGCGGTCCAAGTCTTATATATGCGTGTTAATGTCCATTTGAAGCTTTTTGAAGTATCTAATGTTTCTAAATATATCAAGATGTATCTTGCGAGTAGATGATACTGACAATTTTGGCAACTTTTATCTTTTTGGATGGAGATCGAGCGTGTTTACTACTTAGTGTAAAATATATGTAAATGCATATCACTGCATATTTTAGCGACAAGTTATTTAAATGTAGATAAAAAGTTGCCATGTTTGATACCTTACCAAGCTTTCGAATTGTTTTTGATAATAAAGTTTATATATAAATCGTTTAAAATTGGATATAGTTTCTATATCTGTTGCGAATATAAAGATATATTATGATATGACGTGATATCCACCTGCCTAACCTTTGCTAAGACTTCGAAATCGATACATATCATCTCTATGTGACTTACGTATATACATATCATAGTGTTTAGTGTGAAATGGTACATATCAATATTTGTAAGAGTAGATCATAGGTATCGTTGTTGTTCTTCGGCGCCGCTTCCTGATTTATCTGTATTATGTTAATTATGATGTGCACTATATAATTAAGCATATTTGCCTATGAAATTGCCGTTTTACATAGAAACAATCAAACAACTTTTGTTAAAGAAAAGTCTATGTTTAATTAATGGAAGTGTTGGCCATTATTGTCGATGCACTTTTGCCATTTTAATAGAAGTTAGTTGATACCTCTGCTATAGAAATCCTGGGGACGGATATCGATGAACTCTTTAAATTTAAAGGCGTTTTTCAACTCGTTGGATTTGAAATTTTTCCCCTGTAAAAAGTTGACCAAATTCCGAAAAATATGGAAAGCAGTCGGAGCAAGGTCTGGTGAGTATGGTGGGTGGCAGAGAGTTTCCAGTCATAACTCCTATAGTTTTGAGACGATCCGTTGTGCGGTGTGTGGACGAGCGTTGTTGTGAAAAAGGAATGGACTGGAGCAATTGACAGGTCTCGGTTGATTGACAGCGAGCTTGTCTATCTTAATTTGCAATTCTTTACAGTACACCTTTGCAGTAATTGTTGTGCCTCGTCTCAAGAAGCCCTCATGAACAGCACTGGCATGGTTTGGCTGCCTCCCTTGTGTCCCACTAGTGTGACGGAAGTTTTCGATTATCAGGATCCAATTTTCATCAGAACTGACAGTCCGATTCAGAATCCCTTTATTTGTGTGCCTATTCAACAAATAAAGACATGCTTCGACGCGATTTTGTTGTTGTTATTCAGTGAGTTCATACGGTACCCGCTTTCTTAGCTTTTTAATACTCAATATCTATATTGCTTTATCTTTCCAATTTCACGTAAATGAATCAGTATCAATTTATCACTTACGTTGAAGGCTGCAGCAAGTGTCGACGTGGTTTGAGATGAATCTGCTTCCACTATGGTTTTTCAATTCATCGTTATCGACTTTCGTCTCCGGTTGGCCACGGGGCTCATTGTTGAAAATGGTACCGCAAGTGTCAAAATTTCCAGAACGGAAGCGATCGAACGCTCTGTGCGTTTACTTGCGGTACCTCGTCCGTATACACGTCGTCGTTAATATTGCGTGCTGTCTGTGCTGCGTTGCACGACACGACGGAACTCGTATTCGAAAAAAGTGCACGATTTCAATTTTTCCATGGTTACAGAAACAGCGATATCAAAGAAAAATAGAACGGCGAGAAAACAAATGTACAACTGATTGGAAAAAAAACGTGCTATATTATAAAATTAATTTGAATTTTGAATAGAAGAAAGATATTGATCTTTTCACTAGTCAGTATCAAAAATCGGCAATTTCATAGGTAAGGACCTAATATAAATAGCACAAAAAACATGATGCATTGATTACTTGTAAAATAAAAAAGACTAGAAAGATACATATCAGTGCATATAATATTATGTTTGATTAATAATATTATGCATCACTATACCTATATAGCATTTCAGATATTATACTGAATGTTTTACATTAAAATGTCTCTAATTAAATTGATGTTTCTTATGCCAAATACAAATATACTTGAATATATTACCTTTACTGAAATATACATTTGAAAGATTATGAAGGGTGGCAGCGTCATCGACGCACAACCTGTTGGATTCAATACAAATGATTCTGGAAAAAAAAGCTATTCCTTACATTTTGACCACGGAGGTATTGTACTTGTGTAGGAAACAGCAGATTTTTATTTTATTAACCGACGAAAGATTTCCAGAATCATGTGCTGAATCCATGGTAACAGGTAGTGCGTCGATGGCCCTGCCACGCTGTATATTCCTATCTATTATAAATACTTATATATCGTTTGTTATTTACTGTGTTTCTAAATAGATGTTGGTCAGGAAGCGGCTCCCCACTGTTAGCTAGTAGTATATACCTACTATTGACTTATTCCTAGTTCTTGTTGAATATTTTGAAAAAGAAAAATGTGTAACGTTGTGAATTCCGCGGTCGCTCCGGCGACATCAAAATAAAACATATAGCATGTTCATTGTGTTTGCTTTGTGTACATCCTTACTTCTTACTTACGCGTCGATTTGACTCAACGTCATAGCCTGGGGACTGCTCGATTATCATATTCTCACTATGACGCTTATATCCCTGTGCAGGTGGCAAGCGTCCCTTTCCATAAATTGATTAGTTTTCTGTATGAAACAGCATACTTACGTATTCCCTTTTCTGATCGATCCAAAATATGTCGTGGCCTAAGCTACGAGAAAATGCCCCTTCGGTTCGATTTTTTGCAGTTCCACAGGTGAACACCTAAGGGTATGATTTATCAGCAGAATTTTGACCAACCATCTTGCCGTTTAGCGTGATTATGACAATGGCTTACAGATTGCGGGAAAGTTCCCATTTTACTTGCGAGCGCTCCTATATATATGTGCTAGTTCATTATAACTTGGCTAATATGGAGTCCTCAACATATAATTGTAGCCGTTTGATAAAAACGTGAATGAATATTAGTTTCTCTAGATAGAAAAAAAACATGTTCAATGCTTTTGCTGGTAAGTAACAGAGTTCATTTAATGAGGTCCTTCATTAATGTCAAGCAGTAGTGGCCCAGTGTGCAGTGGTGGTCCTGTGGTAATGTCAAGCAGTAGTGGCCCAGTGTGCAGTGGTGGTCCTGTGGTAATGTCAAGCAGTAGTGGCCCAGTGTGCAGTGGTGGTCCTGTGGTAATGGCTGCGACTTACGAGTTGTACATAGGTCGTAGATTCGAACACTGACAGGCGCTTTACTTTGCGTAAATTATTTCATCGCTGCTCTCAAAACGACGCTTAAGCATCGTGAGGAAACCGGCATGTCCTAGAACCAAAAAATCGTTGACATGTGACATCCACCAATCCGCACTGGGCCCGCGTGGTGGATTACGGCCAACTCCCTCTTACCGGAGGAGGCCTGTGTCTCGGCAGTGGGCACATTATAGGCTGATTATACAAATGCTAATTGATTTCAGTGAATGAGGTCCTTCATTAATTTTCTTTCCGAAATTTGATCAAAAAGTTCTAATGAAACATCTTGTGTGAGTGTAAAAAGAAGTTCAATCCAATTTGTGGTATCATTCGATTGATTGAAGATGCATCAACTATCAAGTTTTTATTCAAAGATAATGAAAGAGAGAATATGTAGTATTTCAGCTTTCTGCTGGATTCTATAGGGTAGCTGTTACTTTTAAAAGAAGTGTGAAAACAAAACAAGTCTTAATATTTACAAAAAGTATAATTACTCAGACCTTACACTAAATTTTTGTACAATTTCATTAATTCATTAATTACAATTAAATTAAAGTTTATACTGTCAAACGTCGCTTACTTGGTAAGCAGTTGGCGACGTTCACAACTCTTAGAGAGGCTTCTCATCTTACTTTATTCACAATTCTTTATTCTCCGATTGCAGATCACATTTTATTACGAGAATAGACGGAATGCCTCGAGCTTGGTAACATTACAGCTTTCAAACAATTCCTGAGTGTTGCCCTTTTTCTTCAAATTTTAATGCTCTAGCATGTTCTAAGCCTTCGATCCTTTTTTAATAAAGTCCTGAAGCATTCCATGTACTTCGCCATTTTATAAAAATCTAATACATACATAGTTTTCACAAGAAATTTACATTATTACATACATCCATAATTTGTGACATTCGCAACGTCAATACTGAAGATTCTGTGATAACTTAATAATTGACTATTTTATATTAGTACTAGGATGCTAGGAGCCTACAGGGTCTAGTACACATAGCCACCGTTGGAGTCGTAGCTTTGGTTGATGGTGGCCGGCACGCCACCGCCCCCGCCGGACGGGTAACCACCTGAGCCTCCTCCTGATCCACCTCCTGAGGAGTATCCACCGCCACCTCCTGACGGGTATCCGCCACCGCCTCCTGATGAGTGGCCTCCACTGCTACCTCCCGAGGAGTATCCGCCTCCACCTCCACCAGACGAGTAGCCACCGCCGCCTCCACCACCTCCGCCGGATGAGTAGCCTCCAGAGCCACCGCCATGACCGCCTCCACCTCCGCCAGATGAGTAACCTCCTGAGCTACCACCATGTCCGCCACCACCGCTGGAGTGGCCACCTCCCGAAGAGTAACCGCCGGATCCTCCCGATGAGTATCCACCACCACCGCCGCCGCTGCCATGTCCACCACCACCACCGCCGCCGCCATGACCGCCACCGCCGCTGCTAGGAGCGCCATAGCTACTTGAAGGAGCGGCGGGTGCTCCGTAGGAACTGGACGGTGGGCTGGCCGGGGCACCATAGCTTGATGAAGGACCACTTGATCCAAAACCGCTGCCGCCTCCAAAACCACTGCTTCCAAAGCCACTGCTGCCGAAGCCGCTGCTGCTGAACCCACCGCTGCTACCACCGGATGAGGGAGCTCCGTAAGAGGAGGATGGAGGAGACGCGGGAGCACCATATGACGAGGATGGAGGAGAAGCAGGAGCACCATAAGATGAGGATGGGGGAGAGGCAGGAGCACCGTATGAACTAGAAGGTGGTGAGGCTGGAGCACCATATGAGCTGGATGGTGGAGATGGTGCGCCATACGAACTGGACGGGGGTGAAGCGGGTGCACCGTAGGAGCTGGACGGCGGGGAAGGAGCGCCGTATGAGCTAGATGGGGCAGATGAAGGGGCGCCGTACGAACTTGAGGGAAGAGAGGGGGCTCCGTAAGAGCTGGATGGTGGAGAAGGAGCTCCGTAAGAGCTTGATGGAGGGGATGCAGGAGCACCATAAGAGCTCGATGGCTTTGATGGTTTAGGCGCACCATAAGTCGTGGAAGGTCCTGTTGGTACACCATAGCTGGTCGCTGGTGGTCTCGCTGGTGCACCATAAGAACTGGAAGGCTTGGAAGGAGGAGGGCCGTAGGAACTGGACGGCTTTGACGGTGGGGGTCCATAGGAGCTGGATGGCTTAGAGGGAGGTGGTCCGTAGCTCGACGATGGTGGAGGTCCATAGCTGCTTGATGGTTTCGGTGGGCCGTAGCTTGGTTTAGGAGGGCCATAGCTTGGTTTAGGAGGGCCATAGCTTGGTTTAGGAGGGCCGTAGCTGCTTGAAGGGCTTGGGGCGCCGTAGGATGATGATGGCCGGCCGCCACCACCACCATGGCCGCCACCGCCACCATGGCCGCCGCCGTGGCCGCCGCCGCCGCCGCCTCCATGTCCACCACCTCCGTGGCCACCACCACCACCTCCGTGGCCGCCACCACCACCGCCATGGCCGCCACCACCACCGCCTCGAGGAGGTGGGAGGTACGAGGAACTCAGGGGAGCTGCAAACAAGGGAATAGGTGCTTTTATTTCATATTGTAGGTAATAGTCATTCGTAGAGCCTCTGTGATAAACTTCTGAAAAAACATCTTGCAAAATGAAACCACTGTTACATTTGTAGTGTAATGTCGATCATTCTTAAGTTTTCCAAAAATAACTTTATAAAAATATTGCTGGGTTACTGGATTGGGTACAACAGGGATGATGCCTCGGTCAAAAAAAAGAAATTCTATTTAGTCCGTCAGTTAGATAAACAAAAAAATATTAGACTCGTATTTTTTGCTTTATCATATTAATAAAAAATGACTTAGATACAACGCATTAAAGTTGGGGAGTGGGGGTCGCTTCGTCACAAGTAAGTATAAAATCTACATACTCGTGACGTCATGGCACATTTTAATTCAATGTTTCACCGTAATCTTTTGATAACGTTATGAAGGAAAAAATACGTGTACCTTATTTTTTCATAATCTAGACGACGGACAAAAAAAAAAAAAATAGTCATCATCCCAATTACTTTTACGGTGAATTACAGGACCTACAGCATTTCAGCTGAAAATGTAAACATAGAAGTAAATCATTCAAAGTTAAACTATAATTTGGTTCATGACAGAGGCTCCTTGCCAGTATTAGTCCAATGGTTGGGAAGTAGCTTACCTTCTCGTTTGTATGTCTTCCTAGGAGAGGCCACGGCTGCCGACAGCAGCAGCAGCGCTGGCAGCACCTAGAACAATACACGTTGATCGTAAGACATTGGATAATGTGAATTATTGGTATATACTACGATGTTTGCTAACGATCTATCTATTTAACCCGTCATGCCCACTGCTGGGCAAGGACCTCCTTCTCATCTTTCCCTAACAGTAGGCTAAGGATAATGAAAATCAGAAGTAGTATCCGTGGCTGCAGATTGTGAGAGCCTACTAAAAATACAACAGGTTTTTAAATATTTAACTAAGACTTTAATGTTTGGAAACAATATTAAATTAGAAGCCCAGATATTTCACTAGTCTTCTATGTGACTAAGCCTCACCAACATGCAGCCTACCACATCCAGCCTTATATATTTTAGAAACTGCCAGTAAATTAACAACAGGCGCAACATTGTGTAACCAGCAATTATAAAAATACTGATCAAAAACATCACATAAAGTCCAAGGAGACCCATCAAAGGTGGACATGTGCCAAGACAAAGATCCCTTGTAACCACATTGCCACACTTTCCCACCGCCTGATCGCCTCTGTTGCCACACCAGCTAGTGATGTACCTACTCGCCAATCCGCAACAAATGATTCGCCTGGCAATTGATATAAATGACGCGGTTTTGTTGGCAAAGAGTGGCAACCTTGGGCATTTAATTGGTTTTGGTGTCTTGTTAGAATTAATTTGTGTGGTTTGAGTAAAGTGGAGGACTTTGTGAAATGAGTTTGGGTTTAAACAAATAGCTATGAAAACTACAGGTATAGGGCAAGTACCTACCTATAATTAAGTAGAAGACTACAAAGGCTTAGTCCATTTCGTCACTTTCAACTCTTTTGGCAATCCTATTGTAATTCCACAACCGTTTCGATCATTTAAAGATGTGACGAATTTACGAATCTTACAATTTAACAAACTTTAACCATAAAAGTTAACAATGTACCACTTTGATTCAAAATAACTCTCAACCAGTCATTTAGTTGGCTCCTCACGCACATTGGTCGAAATCCTCGGTGCATAGATTATCTAGTAAGTAATGACACAGTCGTTGCGCGTGCGTCGTAAATACCATGTGTTTGTGCACTTTCGCGGACACTGATGTTATCTCCATTCGTTTGCGTGTTTCTACTTTCAATTAATTTAGGTAGTACCTACGCAGTTAGCGTGGTTGTGATCCTGGCAGGTACATTTTTACCTCACGAAACATTCTTCTTGTTTCATCACAGCTGTCGTAAAAATTTTTTTTTTTTTAAATCAGCTTTATTTAAAGTTGGCGTCGTAATTAAATATTCACGGGTGCTATTTCTATTTATTTATGTTTCCACTCAAATATATTTTCACCTCTTTATTTTACACCTTTAATTTAGGTATGAAATTATTAGTATGTAAAACCCATATTTTCAGAATATAAACGTCACAGTATTTAACATCACACTATCGTGAGTTCATATTATATTTATAACCAATGCCCACTATTAATCGCTACCGTATCTGCAGAATAATTACAGTTATTCTGAGTACCTAATTAAAGTCACATGTATCCAAGATTATAAAGTAATTATTTAACTTCATCTGTGGTTGATTTACTTTTATTTCCTATGTTTCCTTAGAGCTGTTTGATTTTCTTTGTAATGGTTCATGCTAATTTTCAATGTGCAGAATGAATGCTGGCTCTACAAAATAAATAAGGTCAAAGGAATCTTTGCTGTACCATTAATTTTCACTCCAGCGGCCACGCGCCGTAAGTATTTTGTGTGAACCAGTGAACGATTTCGTTTTCGTTGGAACGTGCCTTGGAAGTGCGTTGGAAGGTGTAGCATCTTATGTTTTGGTGCCTTGTATTGGAGATCCTGATGTACTCTAAAACCTTGCAGTGCACGGTAGCATTGTGAAATACGTTCTCTCCAACAAATGTAGGTATTAAGAAACATCGTGCAACGCTGCTACCAATCAAATTTTCAACTCCGGAAGAGATTACCAGCCATATATCCGCACATGCCGATGTGGTAGGAATCATAATGACACGATGACATAACACGCGATGTCATACGCTCATCTGCAATGACTATTGACCTCAGAGAAAGCTGATGACATGTACTTTTTGCTAAATCGGTCATTTATGATGTAATGAGGTTAAGGCGCCAGTAGTGAGGTCTGTCACGTGATGGGTGGCCGTGGTTAGTTTTGTAATGTTAGGACATTGAGGTAAAGATGTATCTTTAAATACAATGCCACAGTGGTCGTAGCTGGAGCCAATGTCAAAGGGTCAAAACCTTTCGCTATTTATTACGCACAATAATTCGAATGTCCAATTTCCAATAATATCAATTTCCCACTGAACCTAATCTTTTGAAGGTATTCGAGGACCTATACTGTACAGCAGGTCTAACATGACACACGCGATAGTTACTCACTCTCGCGTCGAAAAGATGTATCTACTTCTGCTACTTTTCTCGTTTCCTGCTAGATATTTTCTCGACAAACCGTAACATGGCACCTAACTTATCTTGACAATAATACCGTCTTGGAGAATATCTTGTAAACTATTACCCGCTTTGGCGAATATCCGATTACATAATACCAGTGATCCTCAAATATCCGCGAACATTTAGCTTCGTGAAGTGATCACAATCTACTCTTAAACGTCTTAAACCTAACCAGACGAAAAGGCGCCAGTCTTAACGATTGTAATTAGCATTTCTTTTGACTAATTAAGGTAGTTTGTATGGCCGGAGCCACGTGATTGGCTAACCGTTAAAACTGAGGCAATAGGTAATTATGTCAGGGTTCTATGAGGAAATCATAGTGGACTGGGTTCTTTATGGGGAAGACAACTATGGTGGTAAAGATGTACCTATGCAAGATACAACCATCATAATATAATATTATGGGATCATCAATGTTCGCTGTAAAATTGACCTCTTAGTAAGGGTTACAACGAAAAGTCTCAGGAGATATTGCCTTAATCACCACAATTGTCAGACCTACTGGTGATTGCAGGCTCAACGGATGGAAATTGGTTTCCGTTACAAACTCTAAAACAAACTTTAAAAGACTGTTTGTACCTGTCATACTGAAACACAGCTGAAGAACGTAAACATTTAACAGGGGTATTTCATTTAACTTTAACAAGATGTGAACAGGAGCTATCCTTTCGTCCTTTTCAATTGCAATAGTATAATAATGATATACCAAGACACATCAGCAGCACCTCGGAAGTGTGGAGAGATAAACGTGAACACTTCGTAACGTAATTAAGAGATAATCCTGCACTAATTCATGCACTTTCACGCGTTGATCTGATTATATCATTGTGGTTTATGTTAAACGCTGCTTTTCACGGTATCATGCGTAAAGAGGTTGGAATTAAGTTAGGTACTGTTACGACTTGTGTCAAAAGTGGGACACACAGACTAACACCCGGTGTCTGAAAGACTGATCAAGAAGTTTTTAATCAGGTAATTGAAGTCAGATTAGTTGTCGGAATTAACCTATACCTACCAGCCCATAATTACTTGATAATTATATAATTAGACAACTTTTTAAATTCAATAGGCTTTCTAGCTTAAAGTGAAGTCGTTTCTAGCAGACCTGAAGTAAGTTTTTAAGTTTTACGAAGTACCACGCCCCCATTGAAAACATTATACACAGTATTTTATTCATGTTTCAGCGACGTATCGTATATTATATTAACGTCGTAGGACATGGTGTGACGTTATACTCGTCAGCGTGATACGCCGTGACGTGTTTAGACGTCGACGTGTGTCGATTCTAATTGTAGCGTTAGTTACGCGCGTGCGGCCAGGGAAGTGGCGGGGTGGCGGCCATTACATGGGAGTTAATGGATAATTTAACATTATTGTATTATGTGGTAAGTTAATTGATTTTGTGGTGATATTACATACTTATCCAATCAATTAAATATTAAGAGAAAAGTGTTATCACAAATCTCCAGCCGAGTTTATAAACTCGGCTGGAGATTTGTGATGATCTATAATTTGGCGCACAGGTAGTTTAGAAAGAAAGAAAGAAAGAAAGAAAATACGTTTATTTGCGGTAAACATGACGCAAAAAAAAAGAATTAACACTTATATCTCTTTATAATCTGGATTAACACTTAGGGGATATTTAAACCCGGCAGTATGTTTCCGTGGGATATTTTCAATCCACGCGGGCGAAGCTGCAGGCAAAAGCTAGTCAAATAAATAAATAAAATCAATTTAATATACGCAGCATGCCTATATCTATTACATTAATTAAAAACTCCTAATAGAGGGCTACTTACAAGTAACAATGTACAAAACAAATGAAAAAAATAAGTCAGCTTACGCGTTTAACTCTTTTGTTAGGCGCATTTGGTTAAATGGCTCCGCTGCTATGTCCAAAGCCCGGCCGCTCCGTTTAGCAGACCATGACAAATACAAGTAACAACGCTATTGTTTTAGAACACAACTTAATCACTAAGTGCATCAAATTCGCGCACTTCACTTAGTGCAAGCACCTCACATACTGTTACTTACATTATGTTATAACAAACATCTATAGGAGTAGCAGTGAAAGATGTGACGTAATATAATAATGGCTGTAATTATGTGATATAATAAACATTGTGATGATGTTTACGTTTATGAGCACGATGACGTGCCCGGATTAACTTATTTTGTTAGAAACTACGAGTACCTACACATGTGAAAGGCTTGCATGTAAGTTAGCATTTTATAAAAAAAATAAGAAGATGTAAAATCCCAACCGGTAGAGTTTAAAACTTAGCAATTGGTTCACTGTTCCACTTCTAGTCCAGGACTCTCAAGTGGCCAGAAACCATTACATTACTACCCCCAAAAATACAAGTAGTGAATCTCCAGTTTAAAAAACATTTTATAAGGAGATTTATTAAAAATATATAAAATTGAATTGAATTGATAACTTTACGATCTTGACCACATTGGTTACAAACCAATTTCTAGGTAATTTACTCTCGGAGTCCGTCACTCTTATAGTATCAGCTTTAGATGCCGCCTTAGAAGCGGCCCGTCGTTGACTTCCTATCAGCCACAAAGACGCGGAAATGAGTTCCACTGACGATGACATTCGTTACATCGTCACTAACTAGGGTGTCGAACCTACTGACGTTTATTGGATGTCAATCTTTAAGATTGTAAATTCTTTGCTAGGGTTGTCTCGATGCAGTTTTTTTTTTTAAATTAGTTAAGGACCAAACAAAATATAAACAGAAACATCACCAAAACCTCACTGGGTTTGTCAGGATGATAATAATAATAAACTGATAGCTTTCCGATTACATTAGCTGGTGTTACACAAGAAAAGCTTAGAGGTCACAAATGTATGACATCTGAGAATTCATTAAATCATAAGTTGAGACCCAGGTTAAGTGATAAAGGTTTAAAAAAAAGGTTTTAATATTCATAGCTAAGCAAAACAAACTTTAATATAATTGGTAAGTAGGTAAACAAATAAAAGTTAAGCAAAGACTCAAAGTTAACAAGTACAATAATCGTCCTACACAGCAGCCCTCATATGTATCTTGAACATACAGATACACATAACGATAAACGCTTCAAAGTTTGTCAAGCCTGAAGCAAGATGGCGGCTGTGTACGTCATAAGTCTCACGGGAATTTTGCGCGGGAACCACAGCACGCGACAATGCGACTGTGCAACGTGCGCATATTGTTCTCTCCGAAATGGTGCGAATGCTTCAACTGAACCGTTTTACTCTGCATTGCTCGTCTCTGCTTGCAACAGGCAGGAACTTGAGCAATTTGATGGAAAGATCCCTTTATGATTATTGTGTGATGGGATTTTTTTATCCACCATTGTTTTTCGTGATATAAAACTAGGTGCGAAATGAATGGGGTATTTATTGGTGTGAAAATTTGAATTGAATTCCTGTTTAGTCACAATCTTCATGAAGTTAAAATTGTTCTTCACACTACAACAACTACTGAAAATATGAAAAATATTTTTATTTTCACAAAAAGCTTCATAAACTTTGAATTGTGTTGGCAGCGTCCTTTTATTCCTTTTAGTGTATACTTCTGCTGCTATTCAATAAAAGATGATGCAATAAGCCTAGATGCTAACTCCTCGCCTAGTATCATAGTAACCCACTTCCCTCATTGAAATCGTTCTGACTGATTGAAGTAAGAAGACGATTTAATCATGTGTGAGGAAAAACTTGATACCAGGAATTAATCAGTACCACATAGGTATACAATAGTATTGCATATTACATAAGCCAATAAGCCAACTACTCAAGCAAACGTCTGACAGTTCTAACATTAGATAGGAACTTTGATTGTGATATTATCGCCGAAGATCTTCGTAACAACGGAACAATTTCCGGAGTTCCGTCTTTGGATGGGGCCTCATTGCATTGTGAACTTTGAAAAGATTAATCAACATCCATTATATTTTCTTGACACTTGAAAGTCACTTAATAACCGAGCGTAAACTAATAATAGAGGCGAAATTAAATACTATACAAACTACCTCACGTGAATAGTCAAAAAACTAATCTATTAATCTTAAAAGCCGTGTTTATAGTTCACACGCTTCATTGTTTACATTAATAGTTGTTTTTCTGACCCCGAGGAAGATGATGTGTGCGCCATGACACTTTCGAATGCAACATCGCGGCAACGTTTTTCCCGCCCATTTTCACCGCGGAGGTTACGTAATTATAATAATGAGGTGTTGTTGATAAGTTGCATGGCTGGGCTAATAATGGGTTGTTCGTGTTTTCGTGCATCTTCGCAACAATGCAGGATGAGCGGAGGCATTGAATATTTCCACATTTTACTTCTTGATAAAAAGACGATTTACCGAACTTGTAAAGCTTTTACTTCGGGGAATGGATTAGAACGTTTTAGATTAGTTTCTCACGCAAATGGGTGACTGTATTATTTATAGGTGCCGGGCTCACAAACCTCGACCTATCACTTGTTACGCAATATTATTACTAATTCAACTGAAGCTACCTGTGTGCTGCGACTGCGAATTACCCGTACCGCACAAATAGATCTGACAGATTGCTGACATAAGTATAGAATATTTTATACAATTATTATTCATGTTGCTCTTAATATTATTCGGCAGTATTTTAATTATTATATCGTCACCATTGTTATGAAAAATATAATGTACGCAAAAAAATAATAGTAATGTAATAA
This sequence comes from Xanthia icteritia, assembly GCA_949128155.2. Lineage (NCBI taxonomy): Eukaryota > Metazoa > Arthropoda > Insecta > Lepidoptera > Noctuidae > Xanthia > Xanthia icteritia. Next base: position 21,994,740 of record OX421942.2, on the reverse strand, counting down.
AAACCACGTGAGCGTGGGTGGACCTTTACAAAGCTTATTGAAATCGATAAAATTACGAGAGGTTATCGCAGATATTGATTACATAAATAAATAGTTACTTAGTATGTAATCAATATACCTATCTACATATCACCTCCATTTAATTCATTAAGTAGGTATGCGACTTTTTAACGTGTCTAAATGAGACTTTCATTGTTCAATTTAACATGTTTTGAACGCAATCCATTTAAATCAGCTGTCAAAAGTACTGGCGGACAACTGTCAAGTTGAATGGCGAATTTAAAAGTATGGGAGTGATTTCCTAGTAATTTTATAGTTTTTTATGTAACATACACAAACATTTTTTATATAAAATATTATCTGGGTTGGCGCAAGTGACCATTGCGACTGACTACAATATTTATTAAGTGATCATTTTTGCATTAATATGTACATATTTTTCGTTTTTGGTCGTTATGTATTGTAATGTAAGTTGGCGCCATTTTTGTTGTTACGTCACTGTGCATTTTACCGATTTCGATTATTATTTATTTCATTATTTGTGAGTATTTTTGGTATTTGTTACGTTAACAATTTTAATGAGGTACTACTACCAGACCAGTTAGTTATATTCAAGGGTCTAGGGCATGCATAATGAGAGCAATGCCAATATCAAGCTTAATAAAAGTCATGTTTGTGTTTCTAATTCCCTACCCAAAAAAAGTGGACCTACTGACATGCGAATTTTGTTGCACATAAATTATTTATTGAATAAATTAAACTGATGCACTGATTATCTAATAAGTAATCAAAATCTAGCGAGTGGTCGCTCACTTATTTGTGCCAATAATCAACATTAAAGTAATTACTTTTCATTAGCATAACTCACGATCACTCGAATATTTGAATGTGGGTCGATTGCAGTCAAAAGTAATTTAATTTAATTAGGAAACTATTTGACTGCTACGTCGGTCCAGTAGTGTTGCCGCTGTTGCTCTGACTTTTCGGATGCATGTGCGTATTGAATAATTATCACTTGCTTCTAAAACGCTGAAGGAAAACATGGTGAGGATACCGGCATGCCTGAGGGATATTTCTCGACGGCATGTGAAGCCAAGTCAAAGGCCCATGGGCGGCTTTAAAACTCTGACACCGGGTTAGTCACCACACGAAAAGAAGAAGACCAAGCGTTAGGCTTTAAGTTTTATTCCTAGCTCGTAAAGATAAGTTATTGTGTTTATTGTGTACAAGACCGATCTACACTTACTTCTTATTTAGGGAAATTGTGCTTTTTATTTCTATCAATACAATTAATGTGCTTTTTATGTACGACGACTTGTTTGTAATGTTACACATACTTTATTTCAACGTTGGATCTAACTATCGTAAAATTGAATTATAACATTCTCTCCTCGCTCCATCATCGTCTACAAAAACCATAATTTATCGCGAATTTGCAAAAACGGAAGCCATTCTTATACATCAGAATAACTGTCATAATAATCATCGCAAACTTTTCCCATAGCGAAAGTAAAAGTTTATCCATTCAAAATATTACCACAGCGTCCATCCCCGACTTACAAAGGCATTATCTAACATTGTACGCGTTGAGGCGACAATGTACCGTGTTCTTAGCGATAGTGTGACGTATTATGTAAGTACAGGCGACCCGTAGTTTTTATGGAGCGACCTGTGTTGTTGTGTGGCTGTGTGGCTGTGTGGCTGTGTTATCACAGATACATCGGGGGTTTGTTAAAACGTAATGTGATGAGTAAAGTTATGGTTATTACTTTACGTTTGTTCTGTCAGGTGAGGTAATATGTCAGCAGTCTCCTTCCTTCTTACGATGTAAGAGATACTCAATCCTCGTTTGGGGACCCTTCTTTTTCAGCAGTGTATGCTTCGCGTGATGAATGTGATAAAGAGCAATGGTTCTGTGTGAAGACAACGTCCGTCATCTTTCTTTAAAATTAAATTAAATATATCAAACGCTATATAACGCTTTTCAAAAATAAGCTGCTAATTGTAAATAATATCGGCAACATTGTTTAGTAACTTTCAGACTATTATAAATACATCATCTATAAATGATTGACCCTGACATACACTGCGGTATGTTTTGCACGTTCGACGAATTTCTCAGCAACTACTAAACCGTACCTATTACGTGAAACTCGCGACGTTAGACAGTGTGAGATAAAATGTGCCTCATATGTTATGTAAATTTATTGTAACGAGTTTGAATAAATAAACTAAAAAATTTGAGGCCGAATAAATATTTAATTTGTTTAGCAGTTTTGAGTGTGCTAGGTTTCGCTAACTTATTATGTAGTAAGAGTGCCAAGCTTTGAAATCTTATAACACTTTTAACTTAAGCTAGAACATTAGATGATATAGCACAAAGCAGAAAGAAGGTACTTATAATAGGCGGATTTAATTAGAGTTTTCCAATCCAGCTTTAAATGTACAAAAAGCCTATAAACATAGGTTACCTGCTGTAATAAGTACACATTGTGTAGGAATTTGTAGGAAATTGAGTGAAACCGGGCGTCATAGTAGTCTTGATGGAGGCTGTTTTGGTTCGTACACAATGGCGGCGAGAAATATTGCGGGGACTGCTCCCGAGCTAGGTGTATGTGTGCAGTGCCGCCGTGGAGACTGTTTGCTGAGCTATCTTATAAAAGAGCTGGGTACATTTTTTAAGACGCTCCCCTAATATTAGTTTTATAGTTTCAAGTTGAGATGAATATAAGCATCGAGATGTAGCCTAGCAGCCAAGATGTCGACTAAAGATGGTCAAAATCTAATCATATTGGAACACAAACGTTCACCGTTTTTTTTTATAGTAGTTTATCTAAGTACGTAGATACAGCTCTATGGACACGATTAAAAAATACTATGTGATGTTGATTTTAGGCTATTCAATAATAAGCACCACGGACTCAGCACTTCAACACAGATCTTTACACGAAATCATTTCATTCGTTCTAAGTATAAGGAAAACGGACACAAAGAATGATATAACATGAAATAACGATCAACGTGATACTTCAGACCATCAGATAAGTCATCTGCTATGAAAGTCATGCATTTACGAAGCTTCACGAAGACTCGCGAAGGCTCACGCAGACGCATGAGTTCTCACAAAGTTTGCTACAGTTTCGCCACACTCCGTGCCTCATTAAATTTGATCGTAACAGTTATTTCTACCGTGGAATCTGGTATAATTTAGGACATTAAGTAGTCGTTCTCTTGAATATAGGGAAATACAAACTGAAGGTTAGGCTTAGGGTATAATTTTGCATGGTTATTGGTAATTGCAGAGAAATCCTCAATGACAACCCGCGCCGCGGTACAAAAATTGAAGACAGCACAAAAAGCTCATTTATTTTAGTAGATTTGTGCCTGAACTATTCTACCGAACTAAGTTATTACCTACCGCGATAGGCACTATTTACCTCCACGCTTTTTAAAGATAAGCGTTTTCAATACCTATCTCCGGAACGTGTTTGCATGACTAGTCGAAATCGGTTTGCGTAAAATGTATGAAATATAAGATCTGGTGTCGTTGCGGACAATGTCAAAGACATAATAATTTCATACATTTTACGCATACCGATATCGAATTAGTATTCGATAAAAATATCGTATTTCATTACATGGAAAGTCTCTCTCACTGGAATACATACCTATGTATTATTAAGCGTACTTTAACAAAGCACATGCATAATTATAAAATTTCCGGTACTAATTTTGATCTCAACCGGTTTCGGTAACATAGCCTAGCATTGTTATTATTAAATTATTTGTTTGTTATGTTAAGTGGGCCACAGAGTAACAAATTTGGGCGCATGTGTGATACAAATGGTACAGTACTATAGCTTGCACAAGCCGTGATTGGGATTGTTGTCTGACACAGGATACAATGTAACCAAGTATTGTTTGTTCATAGTTTTATTGCTACATTTCTTTGTTTATTTGGAGGACTATGAATTGCAGTAAGAGTCAAGACTAAAATGAGATTTTTGTGAAAATTTGCGAGGTAGATAAAGGTGGTATGTACAGTGCATAGGGTTGTTCTAAGATCACAAGCTTGTCTTCTGATAGAATTCATGCAGTATTTACAACCAAAAAACCTTTTTATACAAACTTACTTAATGGCACAACTAACAAAAGAAAAAAGAAAGGAAAATTTGCGAAATTATAGTAGGCATACTTTGTTCAGCTTTCTACAAAAGCACATAAGAATAACCCGAACATAATGCAACGTATCTAAAGTGTTGCTCTTCCGATTCACTTCTTTAATATAACTTCCATTCATAAGCGATCGCCGCCTCCGGGCGATAAATCACGCTGTTCACACGGTAATTAAGTCTGCGCATGAGTTGACTGATCGCGCGGCCGCACTACACACCATGCACTTGCTAGGATGATCAGAATTAATTATTTTGTTAGGCTGCGGTAGGATGTGGAACTTTTAAAATTGAGTCAACCAATAGTCATGAAATTTCCTCGAAAAACTTACTTAAAAATTGCAGAAATCTTAGTGTTGCAACATATTTACGTCTGGGTCAACAATGCGATATTTTCAGTATGCTACATGCATCTTATTTACATAGTTTTCACTTTTCTGCATCACAATGTGACAGGTATGATATTTACTAGTTCAAGCCAGCGAATTTATTTTGTATTTCTTAATATTTTATACAAAGCTAGAATGGAAAGTACCTTTATATCCTTTTCCAAGTGCTTGGCTACCCATTTGTCAAATTTCATAACGATCGATTCATTGGTTTAGGCGTAAAAAAGACAGATAGACAGACAGTTACTTTTGTTGTATTTATAATATTATACTATGAAGTATGTATTTATTCCTAAGCTAAGCTCAGCTGTGTGTAGCGCGCCTCAGTAAGCGTCAATTAGTGTTATCTTAATAACATAATAGCCTCTTTTAGTAACACGTTATTGTAGTTACGGCTATATTATTATGAGAGGTTAATGTTATGGTTATTATGTCGATGATTTGTAATACTGTTGTCATGTCTTTTTGAGTGCGGTAGGGCGATGACTTTAGCTACTTAATTGACGATTTTTAACGCTTTTTCTAAAGTCTTTTGTTTGAATTTTATTTTCGTAAAACTAAAACCAATTAGAGGATATTATTATCGCTAGATATTCCATTCTTTTCTTGATATTTAAACACTCAGTTGAGTCTCGTAGTTCAATGACGTTTGATCCTTTCTCGAGATATCGTGTATGTTTATAACCGACTTCTTAAAAAAGGATGAAGTTCTCAATTCGTGAGTATATACATATACATTTTTTTTTGAGCTAGCGTCATTCTTGTAATATTGGATTCTGGAGTATTTTTTTGTATGATTAATTATTAATTTTAAATTATATAATAATCACAAACGTATGTCCGTTACAAATACCTCTATTAATACCAGTATTAAGACACAGCCTGACAAAATACCTCTGAAATTAATTGACATAACAGTGTAGCAATAGCCTATGCTATTGTATGTACACACAAAACACGTTATATAATAATAGTAAGTGGTACTCGCGGTACTATAAGTGACTAAAGGTTATAGTGGACAAACAAAAGTTTGCTAATGCTATCACCATGCGTGTGCGCATAATTTGAAATAGGGTTGGCGAAAGTGGCATACGCGTATGTATGAAATGGTTTTGTCTGATATTTCTGAGACAAAATTAACAAATAGTTTTTACGAGAAGCTGAAAATTATACTTAAAATGAAACGAAGAACAGTACAAAAAATAAATTGATAGGTAAAATATTTTTTATAATTTTATTCCATATAATTTTTTTCCAAAAATATAAATGAAAGATTGTATTGAGAAATTCATATTTATACATCTATGAAATGTTTTGTATGGTGGTACATACAATAAAAATCATAGACGTATTTTATTACCATTAATCATTTTTAATTAATGTCTAAACGTTCCTCGCCAGCCCTAAGTTTCTCCGTATGACGTAAAGCGCGGAAGAGATTCGACCTTGACCTTATTGACACTTTCTATGCGCGCACGCCGGTCACTTACGTCACGCTCGGCTCGGCGGAAACACCCGATCATTTGGATATGCACCGAATACTTACTCTTGTAGAATATTCTCATCTCATTTGAATTTTTATATGCTTTTTACACCAAATGTTCTTTTTCTATGTTAATGGCTTGCAGAGCCATTGTTTTGATTTGTTTGTGAATTGGGATGTATATAATTTATACTGTGTTTTATATAAGATGGATTATGTACCTATTACAGTTACTTACATACATTATTGTAAGCTGAATTTTTTGTCAAAAATATTTTAGTAAGCGATATGTTTCATCAAAGTAGAATTCCAAGTAATTAACAAATTACGAATTAAGTAATGTTGGCCTCGATTTCAAAATCCAACACTAGGTGCATACTTATTTCCATACTTTTACTGAAATAAAATGATCCAATTTATTCATAAAGCTTAGTATTCAAACACACAATAGTAACGATTACGAAATTGTTAGAAAATATTTCGCGATGACAAATTATGATCATTATAAAAACACTAGAAGCCAAACTTAGCGTGAATAGAAAAAAGCGCACAATAGCTGCGCTTTCAAAACAAGGAGTTTAGAAAAGAGACAACAATGCGCGTTGAGTGAGATAGGGTTCTGCGCGCGCGTTGAGTGAGCTAGGGTTGTGCGCACAAAGATGAATGACTTTTAGGTATTACCGTGGCTCATGGCTGTAAGCATCGTGATGCAATGGTCTGCGGTCATGGCAGGGCTGGTTCGAGAAACTATTCTTTATTATATGAATTAGAACGTCCAAAAGAAATCTCGGAAAATTAAGCGATTTGTTTCGTAAGTTCTTTTGAGACATTACTAAAGGTTTGGCAACAAGTCGTTACATTTTATGCATCCTAAATTTATAGAACAACAATGTTTGTTGTCGCGGATTTGTGGCTTATCTCAATATATTATTATTATTATGTGACAATTATTGTAATAAATTATTCAAATAATCATTGAAGGTTACTTATGAACATTTTGTAAAATACAAAGTTAAAAACAAATGGTCCGCCATGTTAATAAATTATTAAACTGAAGAATTCTGCAGTAATTTGTAGTTTTCCTAACGCAGCAGCCCTATAATTCAGCGCGATGCGGTGCGGTGTGCGCAAATGATTGTGATGCAACACGTGCGCAGGCGGTGGGATGTCGCCCTCATGTATATGAATTAGGCTCTCTTCTGGCAAATATATTGTAAGAAAAGTATTCTTTCCAGTCTTTAAAATTGTATGTAGTTCACGACTGTATAAAAAGAAAAAGGAACTAGAAGTGTACCATCCTCATATGTACTTTTTGAGTTTATCTCTGATATACTGACATCGGTGAAGGAAAATGTCGTGAGGAAACCTGGACTTTATAGTTAATATAAGTCTGAAATTACCAACCCGTCTTGAGCAAGCGTGGTGATAATGCTCGTGCCTTCTCTTTGCTCTGCTGTGGGACAGTAACAGGCTGGTATTATTATTCACCTCAAGCGGTATATAGCATACATAGCGGTAGACATACGATAGATAGTGAACCTTATTTCCATTCATGTCTCCTCGCCTCGCGATCTATTTCTCCATTTTATTTGAAGCGAGCTCTAATCCTGCCATCTTTTTCTTTCATACGTCATACGTCATATCTCAATCAGCCATCATCTCAGCGTTAACTTCCCTTTTACCATATTTCCGCTAAACAGCATAATAGATTAACAGTCAAAGTTGGTTATTCCTGTTTATGTAGAATTAAGTAATATTTAAAATTGAACCAATTGAGTACTATTTCCGTGTAAACACTGAATTCAAACAGAAAGTACTGAGTCACCGCCCGCATTCACTGCATTGTTGATAGCTACTATTACAACACGCAGGTGAACGATAAAAAAAAGTTCCTGTATAAAATTTCTAGAAATGGCCTCGTCTGCCTCAGATGTAATTTTCAGGTCGATATTTTTATTAGGCTATGGCTATGAGGAAAATTATATAATAGTTGTCACAGAAAGCAGACGTGCAACGTTATAAATAAGTGCAGGTTGTGACTCACTTAAATGCAAGGTCAATTTAATGTATTTATTTTGAAATAATTTTCCGTCTTTTATTTTCTGTCTTTTTTATCAGAGATAGATCAAACAGGCTTATATTACCTAAATATTTATTGTTTTAATCTAAGATCTAAAATTCTAGGTCAATATAGCAATAAGACAAGATAGGCTGTAAAACAAAAGAAGTTAATTAACCTATTGCATCGCTATAAAATGGAATCGTATCCAAATGTTAAGAATCAATTGAATGGATATAAAATATCTACTAAAGTATTGTTATGTTAAAGACACACATTTTATTTCATTTTACTGTTTATCTATTGTTCCTCCGTCTTTAAGTTTTTAAATATATAAATATTTATATATATATATATTTTGAGTTAATGTTTGTTGCATCTCATCCATCAACGATGGCATTGGTCAGTTATTATTATTGGATATTTTGTAAAAATCCAAGACCCATATTTCCGTCAAAGCAAAAGCATTATTTCAAAACCTTTCAATCTACTTAATAAGAATCTTAAAGTTACTGAAAGACAACGCAAAAACAACCCCTGGCTCTATCAGCTTGAACTTATGCACAAGACTTCCTTTTAACGAAAGGAAAAGATTTTTGAAAATACGTCTCATAAAGGTGTTAAATAGTAGATGAAAGTTTGTATTGAAGTTCGTTATTTTTTCCGATTGGACATCCCATCGGGCGCACGGCTTATTTGGAACATATCCTACATTTACTAAAGTCAGTTGAGCTTTCACGTAAAACTTCTAAAAATAAAGCACAGTTAAAAAAAGCTTTTCACAGTTCTCACTGCTAAAATTGCATTGAACCGTTTTCTGCCAACTGCCCCATCGAATCTCTTCGTAAGTGTGACTGGAGGTAACTTTGAACGACAGTTCTGAATTGAAGCCATCTATTTGTAACTTCAGCTTGTGAAATATTTCCTCTGCCGGGTGGAGAAGTTTCGATGTAAGTTAAAGTTAGACCGCGCTCGTAGTTGTGACTGTGACAGATAGAATCTGCTATGGATATCAGATTTTATTTCCTTCAACTTTTTATAGGATTCACGAAACTACCGAAACGACCAAATGTCTGTATTTAGCTGTTGAAGTAAATCTGAATAACTTACCGCCAGCTTAAAGTGAACCATCTTGGGGGACGGCGGCTTTCTTCTGTAATACAAGATTAAAAATTAACACACACACTAACTATTAGCGCAAAGATTTAATAATTACAAACTAAGTAATAGTTAATTAGCTACGTCTGGTATGTACCGCGAGCCAAGCTCTGACGCCGCACTTGCTGAGCTCAGCGTATTATACTCTTGTTTCATTTTATTTGCCGGAAAATGGAGGTTTAGAATTACCTAACAAGTATTATATTAAAAGGGAAAATGAAAATGTTGTTTAATTTTACTCCCTTTTGTAAGTTTGACCTCCGACTATTCATGTAGGCAGGTACCCCTATGTAAATAAATGTTGTAACTAACTGAGTTTTCATGTAGTTTCCTACTTCGCACTAATTTGAAGTTTTCTACACGTTTCAAGAGCCGAGGACAATACAATAATTTGTCCGGATATCTAATTTTATTTCGGTGTTAAAGCTTTTAAAATCGGTTTTTTGTAATATGTTCTCTTTGATCATTTTCCTTTTGGCTCGTAATAACATTTATTTTGCTTCAACAAATTAATTCTTCCTCGTTTTATTACAACAATCCCGGCAAGGTTTTCCTGAATAGATTCGTGACATTTATTAAATGTTCATGAAAATTAAATAGGTTAGAACGTAAAACGTAGGTTAGCTACCTACATTTCAGCGAAATAAAATGAGAATAGGTACCTACTGTTCTTACTAATTACAAAGTAGGTATTTTTTATGAAGTGTTCATTAGTAGGACTTCTTTACAGAATTATCAATATAGCGGATTTTTCTTTTTAAAACGTAGTATGTTCCACTGGTATTACATTTTTCGCGTTCAAAATATATAGGTACCTATTATCTCACTACCAAGTAATTATTATATGAAAAATAAGTTTTTAACAACATAATGTCTTAAAAGAACTTACAAGTGCAACAAAAACTGTGTTTCCACTTTATTTACATAATGATAAGATAGCAAAATAAATTATTTTAAAGTAATTTGCGGTAAGTTGACAGTGCGCAGGCGCGGGAGGCTTATGTTTATGTTGCAACTTATAATAGTTATAATTGTTTACAAAGTTGTTTCTTAAGCTTCGTTATTATAAAGAAAGAATGGAAAATATTGTCACGTCTTTGATAAAAGATTTATTTTTCAAAGTAGTTTTTAATTTAATGCAAGTTCCCAGAAAAAAATCTTAATACATTTATGTATGGTGTACGCGTAGATATGAGTACTACTACTTTCTTCTATTTTTATATGCACTAGTTTGAAGAGTGAATTAAATGGTTCAGTAACTTATTTTTAAAATTATAAACATGCCTAATCTCTTATTTTATTTAAGGGTTGCAAATGAATGCACTAGCAAAACCGTAATTAATCCTCAAGTACTTCATAGCTTCACTACAACTTACACTATGCCCATAACTAATAGTACTCTAACTCTAGTACTAGTAAATCACAACACAAACTTACCAAAAGTTCACAGAATCCAAAAAGCACAGAAAACGTCAACAAAAAAAGTCACAAACTTCGTAAAATGTCGTGAAACTTCGGAGCGATTCGTCCACGTGACGTGCGCACGCGACGATGCTGTGTTGCGGGCTGCGACCGCGCATCTTCGCTTTATACGCCGCCCCCCTTCCCCTGCGGCTAAGACGATATGTAATGCCACTAAATATGCTCTAATAATTGGTCTAATGATACCTCCGATGATGGGTTCCATCGCTTCAAGGTAAGTGAAAGGTCATTGTGAGATGTACTAGCTTTAAGATCTTTGGTGTTTTCCAGAGGTTTTCTTTGTGAAAAACTTTAAAATGACGTGAATTTAAAACCTGAATAGGTATTTCGTTTATTAAAAGGTTTTCGTCACACTCAAGAGTCCCTAAGGATATTCGAGCAGCTCTTCCCGGAAAAGGAAAGGATAAGCCGCCCGCTTTTTTCTTGTTGTCCCTCCGATTGTCAGAAAATATATTCCTAAATCATTACCTAGGTATGTCAAGCGGACAGGCACCCGATGTCTTCATTGGTCACAGGACAATAAGTTTAGTATACATATATATATAAGGATCCTAAGGTTAGATAAATTATCAGACCTTATTCTGTTTCTGGACTTAGGACTTTCTATCCTCTATTTCAGACAGTTCACCACAAGTTAGAAGTTATTCAAATGCCTTTCATCACCCGCAATGGCAAGCGGATTGTCAATATGTTGCCGAAACTTAGAAATAAAGTTTCATGTCTGTAATTTTACCCCTACTCCTTAATAAGCCCTAAACCTCCTTTAGTATCCGCACTAATTAACCATACTATTAATTTAGATTAATAAAAAAATATATATAACACAGGCACACCGTGGAAACGGTTTTGTTAGGCATAGTTTTAAGTACAAGGATTATGTGAACTCATTATAAATAAATAAACAAGTAATTAATAATAATCGAAACATCGATGCTGTTTGGCGGAAGAAGTACCTACTTAAGTATGGTAATTGTACTTTAAAACAAATAGCTCTGCCACTATGATAGTCAAACTCAAACTCAAACTCAAAGCATTTATTTCAATTAAACCTTTGCATTGGCACTTTTGAATTGTCAAAGAGTCGGTTAGTTAGTCAGAAAGTTGAAGCTGCCATTCCAAAACGTAGATCTCTATGGAGAAGAACGGGCAAGAAACTCCAAGGACACTCTTTTAAATATAGAAATTACAAAATCCTGGGTACATTACTTTTGTTGCTTCTATGTGAGAACAATGTAAAATAAAATAATAGTTATAACACAACACCCTGTAAACCTCTTCCAGCTACTATTAGGCAACCCCTCACAGTCCTCACAAAGTGACGCAGTCTTGAGATAAGGCGACCTATTCTGTGTTGTCCAGCTTGGTTATAGCCGTGACATATCTTGACACGTTATTGTGATGTAACTTCTGCTGGCGTTTACAATGTTAAGCTTTCTTAGAACTGACCAGTTTCTATTTACTGTATCGATTAGTTAAGGGTGTTCAAATACGTTCAGATATAGAGGCCTGAAATCTTACATGCAACTAAGCATAGCATTTCTACTGTAGGTATTGGTGCATTTACAGAGAAATATCTCACACCCTCAAACACCTCAGAATTTATTTCTGTCTTTTTCTCGGGGTAGTCGGTAACGAAATACCGACCACATCTAGTTTTAAAACATATTTTATTTTTGACGTGTTAAAGTGTTTTTGAACCAGTTGACAGAAACAAATATCATTTATAGTTTACCCAGACTTGCTTCTCCTACTGCGGAAATATCGGAACCCAAGTGCTACGCTACTCTACGCTGTGCTACGCCGATCCAGTCGGGAGCGGCGTAGCACATGCCGTAGCAGTTTTCAAATTCATGGTACCAATAGACAAATGAGTCTCAGTTTTCAATTATTACGGTTATGGGAATCTTTAGACGTAAATTCTAACGGTTCAAAAAGTTAAATACTCGTTTCGCACATAATATTTACTTACGTTTTAAGAGTTTATTCATATCTCTAAATTTACATGTCGCAAAAAAAACGAATATATTGGATAGTTTGTATTTTAATTTACGTGACGTTTTCGTCGCACGTTCGTGCTAGAGCCTCTGTAGATACCAAGTTACGTTTACAATTTGTTTTGTAAAACAAAAGAAGCGGAAAGTAAACGACGGCGAGGTTCCATAGCAAGTGCTTACTGACTTACAGTGTTGCAGAAGTTGTTCTACGAAAGGAACGAAGGTTCCAGTTTTTAATGAATATTGCATTAATTAAAGACTTCGAAGAAACTGGAAAAGTATTATTGTGGTTTTCCCAGTTTTCCTGTAGCGTAGGCAATAACAAATTTAAGTAATCCCCTTAATTAGGTACGTCGACCGTAGTGCCGTACCACATCACAATGTTTGATTTGTTTTAATATTTTGAATCGTGCTGATTACTATCTCGTTGTTTGTTGTGGTTATTTAATTATTTTCCTGGTCTATTCTAGCTAGTCTAATTACGAATAGCAGCCTATACTATACTTATCATTTATTAGCAAGAGAATGGATTCTCAGGGATTTTCCGAACACTTCATAGCGAGGCGGATCCTGGAAATAATGATTAGTTTTAAAGATAGCAAACCTTATGTAGAAAGGCCAAAGTCATCATCAATTTTATTGATAACCGTCAAGTGTGGAGCATAACTCAGTTTTATATAAAAAGATAAAGTAAGTATCTAGGTACTATAACTACATATTTTCTAAATTTGCATATAATATGTTTCTAATTTGCCTTGGAGGGTTTTATTTCAAAAACTTTTCCCTATTTACTTACCTATGATGTAGTACTAAACAAGTAGGTACTTACAAAATTCTGGTAGTAAAAAATAAATTAAAAAAATTGAAGTGCTGGTGACCTTTACCGCTGACCGCAGGGAGAGCTGTAAGGGATAATGTTCTAAGTCACATAAAAAGTCAACAAGTTGGCATTATGTGTAAACTTTTACATTACGACAAGCAAAGCCTGGAGGCAGATTAATACAGAAAGAAGACAGAAGGCTAAACATAAAAAAGTACATAATCTTTAACTACACTTTAGTCGGGGATAAGGGTATTTCCAAATATGAGAATAATGGGTAAATAGCTTTTTAGCTATTTAACTGTTCAAGGTGTGGGTGCCACCTTTAAAGGTACCATTCCGTACCCGACCACAGGAGGCAACTGCAGGCGACGTGTCGCCGCGACACGGCTGGTTTCTATGAATTTCTATAAATACCTTCCGTAGCTAGCGACATGTCGTTGGCAGCTACTTGCGAGCGACAGGCGACACGAGTAGCCCGACCGCAGACCAGTAGTCGGCACTACTGGCTTGCGGTCGGGCTACACGACGCTCGAGCGATAACATGTTTTTCTATCTTCTGTCTACCGACTGGAATACGGGCTCGGGCGGGTTCGCTAATGACTGCAGCGACATGACGCCGCGACACGTCTGCAGTTGCCGCCTGCGGTAGGGTACGGAACCTTTACCGGGTTTCTCTAGGTAAAAAAACTGACGAGTAACTTTTGTTTAGCACCGATTGTAAATCCAAAGCAACGTCATTCGCGCCTACTCGCGAGCATGTGTCTCACACACGTGTTCCGTGTCAATTGATAAAATACTACACATAATACAATAATACTTAGCTGGAAGCACTTAAGTCATTAGGATGTTTGCAGGTGGTTCCAGCTCCAGCGCAGTAAAAATGTGACTACGTCAAGACTATTGAACTGTGGTTGAAGTGGACCTTTTGTAACTGTCTACGTTGTGGCCGTACATTAGTGATGTAAAAACTGGAAACACTGGGCAAAGTTATGAGTTTCATAGAATTAGTTTATGTGAGAGAAATAAGTGCCTAGGTAAGTACTTCGTCGTTAGAATATTTAATTTTGAGCTGAAATAACCTGGGTTTTTATTAAGTATATTAGTACCTACTTTAATACAGCATGTTTTTGTTCACTGCCAAACAACATATACGCGACGCATATAGCCAGTGCCAGGAAGTGTAATCGACTCCTTAAATAAACTCATGTATTTCCGTCCTCGTTCATACCAATGAATGTTGACCCAGTTTCCAAGTATAACATTTTCAGGATTTTTACAAATAAAGTCAAGCATCTCGGTAAAAGACAAAACGTGAAAACACGATGAAAGAGAAGCCATAATGATCTCATTATAACTGATGGGTCAGAGGAGATAATGAATAGTAATGGGCCGCATTCATCAGGATATGCTTCGGGCTTTCCTTACCTTTATTTATTTGGTAAGTATAAGAATGTCGCAAAAAATATTTCAGTAAATGATTGATCGAGACGAGTTATTCCAGACTTGAAGACTGACTTGAATCACTCAAGTCAGTATTGTAGGTTTGATTAGACAGGTAAGTACTCATTGAATGTGCTGTTATTCTTAAGGTTCCTCATAATATTTTCAAAGTCATGTTTAATTGTTAAAGTTCGTTCCTAATCATTTTAAATTGTAAACAATTTTAATATTTATATGCAATATATTATAAGAGACTGTATCGCATTAGGTAAGTTATAATGTAGATAAATAATTTAAAAAAATGCCTACTCACTAACATTAATTCCGGATGCTGCAAAGATGTAAATTTTTGGTGAAATGTATAAGCAGCAGTTCCGGTTCTTATCTGTCAAACAGCGAAATAAATCATTGGGCTCAAGTTCTAGTCTAATGTGGCAGTTTGTATTCACGGTGATGTAGCGTCAACAGATGCCCACGCGCACACTTTAAGAGGTTCTGCAAATTCTGCGATGCATTTACAGCGGTTTATTAGGTTTTTTATGCATTTAAAGTGCTCAACATAGCACTGTTTTCCAGCTATTATGTAGATCTGAAAAGTTGATTGGTTTAACACATAAAAATGTTCAGTTTAAAAGGCGATTAGTACAGATATCTACACTTAAAATTGGATGGCAAACCATGTTTCAGAATATTACGTTATCAGTTATTTTCAAATAGGCACTTAGCCAAAACTCTAGTTTCCTGTGGTTGATGGGGAACTCTCCCCATCGAGTTCCCCTACCTGGTAATACAACAGTAGGTAAACCGTGGGCACCAATCCATTTGCCAATCGTGGTCTTTATGGCAGTGTCCTTATCGTAGGACACGTATACGTCTAGGATGTACCATTTATGTGTCATATATAGTGTCACGCCCTACATTCAGAGATAAAGTTTCAAAGTATCAAGTGCACGATAACTGCTTCCAATTAGGCTGTTATTAACATGTAACTGTGACCAGCAATTCCTTCAACGTAGTAAGAGTAGAAAAGCCTTTCGTGTAGCTCTGAGTTCAACACCATTTTCTAATGCAATGACATCACTTTATACCAAAATATCACGAACGAACCATGTCAATGAAGGACATTCTCAGGAAGGTGTGCAATGTGACAATAACATCACTAGTGCCAAAAACGGTGAGATGAACCTTGGCAGAGGCTTCTAAACTGGAGATGTTATCTGGAGTGATGACGATGCGTCATGTAGGTGTCAACTACCCCGCTAGTTTTATTATCGTGGTTCTTTATGTTCTAGGAAAAAGCGTGAACGAACTATCATAGGGTAATGTTAAACCTAGCGACTACTTAACTAACATGTAATGCTTTAAATTTTTACTTTATGAGTTCAAATAGGGCTTTTGTTAATGGTGAACTCCCAAATATCGTAACTGAACAGGTTTCACGGGAAGTTTGCAATAATCGTCAAGCTCGACGGTCATTTAGATGGCCGAGCAATCAGGAAGATGCTGAACTACTCATCCTCTGGACAAACACCCTCCCAGTTTCGATATACCAACGGGTGAAGAAGAGTCTACTCAGGAGATGATCTTTGAGTCAGCTTCTAAAGTCCGTAGATCCTCAGCTCGGGAAAAGTGTTATTTGATTTTTCTGTCACGAATTTTCCAGTTGCAGCAGATTTTGTGCCCGGTTAATCGCGAACACAGCCATGATGTTGTATGTGAGTATCTACTGGTTGGTTTATAGTGTCTTTTGTTCTAAGCTATTGCAAATACACAAGTGGGTACTGATAACAATTAGTTGTAATATTAATTGACCTAATCACGCGTGATAGCGATCCTTTATAACGAAACTTATTGTTTTAATCATGTCAGTGAAGCTGTAAACTTGTGGTTTCTCATAACGTCTGGGTAATTGATTTATTAGACGTGTCCGAATCGCGATGTTCTTATTTCGACGCCCACATTGAAAATGCGTAATCTGCAAAAAATCGATAAATATTAAAAATATAAATTATATTATAATTTCAAATAAATTCAAATTCATTTATTAAACTTACACATAGTTCACCAGCATACAAGTAACATGACATGAGATTCTAACCAACAGAAAACTTAGACAGATTGAACAGCGGGTCCCAAACTAGGCACAGCCTGTATCTTGGTGACCCAAACACTACACAAAGTTAGCAATTTAGAAGGTTCTGCTAGCGCAAGATTGCTTTTGATAATTACAAAAATTAAGTTTAAAATAATAATAATAAAATTTAACAGATATGTGAGTGAAAACAAGCTAATTACCTACATTGAATAAATATACACAAACAGTTGAGGTGAGTAAGTGTGGAGTGTAAGTGTGAGTGTAGTTATGTATTTTTATCAGAGTGTGTTGGGTATCAACTGCAACAAAGTAAACTCTCTGTTTCCTCATAAGTCCGGCCGAGCAGCCATTCTTTAAGTTTAGTTTTGGCCTCAGAGTAGACTTTCGGTACGGTAAAAGTTTTGCTTATAGCATTAAACACTCGTTTGGGTAAGAACGACGAAAACCGGGTCGCGATTAGGGTTTTTGTTTTTGGAAGTGGTATTCTCTCAGCTATTTTCCTCCCCCCTTACTGCAGCTAGAGCGATTTCTGTTGAGTTTTAATAGGTTTAGTAGTGATCCTAGGATGAACAGTTGACGTACGCGTAAAACTCCAGATTCCTTGTACAGTTCGTCCGTAGAATAACGCCGGGGCCTTCCCAGAAGCACCTTGAGGACGGCCCGCTGGGCCATTATATTTTTATTATATTATAATGATATTATAATTATAATTAGAATTATATTTTTGTGCCCATGCTTGGACAACGGAACGGTTATCGCAGCCCGAACTCATCATCATCATTCGTCCGAAAGATGCCCACTGCTGGATTTAGGCCTAAGCTCTGGCAAGCACCGTCAGTAGGATGGGTCATGCGCTTCACTACCTACACCAAGTCACCGGTCCACCTTGAGGCCCTACACACACTGTGTCTCCCAGTATGCGGTCAGCACTCCGGAACCTTTCCAAATGCGTTCTCAACCCCATTCTTCGGGCTATGTAAGTATGAATGCTACCCATCCTCCTAATATCATTTCTAAGTCACCTGTAACCGTATTCATATTCAGTTTAAACACTTGCTCATACCTACTCTTAAATCTGAACACTGAGTTTACTGTAATGAAAGGCTTTATTATATTTAATAGTTCAGTAACTAATATGAGAATCTAATGATACGATCCATTGCACGATATCTATTACAAATTGCTGGTTCAGTTTTATTACTCACACAGTGGGTAAAGTTATGGTGGCGTGGACAAAGTGAAGAAGATAGTTTATTTTTGATGATGATTATTGTTTTATGATTATAAGATTGTGTCAAACATGTTTATTCTTAATTTAGCGTACTGTGTTCCTCTTTGTTTATAACGTAGTTGCCACCATTTCAAATTCAAGAGAATGAGTGTCTGACAAAATATCGTTAGATTGTCACAGCTGAAATATCAAAGTGTTTTAGGTAATTACCTCCAACGATAAGCATTTTTTACATCTGGTTTTTCATACTTACTTTGTATGTAAGTAAGAAATAAAAAAACCCGCAGGACTATACCTATGCTATAAAGACTATAGTTTTATTTGATGAGAAGCGAGATGTTGTGGATGGAAGTACTCACTGGACATTGTCTTTCAAAACACAACGCCTGCGCTCTGAAAGACGAAGAGAGAATGAAAGAGATGACGAAATGAGGGTAACAAGTATTCTATTAATAAAACATGCGTGCCAATAATAATAGAAATATCTGCGTGTGCGCACACTGGTAATGTTTCGCAGTACAAATTATTATATTGAATCGATTAGCTGTATAATGTTCTTATTGGTCATAAGTCGTTACGACACTTATTTTGAGGTTAATTCACAGACAGTCACGACTGGTATTGTTGCATTTTGAGTCTAAACCTAGCATCGATTGTTTCTGGGATAACTTTACTAATCAAAAGATATGATATTACCTAATTGTTTCAGATGTGATACAAAGGTAGATCGAAAACGGAAGTGAGCGTAATTCTTGATAATAAATCAATGTTTTTGTCGTACAAGTTATCTTTTAAGTAAAGATGTTCTGGCACATATTTCATGTTTTGGAGGATACGAAAGGCTTATATTTTAGGCACAAGTATCCGATTTATTGATAATTTTATCTCGGTTTTCGTGTAAGATTTCACTTCAAGTTCATTAAAAACACGTTATCTGACTAGTACGCTACACTCACACGTAACCTTAATCAGAATTGACCCAGCAATTTAGTGACATAGCCCAACAAACACATAAACACATTTATTATAGTTTACCGTGTAAACATAAAACGGTAATGAATATTGCGTGAACCACGTGATGCGTGACGTAAGCATTTCACGGCGAACTGTGGCCGCGGGTAATCGATTTACCGCACACTGTGCGGCGCACGGTGTGAAGTGTGCATTTTGTCTGGCTGATGCGTCAGTGTGTGCACTGTGACCCGGGTGATTGATAGATTATGGTAGCTTATTATGTTTTTATTAATTGTTTTTTGTTTGTTTTGGCAAATGAGCTGCTGTGTATCGTGGGTGTCGCTGCAGGATGAAGTAATTTTTGATTTAGGTAGCCTATATTTTTATTTAAGTGTTTCTTTTAAATGAATCACAAATACAATTGTTTCGAAGCCAAAACATAACCTAACATTGTAATTCCTTAGTAATGTCAGCTATAGTTTCATCACATCACAAGTGTAAGTGTTTGTAGGGGTAAAGAATGCTATCTTATCTTAACGTATGTAAATCCTCTGCAGGGTAAAAGCCTCCCTTTCCCTTTTCCACGCAAGTCTGTCTATAGTTAGTGTCGGCCAGTCCTTTCGGTAGGAGTCACGCTCGTCCCGCCATCTTGGCCTCGGCCTGCCGCGATGTCGTCTTAACCCATTTCTCATCTGACCTGAGGCAGACATGTCCGGCCATGTATGTAAATGAATTTAAAATATTCATTTGTGTTAATAAAAGCTAAGTAATAACAGCCGCATGGGTCGATCCAAGAGGTTAAGCTACGCTTGCCAGGGTTGGTCCGTGGGTGGGTGACCATCTTTATATACCGAGACTCCTCCGTGCCTCGGAAAGCACGTTAAGCCGTTGGCCCCGGCTGTCATTCGTGGATCTTTGACAGTCGTTACGGTTCGTCAGAAGCCCGAAAGTCTGACAACCAGTCTAACTAAGGGGTATCGTATTACCCAGTGACTGGGTTGTGAAGGTCAAGTATGCAGTCGCTCCATGTATAATACTGGTATTCAGCTGCATCCGGTTAGACTTGAAGCCGACCCTAAGCTAAGCTAGGCAGATTGATTGAATTTGTGTTAAAAACAGCTATTTAATTAATGCTCACTCGAAAATGTAAACTGATTTATTATAATTTAAAATGTGTTGTTATTGTGAACCTAGACAATTTGCAGGAAGTTGTTTGTGACTACAAAAGAAGGATGGTTTTAAGAATGCATTTTTTAATCCAAACAGTTGAATTCAAATCAAATGTTGATTTGATTTGTCTAAGTTCACCTAGCAACACATTTTATGTACCTACCTTAAATTATATAAGTAGATAATGTTAATATCCTTTCGAAGTCAGTGCGATACTTTCAAACGGCTAGTGCTCGTAACGACCGGAACCTCGGGCTGTGACTGTAATGCGCTGCGGTTTGAGAATAACCTGCTTTTGTGAACTCAACAGTGAATGGTACAGTTAAATATTGTAAAACATTTTAAAAGAGTAACGGAGGAGTTGGTTTTCCATTCTTCCCCATACGAAACTACCTTTTGGAATCAATTAAATTTTCTTGTTAATTTTGCTTTTATGTGCATATTTGAAATAAATGATTTGACTTTGACTTTGACAGGAACTAAAGTCAATTAACACTATTACATTTACTTATCACCTAATCCATCTGCCCACCTTTTTCCAACTATGTTGGGGTCGGCTTCCAGTCTAACTAGATGCAGCTGAATACCAGTAGTTTACATGGAGCGACTGCTTATCTGAACTCTACAACCCAGTTACTAGGCAACGCGATACACCTTGGTAAGGCTGGTTGTTAGACGTTTGGGCTTCTGACATTCCGTACTGACTGTCTAAGATCCACGAATGACAGCCGGGACCAACGGCTTAACGTGCTTTCCGAGGCACGGAGGAGTCTCGGTATGTTATGGTGGTCACCCATCCACGAACCGACCGGATCGACGCGTGCGGCTGTTATTATTTAGCCACGAGCCCCTCTTTTACATACCTTTTTTTTTTTTTTTTTTGGGTGGGAAATTATCAAATAACTTCTCCCGCTCTGGGTGGAGCGGGAGGGCGTGTCAGACTCTTACTGACTAAAACCCACCCGTGTTCCTTCCGTTGCCTTTACGTTGCCAGGGGCCACGGTATCCCTTTCGGACTTTCCCGCAACCCCGGCAGGCATCGGTCCTATCGGACCCCTTCCGTTGTGCTGACATCTCTTTGAGGCGCGCGTGGAATACAACGCGCCGTCGACCCGGGCCTGCTCTTTTACATACCTATCATCTAAATTTATATAAAATTATTTGATACATTTTCAGCATTTTATGTAATAGCCATTTATACAAATACAAATAAAATACATCTATCAATAAAATACTCTTTAATAATCAGTTCAGATTTTTTATGAATTTTTTGTCAATAATTAAGATAAAAAAACTGAAGTTTTAATAGACTTTTGATGCTGACCGTATGTGTGAATGATTCACAAGTAAAACTGTTCTGAGGATATATTGTATTGGTGAATGAGATATCATCGTATCAATGGAGGCATCGTCTCAATTAAAGGTCTTGAGAAAAAATGCAATTACCACCCATCTTATAAGTTATAACTATAATAGGTATCAGATTGATTGGTGGTTGCAGTGTTAAAGTTAGCCCTAAGACAGTTAGCCTAGAATGCCCTCGCTAGATAACGATGTTTATTCAAATATTTTACTAAATACAAATGTAGAGAATATCCCGTTTTTAGCAAAAGACTTCTTCTTGAATTAAATAAATTTAACAATACATAATTTTTCAATTTATGGAACTTTATTATGTTTTAGTAATAATTACCTACTACCTACGCTGTAGATATTTGTAAAAAGGGATAATTGAATCAAACCTTTTGTCTCTACTTACCTACTTAGGGAGTTTTTGTTCGAACCTTTTTGGGGATATAACAAGATCCATAATTTACTTAAATACTTACTTGAAAGGTTTACTTATCTTAGAAAAATATATTCTATAAGGCTTTTAAGGTTTAGGCACAACAATATAGTACCTAATTCTATTGTTATGAACTTATGATCTAAGTCTGGTATTTATATGACCGTCTATTTGTGCGGTGTACTCCTTTATAAAAATAACGGTTCATCAATCACCCTTTCGTTATATCGATATAAGCGTATAATTAACTTCGTTATTTCACGATAAATATAAAGCAATGTTATATTTTTACCATTTACATTAAAAATAACTCTAAAGTGCAGTAATAAATGCAGTAAAAGCAGACTGGTGCACTTGCTTTACGCTAATGAGCTGACTGATGTGGTGGCATCTCTGTGTACCGTACCGGAGATCGACAGTCGGATATCGATCTATATTTTATAGATATCTATAGACAAAGTACCTATACGTACAGTCACAAGAAAAAATATGTATACACTTAACAGCATCAAATGCCACTTTGAGAAAAGATCTATTTCATAATAGTATTCCGTAATGTTCGTTACAACTTACAACATAAAAAAACTATTAAACAGTAGGAGAAAATTATTTTCAAAATTCGCATTATTAGTGCTCGTGACTGTACCTACAGTCTGAAAGAGTTTCCAGCAGAGGACGTGTTGTAACTTAAAACAAAATGCAATAATAATGTCCATAATCGATCAAACAGCAGTATCTCAATACTTGCACGTTTGTGTTGAACTTCACCCTGAAACACATTCGACGCAAAAGCCAAGTGTTTGAGTATCGTAAGTGTGTACAGATCAGATCAGAAGGTGAGTGTGCTTAACTGTTTAAGTTACATGTTCTGTGAATGTCAGCTGTGACGTAATACAGAGTAAGGACTCCGTTGTGAAAGGAAAGAGTAACAGTGCTCTAAATATAGCCACAGTCGCAGAATCGGCATTTTTATTTTAATAATAGCCCCTTTTAAATAATGTTATTTATGTAAATTGATAAAAAGCGTTGAATGGTTTGTAATGGAAGTATTAAAAAAACATGACAGGTTTTTTTGTGCCTTTGTACTGTCAAACAACGAGGTATGTTGGTAAACTTAATTAAATTTAATTAAAATCTTTTATTTCGGACCCATCAGTAGTATATGGGTCATTATCAGGAGACTCATTATTTGGTTGACTTCGGTGACAATTTTTAAAATATCAATGAAATATCAAATCTAGAGTCAATTTAAAACATATTAGTAGAAGAGGGAATCGTATAGATTGAATGGATATGAAGGGATTTTTTTTTTATAGTGTCCAACGTAATCAACATTCTTATCACCGAAATCAATAATATAAAAAATTTAAAAAATCTAAGACTGTTTTTTATATACATATTAACTGCCTAAGTACTACTATGAACATATGGTCTGTAAGAAATTGCAGGTTAATTTTACAATAAAACATTTTATTTTATCAAGACTTATGTCCCATTTATTCAGATATAGGTAAATTTACAAAAATCAACTTTGGAAGGAAGCCTTAAATTATTACATTAAATGTAATTAAAAATATTAGGCAGTCTTAAACTAACAATATAGGAACTTAAAAAAAATCTGAAGTTTTAGTTGAGATCTAGCTTAATCACAGACAATTTACTGATAAAAAAACACTTAAAAATCAGTCTTTTCAACAACATCAACAATTAAAGAAGGCACTCACTTAACTAATACTATTTGGATTTTTATTAAAAATATTACTTTGCCTGTTGATTTTAAAACAATTAAATTAGCTTTTAGGTATTTTAAGCACCCAGCATTAAATAAACAATGCAATAAAACTTAATATTATAGTTTTCAATCCTTCATTAAAAAATGTTACTCATCATTATTGTCACTTATAGGCTTTATCTTTCCTTCATTCTTCCTTTTATAATACCGTTGCCTATCTTTCTCCTTGTGCACTGTGTAAAGCATGGATAACTCTTGATGCGAGCTTTCCGAAGTCATCCATGCCAGCCATTCTCTTTTTAACCAACCGATCTTCTTTTGAATCTGCCATAATCACAATACTGAAACAAGATGAGAGGTGATGAGAAAGTTAAATAAACGATCTTAAAATGTAAATAAATGACTATTGATTGATTTCGATGATTTTAAAATTGATTTCGGTACGCCTATTTCCACCGAAAACACCCAAGAGTCTGAGTGGCCGCCTGTATAATGCAATTCAATTAACAAAACATGTAACATTAATTCCCTTCCAAAAAACAAGTGTAAGATCGTAGTAGCGAATACCTTCAGGGTCTTACTTACGTCGACACTGAAAGACTGTTTGCCAGGGAATCATAAATAATAAGCGCTAAAACACACACTCACATAAACACACCCACACACACCATTGCTTGTACCTACAGACACCCTCAAACTCACACACTTATTCACGTATTTCCTTGCATACCTTAAAATAAAAGTCAATAAATTATTTTCAGTCCAATAATATTCAATTCAATTCAATTTTCAATTTAATTTTTATTTTCAATCTAAGTTTATCTTGGAAATAACTGACCCCGGTCAAGGAAAAAATCGTGAGGAAACCTGGACTTATAGCTAATATAAGTCTGAAATCGTCGAAATCGAATCGAACCGTCTAGAGCAAGCGTGGTGATCGATGTCTTCTCTGTATGAAAAGACCTTTGCCCTGCAGCGGGATAATAATAGGCTGGTATAATTATAATTATTTCGATAAAACGCTCTTCTAGATGATATAAACATACTTCAGGCTTGGTCTTAGCCTTATATATGTTATGTCATCTGACAGTGGTGTTTATTTGTGACCCATAATTGTGTTGACCGTCAGTCAGTGGTGATTGTGGTTATTTGATATTTCCATATGGACATAGCGTCTCTCGGTAGCAGCAATACTTTTACTTGGTGGTGGCTACATAGGCTTTTAACAAAATGTCACATATGTTACAATGAGGTGCGAACTAACCTCCTGACCGCTTTCGGTAGTGATCGTTATTTGTTTTACAAAATCAATTTATACCTTTTATATTTCTTTAGCTTTAAGGCCCGATCACACGTACCTCACCCACACGACAAAATGTGGGCGAGTAGTGGTTACGTGTGAATAATGTCGCTGCAGCTTTTTGCAGTTGTGTTGTGGTAACTACAAAATTTCGATGTAGTTGTGTTGTCGCTAGTAGTTGCGATGTGGTTCGGTTGTGGCTACCACAACACAGAATGAATGAGGGGTGCACGGTGTCGTCGCGTCGACGCAATTTTGAGTTTGCAATGTGGCCTGCCGCTAGTGCGCCGTCTCGCTGGTGGTTCCGTTGTGGCTGCGACGTGGCCTTGATATGGTCGGTATCACTCACACGGTTGATTTTGACGGCCAAAATGTGATCCGTGTGAATGAACTACCTATTTATTTTCATACAAATAAGCCCCGTGTTGCCGTTGTGGTGTGGTTATGATACGTGTGATCGGGCCCTTATTCCACTAATTTACAGTCCACAGTGATCCACTAGGTACAGCTATATGTATGACATAATATTGATATCTCATACAATAAAAAAAACAATTATTTTGATGAAACAACCTGCTCCATTATTAATCAAAATCAGTTGAAAGTTCTGCCAACCGGTTTATTTTTAACGATCGTGATAAATTGCCGTCTCCGAACGAATAGGATTGATTACGAATTCGGAAGGTAGGCCGGACATAGTTTATTGGTTCATTAAATTATTATCTGGGTGATTAAGAGCGTGAATGTATCAGTAGCGGCTCGTGGTGTGATGGTTGACAGGCGTGGTGACAGCCGTGTTATCTGGAGAAAGAGCAGACAATATTGCCATTATTGGTTCATTACTAGCGTAACAGGTGGCCTTCTGTAGTTTCTGCCTACCCCATGGGATGTAGTCGTGTATTTAGTTAGCCACATTTCATATTTCCATACAGTAATATTGTCAAATTAATAAAAACAGTGAACTATTTGATATCTATTTGAGACGTTGCCCACTTTCAGTATAAACGTCTTAAAGTTAAGAGGAGTAAAATTATTAACCTTATGGACTCTGTCTGAATTAAAAGATTTATATTCTACTAGCTTTTTCCCGCGGCTTCACCCGCGTGGATGTCGGAAAATACCCCACAGGAACGTGTATCTGTATGGGTTAGGACATAGTATCCTATGTCCTAACCCAGGTCATGGCCAATCCGCATGCCTTTCATCTAAATCCGTTCAGCCGTTACGACACGAAAAGGTAACAGGCAGATAACAAATGTTTTAGGGTTCCGTACCTCAAAATGAAAAATTGAAACCCTTAAAGGCTGACTTCGATGTAACTTCCAAGTCAACGCAATATACAAATACGGCCATTTATGCCGCATATTTTGACACTCGCAAATAAACCAGTCCATTTGGTACTTCCCGTTTGCCCAGCAGCATGAAGTTTGGCGAGAAGCAAGGTCAAGTACAGAGGAAAATCCGAAAATTGGTAATATAGTTATAAATGAACTGCAAATTTAAGTTTGTTCTTCAATCTGGGATCAAAAATTCATAGGCCGTGTCTTGAAGTAACATTTAGTCTGAATTTCATTACCTACTTTATTCAAAGTTTTTTTTCAATTGAAAAGTTAATTTTGTCCTTCAATCCAGATTGGTAAATTCGGGCAGCCGTGCAAGCACAACTTTGAGACGGAACCCTCAGGGCGCCAGTCCTACTCGCACTTGTCCGATTTAATTAACAAATAAAACAGGTTTATGTGATTTCAAATGTCTTACTTAAAATACAAATTATTCATTTTACTATTTGATAATAATAGTAATTTGTAATACATATTCTAGTGCCGCCATTGAACACATAATCCTACATGTTAGAAAGGTTAGTTAATGACTTTAAATTGTAATAACTTTTTTTTAAACGTTGCCCCACACTCGGAATTTCTCCTGTGTCGTGGGTGCGTTTACAAACATTTAAACTCACATGTACAAACAGCCAGATCCGGAACAACTACTTGTAGGTCATACAAATATTTGTTCCGTGCGGGAATCGAACCCGCGACACGCAGTGCAGCAGTCAATCACTTAATCACTGCGCCGACCGTGACAACAACTTTTGACAGAGAGGGCCGATTTTAATGAAATAAAGACTAAATGTTAATCCAAGATACGGACTATATTTCCAATCCTTCAAATCTCTTGAAAAGAAGACACAAAAAAAACAATATTACCTACATGTGAACTTTAAAATCATCCCCAATTTTAACCCTTTGTAGGATCATTTTACAAAAACGCTGAAATGCGTAATTATTTCTTACCAAAAGTATAAATTTGTTTTTATTTATCACAAACTAAAGAAATGCTGGAGTTCCCATACAAACTTTCATCCCCTATATCACCCCCTTTAGGATTATTTTTGAGACAAATGTACCCTATGCCCTTCTCCAGGATGCCATCTACCTCCTTGCCAAATTTTATCGAAATCCGTTCTGTGGTTTAGCCGTGAAAAGGCAACATACAGACAGACAGACAGACAGAGTTACTTTCGAATTTATAATATTAGTATAGAGTGTATTGTAAAGTCTTTAGAAGGGCCATATTCAGCAGGGTTTCATAGGATATCACTTGGTAATGGTTGGGATTGGATCATTATCTCACATAATAGTAGGTAGGTATGTTCGACAACGGTGCTCACTGGAATGATGAAACCTTCTCACTCTTGACCTACAGACTCCCAGTTTGTTAACTTCTGGAAACAAATTCCAAGTTATTGTAAAAGCATTTTTACATTCTAAAATATTTAGCTATTGACCCCTTGGCCTTGTTAACTCCTAATAACAACTAAAGAGAAGTAACTACCGTCCATAACAGTTGTTAGATTCCTTACATAATGTAATGCTGCTAATTACTGCAACAGCGTCTGTGAGATATGTGTAATGTTGCAAGTTGCATGGGAAGTTAATCATTAATATTCCATCACTTTTTGGAGTGTGAGGTAACTGATGATAAAGATGGACAAGTGCTTTGTGATGCTGGGCAGCAACAACTAATAAAGCTCTTTGCGAAGTACCACCATCGTACCTATTTCTGCCAGCAAGCAAGTTCCTGACTTCAGAAATCAATTTATCGATTAACTACAAAATACAGCAATTGTTACAAAATACAGCGATAAACTACAGAATAAGGCCAAATAATAACACCAGTGCGGGTCGATCGAACGGTAAGCTACGCTTGCCGCGGTCGGTTGGTGGATGGGTGACCATCCATAACATATCGAGACTCCTCCGTGCCTCGGAAAACACGTCGTTACGGGTAGTCAGAAACCCAAAACTCTGACAACTGACAACCAGTCTTACCAAAGGGTATCCGTATTACCCAGTAACTGGGTTGTGGAGGTCAGATAGACAGTGGTTCCATGTAAAATACTGGTATTCAGCTGCATCCAGTTAGACTGGAAGCCGACACCAATATAGTTGGGAAAAGGCTAGGCAGATTGACAGCAATTGTAAAAACATAGGAATCGTTGCTGCACATTTATTTTGCCTACTGAGGCAATCAGCCTTAGTCACAATGGACATGTCCTTTATACTTTGTTTTCAGAGTCTAAAGCAATTAAGTGTGGAGCACATTATAGAAGGACTTGAATTTACGAGGTGCCTACAGTAGCCGTAATAAGCAGGGTTTCACCTTAAGAGCGTGCATTCACGCGATATTTCATATTTCCATGCAGTAATATTGCCAAATTAATCAGAACAGCTATTTGCGACGTTGCCTACTTTTAGAATTAATCTTAAATTAACCTTAGGAGAAACATCTGTAGGCGCGCGAGTCCATGCCAACTGAACGGAATGTTGCCATTTCAAATATTGTATTTTATATAAACATTTATAATGAATTATTGTATATTTATTTTATTTTGAATCAAATATATGTTCATCATTGTATGCTGCACCGGCCGACGTCAAAACGTCAACGCCAGCTGTTAATTTTGTTTTTTTTTCATTTTGCCAATTTTATAAATTTTTTAAATGTTTTCATTTTATCAGTTTTCATTTTTCATTCTTCAATTATTATTGTCAAATACTTTAAATGATGATAAGAACCGCATCAAAACCAGTTCCGTTTCGTAGTTTAGAAGTACAACGCAGTCACACGACACGATTTTACCTTGAAGGTAGGTACCTACTTTCTATTTATAGAGGATAGATTTTATTTTATTATAATGAAGTTATTGTGACACAGATGCCTATTGGGTATTTATTTATTTTAGTTTCTCATTCCCAACACACCACACATACTCATGTACGAGTATGTCACAACATTTTATTTGATTTTGTGAGCTTTTCATATTATCATCCTATCTTTTACTACTTTTAATTTTTTATTAAAATGGACACACACTTCCCTGTCTTTAATATCTTTAATATTGGAGGGTATGGCACTCTTGGGTTGCAGCTGAAAATCAGCGTCAGGTGGTACACTTTGTGTTGCCATCTGGCATTCTGCTGAGCTAAGGCCCTTTTGGCATTACAATCATTTTTTTTTTTTTTTTTTTAATTATAAGGTTTATTTTTTTGCTGTAATGCCATTATACGCATTTTTCTTTCTTTCAATAACTCAACTACAGAAATAAGTAGCACCTACCTTAATTAGTAACACGTAACGTTCACAGCTCGTTAATCTTGTAAGACGTGCAACACGTCACGACTTCATCAGATTGATATCATTATCTCTACGCATGGAATACCTACCAGTGAGTTTAAACGATGAGTTTCATTTCACTACCTTGGTTTAGAAGTTGCCCCTTTTCTATCACAGAGTGATGTTAGTGAAGGATCTGGAATATGGACAACAGCGTCTTCCTGAATGCCTGTAACAACATGTAGGTATCTACTTACTGTACTGTGATCATACACAGGTCCGCTTTTCAAGTGCGTTTATCGTAAATTGTTGATGGCAAAGCCCACGGTTTTCAGTAAGCATTTGCAAGTTGATGTTTCCGAATGTTCTGTTAAATTCATGAAACAGATTCAACGAAATTATAACTTTAAGCCTCTTTTAATGTCAGCAATAACTGCAGGCATTATGACGAAACTTCATAAATAGGGTCCACGCTACAAAGGTCAATTCGAATGCTCGCGTGATGAGCACAGCGCAACTTATGATGTCATTATATGGAGAGCAGTTATAGTACAATGAGGGTTTGTGGTTCCGTATATTGGGGCCAAGTATACTAGCAAGTCATAAACGATTTGGGTCCTAAATCAAATAGGTAGGTCGTAGGAGAAAATCTTGCAATAAGACCCTGCGAATTGTGAGATCAGAATTGATATCAGAGTTCGAATGTTGGTGTCTTGTGACTAATAGGCATATTCCTACTGAAAGGTCTCACAATGGAGTATGACACGGTGCTCGTAAGTAAGACAGAAGAAAGAAAGAAAATATATTTATTTAGCTCAGACTAAAAAGCACAAAATATAATTTACAGCAGACAAAAAAAAAAGCTTAAAGTATGATGTAAGAAATAAGCAGGGGAGTGTGCCTCACGGCTGCGTCAAAAAGTTAGAGGATATTCTCACTTAATTTTGGGTGTGAAGTGAGTCTTATGATGGCTAAAATACCCACCAAACTGATTTTTAAGATATTGTAATTGAGACCAAGAATTGGGGAAGGAAATAAAACACACTTTGTATTTCTTTTTTCCCTTGTGGAACCCAAATAATAATTCTCACACGCACTTACTTAAGCTTAGAAATAATAACGGCTATTCAGAACGACCTCCGTCAAGTAATTATTACTATTTGTTTATAAGCACATGTCACACTTACCCACCCACTCATTAGAGCACGTTTCAGCTAGTCATAACCAACGTCACGACGGCGATACGATTTAACAATATATACCTACCACTAGATTTTATTTTTATTGTGACAATGAGCAAAGAATGACATTGGAAAAGTATTCAAAATTAACCGCAAAATAGTTAGCACTTATCTGGTTGGGCCTACGTTAACATTGAGGACAGTTTACTTACCCAATAAGTACATAATAGATCACATACATACGGAATGTGATAAATATTTGATTTGAAATTCCGTTCGGTATTTTGGAAGGCAACAAATCCATAGAAAATCCACATTCCATTCGGAATTTTTCCGTATGTATGTGGCCGGCCGTAGTGTGCTAGCCACAAAACTTATTTAAAAAAAAAAAATAATTAAATTAATGTTCTTATTCTTCTTTTCTTTTCATAGCTAGTCACCATTTCCTTAAGCGCATTACGCGTTATCCATATCCTATCGCCTCAAAACTGTGACGTAGAGTTGATCTCTGCGCATCTCTGTCAACCTTGTTACCATGCCACCACGGTCTGGGTCAGTTCCGTGCGTTATTGATGTCAGGGTCGCGGTCTCGTCATGACCTATCCCTTACAGTACAGCAAAGAACAAGAGCGCGTCCACGCGTCATGTTCGTGAACGGGCGCCGTCGGTTGAGACTGGTCATCTCTTATCTGCCATTGCTTATTTTTAATCTTATATTTTTAATCGTTTTTGATTATTATTTTATTTTACATTGTTCTCACATATAGAAGCAACAAAAGTATTGTACCCAGGATTTTGTAATTTCTATATTTAAAAGAGTGTCCTTGGAGTTTCTTGCCCGTTCTTCTCCATAGAGATCTACGTTTTGGAATGGGCAACTAGCTTCAACTTTCTGACTAACTGACCGACTCTTTGACAATTCAAAAGTGCCTGTAAATGGTTTAATTGAAATAAATGCTTTGAGTTGAGTTGAGTTGAGTTGAGTTGAGCTTGTTAAAATTCTTAGTAAAATGTTTGTCTTAGAATAAGAACCAGGAACATCAACGTTGATGGTTAAGAACCCAACTAGTGCTGTTCTTTCTTCTCTCTTTCTTGGCACGGCATGATTGGGCTCGTATAGGTACTCTCGCTGACATCAGGGCAGAAAAAGCTTGAACTATTAATTCTTGTGCCCCTATTTTTAGTTGATATAAATTTTCGACAACCTAAATCTCAATATATATGTTTACAAACAACTTGGTAAGTCAGTGCTTAACGCTGTTTCAGATTATGAAATAACAAAACCTTATTAGGTAGAACTCAAAGAAAGTTGTTAATATTATGAGCCGTCTTGCTAAATAGAGAAATCAATGTGAAGTCAACCGGTCATTGTTTAGAATTTGTTTGGTATGACCCCAAGTGACCTTTATGCGTAGACCACGTCCCAACGTGATTGACTGATAGTTTTGGAACGCCTGCGAATTATGAGTTACCTTATAATTTTTGGCAGTTCTAGCTAGAGGCTATATTTAAGATTATGTAACACCTATACCTAGTTATTTTAGTGTTTATTTTTGGCGGTATGTGGCTAGAATAGATTTTATTATATTCATCAAGGTCATGATCATATTAATGGACGTATCACTTACCAAATGCTTTAAGTTAAAAATAGGTTTATGTAAACAGGGTTTTGTGAAAAGAAAAAAACAGCCATGTATTAAAGAAATTTCAAAACGAACTGAGAAACAGCTGTTAAAGTATTTATCGATATTTGTATGTCAAA
Source organism: Xanthia icteritia (assembly GCA_949128155.2). Lineage (NCBI taxonomy): Eukaryota > Metazoa > Arthropoda > Insecta > Lepidoptera > Noctuidae > Xanthia > Xanthia icteritia. The sequence goes on along the minus strand of OX421942.2, from coordinate 21,961,912 downwards.
ACTACATCATATTCATTATGTAGTCTCATCCGTACATAATATCAATTCTTTACAACGGAACTATCCAAAAACATCAATAAAACAATTTGCGCATACCAAAACAACTAAGTTTTGCATATAAAAACAGCGTTAGCCTCAATGCGCTGTTCAGTAGGGTAATTCTATGCACACGCACACTACGCCGCGTCATGGCGCAATGGTGACGCAAGCAGTGCTTACATGCCACATAGGACATGCGAATATCTACGGTAATGGTTATGGGTTGTTGCAGGACTGCAGAGAAAGTGACCATAAACGTGTTGGTGTCTTCGATGATGGGTTTTGGAGGTCAAGATGATTTTGCGGTAAAACTGTAATTATGATCTCTCCATGCCATCCATTAGAATGAGGACTGTCGCTGGAATATATATGACAGTAGTGTAGGTAAACGGAACCCTAATATACTAAGCCTCCGCTATCTATCCGTCTGTCTGTCTGTCTGTCAGCGAGCTGTATCTCATAAACCGTAGTAGGTAGTCAGTTGAAAATTTCACAGATTATGCATTTCTATTGCCGCTATAACAACAACAAATAATAATAATTAAATAAAAGTAAAAATTAAAAGGTTTAGAGCTCATCGAGTAGAGAACAATGTAGAGAATAAAAAAATTCATTTTTTGGTTTCAAAAATGATGAAATAGGGAGCCGTAAAAGTTGTCAGTTTTAGACCATTTTTGTAGGAGCTCTATCTCAACATACCACAACCATATACTATATATAATCAACAAATACTTAAAATGCCGATTCATAAGGTATTTATTTTGCAAAAATTAAACTAAACAAATACAAAAACTACAAAAATAACTTTTCATTATGAAAAACAAATTTATCTTTGCGATTCTCATTAAGCCAAAAAATAATAATATTCTTCGTTTAGTATTTTCATTTATTTGCTAAATAATGTACGATGGTACGGAACCCTTCTTGTGCAAGTCCGACACGCACTTGGCCGGTTTTTGTTATTTCCATCATCAGAATGGTGATGATAATGAACATGTTTGCTATTTTCAGTAATAATCTTGATGGTCTTGCACAAAATTGGTTATGTGAAGTCATCAACCCGATGATGAATATAGTTCATAATTATGCTACGAGAACATTGTTCTTTCTAAAAGAAATAAGAATCTAGTGTTCCCTAAGAGCTCAGGATCTTAGCAACAATCATTGGATAGTGGAATCTACAAGATTATGTCAACAAAATCATGTGTATTCAAGAGAAAGCTGTTTAGTAGTAGAATTGATTAAATTTGTATTAATTAACGTTGTATTGGTTAATTAAATATTCTGCGATTTTATAATATGTAAAGTGTAGTAGTTTTGTAGGGCAATAAGAATGTGTGATGGATGAATTTGAATCGTAGGAAGGATAGAAATTATGAATTAATTATCACATGGATAGTCTTTGGCGGACGGACGACATTGTTCCCAACGCGGGTACAGCCTGCATGAGGCTGGCACAGAAGCGTGGGGGTTGGCTAAAGAGAGGCCTACATGCCCAGCAGTGGGCGGCTCGGCCTGTGGATGATGATGATGACGATAGTCTTTGGCTGATAGACAACTACTACTGATCATGCAAGTCCGTCGTTTAGATCACAATTTACGGTGGCTTCGACAAAAACATTAAACGCCCCGACCCCACACAGTAACACAGGACCAAAGCCGGCAGAAGGAATATGGTACCCGGTTGTTGCTTGACGATCATTTTACAAACCCCTCGTGGGCGAAAAGTATATCGTTTCCCGATACACAATTTTTGTTATTCGACTATTCTACCACCAAAGTCAAAGTCAATTTATTTCAATTAGGCACATAAAAGGCACTTTGAAAGTCAATAACAGAATTGATTCTAGTCACCCCTTCCAACAGGTAGTTTTCGTATGGAGAAAAATGAACAAGAAACTCCAGCGTTACTTTTCAAATATGTTTTCACAATTCAATATCTTGTATACATTAATTATATAATTATATGTGAAGACACTTAGAATAAGATTACTACACCGCGATAGGTAAAAATAATGAAAAATGAAGTAACGACAGATAAATAAATTATGTGATAGATGGATAGAGGTGCTCACATATTTACAAACATTGTAAAATTATACGATATTCCTAACATTTTCACAAGTAATACTAATAAGTCATTATGTGAGTTCAAGTAATCACAGAATGTATAATCAATGGTATAAAAAAATAATATTATACAATTTAATTAGCAATTAGTTTGATTTTGTCTAAACTCGAAATTTACGGAGCTGGACCAGCATGTTTCCAACCATTCTTATCTTTTATATACTTGTACATATTATTATTATATTAAGTGTGTTAGTTTTTAAATCATGTAAATACGTTTGTGTAAATAAAAGCTTATTTTTTCTTACCTTAATCCTCTGATTTGTATTATGCTTGTTTACAAAGTGTACTTTTAATGAGTTTTAAATTTTCTTTTAATTAATTGTAATATATCACAAGGACTTTTGTTGTAACATTAAACACAGTACCTACCCCATAAACGATGTATGTATGTGTTTATTTTTATTTATAGTATTAAAATTATGTCTATCACTTATTTTATTAAAAATATGTAGATTTTTTCTCACATACATAATATTTTCATAAATGAATTGGCAAGGTACCGTCATAATATTAATCTTTTTAAATTGTTCCCTAAGAGATTGGCGACGAAGTAGATTATAAATGGCTCTGACAGCTCTATTTTGTAAAATAAAGATGGATTCAATGTCAGCAGCCCGACCCAAGAACAAAATGCCATATGACACTGGAAGTAGCTGAAATAGACCAAACGCGCGGTTTCTACATCTGTTAACTGTCTTATCTTTCTAACAGCATAAGCGGCCTAGCCTAGCCGCCCTGCAAGAGATGTTATATGAGGTCCCCATTGTAATTTCTTGTCTAGCGTGATTCCTAGGAAAACCGTTTGTTTAATAAATTACAGTTTTTTTTTCATTCAATATGATGTCACATTCGTTACTTCTAACATTAGGTAATCTAAATCTAAAGCATTTGTTTTTTTTAATAAAAATTAAAAAAATTTAGTCCCAAATTATTTACTATAAGCTAATCTTGTACCTGAACAATAAAGCTATTCACGTCGTCAAGATTTTGTGACCGTCGGTTTATTTTAAATATCAATGATGTGTTATCTGCAAATAACACCATCTTCGGTTGATTTTGAAGTAATTGAGGTAAATCATTAATATAAATTAAAAAGGGGAATGGAGCCAATATTGAACCTTGAGGAATGCTAATGAGTTTGTGCCGTTGACTTGAACGATAGCCTTTCTATCTTTCAGGTATGATCTTAGCAAATCAAGAGCTGTATTCCTAATCCCATAGTGCTCCAGTTTCAGCAGAAGTGTCTCATGGTTTACGCAATCGAACGCCTTAGAGAGGTCGTAAAAGATTCCAATGGCATCTTGTGCTTCTTCGAAGGCGTTAAAAATGTTCCAGTGTCAGTAGTACAGCGCCCTTTGCTGATACCGTACTGTTGTTCATGAAAGATGGAATTTTTATTCATGTGACGTAACATTTGATTGAGTATCAACTCTTCAAACATCTTACTGAGAACTGAAATAATTGATACAGGCCTATAATTGTTGGGGTTCCTTACTATCACCGGATTTTAACAAAGGAACTACTTTACTGTGGTTCATGAGATCCGGAAAGACTCCTTGGTCTACACTGGTATTAAATATGCAAGCTACATAAGGCGCAATGGTTTCGATAATAGATCTACAGACTTTTACAGACATTCCCCAGAGATCTTCTGTTGATTTAATTTTAAGATCTTTAAAAGCTTTTATAACAGCCTGGGGGTTTGTATGCTTAAACCTAAACTCTAAAGGTGAAAATGCCTTTACATTATTTCTAAGTAAGACAGTAGAAAGCGCGGGTGAAAAGTTTAAAGCTTCAGTAGTTTTATGGGAAATATAAGCAAAAAAGTTTTTAAATTCCTGAGCTATTTCTACATCTGAGTTGACTGGGCCATGTGGAGTCTCTAAATTAAATTCAGTATTACGCTGTTTTTTCCTACCGGTTTCATTATTTATTATTTGGTAGTTTTTAAATTGTATCAACAGCTGATTTTATTTTATTGCTAATGTGAAGAGATTTGGCCATTATGCACACCCTTTTAAAGGTTTTAGATTTTTTTTGCAACATACTGATGAACGCTTGTATTATTCATATGTTGACTTAGGCCATAAAGTTAAAAAAAAACCCTACTTTTACGAATACCTGTAGTCGCTCCATCACTAAATAAGAACTTTGTGTAAATAGTTTTAGTCTTTAGTGGAAAAGTGTCAATAAATTGTTTGTTTAATAGTGAAAAGAACTCGGCGAGGAACTCATTTGGGTCACATATATGATTAAAACTCTGAACACATTATTACCATACCATACCATATAAAAACTAGGTACACCTGGCCACTATTCTTCTAACCGCATACTTTAGCCATACCGTCAAAAGGTTTCTATTGGTAGGTAAATGGGTGACAATCAATCAATCAACTCAGCCTGACACAGTTCACTGCTGGCCATATACCTCCGTCCTCCACCTACACCAACCGGTCTGTCCCAACTACCTTTTCGTCAGTCCATGCAGTTGGGGGCGTCCCACACTACGTTTGCCGACTAACGCTGACACGCGGTCTCCATTCCAGGACTCATCTGCTCCACCGGCCATCGGTCCTTCGATAATCATGTCCAGCCCACTGCCATTTAAGCTTGTTTACTTTGCAAGCTATGTCGGTAACTCCGGTTTTTTTCTGGATAACTTCGTTTCTGCCCTCGCGCATAGCCCGCATGGGTGTTACCATCACATATTAATGTATGGCCTCAAGGGTCAACTCAATTCACACAAAACACAAGTTTTCCATACATTCTTTTCTCTCACCTACTATGTAATAATAAGTGACACCACATCATATATTATGAAATGATAAAGGGTCAGCTGTCACAGAGGTGTCTATTTATAAGTTACGTGGTCGCCATGTTGTGACGTCACTATGGTCGTTACGTCATCGCTTTGTTTGGACAAGTTGTTGACTTATTGGAGGAAGATGGGTTCGTGAGGAATCCGTGGGTGTTGTAATCATGTGCGGCTCTGAAGACGTATAAATCATCTTTGGATTAAGGTTTTTGGTGTTGCTAAGACTACCAAAGAATTAGTTAGCTACCTATCTAGATACGATAAGCCACAAATTTACCGCCACTGAATCTGCCAGCTTAGGTTAGGTGTGCTAGCTAGTGGTGGGTTCAGTCGTTACTATGCCCCAGAGCATTCATTATGAATTTCGGATGCTGGTAACCACTGAACACAACTGTTAACCATTTTCTCATTCGGCCTTCTCGCTTATTTTGTGGCCTTTAATCAATTATAAAACTATGGGTATTTTCTATGTATATTGTTTAAAGGTAGGTATTCTGTAAAAAGCTTATGCATTAATTACCTTTTATGGAAAAATTAATAACATAATGACTATGCAGATATTAATTTAAACGACAAAAGTTACTTGATATCATTAAAAGAGGCTTATTATTTTTCTGAAGGTAAAATAAGAAGTGATGATTAAAAAAACTAGTTTAAATAATGTTTAAATTCGCTATGTGATTATTTCTCATCCGGGCTATAAGGGGCCATTACTTGGCTTCATTATTTTAGCAAGGTAAGCAGCATTGTAGGCTGTGACACCGTTAATTAGGAGATTCGGTAAAACTTAAAAGTAAGTTTAAGTAGTGGGTTTAAAGGACTTAAATATAATGAGATGCCGATACATTTAAGCCATATGTCGCGAAAAGGAAAATTCTAGGTATTGAAAAGTTCCATAGGGCACCATGACGTAGGTCTGACCTTTTATCAATTAAATTTTGAAACTTCTTGAATTGATGGAAACTTGAATTTCTCACGTGTCTTCTTTATAAAAGACTAGCGGCCCGCTCCTTCTTCGCACGGCTTTTACGACTTGACAAAACATCGAGATTTCTTAGGTAAACGTAACTTTAATACACATATTACACATATTACATACACGTATACAGTATTATACACATAAACCTTCCGGAATAAATTCTGTAAACCTCATCAAAATCTGTTTCGTGGTTTAGAAGAACAACGCGGACATACAGACAAACGTGAAAAGCGACTTTGTTTTATAATATGTATAGAAGTATAATTTTGAACACAACCAGCTGAGGATCATCTCAATTTATTTGGGATCGGCGCAGTAGGACCTAAGTAATTTTTATTTTCCATAAGTCTTCGAATTCACTTCCGTCCCGCCCGTAATATTTTTTTTGACAATCGACGCATCTGTTCTTTGGTCAGCCTGTTTTCTTATAGCCATGTACATACCTATATACTTAACACTACAAATAGCTGACGATCACATATCGCAATTAAGTCCATTTGATGGTGTATTCAGTCCACACAATGGTCTTATCTATGGGTCGCCTACAAATGACAGCGCCAATGTTTAGGCCCTTCTACGCGTTTTGGATTAAGTGGCATGAGAAATAAGAACTTCCAATTACACATTCGTAAGATGTATTATTGACGAAGATTTAATACTAAACACCCACACGTGGCAGTTAAGTAATACCTAGGTAATGTTAAGACCTACACATTTAACCTTTAATCTGTCCAGGAATCAAACCTGTGACCTCGCACTTAACAACTGATTGCGCTGCAAGTAAGTAACTAGCATTAATATGTTCAATTAATTATTGAATAAGAAAATCTATAAACACAAAAAACTTTTAAGTCATAATCAGTTGTTTTAGCACCCTGTCCCCATTGGCTGGTGATGTAACTCATGATCGTGCGTCCGCGCAAGTTAGGAGATAATCGGCGCTATTCATTGCGCGGGCGGCGTGAAACGTGGCGCATCTACGTTCGTTGATAACAACGTAATCAATTGGAGGCTCGTGTCTGAATGTTGGACGAACAAATTGCTTCATTTTAATTTATCAAAATGTTGGAATTTATTGCTTTGAGTCAGAGAGTTGCAAAAGTTATGTACCCACTGTAACTATGCCACTGACGGTCAAGGTAGCAGGTAAGAGATGGATGCGGATGGCTCAACACCGAACATAATGCTGTGCAATGGATTATTGAGGCGACTTTATACGCATTGGATGGATACCTACAGGGTGTAAATGCGAGTAAAACTGGTATCTCAAAGTGTCTCAGTAAGTTGCGACTTTTTGTCATTCGTTTGATCAGTGTTTATGTGTCCAATATCCATGTTCCTTCATTTGCAGATAAAAGATAAAGATAAATCAATATTACGATAGGTCCTATGTTTAACAGAAAGAGAACAACCAGCCAACGGGGCATTCGGTTTGCAAGCCTTTACTCTCGCTTATAAGACGGTGCTCTACACAAGGAATTTCTTCAGTCTCATAATAATTGATCCCGGATTTGCGACAGATATAAAACTACTATTGCTGACGTAAATATTAATATTAAACAATACGTATATCGAACATGTTTCAGTCTGCGTCAGAATCTGTAGCAAGTTGGCGCGTATCCAAGACGACTTGAACTTCGCACGAGTTAGCACATTTTGTAGCTGAACCTGCTGAAACTGGGACAAACTTATCATTATACCTACCTATAGCTTACTACTATACGTATATTGAGGTATCGCTTTTACTTCGCTAGGTTAAATTTTGACATGCTCCATATAATATTTCAGCATAACATCGCGCTGGTATTTCCCAATGGGCTGGGAGGTACGCAGAGGTGTATGTTAACATCCACTATCGCCTGCTTGCATTTACTACACCCTTTTTTTTTGTTCGCGAAACTATCATATAACTGTCAGACTCTTACTGACTAAAACCCACCCGTGTTCCTTCAGATGCCTGTGTGTTGGCAACGGCCACGGTTAGCCTTTCGTACTTTCCCGCGACCCTGGCAGGCATCAGCTGGCAGGCTCAGTGGACCCCGTCAGATGTGCTGACATCTCCTTGAGGCGCGCGTGGAACACAACGCGCCGTTGACCCAGGCCTGGCCCTTATCGGACGGCGAGCTATCACCGTCCGCAAGACCGAGCCTACGGTGGCCGGGGATCGGCCTGGGATTCTCGACGCCCAGGGCGTCTCCTGCGCTGACTAGGGGCGTGAAGGCGCAAAGTTTGCCTATCTCTCACGCGTTCCGCCTCCTACTTCGCGAGCATTACTGCTTCGCAGAAGGATGTGACCGCTTCCCATGCCCTCTCGCTCCATACCATGGCCTGGACCAGGGCCGGACGCGAGAGATTACCGCCGCCAAGCGCTTCCACGAGGACACGGCGGTGCCCCGGCCAAGCGGGCCAGACCTCCACGTATGCTCCACCGTGTCCTCCGGGCGATCCATAAAATGGTGACACCCGGGCGTTCCTTCCCGTCTTATCCGGAACAGGAACTCGAAGCAACCGTGTCCGGTGAGGACCTGCGGAAGGTGAGAACGCCGTGGCGCCTCTCTAGCCACTCCTCAAAGAGGGGACTTACATTTGCTACCTCTGGACGAACGCCAGTCAGTACTTAAATGTTATTATTTTTATTAATATTAGAGTTCTGTCAACACCATATACCTACTCTCCATTTGGCTACGGCCTCGTAAATTTATATTCTCCTTGTTCAACCCCTTTTTCATCTTGGTTGGACAATACGTAGACATAGGTCTTTACGTGGTTACAATAGTGTTGACTCTCAGGTCCATCATTGCTTACGACACACTAACATATAGCGCCCTCTCGAAACAATGCCTATTTGTAACCAGTAATAACTTCGATAAGAATCAGATGCACTCTATTTCTTTCATTGTTAATTACGGAAACTAATGAAGATAGTATGTTAATAGCCTAAGATTATATGTCAGAACATTCCATCGAGACAAATGAGGAGAATTACAAGAATTATGTAAAGAATACATTATGGTACAGTCAACATCTGACGATAGTACAAGCAAAAGTATGTTATGTTATGTATGAATGAAAACTTGCTTTTTTCATGTGTAACATTTTCAGAAGAAAATATAGTGTAGGTGCCTCAAGATAAAGTAGAGTCAACAAGAGGTTGAGAATAAAGTACATACACAAGTAGATATTAGATATTGCCTTACTTGTACGTACAGCTTAGAAATACAATGGTCTTTTGACGGATCATAAAGCAGATAAATAATACTCTGCAGAAAAAAAGAAAGATAGATAGAATTTATTGTAAACTTAAATCGCAACTCCGCTCGTATAGCTACAATATTGCAAATAAAAAATAATATTTATTTGTTCAGACGCTGACTGTACTTAGTTTCCGATTTTGGCGAAGTGTTAAAATAATAATGGTTTGAGAACCTGTCATTGTGGTGAGTTATGAAACGCAATACATTTTGATGACTAAACAATTAATGTTAATTGGTTTTACGTGAGAACCTCTTGTGAACCTGTGACCTTTTTAAAGTAACCCATTGAATTTCTTTCCGTAGCTGTAAGTAAAAAGCATTTAGGTATTCAAAATTGGGTTTTGAAAGGCTACATCGTTCCTTACATAAGACTCACTCACTTCCAAGAACGCCCATGCTCCACCACCTCCTCGTCTTTTGAACTGTGTATTAAATTTTTCAAGCACGATGACCTCGTGCTTGAAACCTGGAAAATAACAATATGACATTTATTAATATACACATTCAGAGTGAAGACATCATAACGGAAACTGAACCTGATGAGAAAATCAAATTAAAGTAGCCACAATTAACACAACACAACGACCAATACTGGTCCCTTCTTTGGTCGAAGTTTTGGCCCAGCAGTACAGTTCGATCAAGGATTATATTCCTGTAGATATCGAATAAAACATAATTATTGTGTGTATCCAAAAATAATCCTAAAAACGCTAAATTGTAATCACACATAATCACAAACACTTTCTTGTGTACAAATATTGGTGAATGACGTAATGTGACCCGACCGCGCAAGTTAGGTAAGTTGTGTGTTTGACATTATGTAGGTACTTGTACGTGCGTTCGGGAGTTACTGGCCATGTGTGAAGCTAATATTTGAACAACAATAGGCTAGTTGAGTGTTTTTGAGAAACCATTTAATAATGTTCCTGGTGGTCTACTTCCATCAAAATAAGAATATTTCTGCAAAATAGTAAAATTAACAAAACTCATTTTCCAGTTTTGTGACGTACTTAAATTTTTCGAACAAAACAAAGAATGTATTTTTATTATGTCATCTAGCTTTTACATTTAAGAAAACAATTAACAATAGTTATAACCTTGCCGCGGTCGGTTCGTGGATGGGTGACCGTTCATTACATATCGAGACCCCTCCGTGCCTCGGAAAGGAACAAGACACAATATAAATGTTATTGTTCTAACGCCTATGGGCGTTTAGTGTCCCTTAAAGTGTTATGGTGCGTCCAGATAGCGGGAGGCATGCGTCGCAAATGCATTTTTTATATGTCAGACACCTCAGCTTGAGGCACTCGTCATAGGCGTGGCTAACCATTCGAAGCACATGCCTCGCACTGTCTGGAAGCACCTTTAAGTTGAGTGAGTTTTATATGGTTTATGAGCACTATCCCTGATTCTATATGAGTTTTGAGAGCTTTTTCTAAATCTGCATATGTCTGTACTGTATGCATCATGGCATTATCTTTCGTTGTTATCTACTGAGTGATCCAATTGTAATTACCTAGGATAGGTAACTAGGAGACTTTTAAGTTCACAATTCCAAAAGAAAAAAGAAAACAATAAAACCCTGCTGCTGCTGCTGCTTTGACTCATCTACAGGTGATTGAACTTTTATTTAAATAATAAAAGAACCTGTTTCTTTAGTTTAACGATGCAGTTAGTTGTCACCAGTACGAGTAGATATATAATGCGTCAGTTCCGAGGAGGTCAAGTTCTTGGATAGAAATAAGAACCCGTTTTGTGACAATATTATTTTAAAATGCAAGTTTAGACGTGAATCGTAGCGTGGAAAATACTGATATAATAATAACAATAAACTATTTTTCTTCAATTACTGAACTCGCTCCCTGTGACTTACATGGGGCTTATAATATTAGTAGGGAACTGGCAAAATATGGGTGATCCCTACCTTTTTTTACCTATTGTGGTATAATAATTTTATTCTAGGTGCATCGTCCTCACATATAATTATATAACTAATGTACTTATACAAAATATTGTAAAACATTTTAAAAGAGTAACGGTGGAGTTTCTTGCCCATTCTTCTCCATGCGAAAACTACCTTTTGGAAGGGGCGACTAGAATCAATTCAATATTTTTGTAAATTTTTGACGTTCAAAAGTGCCTTATAAGGGCCTATTTGAAATAAATGATTTGACTTTGACCATATTTACATAACTATGCATAAAGGAAGCTTGATTATAGTGAGGTCTGCATAACCTATTCCGAGCACTTGGCTCCGAGCCGAGTGGAGCATTGGACTGCTCTGGTATTATCACGGTTTGCAGGCTCTGTTAAAAGAGTTTCCTGATAAAACTGTAATTTTTAATGAACCTTTGTAGCCTCGGCAGTGGGCGTGCTGCCAGGGGTCCATTGTGTTATGGAAGTGGTTGTGATGCTTGCTTATTAACACTTCTTTTGTTCTTAAAACTATTAAAATTTGGTTCTCATTTCAGCTGTTACGGAGAATATAGTATCGGTAGTATCCGGTAGCGTGGAGGAGAGAAGTATGATTACCAGTCCAAAAGTGTTTTAAGTGTTCATGTTAGATATTCAATAGTCTACATCTACACTAATATTATAAACTACACTGATATACATCAGTGTAACCTGATTAGGACAAAACTGCTCTTAGCTTGGTTTTGTCATCGATTAATGGTAATAGGGGAACATTACAAGTATTGCAAGAAATGAGACACAATACTTACAATTCTCTTAACTGATTTTGGCCTGGTCCCTTTTAATCCCTGTCATTCAGTAGAAATGACGAACAAAATTGGGCGCTTCATTTACATACATATGTGAAACATTCAGAATTTCTGAATGACACACACGTGGCAGTACCATTCACATATCAACCCACTCCTTATGAGAAGATATACGTTTTAATATCATCATTGACACATAAGGTCGCCATGCTCATAAGATCTTATGTTTATGGCAAAAAAAAGCCGTTTATTACAGATAATATGTTTACAAGTAGGTTGGTGCTTGTACCGAATGAATGTACAACGTTTTTCGAAGTAAATTATTTAAGAATCCTGTTATTATCATTATGCACGGTGTTGGACCGCCAAGTTCGGCGACAGTTCTGTTTAATTGCAAGCTGGAGTTAAGTTAGTTGGGTATTTCACTTTTGTTCCTAGTTGGGTATGACGATGTTAGTCTCCCTTTTTTTTGGCGCAGCAAATGCCTGTGCACATACAACACCGCCCAGTCTCCTATTCCAAGTAGCTTTAGTAGTTTTAAATTGATTTAGAAGTGGTTAGTGGGTTTATATGACGAAGATATTGTAACTTAGGTCTGTACAGAAACAGACGTTTTAGTATGTAAATAGGCAGATTACACCATGTGTTTATAAACGGAATTGCTGTCAGTGTATAAAAATGATAATTGACACTTAGAGTATTTAAAATATTTCAATTAATAGACACTCGAAATTGTACCTAAATTTTTCCCCTTACCATTTTGTAGCACATGCATAATTATGTTTTATACAAGCCTGCAGAAAACTTACAGTAATTAAATTATATAAAAAATGCGGAAAATTAAGTTTTGAAAATATTAGGTAACTATGTAGGTACCAGAGTGTTTTTTTAAACTGAACTTAACTTTACATTAGAATTATTTGCAAAGAACTTGACTCTACACTACCGAGTACAAACAATTAACACTAGAAGGATATCAGACAGACTGCATACCGAAAATTAATGGTAATCCCGTTTAAAGTTCACGACTGATCGCAATCTGGTGTAAGCGGACATCACAATATGGCCCTGGAACAATCAACTTCGATAAATGATGAATTATAAGTATTGTTATAAGCTAATTTAAGCCATTCTTGTATTTATATATTTATTTAAATTGACAGCATGTTTGTGCCCTTACGCAAGAGCTTTTGAGATATTATTACAAGAAATCAGTACCCACAAAATGTGCATAGGTAACTACTGAATTAAAAAAATAAAATAAGAGAGAATTTACCAAGAGTTTTCATAACACCACGTATCTTTCATTGAATTTAAAATGGAATGTAATACTCGTAGGTATAAGATAAAACTTCCATCTTTTTATTCATGAGTATACAAAAACTAGAGAAGTTGCTTAAGTTATGAACGAAATAAGTAAAAATATTGTCCCAAGAACGATTCCTACAAAAAAATCTGTTAACAATCAAGTGAAGTCAGGGCTAACCACTAGTACGCTATAAATCAGCTATTATAATTATTTAAGTACTGCTGTGGCAAATTATCGATCAAGTAACGATCGACTGGTATGGGACTCAATGACTTTGTCGATCACAGCTTGAGTGCGCGACCTGTAAGGAGGAACTCATTTATTACAATAATATTGATTCAAGATGGCGGACATACTTCACAATTCATTGAGGTCATTAGTGATTATTGGTATGTCTGACAACTTTTTTTGCTAGGAAAAGTTTCCTTTTAAGTTTTTTTTTACACGTAAAGACACCTGTCCCACCGCCGCGGCGTATTGTTTTAAAGAAATATTTATAAGAAAAATGTAACAGTCTCTTCTAATCAAAATAAATAACTGACGTTACGTTTACATTTTGTGAGTTTATTTTAGTTGCTAATAACTTTGAATAGGCATTCAATTAATTTTTATATGTTAACATGATTACGTGAGAATTCATTAATGACGTATGTAATACCTACTTCGAAAATATACAGAAAGAAGTAAACAATTAGTTAGCAGAAAGTTAAAAGTATATACCTATTAGGTAACTTATCTATGTAACTGACTTTTTGTGGAAGTTATGAACTATCTTATTTTTTTGGGTGATATAGAATATAGAAGAATTACCAGATGAACGAAAACGAAGCAAAAGGAGTATGTAAGGATCGTGTCAGCAGGTGTTCTGTAGGTTCTGCGTACCCCCATGGGTGGGGGGGGAGAAGGCGTGCGTTTATGTATGCGTGGAATAATAATTCTGTGGTGTGGGACCTTAAATACACAAGATTTTTTAAATTACAAATAAGTAATCATTATTATGAAGTAATACCTAAAGCCAATGTAGGTTACAGTGTTAATTTGACGCCAAAAAAGACATAAAATAATATATTTAGTTCATCTCATATATACATAATTAAAGTTTTAAAACATCATAAACAATTTTGTAACAATTTAAATGTTAAACACAATTTGATGTAGCCTTAAATTCTTAATTATAATAACGTAGAGTCAAATGAGCAACTTAATTAACTCTTAACATGTTATTACTTCATAGTGTTCATATTGCACTCGAGAGAAAGTTAAATTGCGCAAGGATCAAGATTATTATCTGGTGAATTTAGGAGGCACGTGTACTGTTTTTAAAGAGTATGTAATTATTTAATCCAACTTGAAATATTTCCCATTTTGCTTTCCTAAAAACATAGAATATTATTCTTATATAAAGACTGCGCCTCTTTTTGTGAACCTCTAATAATTCCTATTTTCGGGTCCTTAAAATACTAAACGCTCGTACAGACTAGAGCGACTTGTCGACTTGACACCGGTAATTGTTCTACGCTGAAGTTTTCTTAGAAATTGTTTTGTTAGAGTCGCGTCGCGCCAGTCTGCACGAGGCTTAACTAGCTAAGTAACTGCGACCAACTTGGAGGTAGCGCTCGCCGGCCGCTGCCGCTAAGCTAGCCCGTTTGGTCGGGGCACCCTTGCTTAGTTACAGCGACCAACTGTGAGAAAAGGCCAGAAAATTTAGAAAAGCCTGAATTATTAAAAAAACTGTGCATCATTAGCAGCCCAAAAAGTTTTTAGAGGTTAATTTATTTAAACGAGCGTACATCATTAGAAAGGCATTACGTTTTAGAGGACCTGATAAATATATCCCTTTTTAAAGATCATCTACTAGCATTGTGGATTTCACATAATATGTCTACTCTCCAACTGAGCTAATTATGAATGCTGGCTCTTTCCTGGAATAAAATCAACACAAACATTTGCTAAAAAACTGACAAGCGCGTGTCAACTCTTGCGATTGGTTGACTGAATTATCAACAGTCAACCGGATAACACGTAGTGGTCTTTTCTTCCAGAAACGTACACACTTAAACTCACGCCTGTTTCCCATGGAGGTAGGCAGAAACTACAGAACGTCACCAGCTGCGATCCTTTTGCTTCGTTTATGTAAAGTTCATACACGTGCGCCGGTTGCGAGTACTACGAACATCACCAATAAGATATAATCTAATAGTGTTTCAGAAACCTGTAGGTCATTTATGGTCGTATTGGCCAGTATGAGTTTGGAATAGCCCTTTGTCGCTTCCTGGCACATATATTCTGTCCCGGAAACACTAGTAGAAAAGGGGATGATCTAACGAGGGCCATCCGTATCAATACGTGTAAGAACGTTGTTCATTGTTATCGCGACAGGTGACAAGTTGCGCCATCTATCGTTGGACTTGCACAACTTTTGCTAGATTGTATGCTCTGTACTTAAACTTATATGCTTTGTGTATTCTTTACTTTTGTACATTGATTAATGTTAATATTTTGGCACCCATGTCAAGAGAGTGGACATCGCTTTTCATATAAACAGGAATACCGGAAATAGATGACCATCCATTCCACTATCCCCGAACCAATCATGGCGGACTGATGAGCCCGATTGATTGCTCATGACATTATCAATCTCGACCACAACTACCGTTCATCATCCGATTGGAACTGGCGCGGGGGGTGGGGCCCCCGGGCGGGGGAGGGAGGCGCGGGGGACCGTGGGGGGCAGCAAGAGGGAGGAGGGGGGGCTCGTGAGCGGTCGGTGGGCGTGGCTGGTCGATACTGAACGAGGGCCGCGCTGAAACTGGCTGGTATGTAAAGCGAATGATAAATGATGTAACAAGGTTAGGAAGTTTGGCTGAAGAAATGGCCTGGATTTAAGTTTTTTGTAAGCTGGATTTTGGTGCTGAAGATTCTCTTGAAAAAGTTGATTGTGATTTGTAAAGTACCTATCTAGATGAGAAAGAACGAGGAGACCAAAGGATAGGAGAAGAATAAGGATAGGATGTTATTGTAGAGCATACCGACAGAGGTGATGTTGATAACATTAAAGTTTAAATAGAGGAGGTTGAATATATGAGGATTACGAGTATTAGTCACTACAAAACCAAGAATCATAAAAAAGGCTATATTTACAAATTCCCATGAAAAACTCATGTTCATTCTATTTCAGAGACTTTCAGTATTGTAAACGAGAGAGTAAGTACTCGTAAATATTATCACCTGGAATAACCTTTTTTATTTTTCCTTTTATTATTACGTCTACGATAATAATTTGTTTGAAATTAATCTGTAAATCTGCTATCAAAATACAAATAAACTTTTTTTTCCATATAAATAAATTTGCTGATGAAAATAAAATTACAACCAACAAATTTACAGAGCTTTCAGAAAGCAGAGCCTTCTCTTATCTCTTATAATAAACTTCGGAAAAATAGACCTTTTAATCCCCCCGTAGGTTTATATTATTAAATCTCATTTTTATTAAATCTTCATGCAGTTCATAATGAGGCACAAAGGGCAATGCCTTCCACTGTTTATAAAAGGGTGCATTATATTCTATACAGTAAGAATACACATGTAAATATAAACTAAATACAGTAAAAAGCACATGTTTATAGCACGTGCGTGTGTCCTCTGATGTAATTCAGTTATTTTTGTCACAGGTTAGCAGGGCGAGCTCATTCAAGCGGGTAGCGTGTTAATTAACGTTGATACTAATCTTTGTACAGCTTTTTATTTAAACTTTGTATAGTTGTTGTTGATTTGTATCGACAAACATGATGCAGCACGCCCGCACGCTCTCACGCTCCTCACGCTAGCGGAGCGAACCTCTTCACAAAATTCAAATTACCAATTTTCTTTTATTTCACATAAACCTACGCCACCTACACCCACTTACGACACGTCAGTAGCTAGGTGCACGACACGTCAGTAGCTAGGTGCACGACACTTCAGTATCTAGGTGCACGACACGTCAGTAGCTAGGTGCACGACACGTCAGTAGATAGGTGCATGACACGTCAGTAGCTTGGTGCACGACACGTCAGTAGCTAGGTGCACGACACGTCAGTAGATAGGTGCACGACACGTCAGTAGCTTGGTGCACGACACGTCAGTAGCTAGGTGCACGATACGTCAGTAGCTAGGTGCACGATACGTTAGTAGCTAGAGGTTGTTGACATAATTCTACCCATCCTTTTGTCGGCTAAAAGCGCGCCAGGGGCGGGAGGTTGTGTGCCTTTCATTTCCAAATATTATAGTAAGGCAACCTACATATGTTAAAATCTCTTCTATCCACAAAATATTAACATTTATTAATATTTGTGGTTGTTGGCATTAAGAAATTTTCCGGGCAGTTCATTGGTTGCAGCCCCTAAAATTACCGCTGTTCAGCGTAATGAAGCGTACCTCGTTAATTGTGTTACGTCAGCGACACGGTACCACTGATTACGTACTTAGGTATTTATTTTAAACCAGAGAGGACTAAACAGGATTTAATCCAGGTAGCATGTAATGTGCTTTTTAATAAATAGTAGATATAGACTATAATGAATAACAAGTTAAAATTTTACAACAAAACATGAAGTTTTAAGTGTAAAGAATGCATTATTACTGTTATTTTCAGTTTGCACACTACTTCAGAAGAATTACGGTAAAAATAACATGTAAGACGTTAGGACACGACGGTGGTTCCGTAAGATATTTGTTTTTGAAGAACCGCGTTGTTAGGATTCCGTACGTCCGAATGAAAATGCGGAACCCTTATCTATTTAGTCTGTCCGCCCGTCACAGACAATTTGCGAGGGTCTAGAATATTTCGTTTCACTTAGACAGCTTTTTTTTCTAAAGTTTTGTACAAGTATCGAAGCAACAAAAAGCAAAATCATGATTTCCCTTATCAATATCAAGCTAAGACTGTCTTTACCAACGACGGTACCATAAGATGACGTAATTGAACTAGATGATGTAATTGAAAAACAAAGACTTCCTTTATTAACTCTATAACAATCCACTCCTACAGTTATAAATATTCTTTCAATAGCTACAATACCTGGCCCTGATAATAAAGCTCTTTATATTATGTAACGTCTTTCACAGCGCCAGTTAAAGCGTCCGAGTAGTATCCAATGAATGCGGGATGCATTTCAGTGAGTTATTGCTTTTCATTACGGAACCACTGCGCGGAAGCGGACGTATCTATCACTGTACCACTGTTTTGTAGTGTTCCGTGAAATCCGAGGGTCGTTAATATTTCGTTCTTTATTATTTAGAGTTATTTTTAATTTCTTTTTTATAGTTATTAAGGGTTTATCAGTTACTGTTTCTAATTAAGTCTAAAATTTTATATGGCTCTTTTTACGAATAGGCGTTAAAACTGGGCCAAGCTGACTGCTAATTACCAAACTTTAGATCTTAGGTGCACACAACTAGGTAATATTATCTCGTTTGTGAACAAAGGCCATGTTAACTGCATAAGTAAGTAATAATTATGTTGTGTGCATGTAACCTCTCGTTTCAGCTTCGTGTTTGAGAAACTAAGCTTTGTCACTGTAATACGTAATCTGTCTAAGCACACACAAAGTTCTACGAAGGGGACATTGTAGAAATTAACCAAAAAGACAGGTAGGTATCAGAGAAACCTACGGAACCGCGTTTTAATATACCACGTATCTATATACCTAGTGATCTACGCAGTCTTTTTCTCAGCACTAATGACGGAAGCGACCTAGCTCTATATAGAGCGGGCTTAATGTTGTAGAGTACTGGGGGGGGTTGTCAGTAACTTTTTTAATAAACCCCGGTAAATGGACGCGCTTTCAAACGAAAACCCAGTGACAGATGCGATGGCTTTAATAAATAACGCTTCTTGTACGAAGTAATGGACTTTATTATAAAGTTTATTTTGACTTGTCAGTTGCAGTGAATGGGTTGTTTTTTGTGCATAAATGCCAACGTTGGACGTTTGTCTGTCTCTCTGTTTTTTTGGTACGTTTTTCACTGCTGAATTATCAGTAATTTACACAATTTGGAGGCATAATATTATACAAGGTGTTTTTTTTTATATCCCATAACTCTAGGGTCTTGTATGGCATATAAGGTTTTTAACTTCCCGATAACCCATAACTCTAGGGTATTAGTGAGACCATATCATATAACCAAATGGCATATAAAAAAAAATCTTAAGCGAAATATTAAAAATAAAAAAAACATTTAATTCTGAAAATTTTTGTTCATAAAAAGAAAATATGACAACGTTGCATTTTCATAGCTTTAAATAGGAATGATTGGTTTGAATGAAAATGATTTACTCGTACTTATTAATGAAACTTAGATACACACATCGAGAGCCTAGTGGTAAGTTATCGTAAAAAATAAAAAAATAATTTATATTATATGCTAGTTGATTCTTTGACATGGTCTCATTAATACCCTAGAGTTACGGGTTATCGGGTAGTTAAAAACCTTATATGCCATACAAGATGTGTGTACCTAGCTAGTTTTGTGTACTGTTGTATTATGGCGACATTTTATCCCAAATAATATGTTGTTTACTCCATTTTTCACGATTCGTGTCTTACCATGGTATCGTGTTACCCAATAACTTATGGGTTGTGGACGTCAGATAGGCAGTCATTCCGTGTAAATCCTTCGGATAGACAGGAAGCCGATCCCAAAATAGTTGGGAAAAGGCTAGGAAGATGATGACTCAATTTGTCACGATTGCAACATTTTACTTGACATTTTTTGTTACACGTCGCTCAAGGGTTGTGCTAAGCGCTTTACACAAGCACTGTCGTATTCCAGAGGTATTCGATACCAAGATATTCACGAGCCGTATTCAATATTGCGGATAGGGTATGTGTCTCCGTCGTTATTATCAGCCATATTTTAACTACTGTGGGCGTACGATGGGAGCTTCGATTAGTCAAATCATTGACGTATTTCCGACAAAAAATATATAACAGAACTACTTGTCGAGCGATACTAGTCTTTATGTGTAGATGTTTCTACCACTAAGGAAGGCCACACAGGTTTCACTGGATACTTACCACTTTTTCCTTCCTCACAATCCAGTAATTATGTTACTTATTTACATAAACTAAAGATATATTATTATTATTATTAAACTCACCCCTATTCCCATGGGGGTAAGCAGACACTACCTACCTGCTACGATCCTTACATAGGTACTCTTTTTGCATCGTTTTCGTTCATACATCTGTTGTTTATTTCTTGCAACTCAAATTAATTGATGGCTAGGTACTCGAGAAAAGTTTACCTAGGTACAGTCAGCAACAAAATCGATTAACACGGTTACTTTTACATGTTATTATCATCATCTAAATTGATATTAAATTATGCGATTTTTTGCTTTTCAGCATTTCATGTATTAGCTAAGAGTTAATACTCTTTAAATTTTATCAGTTCAGATTTTTTATCAATATTTTGCTCATTAATTAAGATTAAAGAAACTGAAGTGTGAATCTAATATAAGCACCTGAAACAAAAGAGGGGTTACAAATGGTTTGCTGTCCTAACCAAGTAAGGAACTCCCACGTGCCTGTAATTAGCTCTAAATTCTTTCGAACTGGAACACTGCATTGCTGCTTAGAAGAAGCAGCAAAACCGCTTCCTCCCAGATAAAATCCTATTGAAAAAATTGTAGTCCAACGTAAATGTAATTGGTTAGCTAAAGCTAAAGGTAAGCTTGCCGACACAATAGTTTGTTGACACAAAATGACTCGCTACGGGATTTTCCAAGAATAATATAATCTCAGACTCTCTCATCTTTCAGCCTAGACTAACGTGTCCCTTTTTTTGTGAGAACCCATCTTTTTTCCCAATTACTAAATTGCTCTCTCCCACGTACCTAACTACATATCTTCAAAGGTCATCAAACATATTTCTTCAAGCAAATAGGTACGTAAGTTCTTATTTCACCCAATTTAGGATTTCTGAGACCTGGGACACAAATGGAACAAACTTAGAAGAATCGAGTTCGCAACAATCGCATGACTTTTTGAATAATCTCTTGACATTGTCTGCCACGAGTGACCGTTATTCGACTTTAACTATTGAACTACGAACGTTGAGCCCCAGTCTTTGACAAAGCGCTTGCTGAATAATCGAGACATTTTATATAATAATAAATATGTATTTTACTAAGTCAATGTTAGATTACTACGACTTTGCTACTAAAATCTCGGTTTTAAGGGTAAGAACATAATATGGTATAAAGAAATTTAGAGGAGAATCGTTAGACTTGAATGTACATTATATTTTATTGATGAACAATAATATAATGTACAGTTAGAATATTTCACGCTATATTCATCAAAAAATATTCAATGTATTTATGGAAAATACTCAGGATATGTTTGGATGAATATAGCGGGTCCGTTGCAGGCTTTTAAAAATATTTAATTAAAGCGATAGCTAAGTATACGTATGTAGTGTTTCTCGAATGAAAGCGCAAAAAAAGCATTCAAAACGTAAAATTAATTGGTACGAAGAAATCAATAAAAACTTAGACAAACTTGCAGCTTCAGTGTATTGGCATCTTACTCATCCTATCACAGTCCAATGCCAGCCATAATTCCTCCCCTAAAAAGGGGATTGTCCATAATATTGGCAACCATCCAAAAATATAGTATGACGACATCACGACTAATCCGGTAGAAAGAGACAACAACACAAGTTCTATAATCTTTCCCATTCTAGATGTTCTACTTCCAGCTTCCAATCTATACAGACAAACATCGGGAACTGCTCCCAACTGAGAAGGATATCATTATAAGATATAGGAGGCAAGAAGGCGCGTGAGCAGCCTGCCAATCCCTGTGGGTAATGAGACGTGGCCGCGCCTGAGATGAATCATCGATGGAAAGGCAATTTTACCAAATATTGGAGAAATTTTCTTTGAAACCAGAGCTGAAGGTAATTTATGGTCCTATGAGGTTGTAAAGGTGATATGTGAGTGGTGAAATATGTGTATTTTTGGTGCTGTCTAAAATGGTAAGTGTCAACATTAAAGTGCCTTTCGATGGATTCAAATATTTTAGTTAAAATAGTAAAAATGAATGAATATCGATGAATAATAATCGAATTTTTGGGGTCAAATTGTAGTGTATTCCTATTAGTCACATACATATTTATTTGTAGCGTCGAATGCCCCATGCCTACACAAGTAAATATTTTTTATTAAATTATTTATTTACACAGATCATACCAAAATATCAAAGATCTAAACGGTTGACAAAGTCCCCGCGATAGGGTAGCAACTGCGCTCTGCCCCTAAATCACGGGATACCGGCGTCCCGTCAGGATAATCCCGTGTAATCCCCGCACTACGACACGCTTGCTAGCTTGTGATCGCACACATAGGTATCCCTAACAGTTGAAATGTAATGTAAACTTTCCCGGCATTTACAAAAGAATCCAAAATTGTTTCATTTAGAATAGAATAGCTCTTTATTATGAACACCAAATTATCTATTTATTATTTATTTAATTTATTTCTAAAATACTAAACGTATATTACACTGGTTTTAGCCACACAAAGAAAACCTCTCAGGGTTAGTCTGTGTGCTGGCAAGCCGTTCGTTTAAATTTTACAAAGAAATGTTAATTACATACTACAATGACACTTATTAATTTTAAAATGGTGATTATAATTTGTAGGTACGTTAATACATACATTAGGATAAATTATGTGTAAGGAAACGTTTTGATTTGTACTTATAACTTTTCGTATTTGCTTTGTATAACGTTTGTAAGTCTTCTGGAAGATTATTAAGGAAAGAAGGTACTAAGTATTCTGCAACCCGCATCCCGTACACATTATTGAACTTTGATAAGATGTATTTATTTTTAAATGGTATCGTTTTCAGAAAGTCAGGTCTTGTTTTTTCGGTTAGCAACTCAGGTCTATTGACTTCCGCAAGAGTAAAAAATTTAACTTTCTTGAACACATAAAAAAAAACATTTAAATAAATTACAGATATAAATGAAGAAACAAAAAAACGAAAAACAGTAAAAAAGTAACAGTTAAATAAAATGGTTAGTCGATTGTTTCTGTGGAAATGGAACAGTACCTAGCTTACAGGTATAAATTATTCGTTTGATCATCACGTAGAAATTTCACGTTAAAATCAGATTCCTAGTAATCAGGCCGGTCGATAAACAACAGGATTGCTATACGAACCAAGTAGGTAGCCACACAATACACATGGTAAGTGTATGCCAAACGATACATATACATACATACAATACATACAATCACATTGACCAATTGGAACCGTGCACCTAGCTTCTGACGTTTCATAAGTGCCCTTGTAGGTTTATGTGAAATAAAATATGTTGAATTTGAATTTGAATTTCACAGAAACAATAAATGGGATTTGTAAAAAGGTAGGTATGGTTACATACGTTCAGTTCATTTATCTCAATGCATGAACAAATATATTATATTCGGCAACGTGTACACAATATATAAAAAAAGACTTTGTATAAATTACTAGCATTACGTGGAGGGTGCACAATTTACACATTACAAACATTACCTACTAGAATTCCTCTTTACCGTTAACTTAATTTATTTTTTAATAGAAATGACTATTCTTATAACTAGTGCAGCGGGTGGTGGTATTCGATCTTGAGACTCGCTCGCCAATTCGACTCAAAACGCATATTTGCGTTTGTGAATCCTGAAAAATAGGCAATGGTTATGAAAATATATTCCTACTAATGAAAAAAGCAATCCTAAGTAAAATGAAAACCGAAAATAATCCAAAAACATTTCAGAATTATGAATGCGGCAACTAAACGTGAGTATTTTAAATTTCAAAGCTTCCAGTATTTTATTTTTGTTGGACAAATAAATTGGTTGCCTAAATAAAATCAAGATGAAAAGTCCTAAAAATATTTTATATAAACTCTCCTAGCTTACGAGTTTCCACGTGATCCGGTTTGGCTCACTAAACATTGAGGTCAACATTTTGTACTTTGAAATATCTGCGCTATAAATCCCGGGCCCGACCCTGGGATTCGCGATAATCTCGCGACATCCCATCCTTGCTAGTCGAACGGGAGAAGAGATTGAAGCTACTTGACATTTTGGTATGTGAGGGGAATATTTCGAAGGAATTTTGCAGAAATACTTTTCCAATGGAATTTGATTTTCAAAAACATTGCATTGATCGGCTTCGGACAGCCTAACCTTAAAGATTTGAGCCGACTTCAGGCTTGCCACATCTTCCAGCGCGTTGTTAGAACTACACAATAATATAATGTACGAGTAGGTACGAGTATGTTGAAAACGCAGTGGTTGCCCAGTGGTAACGGCCGCGACTTATAAGTTTTAGGTCGTAGGTTCGAAACCTGACAGGCGCTTTACTTTGTGTAAATTATTTCATCACCATTGTTCTCAAAACGGTGAAGGAAAACATCATGAGGAAACCGGCACTGGGCCCGCGTGGTGGCTTACGGCCCACTGCCATTCGCAGAGAGGACTGTGTCCCAGCAGTGGCAACATTATAGGTAGATTATGCTTTGTTGAAAGCTGCTGCCCAGAGTGCATCGGATGATAATTTAAATCGTCACTGGTGGAGGTTCCACAATCCCGGTAATATACAATATTAGGGGGATGTTTTACGAATGCATAGTGATGCAAGAGAAATAGGGGATTAATGTGTGACATGACGTAGGTACCTATGTACATATGTAGTAGAATTTGTGTGGCTGTAGATATAGCCTACCGGCGGAACACGTCAAGCACACAAGGTAAATGTTTGATTGACGTGGTTTCGCGTCATAGATTGTTGATATAGGTATAAACGCTGCTCAGCTACGTGTTAACAAGACTACCTAGCGATGGTAGTCTTGTTGACTACCATCGCTACGTTACTACATCGCTAACTAAATATCTTAGAAAATTTCCAAGAATTTTCACTCGATTTTTCACTAAGAGAAATATAAATCAAGTGCTTCCAGAACATTAAGCCGTCAAAGTGAAAAAAGCCCTTCAATACGAGCTTCATACAAAGTTCTATCCGCCGCAAAAACTACAGCTAAGACCTGGAAACTGCCCCGGAGAAAACATTCCTTATCTTCTGGGAAAAGGTTTGTGAAGGGAATTCAACTTTGGGACATAGACTTAAGTCTTAGTTTCAAGTGGCAAAGTAAGCTTAAGACGTTGCTATGACTTATTGCGAAGGGACTTAAGTAACAAGTGCTCAATGAAAATTCAACTTTGTCTTAAAGAAGATACGTTTGAAAATTGAATGAATTAGCGACAAGAAAAATTCACCGCCTTTGGTCTAAAAAAAGGATTACAAGTAGAATTTTAGTACATTATTCTCGTCAAAGGTTGCTGTTTCTTGTCCGTAATGAAGCTGTTCTTTATGTTTTAAATGTTCTAGGGAAATTATTTTTTCCTTCATTGTTTAACTCTGACAATCTCTGAGGAGCTAATATTAATAAAATAATAATTCTAAGTTTATATTTTGCACAAGTTGTATGACTTAATTAAAAGGAATGGATTACGGTGTGTACCGACGCTTCAGGGCAGCTTTCTTCAGAACTTCTTTGTCCTAGGTAGACGCTTTACATAACGTTTTTCTCTTAGAAATCTGTTGCCAAGGCAGTGATTATAATAATAAAAAAATAATCATATTTTCACAGTTGTTCAATAGAGAGTAATTATTTTTTTAACAAATAAATCATGTTTACCAATTGATACCATGTTGCTTATACTGCGCTAGTTATAATATTTAAAAGTAGGTATATATGGATTAATTTTGCTAAAGAAAAACTTCAACGTCATTCCAAAATTATGACTAAAAAATTCACATAGACAAAATAAGAAATGAATAATCAACGCGAACCTGTTATTATTGTAAAAAATATTTACAACAACATTGTATTCATGCCAATAATAGATAACGGTACCTACCTAGTATTATGTGTTACTGTTACTATTGAGGCGTGCTACACACGACAAATTATAAATAAAGTATACTCGTATGTTTTAGCCTAACCATAGCCTGTAACTGTATGTACATTGTGCAACAAAATAAATAGATAAACTTCGATGTTTCCGCCCGCCCTGCGCCGCGTCATGCCTCACGAGCACGTGTACCCTTAACTATTATATTCACCTTAGTCAAAACAATGTAGTTAACATTTTGCACACACAAAAATAATGTTTCAGTCCAAAATCTTGTTCTTCCATGTTTTTGTACAAAAAGGAACAACAATTCATTCATGCCACAAAGGCTTCTGGGTACAAATTCGCACTTACTTAGACAAAACATGAAACAAATGTCTGTACAAAGTAACCCGACATTAATGCCGTAATATGACGGACTCTTCAAAGAGATTTAGTTATTAAGGGTTTTTTTGGGGATCTAGTATTTTTCGTACTCACAAGAGAAAAATGGCAAAAAGGAGATGGGCCATTTTTCACCCACTTCCCCTATCCGATACCTATGTATAGTTGTGATGCGGATGCTTTTGATGTGGCTCGCAAAAGGTGAAGGTTAAATCGTTGTTAGATTTACGATTTTAAAGTTCTTACTTATTTTGGTAAATGGTAAGTAATATTTCCATTATTTCATATTTTCATACTATCTTTTCACGCTTTAACGGCTGAACGGATTTTGATGAAGGCGTGGCCACCATGGCCTGGGTAAGGAAGTAGGATACTTTTAATCCCGGTAGTAAGTTCCCGTGGGATAGTATCCGACCTCCACGAGGCGAAGCTGAAAAATATAAAATTCTAGCACTACTGGCATTGACACTGTTCTCCATATAATATGGAGTAAGATGTCCCTAACATTGTATCGCATTAGGTCCCCTCAGTGCGTAACGTCTTCATCTAAATTCATCAGATCATTTGCACATGCATGACCCTTTGATCTGCGTACCTTGTAATCTTCAAGAAGCTATCTCTGTCACAGCGACTACATATAGATTTATGTTTAGTTTTACTAACGTGCATGGTTTTTAAGTACCATGCATTTACATAACAAAAATGCATTTACATTTTTAGGGTTCTGTACCTCAAAAGGAAATAAAAGGAACCTTTATAGGTTCACTCCGTTGTCCGTAGTAAAAGTACTAATGTTAAGGTGGTTAGCTCAAATAATTTATACTAGTTTGTAAGACAACAGAAGGTACCACTAACAGTATAGTATTACAATTACTAACAAAAAGGTATTTTCTAGCACTAAATAGCTAAAAATCCTTGAAATTATTTCATCAAAATATTTAAGGCTTTTCTTCCAAACAATTAGAAATTGAATTGTTTTTAGAAAAAACTATTTTTAACATTATTTGTTTAACTACTTACTATTCTTAATTAAAAGTTGTATTGAATGAAAAACCCGTAATGAAATAGTTGAACTATCGGTTGAACATAGCATTGTACTGTCTTGTGTTGAGCCAGATAAGCAAAGTCAAAGTCAAATCATTTATTTCAAATAGACCCGTATAAGGCACTTTTGAACGTCAAAAATTTACAAAAAAAAAATAATTGATTCTAGTTGCCCCTTCCAAAAGGTAGTTTTCGTATGGAGAAGAATGGGCAAGAAACTCCACCGTTACTCTTTTAAAATGTTTTACAATATTTTGTATAAGTACATTAGTTATATAATTATATGTGAGGACGATGCACCTAGAATAAAATTATTATACCACAATAGGTAAAAAGAATTAAGAATTAAAAATGAAGCAACAACAGATAAACTAATTATGTGATAGATACATGGTGCTCACATATTTACAAACATTGTAAAAGTAGACGATCCTCCTAAGATTCCACAATTAATAAGTCAGTGTGCGAGGAATTGGTCATAGAAAGTAAAATCAATGTCATATAATAAAAAATAATAATAAAATATACACTTAAATTTGCAACCAGTTTGATTTTGTCTATATTCTAAATTATCCTATGGAGCAGGACCAGCATGTTTCCAAGCATTCTTATCTTGGATGAAGCATGTTATAGTGTGCGTTTACAGACCCCAAATTATCAAAACTTCTCTTTATTTGAGTCAGTAATGGAAGATCTTTTGGCAAAACCTGCAACTGGTAATAAATCAGTAATTATCTGTGGTGACTTTAACATTAATATTTTACCACTAGATTTCTAAATCTGTTCAAATAATTAAATTTGTCAAATGTGTTTGTAGAACCAAGCCGAATAACTACAACTACTGCTACATTTATTCATTATGTGTTTTGTTGCTGCGACTATTTAGATAAAGCAATAGTTAAGGATCTCCCTTCTGATCACAGTGGTCACTTTTGAGTCCAACATACCAATACAAAAAGTGCAGATACAATACAGACCATGCAATAACGGCTGTTAAATTTAAATAAATTTAATAGCACATTAGTGTATAAGTCAAGTAATCAAGACCTTTCAATGAACAATGTTAATATTTTGTATAAAGAATTATTTTCGTTAGTTCAAACCGAGTTCAATAATTCTTTTAAGAGGAACACTAAAACTATCAGCCCTACGTTTTTATTTAGTGACTGGGCAACTAAAGGACTCAGGAAAAGTAGGGATAGACTTTTCGAGCTGTATGGCCTTAAGCCTTATATTAACACGGAAACTTGTAATAAGTATGTTGCTACTTACTCTAAAACTTTTAAGAACACTTGTAAGGCAGTTAAAGCCATATACATTAGCAACAAGGTTAAATCAGCAGACAATAAAATACAGACGGTTTGGAAAATTATCAATAATGAAAAGAACAGGAACAAAAAGCAAGGCGAACTAAATAAACTTGTGCGGATTGGTATTCGTAGAAGATAGTTACTCATACGAAAGAACTGTATTATATTTTTTAAATGATGTACCTATTAAACTATAAGAAAGCTTTACGGAGTGACTTAGTCTTGTTGACCAAGCTCCTAAAATAAAGATAAAAAAAAACAAAAAGCATAATTCTGATTACACCCTAAATACGTCATGTGGTGGTCTCATTTGCGATGGCAAAGAAGTTGCTCAAGAATTTATATTTTTTTTTACCAGTATCCCACTTAAAACTACTGAAACCTTAAATTCCTCGCCCTCAATCTCTTTTGATTTAGTAAGGGCGAACGTTTTAGCATACCCGATTGAATTTACCTTTAAGCATATTACTGGTATGAAGCAGAAGATAAAGCTTTTATTACTGGTATGGGGTTACCCATACCAGTAATAAAAGCTTTTAAGCAAACCAAGATCAAATTGACCGTAGATCTTTGGGGAATGTCCATTAAAATCTGTACCTCTATAATTGAGGATTTAATTAAATACAGCAAGGTAATACCACTTTTCAAATCAGAGGACAGTAAAAATACCAATAATTATAGACCCGTATCCGTGTTGCTGGTTTTCAGCCTGTGTTTGAAAAGGTAATGCTTAATCAAATGCTCAATAATTTTAACACAAATAAAATCCTTCACGATCAACATTTGGTGAAACCATAGGACGATGTAAGACCGACGCCGGTGTAACCTTATTAAGACACATTTTTAACACGTGGAGACCCAAGACACGAAAGAAATCTCTGTGACCGGAATCTCCAAAGCATTTGATTGCGTCGATCACGAAACCTTACTCTTGAAACTTGAGCATTATGGACTTGAAAAACTTGCGCTTAATTTATTAAAATCTTATTTAAATGATAGACAACATCAAGTTCAAATAAACGGTATCAATTCACTAGGTTTTAAAGTAAAAATGGGTGTGCAACAAGGCTCGATATTGGGTCCATTCCATTTTAGTGTATATTAACGACTCCATTTATTAAAAAAATCAACCACAAATGGTGTTATTTGAAAGAAAGAATGAAAGAAAGAAAGAATAATATTTATTTGGACACAGTTCGTGAAACACATAATACAAAGATAAAAGTGAAAATAATTATAAAGCAATAATAGTGTGTGCCTCACGGCTGCGCCAAAAATTTGCTGACGATACTTCCTTAATTTTTAAGGTAGATAGACGTGCTACAAATTCTACGTAAGTAACGCCCTACTGCAGGTCCAAAATTGGTTCACTGCTAATAATTTTATTTTTATTTAGTATTCATTTAGTATTAAATGGAAAAAAAAAACTAAGTGCACAAGATTTTCTTTACCAAATGTCAAAAGTAGTAATCGTGAGATAGTATTGAATCAAGAGAAACTAGAATTTGTCGATAAAACTATTTTCCTGAAGATCACGCTCGACTCAAAGCTATAATAGCAGCATATGCTGTCAGAAAAATCGGTCAATATAGATACCGCGAGGTTAGTCTATTTCAGTTATTTTCAAAGTATCATGTCTTTCGTATTTTATTGCGAGGACGGACTGTAGATATCAGTACTTATATTTTTATTCTGCAGAAAAGAGCGATCAGAACCATATATTATCTCCACAGGCGCGACTCTCTAAGGGAAATGTTTAAGGGTCATCATGACGGAACCTTGTCAATATATCTATGAAAACACCATGTACGTAAGAAAAAAATACATTTTGTTAGTAAAAGAGGTGATAGACTAGGCGATAGATTGATTGGTGTAGCCTCACTGAGGGTGTTCCTCAGGGTAGCGTTCTTTCTCCTCTTCTTTTTTCAATTTTCATCAACTTTGTTTCCAGAGTAATCTCCTCTAGTTTTCATCTTTACGCAGATGACTTGCAGCTCTACCGACATTTTACTGTAGCTGACGCGGGTTCTACAATTGCTGCTATGAACCATGACCTGGCTTGCATCAGCGTTTGGGCTAAGTCATTTGGTTTGCAAATTAATCCAACTAAATCCCAGGCTATGATCATAGGCAGCAGATTCGTTTGCAATGCGGCTGATGTCGCATCTCTGATGCCTTTATATCTCGATGGTGTTCACATTGACTATACCGAAACCGCAAAAGATTTGGGGGTCATTATTGACTCCAATCTTTCGTGGCGTGCTCAGGTCAATGAGGTCAGTAGAAAGGTACATTTCTCCTTTCATTCGTTGAAAAGCCTTCAAAGTCTCCTGCCCTTGAAAACTAAAATTTCTTTGGCACAAACACTTATTCAGCCGATTATAGATTATGCCGACTCCTGCTACCTGGATGCTACTGAGGAGCTATTAAACAAGCTTGAGCGCTTGCAAAACTTGTGCATTCGCTTTGTTTTCGGACTTAGAAAGTATGACCATGTTTCTCATCTTCGCAAAGAACTCAAGTGGCTCCCAATCCGCCTTCGCAGGAACACTCGGATCTTATGTCTCCTCTTCAACGTCTTACACAACCCGTCTTATCCTTCCTACCTGCGTGAGCGTTTTTCTTACGCTCGCCCTAGCGACGCACCATGTAGATCACACCTTAGATCCCTCCTTAAATCTCATCCTCATAAAACAAGCTACTATTCCTATTCCTTCTCTGTCCATGCAGTAAGGTTGTGGAACTCACTTCCGCCTAGCATTCGTGATTTAAAAACTGTTTCACAATTCAAGTTTCGAGTAAAAGAGCATTACCTTTCCTCTCAACTGTGAGTATTTATATACCTATAGTATGTATGTTTATATATTTAAGCTCTATGTATTTATTTAAGTATATATTCATTTATTACTTTATACGTGTAGGTTTATTTCAATATTTTAGTTTAAGACTTCGCATATTTATATTTTTCTCTTCTTGTTCTCACACACTATTGTCTACATTTCTTTCTCATTTCTCCTATCGCAGGTCTGCTGGAAGAAATTTCTTAAGAAATAAGCAGTACCTTTGTACTCATAATTATGATTATGTCTTATCTGTATCTATTTTTCTGTGTGTACATAAATAATAAAATAAATAAATAAATAAATATACATAATTCTAGTTCAAGAAATACCGATTAGTTCAACCAGGTTTCAGACTGGCCAAACTAGACTCATCTTTCATGGGGTACTGTTTAAAATGTTACAGTAAAATTCCTCCCCACATACTTCAACTGAATGAGACGAAATTCAAATCTTGTATAAAACGCACACGGAACTTCCTAACTATGGAACCCTTCATTGTGCGTGGTCAGATACGCACTTGGCCTGTATTTTTTAAACAACTAGGTTTGCAGGGTATCGTAATTATTGTTTTTGCTAAAAAGGCAAGTTATAATTGGCCGTTATAATTTTATTTACACCGTAGCAATGTGACTGTTGATTGGGTTCTTTTTATCATTATTAAAATCTATGGTCACGCTATCAATAGCAAACGAACCGTCCACAGCACCACAGGGTATAATGAACGAACACATGAACAGTAAATTACCTTCTTTTGATTAATATAACATTCATGGGAAAGTGAACAAATGGTACTTTTTATGGCACCAGCACAATTCGACAATGGCTCCACAGTGTACCATTCTACAGATATCAATTCGTTTCGCTTACCCCATCAAAGAACAGGGGTAAATATATTATGCGGGAGAGAGAAAGACACATAAACAATAGCTCTGTCTCTTTCCTACTACACGTTTTAGTTCCCAAAGGTGTTATTATAATATCAGATATTCGACCCCGTAAGACCTATCAGCCCGGGAGTGTCTTAAAACAGAAGTATTATTATACCATGAGGTTGAAGTAGCAAGTTAACCTTAGGCACTCACACGGGCTAGTCGCGAAGGTCAGGTGCCAACCGACACGTGTGACATAATTATGTTATTGTTTGATTGGCAACCGAACTTAGAATGGAGTAGAGTTATTGATTAATGGGAAGCAACAAACACTTTATTTAGTCAAACCTAATTCAAGCAGGTTATAAAGCTAGCCAGTTTCAGTCCACTGATGAATATGGTTGTTTTGCATTTGGCCGCAGATTTTATCTTAGGTTAGCACAAGCTTAGGCAAGAATAGATATGCCGTGGTCAAAAGAATTACCAATTAGGAAGTTGGTACCAAGCCTGACTGCCCAGGAGTTGATTCATACTAAAGTCACGTATGAAAACCCTTCTTTTGTACAGTTAAGCAAAAGGTCAAGTTAAGAGCGTTTATGCAGAATGTGGGCAATGTCGCAAATAGCTGTCAAATATTTCGCTGATTTGATTAATTAGGCAATATTATTGTATGGAAATAAGAAATGTGGCCAATTAGTGAACTAAAATATTGATCAGTAAATGCAATAATTAATATCGTAACACCGAATATTTCGTTTTTAACTTTCTAAATGCCTTTTTTACACCTAAAAAGGTTACAACATCAAATTCAGTGTTATAATTGCAATTCATTATCAATATTCTAGTTCACCAAATATTTGATAGCTATTTGCGACGTTGCCCACTTTCAGTATAAACGCTCTTAAGCTTAATTTGATTTATGTTCAGCCAATTCAGCATAGTTGGCGGCTTATACTTAGATAGTAACTATGTTCAATCAATACTCATCCCTCGGGAACAATCCGTTAATAACTTTACACGGCGCCCATGGGAATCAGCGAGATGATCCAATATTGTTACCGTATAGCAGCCTATGACAATTGTATCTATACATTAGTTAGTGTCCGTGGATTTTCTTGCCCGTTGTTCTCCACAGGAACCTAATACGCTTTGGAATGTGGAAACTACCTTCAAGTTTCTGACTGACCGACCCCTTGACAATTCAAAAGTGCCTGTAATTGGTTTGATTGATATAAATGCTTTTGAGTTTGAGTCATGTTACACGTTGCCCTACTGCCAATCATGCCCGTAAGGTATGTACCGCCTTCCAGATTGGACAGACAAACTGCAGTCTACTTTACATGAGCATTTTCAAAGATTCGCTGGGAGGTAGACGGAATGCAATGCATGCACGATTACATGCAATGCATGGGATACCTTCTTTTTGCATAATGTTCTTTGTCCTAATATACTTCGGCATAACGATTTTGGCACAATTTGTTTTGGCATAATAATACTTCGGCATAATTTTTTTAGGCATACATTTTATGTTGGCATAATCATCTTAAAGACTAATTTGTTTTGGCATACATTTGATTCGCATAACGTTAGTAGGCCTAAGAACCGAATTGCTGCAAAACCGACTCCACGTAGTCTTGTTTGTCCTACCCCTAGAGTGTAATTTAAAATCGCGTAGGCGCGTAGGGGCGAGGCGGCCCGCGGGCTGAGGAGCAGGCGGCTGCGAGCGAACCGAGCGTGGTGAGCGAAAGCCGTCTGCGACGATTAGCACGCGTGGGGCCGCCGGAGGCCCGCAGCGCCGGAGCCGTGACAGAAACCCTGCCTGCTGCATGTTGCATGCTCGCTTGAATGCTGCATGCTGTATGCTTGCTTGCATGCTGCATGCTTGCTTGCATGCCGCATGCTTGCTTGCATGCTTTAACTTTATGCTTAATAAATTTATGCTTTAACTTTATGCTTAATAAATGTTTGATTTAGAATATTATGCTTAATCATTATTATGGTTAGAGAAATTATGCTTAAAAAAATTATGCGTAAGCTGTTATGCGTAATTATATTATGCGAAAATATAATTATGCCAAACAACATTATGCTAAGTTATATTAGGTCTTAAAATTTTATGCAAATGGATAGGGAACCGCAATGCATGCATGCACGATTACACGCGGAGTATCGGAGTATGTTTTCGTTGTGTAGGTGGACGAACGTATTGCCGAGTTCCGTCTGAAAACACTTATGTAACGAGTTCTGTTACTTGTGTATTGCGGTAATAGAAATACTTTTGAGAACCGGACATCTTAAACCATCAACCATCATCTATTCGGTGGTAAGAAAGGCTTGCTATACGCTTTTATTTTGTTTTTCATATATTTGCAACGAGGGTGGCCCATAACTAAGTAGTATGTTATTGTGTAACTAAGAACCTGTCCGATCCGAAAGGGCACACAGGTGCTGCAATTACATTACCAAAAAGTAATAAAAAAAAATAAAGAAAGTTATTGCAATTCACGTTTTTAGTACCATAATTATCCCAGTACCATTAAAAATTGGTAAATTTTCAACAGGGGTCATAAGTTATGACTTGTAGACACCCGCTAAACGACGACCCCTCGCGCCCCATGTAATACTCCCAGTAAATATCAGTAATAGTTCCCATAGAAAAAATGAGGCAATTTTTTTTCGGTTTTCCTTTTCATTGCTGCATAAATAGACTCTCAGTACGATTCTGAACAATACCCTCACGGATCGGACAGGGTTTTTGTTACACGTTGTATAATTATAGTGCTGTTGGTGTACTAATTGGATGAATAAATAAACCCTTCTAATACCAGCCTATTATTGTCCCACTGCAGGGAAAAGGCCTTTTCACTGAAAGCGCGAGCATTGATCACCACGCACGTATCCTCAAGGCGAGTTGGCGATTTCTGCCTTATATTAATTTAAAAAATGTATGTTCCCGTGACCCACCGCGTCGCATACCGTTTTCGCTTAGCGTTCTTTTTGATTTTTTTATTTTTGCTCGGCTCCTGAAGGTCGTAGCGTGAATTTAAATAGAAGTTACTTCAAGAATTGGGCTACCAAATACGAAA
Source organism: Xanthia icteritia (assembly GCA_949128155.2). Lineage (NCBI taxonomy): Eukaryota > Metazoa > Arthropoda > Insecta > Lepidoptera > Noctuidae > Xanthia > Xanthia icteritia. The sequence continues at coordinate 21,926,169 of OX421942.2, read as the reverse complement.
ATATTTTTTCACATCCGACCGGCAGTTCCAGAGATTACCGCGCTCAAACAAACAAACTGTTCAGCTTTATTATTAGTACATAGATAGGTCCAGGTTTCCTCCTCGTTATGTTTTCCTTTACCGATGTCAGTGACGTCCATGATAAACTAAAAAAGTGCATATGAATTGAAAAATTCACATTGGTACTTGCCCGGATTTGAAACCTTCTTTTTCAACTAAAATTACTTGACAAGAGTGGATGCACGTCAAAAGTGCTTGGCTGGGGAACTCAAAAACTGTCATTCGCTAGCCCAATAGAAATGTGCAAAATAAAAACTTGAATACCAATTTAGCCTGGATGTATGTTTTTATTTTAGGCTATTACTATCGAGCCAGTCTGTGACTGTAGTGCCATGAATATGTAAGGATCGTCTGCGACCGACAATGTCCTCAGCGGGAAAAGCGCTCGCTCTAAACGACTTCCATTTTGTTCTGTAAATAAAGAAGCATGGCGGACCGAATAGGGAAGTTTATGAGCGCTGCTGTCAATTAAGCAGGAACATGGCGGACAGTTTTAGGAACTTTTTATATGAATAAGTTTTCTGATTGGTATCATACTACCTATCTATTTTTGAAGGAGTACTTGAATGCCTAGGTGTCCTTTTTTATATGTATGTGGTTAGTTATTTGATTTAATACATATTGTAAGCAGCTTAAAGTTTTGAGTATGAATGTGGATGGCTATAAGAGTAGGGGAAGACCAAAGAAACGATGGATGGACTGTGTGAAAGATGATATGGCTAGAAAGGGGGAGACTACCGAGATGACGAGTGATAGAGAAGTATGGAAGAAAAATACATTTTGCGACGACCACAATACATTAGGATAAGGGCAGGATAATGACCTGGTGTACGCAAAATAGTTGTACTATAATAAAGTTTGCATAACGTATATGCTTTTTAAAACAGTTCCTTGTCTCATACTGACTCAACCACTAAAGCTAGAAACACGAATTGTGAAAAATTACATTCATAAAATATGTTCCTTTGAGCACGGAAAGAGCACGTAGAACTAATGTTTCAAAAGGATTTCAGTTGAAGTTTATATGAGATCTAAGTCAGGGTCTAAAGCTAATGTAAAACTAATGAATTCTCCTTTGATGATTAATTACGAAATTCTCGGAGCTCTACGGCTTATACCGCACCGTTTCCTATAGATTTAAATAGTCCCACATAGTGTCACGAAATATTAAAAATGTTCTAGTGATTTATTGTCACATAGTATATAGGTACATCCGTACATAGTACAACGCAAGATGAATGAGTTCGGCGGCTCGTTCTGCGCATGCGTGAGTACATCGACCGCCATATTTATAGTCCCACACGAAATGCTGCACCGCCTCTGAGGATAGATCACCATGAGGAACAAATGTCGTGAGGTGAGTTTTGAGTATGAATGTGGATGGCTTGTATGAGAAGGGGAAGACCAAAGAAACGATGGATGTACTGTGTGAAAGATGATATGGCTAGAAAGGGGGTGACTACCGAGATGACGACTAGTAGAGAAGTACAGAAGACATGCTGCGCCGACCGCAAATACATTGGGATAAAGATGAAATAGTTAAACTATGATACCTGTAAGCTAAACTTGGCTACTTTTTGGATGGGGATACGTTGTCAGTCAGCTTCCACCATATTGTGTAAAAAATCAAATTCATTAAACAACAAACATTTACAATTAACATTTATATTTCAACAATATAAAAGTGAATTCCATTGTTCGAGGCCAGCTAACCGAACAATAAAACGAATATGTATATGGGATTGAAAAATATCTCGCGATAGGATAAAACTACGTACGTATTTTTATTTTTGTTCCGAGAAATCAAACAAAAAACAACATTTATTCAGCAACGATTTCCTCTGTAGGCTGTAGGTAAATCAAAAATGTAATTTGAGTATAAATTCGAGGTATATCCGAATATCCGATATTGCTACCTCTACGTGTCGGATTTAGTGCTGATGTGGTCGGTACATCTGCATATATCGAATAGTTTGGGATTACCGTGAATATTGAATGTTGGTCTGATTTATTTATTGATACACGTATATTTATGTATATTGTCTAATAAATACTCATATCACTTGGCGTTTGGTTTAAACTACTTAACACTGTAAGCATTACTTACGAATTGCCTTCGGGATGTCTAAGTTTCATCAAAGGTTAGTCTTATCTAAAATACTAAACCGATAAGTAAACCGATCTGGCAACCAGCAACCGAGTATCACGAACATTAGTGGTTTAATAACTGTTACTCTGAATAATTATTGCCTAAATAATAATGGATACTTGTCCTTTTTCCTTCCAGTTATTTGGAGCACTCACATCAAATACTGTTAAAAAGGCAATTTTCTTTGTTTATTCTATAAGCATACAAAATAAAACTCCTTGAAACATGATCAATATTGTTTCAAAGTATTGATATAACATCAAAGTCAAAGTCAAAGTCAAATAATTTATTTCAATTAGGCACAAAAAGGCACTTTTGAACGTCAACATTTAAATAATAATTGATTCTAGTTGCCCCTTCCAAAAGGTAGTTTTCGTATGGAGAAGAATGGGCAAGAAACTCCACCGTTACTCTTTTAAAATGTTTTCACAATATCTTGTATACATCAATTATATCATTATATGTGAAGACGATGCACCTAGAATAAGATTACTATACCACGTTAGGTAAAAATAATGAAAAATTAAGGAATGACAGATAAATTAATCATGTGATAGATGCATGGTGCTCACATATTTACAAACATTGTAAAATTATACGATATTCCTAGCATTTTTACAAGTAATATAACTCAGTGTGTGAGTTCGAGTAATCACAGAATGTAAAACCAACATAAAAAAATATAAAAAATAAAAATATATATTATACAATTAAATTAGCAACCAGTTAGATTTTGTCTAGATTCTAAATTGTCCTATGGAGCAGGACCAGCATGTTTCCAAGCATTTTTATCTTGGATATAATCCTCTAATTTGTAATATGCTTGTTTGCAAAGTGTATTTTTTATATGAGTTTTAAATTTTCTTTCATTTAATTCTAATATATCACAAGGTATTCTGTTGTAACATTTAACACAGTACCCCATAAAAGATGTATGTACTTTAGATAGTCTGAAAAATGGTTGATTTAATTTATCTTTATTTCTAGTATTAAAATTATGTCTATCACTTATTTTGTTAAAAAGATGTAGATTTTTTCTCACATACATAATATTTTCATAAATGAATTGGCAAGGTACCGTCATAATATTAATCTTTTTAAATAGTTCCCTGAGAGATTCGCGACGACGTAAATTATAAATGGCTCTGACAGCTCTTTTTTGTAAAATAAAGATAGATTCAATGTCAGCAGCCCGACCCCACAGTAAAATGCCATACGACATAATACTGTGGAAGTAACTAACATCACTTAAGATGCGCTCGAAACTTGGTTAAAATATTAAAACTAAAAATATAAGCTCAATATAAAAGTTTTAAGCGCCTACTTAAAGTGATTTACAGTATTCATAACAAGTTAGCCGGATGACGTAGGTCCAGCTTATAAATACATGACCGTTTTATCTCAAGATAAAAAAAACATCACAGAGGTTTAACAGAATTATTTTGGAAAATATCGTTTATCAAGTTTAGAAGATATAGAGCCTTTTATGTTGAGGTACTCTGAAGAAGTAATATTGTCAAACCTATTTCTACTGCCAGCGACGTGTATCGGCTTCAACTTTTAAGCTTTGACTATGTCTTAATAAATTAAATATAGCAGATAGATTACGGAGACTATAATCATATACAAGCAATGGGACCGTCAGACCCGCCAGCCGCTTGAATAAATTCTATTTATTTTTTAACACTTATAACTGTAAATAAAAAAAAAAGTTTGAAAAACTGTAACCCGACTGCGGGAAAACAAAAGTGATCTAAAAAGTACGAAACAAGAAAATATTTCAGACAGAAATCAAGACATAAGTACCAAAATGGTCAAGTTAAAGCCGTTGTCACATGCTATTATAATTTTGTAGGTGTTCCTGGTACCCACATGGTTACAGGCATGCGACTACGGCTTTACCTAGCCCATTTTTGACTGCCCAGTCAAACTCAAAGCATTTATTTCAATTAAACCGTTTACAGGCACTTTTGAATTTTCAAAAAGTCGGCCATTCCAAAGCGTAGTAGGTGCCTATTGAGAAGAACGGGAAAGAAACTCCACGGACACTCTTTTAAATAAAAATTTGTTGCAAAATATTGGTTACATCATTCATGTTAAAATTATATATGTGAGAACAATGTAGAAAGACGTGCACGTTAAAAACGTTCCTATCTGAATACTCTGAGAAGTAACAACGAAACAAACTCAGAGAATAATGAAATAAAAATTAATAAATGAATGATAAAAAAGCCTGTTGATAATATTATCTTTCAAGAAGTTATGTAACGAAAGGATTATTGTCGAAATAATAAAATTGAAAGGCATGCAATACCTTCTTTATTTTTCATAAAATGTTTTCTTTATTGAATTCATGCCTTCTTGAGAAACTCTAGAACCGGAGGGTGCATTAATAATGATATAATAATATCAGTGTATTTACTAAGCTTTTAGATAATATATCTAATATTAAAGCTCTGGCATAAATAGACATAACACATAATAAAAAAAAGAATTTTGCCTTTTTTTACATAAACAAATCACGCTGCCTTTAGTTTACAACTCGAGCTCGAAACAAAATATTATCGCCAAAATTTTTATAAACCTCGAATCGTACATGAAGAAATGCCTCTCCTAATCAGATGAATGTTTGATAACGGCGGTTTCGCCCCATCGACCGGCACAACCTATTTTTAGTCATCGACCGGTCTATACCTACGTGAAAATTTCAGAAGGTTGCTATTGGCTAGGCCAATGTGACGTCACTTTTCACCCCTGGCCAATAGCGGCACCGCTTTTCGCGCATGGCCCGAAAGCCTTTTCAGATCACTGTCGAGGCACGCCAGTTCGGGCGAGGAGTTCCCAGGTGTGCAAGTACCCGCCAACACAAACAAAGGTCAATATATTTTTATTTTTTTAGACCGCCATATTGATTCCCGTTCGGTTTTTGAAAATGGCAATTGATTCGCGCGTATTTTGATATTTGTAGAGATTTTTTTGTAGTGTGTGTTATATCAAATTTATTTCTAGCTACATAATATAGATTTTTTGTAAAATCGAAATTGTTGAACCAGTGTTTTATTGGTACAGTGTGCTAGTGTGAATATTTGGTGCATTTTGGTGGTAAAATAGAGGGTTTGTTAATGTGTGGGTTACATAATTCTTACGTAATGGTATACATGTGTTGTGTGTGGTTGTGTGAAGCATGTAAGGGTGTGCGTGAGGGATTGTTTGTGATGTACTGTCATTTCTTGTATTTGATAAAAATAAGGCAAAAATGTACCGTTTTGAAAATGAATATATGGGACTGAATAAAAACTATTTTAGGTCATACAAAATATGAAGAAGACCCCTGATATTTAATGTTATAACCAAGCATTATTCTTTGTAAAGTCTAAAATAAATTTAGTCGTAACATAAGATCAGTTTGTACTGTAAAGGTATTTGAAGCCTATTTTTGTACTTGGAGATATTATTACTATCTTGAGACGAGTATAAAATAGATTCATGAATTAACGTAATTCTTTAAATAGTTCGAGTCCGCGTTCTTAAAAATATGTAAAATTTTGAAAATATCCATCTTCGTTAACACAGATTAGGAGTTCTCAACAATGTATGCAATGTTTATGGAAAAACTAAGAATGCTGTCATAATTTTATGTAATTTCCGTTTTCAATTAGCCGTAGGCGCGTAGCACCAGCCGCTACGAAAGCGTAGCGCGCCGTAGCCGACGGCTACGAGATCTAGGCACTTTTCAATACGAGGGGAAATGAAGTTATTTAATTGAATTGATCTTAGAATAATATTACACCCTGGTAGAACGTTTCTATATACATGTATGTACCATATTGATGCATTCATAGTTTCATGCCATGTGATGGTAAGAAAATAGCATCCATTTCTGTGTAAAAATCATCATTTCGTTTACGGGTAAATTATAAAAGAAACATTGTTATATATAGATAAAGATAAGAGGGTTTTTTAAGCAATAGTTGATGACCTTCATTGTTAAACTAAGAAGCTGTTTTAAAATAATTAAATTGGTATTCCATTTTAGCCGGCAAGATTATAATAAAATATTTTCTAAAAATAATAAAATAGTACATGTTATTACTTGATTTCATGTTACACTTTAATAGTAGGCTCATTAACGGAATGCGTCAAATCGTATCCAAATGAGATTATAATGATTAATTTACCGCAGTCAGGGCAGTAATTATAAAGTCATTAGGCTTTATTATACCAACCAGATTTTCAACCATACTCCGTCAAAGCCTTCTCGAGAACTTTAAAGTAAAATTAATGTAATGCTCCAAAAAAACCAAAATATATTAGTAATTTACAAAAGTTACATTTTGGTCTTACAAAGGGAGCGGAAGTCGTAAACCACGTCTGTTTCCGGTCGCAAGATGGCGGCCAGAAGTGGCTCGAGTGGTGGCTTCCTGTGGTACACATCCGGCACGGGGGCTCCCGACTTTAGATGAGGGAAATGTGACTTTTTGTTGAGGAACTTTATGCTTTACTAAAAACCCATACATTTTTATGTTACAAAAAAACGGAAAGCCGTAAAAAACAAATGTTTCTTTTGAATTGTAAATTACCGCAACCTGAATTGGTAAAATGTAACCGACACTTTGCTTTATCAGACCTTGATCTGTCATCGTTACACCTGCCCCGTGACACCTACTCCTAGTACGCTCTTCAATTGGTAGGTGGATACTCGTATTGATAAACCGTTGTTGAAAATAGGTCTTCCTAGTAAACCTTTTTTTTTGGGTGGGAAATTATCAAACAACTCCTCCCGCTCTGGGCGCCATCGCCTCCACGAGGACACGGCGGTGCCCCGCCCAATGCACCGTATACTCCATCGTGTCCTCTAGGTGATCCACACAATGGTGACACCCGGGCATTTCCTCCCGCATTATCCGGAACAGGAACCTCCCGAAGTAACCGTGTCCGGTATAGACCTGCGTCAGGCGGAAGATGAGGACGCCGTGGCGCCTCTCTAGCCACTCCTCAAAGAGGGGACTTATCGCCGCAATTGTGGCGTGCCCATCTTAGTCAGCCCTCAATTAATAGTAGCCCATCTTGGAAAATCTTAAGACACACATCTTAAAGATTCGTCCACTTTACGGGCTTTTATAGTGATATTTATAACAAGTAATTTAGTGTACCGACATCTTGGCAAATCTTGGAATTCACTGAAATATAGGGAGTACTCGATTTAACTCGATTTTTATGGGGTACTGTGTTAAATGTTACAACAAAATACCTTGTGATATTTTGCAATTAAATGAAAGAAAATTTAAAGCTCATATTAAAAGTACACTTTGTAAACAAGCATATTACAAATTAGAGGATTATATCCAAGATAAGAATGCTTGGAAACATGCTGGTCCTGCTCCATAGGATAATTTAGAATCAAGACAAAATCAAACTGGTTGCAAATTTAAGTGTATATTTTATTTTATTTTTTTATTATATGACATTGATTTTACTTTCTATGACCAATTCCTCGCACACTGACTTATTAATTGTGGAATCTTGGGAGGATCGTCTACTTTTACAATGTTTGTAAATATGTGAGCACCATGTATCTATCACATAATTAGTTTATCTGTTGTTGCTTCATTTTTAATTCTTAATTCTTTTTACCTATTGTGGTATAATAATTTTATTCTAGGTGCATCGTCCTCACATATAATTATATAACTAATGTACTTATACAAAATATTGTAAAACATTTTAAAAGAGTAACGGTGGAGTTTCTTGCCCATTCTTCTCCATACGAAAACTACCTTTTGGAAGGGGCAACTAGAATCAATTAATTTTTTTTTGTAAATTTTTGACGTTCAAAAGTGCCTTATACGGGCCTACTTGAAATAAATGATTTGACTTTGACTTTGACTTTAACGTATTTTTTTGTGACATTTACAACGAGTAGCTTAGCACTACCATTATGTAAAAAAGCAAGGCCACAGAGCCCTACATAGTGTATTGGGGCCAATGCTGTGTTCTACATTTAGTAGGGTTTAGGTACTGTTGAAGATTTGCGATACGCTGGCACTCTGCCAAGAGTACAAACTGTGGTTTAACACTGTTAGTAAATATGGTCGCCATTGGTTATTACAGGAATATTTAGGAGTCATAGCTTAAAAAAACAGGCGTGCATGCACAGGTGCAACGGATCTTCCACTACTGGTACGCCAACCAGACCAATAATGTCAGATGGGCAGACAGCCTCTCCGAAGTGTACGCATTTGGGTGAGGGACGAGGCTAGGTGGTTTGACCTCCCCTTAGCCCTTTAACCTGTTTATTAACGACGTGCTAGCTGAGCTCAGCAGCACGCATGTCGGTTGCTCAATTGATAATGTTTGCATGAATAATATTAGCTACGCGGGTGACATGGTACTGATGAGCCCAGCTGTCAGTGCAATAAGGCAGCTCTTACAAGTCTTTGAAAAGTATGCCCATAAACATTGTCTTTTGATCAATTAAAAAAAAGAGAGTTCTTGGTCTTCAAGGCCTCTGGCAAGTGTCCGCCTAGTGTGCCCGCCATAAAACTAAATGGTGTTGATCTAAAACGGGTCTACTAGTTCAAATACCTAGGGCACTATGTCACTGAGGATCTTGATGACCAAGTTGACATTGATAGGGAGCGCAGTGCATTGGCGGTTAAAAGTAATATGCTGGCACGCAGGTTCGCTCGCAAAACTACAGGTAAAGGTTACTGCCAAACTTTTTACACGAGTAGCCTGTGGGTCAGCTGTACTCAAGGGTCGATCAATGCCTTGCGTGTATAATAATGGATTCAGGATGCTGCTAGGGCTGCCCCGCTTTTGTAGCGCTTCGGTATGTTTGTGGAGACTCGGGTTGATGACTTCCATGCTATAATGTGCAAGCGAACCGCTTCCCTACTAAGCAGAGTGCGAGGCAGCACTAACAGTATCCTTCAAGTAATTGCTGAGAAGTATGACTCGGCAATCATGAAGGCTTTCGTTCGTATTCTAGTTAGATAGCAATCTATCCTGAACTCGAGCGAGACGTTTTATGACTACTTTGTAATATGTCTGTACTAACATAGTTTGTAAGATAATTTTTGTGACTAAAAGTTATGGACTTTGTCTGAATACATAAATAAACGCTCGACGTGTGGCGGATCTTGTCAACATATCTTCATTTTGCTATTTTAATATTGAAAATATAATTTATATGTAAATAGTGTAATAAAGGAGAATAATAATAACAGCATGGTCAAGTTTATATTAAATGTAACTAGGAACAGGGTGAACAGTTATGGCTAGTTTAATTTATAGTAATTTACATAGTCATTTATAGTCCAGTAGTGACATTCTGTAAAACCTCACCAGGAAAACTTATGTGAAGTTAGCTGTCATCCCATCAGGAAGTGAACTGTCACTGCCCCAGCATCTGTACCATACAGATGCTGGGGCAGTGATATTTCACTTCAAGCTCACTTCACCTATGTTTTCACGGTCTTTTTTAGGGTTCCGTACTCAAAGAGTGAAACGGGACCCTATTACTAAGACTACGCTGTCCGTCTGTCTGCCGTCCTTCACCAGGCTGTATATCATGAACCGTGATAGTTAGACAGTTGAAATTTTCACAGATGATGTATTTCTGTTGCCGCTAAAAACAGAATAAAATAAATATTTAAGTGGGGCTCCCATACAACAAACGTGATTTTTTTGCCGTTTTTATAGATAATGGTACGGAACCCTTCGTGCGCGAGTCCGACTCGCACTTGGCAGGTTTTTTCAGAACAGCACTACAGCAATCATTATGGATGTTAGATGAGCGAATGAACGTTTGAAGAAGTGATGGAATTAACTATTTTTTCCATGCAGTCGTGCAATTGGTGTTCAATTGTGCCCTGTTAAAATATACGTCTGCTTACAAACATTACTTTAGGATGGACCTAGGATTATGGTGACGATTTTCAGCAGTTTATTAATTTATAATTGTTTCTGTTGTTACAGAAGCACACGCGGACGCACCATGGTGAACAAGCCCACCACAAATACATATCAAATACTGCACTGATTACTATAAACCTAGCGTTTACACTCTAATTATAAACTATATACTCACGCGATATCAAGCTATTTTACAAAATTAAGTGTCTTTTGAAGACTTTGGCTTTTGGGACTTTTGGGGGTAGGATAGTTCGGTAGGGGGTGTTTTGAAGTGTCGACCGTGGAGGCGGAAAGCAGTGCGTTGTTAGGGCGGCTGGGGGGCGCGCTGCGTGGGGGCGCTGCCGCCGCGTCGCCCGCGCGGGTCGCCAGCTCCATCAGGGGCTACCTGTCCAACAAGGTCGGGTCGCTGCAGCTCAGGGATACAGGTACGATATGTTCAGCTTTATGAGTGGAAGAATGTGTGGCCGCCTGATGCAGGTCGCCAAGAATAACTTAGACGTGCGTGCAACATGTTCAGTCTTTATATACGGAGGAAACGTATCCTGTTACAATTTATTGAATTGTGTTGCGAGTATTTTAATAAACTGTATCTTTATAAATCGATGCATTTTATAACATTAAATCTCGTGATTCAAAGGACCGTAATAACAGCTTATAATTCTAGTACCACTTTCAACACCAAACGCGTACTAAATCGTTCCGTTTTCCCGTTCATCAATCTGATACGGAACCCCAATAATAATTCCTTACAAGCACTCAGCAAACAAAAGGACAAGCCCCCAAAAGACAAAGGTATTATTATTTACGATGATATTAAGACACAACACAGAATTGTGAGAACCCTCCGTGAACAAACATTGTGCCAACCGCCACCAACAATCTCATACACACACAACGACCAAATATAAACCTTATTACGACGGTGTAGAGATTATGTGGACGGCAAATGTTTGGTGAAGCTAACGATAAGCAAATATTTGTGGAACAACGTTATAAAGTAAATTGGGGGAGGACGTGACGTAATATAAATAAAGGAGCAGCCGGCTCTGTTGGAAATGAGAGATTCTGTATTCAATAAAAAAAACACGGTAATGATTGGTAATTGCAGTTATCAGTTGTTTGACGATTTTTTTTAATAGAAAATTCTCCCGTCGCAACAGATGCTATGTCTCATACACGGTCAGATAGAACACTTTTGGTCCTTTTGCTCCTTTGAAAAGACTGAAACAATTTTACCCAAACATCTTTCTAAAGAAAACTACTCGACTATTCAGGTCAAAATTCAAAAGTCATTTATTCAAACTAGGCTGAGAATCAGCACTTTTTGAACGTCAAAATTACATAAGACAGTCCCCCAAAACGCCCACCCTTCACCACTTCCTAGTGCTTTAGCTGGGAAGAAGAAGTGGCGCAACAAATTCCCCAGCAGCACAGCTGTCTGTTCAGTTAGAAAAAAATGAATCTATATATATAGGTAATGACAAGAGATGGATAAGAAGAATTTTAAGAAATTGTATGTTATGTGACGAAGAGCTTCATATACGTTGTATCTTATCTCTTAACCATGACTCGAACCTCCGCACCCGCACATATTTAGTTACGTCGACATTTATTAAAGTCCAATCAATTATAATCGTAAGCCGAATTCAATTAGTCCGTTCAATCATACCGTCCGATAGATTGCGGACGAGTCTAAATAATTAACGCACAGCGGCTTAGTCTTTGAACTGAACGGAATTAAATGTTAGGGGCTAATTACTTTGGTTTCGGTAAGGATCGGAGGGCTTCGGGGATGGTGAAGTATTTGATTTGATAGGTAGGTAAATGTTTTAATTAAAATTGTTTGGAAAACACGATGATTGGAATTCTGATCTATCAGAAGTTCACAAAATCAAATGTACCTGTGTGACGTCATACATAATTAAAATCGACTACAATCGATATTGTATTCTATAGACATTCAGAAGGATTATAGGCATCTAATATGCTGCTGACAATGATCAGATACAAAAAATCTGCTCTTTTAAACATTCCTGCTCAAAATCCAGCAAAATAAAAGATTCAAAAGTTAGAGATAATCAGAGCCTACAAAATCCAATTAAAATCTTCCGCCAGAAACCCTTTACAACAATATAAAACTAACAGAACAATATCTATAGCTGGTAACTGTTTGTGTGCAAAATCAAGCCTGCCCAATAGTTGTACCTTTCGCCACAAAACCGACCCTCGTTGTCCAATTCTGCCGACTTTCCCCTCGGGCTCTAATTGCGTCAATTACTGTACCGTGGTGACGCAGGTTCGAGTCCCGGGCTGGGGAGGGTAGACAGGCTGGGGAATTATCAAAGGTATGACTATAGGTGAGGTTAGGTTTCGTTGCAGATATTTTTTTAAATAAATTAGTAATAAGATTAAATAATACAACTGAGTTGAGTGCAGTTCGCGTATCTGAATTTTGGACTAAAGATACTATATGAAAGTTCTGCATTCAATACGATAAGAAGAAGAAGAATATTACTAATATTTAAACTTCAAACCACAGTGATCACTTCAGACTTATACACATAGTGTAGAAAAGCTGAAAACACTTTTGCGTTCATGTCATTTTATGACAGGGGAGCAAGTGACCATTTTTTTACACTTTGTCCACATACACTTCTCTTCTTTGAAAGTCAATTGCCTGTGTTATTCCCAATCCCACTCAACCGTTTGAACACAGAGCAGCAGGTAAGCCAGTTTTCCCAACTTAATTTTATTTCCGAAATCGAACAGTCCCCTCGCCTCCCCCTCTGCCGGCCCCCTTCTCATTAGGCGTGCAACCTAACACGGACCTATAATTTCTCTACTCATTCCAATAATGACGACATTGGGGTGCCTAGTTAATAGGCTATGGGTAATAACCGTTTTTCTAATAGACTTGCTCATAAATATAGCTTAAATTTTATACGAAAATTATTCTTAAATATGTGAAATGGGGTGCTATAGGGACGGGTTTAAAATGTGATCTATAAATAACGATGGTTAAGATTTAATTATTGCATTGTTTTTTATTTTACGGAAAAATATTTATATTATTCGGCAATGGTTGAATTCATTAGTATATATATATATTTTTTTCTATATTTAGTGTTTCTTTTTTTTTAGGAATGTCTAGTCTCAGAAAAACAGTCAGTATACAGAAAAAGAACATTAGCATTTTCGTTCAATATTGAGATGATACATTTATCTTATTTCCGTAATAACCACAATTACTTATCAGATTGGTGAGAAAAGCATCAATCTCAAATATAACGCGACCCATTTTTTCCTCCTTAATAATCAGCCCAGTGAATTGGGATTACAATTCTGTCAGAACTCCTTTACAAACCATATTTTCGTATTAAAAGCCGATTCCGCAAATCGAAATGCGAAAACGAGATCGACTGCTACCAAGACACTTTTACTTTACAAAAACAATTGAAGATTTAGGTCATATCGTGTTCCATTGCGGCTTACGTTCGCGATTCAGTTACGTGCCATCAAAGCGAGCTGGCAATGTAAGTTGGCATTTAATTTTTACGGTGCCTTTACCGTACTGAACGGAATTGGATTTTCTTTTTGAATGTTAAGCGTCACCGTCGAAGAGCTCTTTGTATGGAGATGTGGATGCGAGGTTTTTTAAGGTGAGGGGGTGAGTCGACATGTAGGTAGGTATTGTTTCCAGTCATATTATACTTTGGGGTGGCGTGAGATATAGACAGGTGGATGCAAATTTCATTAGGCTGTGACGTGTGATGATTATTCGTCGGCGCAGCTACACATCTATTATTATGCTCTGCTTATCCTCAATTTCGAGCTTGGTATAGTAATATCCTCCCTGGTATTTTGGTAAACTTAAGTTCATTATATCACCGAATTTTATTTTCTTGATAAATTATCTGGGTTAATGCAAAAATTGCCTACAAGTCGATTCACATATTTCAAAGCATTAAAAAAAACTGTACAATTAAAAATTAAGTCCAACAGTAGCATTCGTACCTACTCATTAAATATTAATAATAAACCCTTACTTAATTTCAACTGTAGCATCCCCGACATACTTTCGTTAAATACAAAGATAACAATACACTACCGACCGAGGGGAGAGCGGGGCGAGCAGACCCGCTCCCTGTTTATGAATATTTGATATCGGCCGCCGCCGGCACAAGTCAAAACTCGTGTACTATGGTAATATCGCCGCCAGACATGACATGATTGTATTTCGGGAAGATGCTACCTTCCAGCATTCACGGGTAGGGTGAAAATTAGCAAAAAAGTGCAGGTTGTTGCAAAGTTGCCTTTTTATAGGATAGAAAAACATAACGCGGAAGAAAACCGCAAGAAGCGAGGTTTGCCTGATATTAGAAATGTAGGTAAATAACAAACTCAAACTGGAATTGCTCAGTAGCAGTTCGTAGTCTGGATTTGTGTCCGATAGATGCCAATAGGCTCGCCCCCTATTAAAAATAATAAAGCCTTTATTTCCACTACCAAAACGTATAATTTACAAGTGGATTACTAAAACAAAAAAAAAGATAATTAAAAAAAAAAAGTTAATTTTTCCTGTTGGTCCCGACCATGTCGTCGTTCTACGGGTCCATCTTGTGACAGGTAGGCGTGCTACATGGCCTGCCCATTTCCACTTCAGACGATGGGTATGTTCGAGGGCGTCTAGAGCATTAATTCTCGTAGTATGTCTTAATTTCTTTGTTTGTTTTTTAATCGGATCGTAAATATCCAAGTCTGACAGCCGTAGGCTAGGCCATAGGCAGTAAGCAGCAGTCCATTACCTTTTTCTTTAAAGTCGTGGGGAGTTTTGATTTTAACATTTTTTTTAGACTCCAAAATTTCTTCCAAGTCATGTTTATTCTCCTTTCGATCTCATCTGTGTCTTGACTTTTTAAAGGATGCTTACCTAAATATTATAATATATATATTATAATATATATATTATAATATATATATATATATATATTAATATAAATGCTTACCTAAATATTGTGTTGGAGATTTTTTATACTTTAGTACTTGCCATATGCTTTCGTGTGATGGAGTCAAAAGCCTTCGCAAAATCAATGTAGGCTAGGTAAAGTGGTGCTTTCCATTTTTGGTGTTTCTCCTTCACCTGGTCTAATGTGTGAAGGTGGTCGATAGTACAATATCTTTTTCTGAATCCTGCCTCCTCTACCGGCGGGTTCACTTCGATGTTTGGCTCTATTCTTTTGCCTATACAAGCTGCAAACAGTTTATGTATAGTCGATAGCAAGCTTATGGGTCGGTAATTGTTGACATCCGCTGGATCACCTTTCTTGTACCGAAGTATAATTCTTGATTCTGCCCAGCTTTTTGATATCCTTTGTTCTTGTAGTATTTGGTTAGATAGTCGGGTTAGGGGGCTGAAGAGAGCAAACCTTCCTACTTTCAGAGCCTTGTTTGGTATGGTGTCGGGCCCAGGAAGTTTTTCCAGTTTCAATTCTTCTATATGCTTCAATACTTCTAGATTTTCAAAGAGTTCAACTGGAAGAGTCGTGTTATCTGGAGTTTCTTCTGGTTTGTCTTCAACATAGTGGCAGTTCTTATAGCTGTAAAAAAATTCAGTGGCAACTTTTACTATCTCTGTTCGTGATTTTACCGTTTTTGCTGGTGGAAACTGGGAGTTCAACTTAGGACATCCAAGTTTTGTCATTGTTTAATTGTTTAGAAGGTCTTTTTTGGCTTCCTTTGGTCCTTACATTTTGTGGAATAGAGGAGTGGACTGTATGAGTTTACGTTGCTGTAGTGGTAAAAGAGGAAGTTCTGTATGAACTGAGTTCTTCCCGTTCGCCCAGTCAAGGAACAATCAACCAAGAAAAATTCGAGTACGACTCACCTTTTCTCAGCTGCGGCCGCTTCTTGATATTTTCTTTATTGGAAAGATGATCACAGATTCCGGTACGTTGTACAAAACACGGTAGTGTACAAATTGTCCTTGTATTATAATTTTCACTCACGGAGCTAAAAAGTTCGATGCTGTTCGAACGAGGCGCGAACGGGGTTCTACCCTTTGCCTATGCGTTCTACGCAGATGGCGCGCAGATCGCGTTGTTGTAGTGACATGCAGCACGGTGCAGCCAATAGCGTGCCGGTATGGCGAGCGCACAAGAATATTCCAAATTGAATTGTCCAATCATGGGCTATATACAGAACACATTTCTATCTATAATTTCCATCCTATGGTCTTGGCCCCCTATTGCATGGGACTTAAACATAACTGGAGAAGTGTGGGTGTACTATAGGTACACCTCTGCCTAACCATTCGGGGAATACAAGCGTGATGTTATGTAATGTAAATGAGAAACTTCATAAAATCTTACGAAGCAGACAGAGCTATCTCAATCATTCGAATACAAAACTGTAATTTATTCAACAAAAAAATCCTCTTTAAGAATAATAGGTACCTACCTATTTGCCGTTCTGTCGTAACTTTAGTCTAAAAACGAAACTCCCGAGAAATTAATACAATAATTATATAGCTTTACAAAGAAAACGATGTTCTTGATAGAATCGAATGGATTCGCGGCAGCACTATTTATTATTTATATTCATCGAGCGCACGCCAGCCCGCCAGGCCGCCAGCCCACCAGCCCGCCAGCCGCAGGGTAATAGAAAATATCGATTTCACGGCTTTTCTTGCAGAATATTTTATTTGTAGCATTGTCAAGGGAACTTACTGTAGTGCAAATAATTGTTTAAGGTTATTTTTTGGATTGTATTTCTATGAATATTAGATAAGCATAATCCGATGGAGTAAATGGAAATCCGAAAGATATCTAATACATCTCGACGTCAGGTTGTCAGTTTCCACTTAGGTACTTCACTCTGCTATTGTCATCTTAAAATATCTTTTGTCATCTTTATAGAACAATGTAAATTACTAACGGTTCCTTTTCATCGATCCCCATAATTAATCATTTTGATTATCTACAATATTAATGTGGAGGTCAAAGCTGTTGTCAACTCCCCCATAAACATAAATTATTTTAACGTTTATCGTAACTCGCCGTACACAACGAATCCTTAACAAAGAAAACATCATATTTGCACTGTAGGCACATTACATTTGCCAAATGCTAATATTACATACTTGATTTAAACAGACACACGCTAAAACACAAAATCACTCAATGGCTACTAAAACAGGACTACCCCACAACGGAGAAATCTTCTAGCATACCTACATCTCGTAAAAATACAATCACAAAATCCACGCATATATACACACACATGCACACACAGACACACACACACATCACACTAAGTAACCACCGTAACATCGACACTGTTCACTTGTTGAACTATTTCCTGTATCCATTATGACTGAACCCTATCTCTTAAGATACAGGCTAGACCTAGTTTAAGGGATATAATCTACATAATTTTGAGCTTATAGAGTGACAAATGTAAAATTTATAATCTACAATGTACACGGTACAATGTGAACACATTGCACCGTGTACATTGTAGATTATAAATTGTTATAAATATTTTTATTATTATTATTACTGACACTTCATATTGTCCTCGATTTCCATATCACCACTCGTATCTCAAACACAATAAAACATCGGCATGTCCTTCCATCCATTACACCAGTACGCCACGCGCCGCCCCTCGTGCTTTGACAGTCTGTGACAAATGGATCCGAACGATAGCCGACTTGTGACGTCAGTGGGCCAAGTTATGACTGTGATTGACTGCTGCGCTGCGTGTCGCGGGTTCGATTCTCGCACGGAACAAATATTTGTATGACCTACAATTAGTTGTTCCGGGTCTGGCTGTTTGTGTATGTGAGTTTGAATGTTTGTAAACGCACCCACGACACAGGAGAAATTCCTAGTGTGGGGCAACGTTTTTTAAAAAAAAAAAAAAAAAAAAAAAAAAATCTGATGGGGTACGGAATATGCTGGTGTTGATGTGGAAGTATATTGTAGAATAATAAAGTTATAAATCTAGCTGTTGCCATCCGTTTGACCTGCTTTCAAGGAAAAGCCTTTGTATTCCTGGATTCCTGTAGGTACCTATACTATCTGAGCTAATTGGCGTGATATTTTTAATTATTCCCATTTCTGCTTGTCTACCGGAAAGGCTACCTTTCGTATTAATTATAAGGTCTTGTTAATTAATTAATGATCGTCTGACGTACTTACAAAAAGGATTTATTAATTTAGACAAAACAACAAAAACAAAATTAAACACGAAAATCTAGTAATTTTCGTATTTAATTTTGTTTTTTAATTATGAATAAATAATTATAAAACCATAAACAATTTCTTTGTTTCGTGTCTGGTTCTATATTCCTCTTTTTCAAAACTAATTGCACATCCTTACTTTTGATCGGTTTCACACGTTTTCTAATTTATTCCACGTTTTCCAGTTTATCAACCATTACCCATTGCGTGATGTTTCAACAATTCATAATTTCACGTTGAGATAACAATGTTTGTTCTACAATACCCATAACTAACTTCAATTATATAATACATTACCTATACCTAAGTACCCACAAATAATAAACTTCTTCAACTCGATCAGTATTCGGTTCTCGTTTGAAGCAATCACGTATTGTATTTATCTCTCCCTCGTAAGTATTCGTTTTCCATGTGGTCCGTTGTGGCCCAACCTCCCCTCGCGAGTGAACGTGTCTCAATCAACTACACGGGATGCATTTATCGAGATTTTTCCGTTTCGGTAGAATTGGGTGAGTGGTGTTTCTCTATAACAAAGGACTTTTTATTGAACATAGATACAAGACAGTGTAAAGCCGTTTTTTTTAAAGTGAAACTATTGAACTGGATAGGTTCCGTCAAAACTGGAGAAGCGCGGCCTCCCGAAAGATGGAAGAAGTGGAGAAGATTACCTAGGCCAAAAAAAAAACTATTGAGTTTCTTGTTAATTCTTCTTCATACGAAACTTCTTTCTAGAAGGGACAACTAGAACCAATTCCTCTTTTAGAGGGTTCCGTACTTTAAAAAGAAAAAACGGAACCCTTATAGGATCACTCGTGTGTCCGTCTGTCTGTCTGTATGTCACAGCGAATTTGCTCCGAATCTAATGGACCGATTATGTTGAAATTTGGTACACATATGAATTTCTATGATCCAAACAGGCACGTGTAACGAAAATAAATGAATTTTGAATATAAAAAAAAAGTTTTGCATACTGTACCGTGTGACATACAAATGAAAGGGCTTGGTGTGAGGATCTTATTTATATATTTATTTAACTATAGATGTACACACCTATATAAACAGACAAGAAGAAAAGAACAGAAAAATACGTACAAAGGTGATGCATGTTTGTAAAGAAATCTCTTACAGCATACCTGCGATAGGACAGAGGATAAGAGATATAGACACCGCTCTTATTTCTGTTTTATAATTTTACTATAAGTACTTTTAAAGATATTTCTGAAAATAGTAAAAATTATCCATTCCACCTTAACTCCGAAAAGTAGAGCCTAAAATTTTGAAAAAAATACAGTAAATAGTTATACTTATAGATTACAGGAAAACCTATAAGAAGTTTATGGTCTTAAAAAACATGGTATATCTACCAATATTTTGCGTACAAACTTACTTTTGCAGTTGGAATGTATGTGAGAATATGTTTTTCAACGACATTGTTAAGTTTGTCCTTGGGATAAATTCATTCCAACTACGGAACCCTTCATTTTGCGTGGTCCGACACGCTCTTGGAACTGTCCAATTGAAATGTACGCTTTTACTTTGTCTTTCGCCAATTAGAATTAAGATCATTATAAGAATTTTGTGACTGTAAAAACACAGCGAGCAAGTTTATAAAACTAGGTATAAATCCGCCCCTAAGATGACCCACTGACCATTTAGTTTACTGATTCAAATCCTATCGATGTAATAACTGCAACATAATTTACATAATATATGTCCAATTAAACATAATTTACATAATTTGAAACATATTGTGTACTAGTAGGTATTTAAGTTACTTTTCCCTATGTATTGTTATTTCCCCCCCATGATTTTAAGGTGGTTATAGCATAAGGTGGTTTTATATTTAAAAAAATAGAACCACCTTAAGTAAGGCCTTTATTCTTAATTTAATTGTATTTTAAATCGTTTAATAAAGTTTTGTAAATACTTACACGATTAACAACTTCATTCACCCCGCGACAATAAACATTAAGCACAACAGCAAATTATCTGAACAATTAATTAACCACACAAAATTATCACATAATCGGAAACCAAAAAAATCACATTTGCAATTTAACACGACCCTTATCGCCCCTTCTTCCCCTAACAATATCCGAATATCCGCCGTATCCGTAGTATTCGCGTATCCGCACATTGTTGCGGGTACTACGGCAATAAATGTAAGCTGGGGAGAGGCGGACAATATTTATACGTACTCGTAGAGGGGAACCACAATCATTAAACCCGGGATTAAGTTTGTTTGTGATGGCATTGTTCACTGCTTCACACTGGGATCCGGGATGTAGAGGTGTTCCTATGAAACACGTTTTGTTTTAGTCGACAGAGTGAAGCGGGGAATAATGGCAGGAAAGGGGTTGCTGTTTTTGTGAAAACTGGCGTTATTCATACCTATTTGTAGCGAAGTTTTCAAGAAGGTATGATTTTGAGTAATGTAATTTACCTTGCACCTACTCTTGTGCCACTTGAGCTAACAGAAAAACTACTTTGCTTTTATTTCTTAACTCTTCTAGCCCCGAAACAGTGGAATTTTACAAGTTATCTATATATTAGTTATTCCATACAAATTTAATAAATGTCAAAGTAACTCTGTCTGTTTCACGCCTTAACGGATGAACAGATTTCGACGAAATTATAAATACACAAATGAATTAGGCTACCTGACTGTATGACCTGGGTTAAGACATTTTATCCCGGTAGTGCAATCCGTGGGTTAATTTCTGACCTCCACGCGAGCGAAGTCGCGGACAAAAGCGAGTCATTAATATTAATTACTAGTTTTTGCATGCTGGTGCATACTACCCTAGCAATAACTACAATATATCACAAGTAATAAATACACCGTGAGACATAACCGTTCTGCTGAACGTTGAACCATTATTATGATGCAATAATATTTGCAAGATGGCTGCCTCCCTTCGCAACGGTTTGTCATAACAAAAGGGGCTTAGATAATGTGCGATTTTGTTGTGAGACTATTTTGTCGTAGACTAAACTTGTAGCCGCTTGTATGTTACCTAAGACTTTTGTAATTTCATGTTTTCAAAATATATTTCGTCTTTATTTCTTCGCCCCAAGCTTAGGTCAAAATATAAGTTTCGCAGTTCTTGACAAAGCTGCTGCGCTGTATTCTTACAAAGACAAAAACCAAATCAGCGTCAAATTCTGTTACCTTACTTTACAATAATTACATATGCCATGTGTTTAATTTAAGTATACAATTAGTCATCTAACTATACAGCGACTAAGAAGAGAAGATGCCGTGAATAAGACGCTATAAAATAAAATTAATTGGATGCAGGCAGGGGGTTATTTTATGTTATATGGGTATCCTAATCCTAACTATAATATTATAAATGAGAAAGTGAGTTTGTTTGTTTGTTCCGCTTTCACGGTAAAACGGCTGAACGAATTTAGATGAAATTTGGCACATAGCTAGACCTTAACCTGGGTAAGGACATTTTTGTCTCGATATTCCCATGGCATCAAGACTTATGCGGGTGAAACCGCGGGGCGCAGCTAGTATTACATGAAATAAAATTACACAATACTGTAGCAGAATAGATCACGTTTCAATAAAAAAATAATTAAAAAAACAATACAATACTTACCAATTATTTTCACTATTTAAACAAGTCATAATAAATATAGTTATGTCAAGGTCAATTAGATTAAGTGCCGTGGCTGTAAATGTTTGATACAACATTTTCGTGTCCTACGTACGAAAATGTTGTATACAAACATACATGTCTATTTGTTCACTATGAAAGGATTTTCATAGTTTCATATTCACGGCATCTTCTTATCCTTACAAATTGCCAAAACACATACAAAAAAAAAAAAATCCTACGCAAAAAGTCGCACATGTCCAGCGAGCCTTACGACACCCTCCCTTGTTAAATTAGCCGTCAGTAATGTGTCCGTGGCGGGATGATTTGTGGCGATCGCTGCCGATAACCACGCTGCTAATACCGCCTTGTAAGGAGGAGACATTATACGGGTGCCACTACTTTTAAATGGTTAGAAAAAGCGGAAGAAAATTGGCGAGAATGGCATTTCTCCAACGTGTCGAGTGTGTGTAGTATGTTATTGGATTTTGTCTCATTTCTAAGTTTTTCTTTCTGTTCTCATTAGAGAATATTTACTGCTGCATGTGTTTCATGTTTTAATTATGTTTTTATTCGTATAAAACATGACGTGATTGCTGTAGAATGTGAAGAACAGAAAAAAAATATTAAAGAAGTAAGTAGGTATTCCTACTTCCTACTAATATTATAAATGTGAAAGTTTGTATGTTTGTGTGTTTGGATGTTTGTTACTCATTCACCCAAAAATTGCTGAACAGATTTGGATGAAATTTGGCACACAGATAGTTAGACCTAGATTAACATATATGATACATTTTATCCCGGTAGTAGTACGGTCCCGTGGGATAATTTCCGACCCACGCGGGCGAAGCCGCGGGTGGAAGCTAGTTATAAAATAATTAAACCTCAGTGCTCACAATAATATATAACAACCTTGTTTTTCTACTACAATAATTTAGAGTAGAGACAATTATTTTGTAAACGAAAATAAAAAAGTGCCGACGCAAATAATGAAACAACAAAGCACTTGAACACAACAAAACCCCTAGAATGCTAATAGGTACTTCTAACAATAAAACATGAGAGCCCCTAACGAAAAATCCTAATAAAATCTAACTGATCCAATCACGCGTACATTTGACATTTCAGTGCAAATTGCGAACTAAAATGGCGGCCGTTTTACGAAAATAGTCGAGTGCAACCGGGTGATTTCGGCACGGTTGGGTAACAACTTTATTGGCCGCGGATCCCTCGTTATACCCGGGAGTGCCCGGGTAGGGTTCACGATGGGCAACACTACAGATTTACGAGTACGAGTCCAATTCGCATTTTTCTTGACATAAAACATGTCTGCTTTTAGTTTTTGCGGTAAGCCTTCAAATAAACTATAATTTTATTTTTGTTAGACGAAACGACTTTGGATAAGAAACCTATTTTATGTTCCAGCCTTTATGAAATGTTATTTTACAATAGAAATGTTGAAGGTCATCATAGGGTACGGGTAATTAAAGGCTTAACAATCGCTAACCAACCGACCTTAACCTAATAACCTACTACCTGCTAAATTATAGGTCAACCAAGGAAAGGTTGAAAGCTGGTCACGACATTGTGCAATTTATCAACATTTACAAAGCATAAATAGCATTTAGTTCGTAGCCATTAGTAATAAAAAAAACACCCATTAAAAGTCTAATTTATAGGAGGATATAACGAAATCAAAAGATAACTAAAAGATAAAATGGTTCTCATAATGTATAGCTTCGTCTACGTCACCTCTTTAATTTGCCACGTAAGTAAACCCAATACACATTCATATATTTTGTCCTGCACAGGGAAATAATTTCCTTCGGCATCAGCTTACACCACAACAATCATTACTTACACCAAACTACACATCACTGGAAACTCTACGCCAGCCTCACAGCATCCTATTTATCTATTTATTCTAACACCCGCCTTTAAAACAACTGAACAGAGTCTAATTTCCTTTGATTTAACAGTATATATAACTATTCCCGGTGTTTCTGTTTTCACTAACACCTTTATTTCAACGTCGCAGAGTATTGTTTCCTCTGATTTAATAGTAGTGATAACTTTGTTTTTCCCGAGAGCAATAGCTTCATTTGCCGGGCTCTCCCTCAGTGTTTTTACACGAGTAGTGTCGAGCAATTACTGCGGTGTCTTATTACACGTCCGTGCAAATTTAATGACTACTCTAAGATATGTGTCTGGGAATGTTATGGTGGGTTGGTTTGTATCCACATTTTTAATGGTAGTCTAGGTTTACGGTTTTATGGACTTGGTTTATAGTTCGATTAAACCCAGTTTTTCAGATTAATCTATTAATTAAATGGTACTGCCATACGTCATATATCTACTTATGTACAATTAGGACTGTTTTTCAAAGTCAAAATTAAAATCATATTGTTTATTTCAAATAGGCACATGAAACACACTTTTGAACGTCAAAAATGAACAAGAAAATATAATGTTTCTAGTTGCCCCTTCCAAAAGGTAGTTTCATATGGAGTAGAATGGGCGAAAAACACCAACATTACTCTTTTAAAAATATTGTACAATATTTTGTATAAATTAATAATATATTATATGAAGACGATTGTGGCATTGTGGTCAACCAATGACTGAAACAGCAGATTAAAATTAATTGCACCTTATTCAAGCTCAAGCAACGCAAGAGCCTTACATGTTATTATTGCAACTTAAGGATTCACAGTCTTTTACAGAAACTATACTTGATGTAACTTGTTCCCCAGGGTCTTCTTAAACGTAACGACTAAAATATATCACTGGTTAGTACGTAACATTCGCTTGTAAGCTATTCCAACCACAGGGGAGCCGAATAAATACCGAACGAAGTCTTTCGAACAGAACGCTAAATATTCCCGAAGCACCGAGGAGCTGTCGTCATAAACTAACAGAAACGCGTATCTACCCTCACAACTATTGAACACGAAAATGGACTTGGTTACATTTTCCAATACTTGCTCACATAAAAAGGAAGAAAATAAATATTGCTTGTACCTTTAGGGGTTTATTTATAAACGTTGCATAAAGTCATGTAACGATTAACGATTGCTTAACCATACATATTTTGACTTTTAAACGCCTCTTAACTTTAAGAGCGTTTATTCTGAAAGTGGGCAACGTCGCAAATAGATATCGAATACTCGTATTTCGCCGTTTTGATTAATTTGGCAATATTACTGTATAGAAATATGAAAGGTGGCTGACTGGCGAACTAGAATATTAATGATGAATTGAAATTATAACACTGAATTAGATGTTGTAACCGTTTTAGGTTTAAAAAAGGCATTTGGAAAGTTTCCAAATACTTTTTTACGAAATATTCGGTGTTACGATGTTAATGATTGCATTTGATAATCAATATTTTAGTTCACTAGTTTTAGCCACATTTCATATTTCCATATAGTATTAATGACAAATTAATCAAAACAGGCAAATATTTGACAGCTATTTGCGACGTTGCCAACTTTTAGGATAAGCCCTCTTACAAAATTTACAAACGATGTTTAAAGTTAAGAGATAACTGAACAGTATCAATGTAAAGCTCTAAAATATCGTGTGGACTTGAAAAGCTCTAACTTTCATAATGTTGGGAACCATGGTGAAGTACACAATCATCTTGTCACAAGCCCCTGAATGAGAACTTTTGGATAGTAGCCGGATCGTTTTAAAATTATCTTATGGTAAAGAACTAATATTTGACCCTGGCAAGTATAAAAAAGACACAGCTGTAGGTCAGTGTTTATTTATATATATTATGACTGTATTTGACAGCAAAATAACTTACTGTTTCTAAAGCTACGGTTTCCTAGAAGAGCGGTGGCCGCCACTTAATTAACGGTCGCAGTGACGGCCGTCATGAAAATGATGGCAGCGGGGTTTGACTTTACGGTGTCAAAAAGCGCTCTCTAGGAAAACACACCAACTAACTTTCATAAATAACGTGTCTACCTGTGCACTCGATGACCTTGCGACTGCGGCTGTGGGTGCAGGTCGCGAAGCTGAATTTTGGGCCAAACATGTTAGATATGAACTTTTTGCCATCGATACGCTCAGAAGAAGTGACGTCATTCGCCGGTAAATTGCGGACGGTATGTAGCGGCTACCGCTTTCTTAGGAATCCCTAGCTTAAGCAAATGGAACGATGTTTTGTTCAGATTTATTAAATCAGTGACATATTGAACACTTTACAATAACGTTGTTTCACAAAAGTCTTATAAAACGAATTCCGTTCCCAATCGTACGTGTGCAATAGAGGACTACGTATTCTGTATAAGGAGGTTGGAGAGTGCTCAGCCTCCTCTGCGAGGCGAGAGGGGTGAAGTGGCCGCCCAGGGTGAATAGGGTTTAGCGATCAAGTGCTTCGAGTTAGAATTGGGTTCGAGAGTGACAATTTCCTTTGTTGATTCACGAATTATGTGTGGGAAGTGTCGGGTAGCTTTGTTATGCGAGATTTCTATCTTCCTAGACGGAAGTATTGATCTTCAAAAGGTACAATTTGGTGATTGTTTTATTTGAAATATCAAAGGAAATTACTGAAAATGTGTAACTTTAATACTTGTAATATTGTTGCCATCGGGGGTAGAACCTGGGTCAGGCTAGCACAAAAACAAAAATCTAAATCAAAGTCATTTATTCAAACTAGGTTGAGAATCAACATGTTTTGGACGTCAAAATGACATAAGACAGTCCCCCAAAACGCCCGCCCTTCACCACTTCCTAGTGCTTTAGCTGGAAAGAAAAAAGTGGCGCAACAAACTCCCCAGCAGCACAGCTGTCAGTTAGAGGAACTTGATTCTATACAATAGTATGGAAAGTAATAATTAACATTACGAAGCACAATACATTAAATGAAATTATTTGCCATAATTATGTCAGCTTGCACACGTCAATATACAAAGGAGCACGGGAGCGTGAGAATTAGCACAAGAAAAGGCGCCTTTGCCCAGCAGTGGGTGCCCGCAGGCTGTGGGTGATGGTGATGATGAACAGCTTGTATAGTCGACCGCTGAGCAAGCGCTTTCCAATCCATCAATGACTCATGTGATTAACGGAGAAATAATATTCTAGTCTGGCATTATAAATAAAATACAGAATCTGGTCGACCGAGCCGAGAATTTTCCCAGAAATTAGACCTAGCTACATCGAATTTTCGCCCCCCGTAAACCCCTATATTGCAACTTTCATCGAAATTGTTAGAGCCGTTTTCGAGAGAGATATATATATATAAATATTGCTCATTTAATAGTTAGTATAGGATATTTCCATATTTAAATCATTAAATCATTAAATCATTAAATCATTTATTTCTTTGCAAACATGGGTAAATTTGTACATAGGTGTTGGCATAAAAGTTAGTTCTCCATGTTCTGCCGTCACATGGGCATGCAAATTATAATCAATTACTTAATAATTATGATTCTAAATAACATCTCAAAAAATATCATAATCCCATTTAACAAATTTTACAGATTATATGTCAAATCATTTCAATAAAAATAAATATAAAATGTCATAATATTACATCAAATGTCACTCAATATTAACTATGTCAAAGAATATAATACAAGCATGTCAATTTAAATAGGTAAAAAAATAAGAAGAAAATAATTTATTTCATCAAGAGGTCATAACAACGAATTAATTTTATTATTATTATTTCAAAAGAGCATGTCAAGAACAATAAACTGAAAAAAATAAATAAAAAATCATAAGTAATTTAAAATTGCAACAACATTGATATTTAGGTCCCACTTATTACTTTTTCCGATATGAACTCCGAGATATTATAATATGCTTTACATATGAGAAAGTTTTTTAAATGTCTTCTAAACAAATTAAGATTCAAGATTTTAATTGATTCTGGTATGCGATCATATATAGTTGGTGCCATGCAGAAAACACTGAATTTTTTAGGAGTTTCTTCGTACACCGTGTATTTGTCAAGTAGTTCAAAGGTTTTGATTCACATTTAATAATTTAATACAAATTTAACACTCGAATCAAAAGAATAAAATATGACTTATTAACTAAACTCCAGACTCGTTACACAGTAAGCTACCGTCATTATAGTCCTCATCGAATCCACCATAACATCACCGAAAATACATATGAAATGTGCTCCAATTTAATATTAATTACCGTTGCTGTGCGTAATATAACCTTCGAACCGCTTCCTGTGAAGAAAATACAAGAAAAATTTAAAAGAAATATTTCGTAGTCATACCTACATACATACGTAGTTATTAGGTATTCTGTGTGAGGAGGTTGGGGCTCTTTGGGCACAAAGTGGGGAGAGCCCGGCGCAGTAGAAGCCCAAGGGGCGCAAGTGATCAAGTGCTTTGAGTTAGGTAATCGTGTTTCGCGACTTTAAGTGTGATAAAAGTAAAATATAAGTCGCGAGTTTCAGATGACTTAATTGGAATACAAACAAGTCTAGCTAGTGTTCCGGATATGTTTAAAGTTATGTAAAATTGTGAACTATTTCGTGTATTTTCTCCTGAATTTTGAAAGATATTTGTTTTTATAATACTTATAATCAAGGCACGTAACAATGATTTAAAGTTTGATGGAATAGTTAGGCATACAAATTCAACTTTATTTTGGCGAAATATTTAATACTTTTCTAGATTTTAGAAGTAACCACGCAGTATAAAGCCCTCCGGCATCACCCAACAGATATCACAGAAAATAAATCACTTCGTTCAAAAGTTACCACCAGCGAGCGGAGTGCCATAAACTATTGCCCCTGGCCACAACTTTCTGATAACATCACAAATGCACGGCCTCCAGCTTAAATAAATAAGGCCTAGAACCCTTCAGCCCAAACAAGATTACAGCTGACTTACGTAAACTTTTCCCACTGTGCCCCACTTCCCCGCCTCCCCTGGGACTCGCGATATAATCCAGTTTGCCCCGTTCTCCTCGCAAAATGAAACGCTAAGAAAAATACCAAGTTGTTTAATGCTGTAGCTACAATTTTATTAAACTCTTACTGTTGTAGAAACAAGGTCTAGATTGGATAATCTGAACAGCAAATAGGGTAGTTTTATCATTTTTAACATGTCAAGTGACGCTGAAAGTTGTTGGTATTATTTCGCGAAAATAATGGATTCTTTTGTATTAGATCGAGTTCAGAAGTTTGAGACCCGCCTCGTCTGGCGTTTCAAGTTAATTTATTTTCTGAACATGGATTGACAATGACTGCAATATTTACTTCCTCAATGTTTTTGTACAAAGAATTTCCGTCTAATAAGTCAAAGCCGGTTAAAACTCCAACTTGGTTTGTGGTTGAGAAAATAGGCATGATTAATTGGGGTTGAAAGTTTTGCAAGTAGAGTAGAAACTCTAGTTAAGTTCAAGCCACTACAATCTACCATGTCTATTGAAAAGAAAGACCATATTATAATCTTGACAAATATCTATTACAAGCCTATGACAAAAACTTACAACATATAGAACAATAGCTGACAGACTCGTACCCTGACTGAAGTACAGGGGCCGGCTGCGATACGGCACGGTTCGAGCACCCTCGACCTCTTGCTGCAGGGGAGACGAGTTGTTACGGATTTTTTAATTGATTTCATGGTGGCATGGGGTATAGTGTGTTATGGTAAGTCGTAAGTTTGATTGGGTTGGAATGGGGTGGAGTGGCGAATGAGTAGTTAATTTGAAAAATAACAATTACTGAGACTTCTTTAAAAAAAAAACCGTGAAAGAGGTAGACAATATTTCTTACTCAGGTGAACCATTTAAAAGTTTTTTGTAACCACACAAAATGCAAAACAAATCGGTTGATGAAACACGGTTCACAGAAAGTTAAGATTTGGTATCGTCAATTCAAGATCCAAGACATCACCATCACCCACAGCCTGTCGACACCCACTGATGGGCAAAGGCGCGTCTTTTATGTGCCAATGTCAGAAAAAAAATCGTAGGTACCTTAAAATTCTAATAGCAAAATATATACCCGAATTATAATTGACAGGCAAAACCAGATGAGAAATTATATTCTCATTCATACCTACATTATTAATCCAGAAGAATTTACCTTTTAACTCCGAACTTTGCAAACAAACGTAGTTAGTTAAAATTTTCCAGTACAATTTACTTTAAATATATTTGCCTAGTCCTATACAAATACAAAGGTAATTGCGGCTGCTTCCGATCAAAAGCCCAGCGGGATGGGCTCGGTCTTTGTTACCTCACAGCTGCGAGCCTCGCTGCTTATGACAGCCACCGAATTGTGTCCGTAAGACACCGTGACAAAGGAATAAACAATTATGGATATGTTTGAAACAGACGATGATAGAACAAAACATTAAATTAATGCGTCATTGGGCTGCTGTAGATAAGTTCATTTTAGTAAAAAGTCGAATGACTTTCGTCGTAAACTGTTAGTTTCGTGCTACCATTGCGACTGGCACTGCCCCCGTAAATAACAAAAGAACAGAAGAGGTCATGCTAAGTCATGCCATGCCATGCCTAATGTCGTGTGGACCAGTCATGATCTGACCAAGATAATGTCTGGACTTTAAAAGAAACTGTGACCTCTGAATTTATTACGGTGTTTATCCTCAAAGTATTTGGTTACAAAACACCGACTTCATCTAGTTTTATTAAAATATATTTTGCCGTGAAACCAATTTCCAGAAATTAAATCAACATAATTTTAGAACCCAATAAGAGTACGTAGTAGAGTTGCATAGTCTTCTCGAGTCAAATTCACACAAGCACTCCTAATAAAATTTAAAACAAGTGAAATTATATTAAAATTAAAAAAACCCCGACACAAACATATCCTCATTTCTCTTTCTTACTCCATCTATCTATAACCTATTCACTGAAACTATTCAAATGAGTCCAAATACGACACTTGTTCTGTAAGTTGGGAAGAGAGTTGGGTATCCTGCAAAATCCAGGTGGTTCTGCAGCATCAGTTCAAGGTTACTATGTTCTTTTAATATCATTGAACATTAAACAGAATACCAAATTTCAAATCGATAAGACCTGTGGAAGACGCTCACATTCATTCATCAACCAGAAAGAACTGATTATCTTCAAACGACTGAACCGATTTTGATAAATCATGGCTAGAAACATTGCTAGAAAACATGCTTTCAAATTAAAAAAAACGCATTCAATTTTGTTCACCCGTTTAAGGCGCCATCTCCACGGACGAGAGAATCGCGGCGATAGCCACGCTGTGCCTTAAAATTTTCGCCGCGATGATATCGCCCGTGGAGATGGCGCCTAAGAGAGTGTATAGAAATCCGTGGCACGACGATAATATCGCCGCAATTCTCTCGCTCGTGGAGGCGGCCCCTAAGAGCTACGGTGCCACACACAGACACTCACACGTAGCGGTCAAATCTTTTTGCGTCGGGGGTTAAAAAATACTCTCCAATAGGTCTTGACTGCCTTTCTATCCTATCTATATTATGTTATTATATATATTAAAAATTCAATACGTTTTCCTATTTTCCCCGCCATTTCGTCTGACATTGTCTGTCTCGTCCATAGTTTATTCTATGATCCTTTCATAGCACACCTACATGTCGAATTTGCCCCTGTGCACCGATCAAAGCGCGCAGCAGGGTAGGTCTCGCCCTTAGTGACGTCACAGCGGTGCATCGCACTGCCCCCGACAGACACCACCTTTGTGATAGCACGTCACTTTGTACCCTGGACAGGCATAGACAGACACGCTAATATACGTCATGTTTTCATGGAGAAAAAATAATTATTCTTTAAAGACTCAACCGACTTATCGATTCGTATTTTTGTATTGGATGAGTTCAGATACGAAAGTACGAATCGATAAGTCGGTTGAGTAAAGTCGTTCTGCTGTGAATTTGAGTTGAGATGAAGCTGATATGTTTGAACTTCCGAAATCAGAAAATACACGAGTGATCTTTCTGGAAATACCTTCAATAAAGCAGTAACTCCAGTAGCCTGTATAATTACTTCACTTATAATTTAGTACAACGAAAGCTTCCAAATACATACATCCCAAATTCATGACCAAAACCCTGTATTTATTCACATTACAAACAAAAATATAGCACGACTGGAAAATATTGGCAAAGTGCTCACCAAAAAAGCGTATAAAAAATTCAAAGGCTCTCCCCTCGACTAGACCGGGACAGGTCACTCTTCCCCTGCCTCCCCCTTCCCCTGGGAGAGGGCGCCTCCCCTGCGAAATTAACTCGCCCTAACTCACCTGCCCTTTGAAGAGCCGCCTGCACACCTAAAGGACGTATTGGCGTTTGATAGTTTTATGATTATTTTAAAAGGTGTTTTATAAGTCGTTATTGAATATCAATATGTTTAGGTAACGAGTTTATTTATTTACAAAATTTTACTACAAAAACTATATCACTATGGTATTAGAGGGAATATTCATAAACTCATAGAATCTTATCTTAGTGATAGATTACAATGCACAGAAATCACAAGAATCTGTCCAGTAACGAAGCTACAAACCACATACACCTCGGCACCAAGGATGATTAAATATGGAGTGCCCCAGGGCAGCGTTTTGGGGCCTCTGCTGTTCCTGATCTATATAAATGACCTACCGAAAATAACAGGGCATAAAATGGTACTTTTCGCTGATGATAGTACGGTTGTTATAAAATGCAATAATCCATATAATTACGAAATAGATATTAATGACACTCTCTCGAAAATAATTAACTGGCTAAATGACAATAATCTTGTAATAAATTTAAATAAACTAAAGTTATGCATTTTCAGCAACGACTTGTAAACACTCCAGTTAATGTCAGCTATGATCATTTTGGAATAGAAGAGGTCAGCATCGCAAAATTCTTAGGTATTTCTATAGACAGCAAACTGACCTGGAAACCACACCTGGATGAAGTTTGCAAACGATTGAACAGAGCAGCGTACCTTCTATCTCAACTGTCAAATAAAGTAAACAGTGAAACTCTCTTAACGGCGTATCATGGATTGGTATCCTCGGTTCTACGGTATGGTATTGTTTTTTGGGGACAGTCAACAAATCGAGAACTTGTTTTTAAAATGCAAAAAAGATGCATAAGGTCGATATTTGGATTGCACAGAACTGACAGTTGTATTCCATATTTAAAAAAATTCAATATTTTAACCTTTCCTTGTTTATACATTCTGGAAACCTCCTTGTTTGTGAAAAATAATCCCCACCTATTTAAAAAACTTGCCGCAGTCAAGAAATTACCCATACGTTCTCAATATACGCACACATTATGACATGTCAAATGTAAAACTGCACTGATGAAGAAAAGTTTCTTTGGTTTTGCTCCCCAAGTTTTTAATAAAATACCTGACAAAAACAAATGTATGCCAGTACAAAAATTCAGAAAAACTTTAAAGAACTTACTACTTAATAAATGCTATTACACATTGGACCAGTTTCTGAATGACAATTTTAATTAATTTGTATAATGATATTGACATCTGTATAATGACATTCTAATGACAATTTTAATTAATCTGTATAATAATTTAATTTGATTGAATTTGTTTGTATGTCATTGTTGACAAAACATAGCGCACTATGTATTATAGCTTAAGACCGTTTTATGTTACCTATGTTTAACAAACGATTACATGATTTATGATTTATGATGATTTAACATTCGGCTACAGATCCGATTAATTGTTTGCACATAATATACCCAAATTAATAGAGACAACGTTAACAATAACTCTAGTCGGCAACTTTATACTGGGTGACGCAACAGTCACGACGGGGTTTTAAAAATAAAATATGACATTTGCACTGACATTTACTATTATTTTGTTTTAACAAATAAAAAAATACATTTTAGAGATTTATCATGAATTATTTGAACATCATCGGTCGATTATTCACACCCAACGAGCATATCGCCGAGATTTCAATGTGCGTAACTCTATCAGAACCCATGATTCGACGGTTTATGGCACGTTTAAAACAGAGAGGTTCAGTATCCGATCTCCCACGAACTGCAAGACCACGTTCTGCTCGAAGCAGACAATATTCAACGAGTGCTGGCGAGTGTAGAGGAGAACCCACCCAGAGAGATTTTCAACATTTCATAGACTCGCACGTTCCCCGGATTTAACAGCGCCAGATTATTTTTTCAGGGGTTATTTAAAAGACAAGGTGTACATTGATATACCCAGGACAATCAGGCAGCTGAAGGCAAACATCCGAGCTGAAATACGGTTGCTAACTCCTCATGTTCTGAGGAAAGTAATGAGAAGTGCTCTCGAAAGAGCCCGTTTTTCGTGAGGCTGTAAATGGTAGTCATTTACGTTACTAAGCTAACCTAACCTAACTCAAAAATATCTTCAGTTTATTTTATTATCTGATAACAATTAACATTAGTAAACAAAAGTAAACAAAGTTATAAGCAGTTGTGACCCCTTCCTGGCTCATGCGCCACCCTGTATATACCTACACATTAACTCCCTACGTGTTAACTCGATTATCTGAACTAAACCTAATATTATTTTATGGCTAGGTGAAACAAAGGCGATTCGGGAACAAAGTATGAATTGCCTGGGGCACTTCGACCAAATCAAAGGCAGAAAGGAAAGTAGCTGAATTGTTTTTCACAAGTATTCAGGACAAAAAGAGGAGAATGGTTTTTAGGCCA
The DNA here is from genome assembly GCA_949128155.2 of Xanthia icteritia. Taxonomy (NCBI): domain Eukaryota; kingdom Metazoa; phylum Arthropoda; class Insecta; order Lepidoptera; family Noctuidae; genus Xanthia; species Xanthia icteritia. The sequence goes on along the minus strand of OX421942.2, from coordinate 21,891,521 downwards.
AACTATAAAGTTAATATTATTAACTATGACATACTGATACTATAATATTACTGACAACTGATATTACTGATGTGGGATAAGTTTTGTGAATCAAGTTTATTTGAAAAGTTTATCCACTGAAAACTGAACAATAAGTCGTTCAAGATCAGCATACTGTACTTACTTATTACTGAGTTATTTATTCAAAACCCAAAATATTGTAAAACTTAGGGATGATGGTTCTTAAAACACTAGATTTACTAAAATTTTCAAAATTTGTGTCTAATCCACACAAAAAAACGCCATCATATCGTCTTAGAATCCATTTTTTTCTTATAAAATATTACTAGACTCTTAGCCCGAGCTTTTATATGATATAAAAAGGACGGAAAGAATCCTCGAAGGCTTTTACGTCAGGAAAAAAGAACTGCTGTTTCACAGGATTATTAGGAAATGTTTTTAAGATGAAGTTTTCTTTCATAATTGTCAACTTTTCTAAGATCGTTTTTTGTTACAGTTGTAACACCCTTATTTTTAAAAGACGGAAGGCTTGGGCATTGCTTACACCACAAAAACTTGAGGGAACGACCGAATTGGTTTCCTAAGCATAGGTACCGTCGAAACGTCGCCGTCGCACTATAGCTGCAATATAATGATCGTTTTTATGGCTTGTTACTGGCGTAGTTCCTGGGAACGTGTTATGTTTTAATGTGTGATAGGATTTACTCTCTACGCTGTTTTTTTATATTTTACTCATTTAAGTATCTTCCTTTCTTTGTGCTCACCCCCGACGTTTCAATGTGTTTACGTACACGAAATACTCTAAAATCTAGATTCTGAGTTATCTTAAAAAAGGATAAGAGCCCGTCTATAGTTCAAGTATACGAATTTGAATCGGTTAGCGTTAGTCCAATTGCTAGAAAAGATCCAAATAAAAAATACTTCTCCTCGTACCCAAATTCTAAGTCACATAGCGTGTTCATACAATCAAATTACATTGCTTATTAAATTAGACGGGTGTGAAATAAATGAATCATTAACATACAACACGGTTTATTCAACACAAAAAAAACAATTATTCCACATGCAACAATGTCGTGCGCCTGTACACTCCACGGGGAGTCCGTCTCCCATAGAAATTGCAATTTCATTTCATTTTAATGCGACTGTTTACCTTCAATATAATCCAGTTAGAGGGTGAGCAGAGCCCCAGCCATTACGTATTTCTGTCACGGCACTGTTTTTTGTCAGACTAAACAGAGACAATATTTAAAAAACGCTGTGCTAAATAAATTGTGTTATCCTTTGTAGAGGAGAGAGAGTACCTCTTTTGGGTGACTAATACTGTGGAATGGTTTTCTTATGTTGGGGATTCGATGTGCTAGTTTATTTCTCGTATAGACCAGCTGGTAATGTAACGTAGCTCGAAGGTGGCTGTTCGGGAAACCCCCTCTAATCTGAATACGCCCATGCTCAATCGTCACAATTCTTACAACATCACCATCTTAAGAGAAGGGGTTCACTAACGACATCTCAATCGCCAGTTCGACGCCTATCTTCTTGAAAACAGCTCATACTGTGGTGTAGACATTGTCCATATTAATTGATGATTTTGATGGGTACGACGCCTATGCCACCTTAACTAGTTCCTAGCACTGTGTCATACACTAAAGTAGAATCCAAAAATAGTACCACTATTTTACATAAATCAATAACCTACCTGTGCGGCTTTAACGCGCGATATTATGATTAATAGCCCTCAGTTCGTTACTCGCGTGGCGGCCATTTTACTAGAGGTAGATGCTATATCGTAAATATAGGTACGTTATATAATATACAGGTAGTTCTGCAATGCGCTGAACTTTATGCCGTGTACAAAATATGATGTATACAACCTTGAACCTAGAGGGTTGTTATTATCCCTAGCTTGAACGTGCTGTGTTTTTGTTTTTATAATATTGTGGCAGTGTTTAATTTGACGCAAACTGTAATATTAAACGAATGGTTTTATATACGACGAAGCTTGTGGGTAGCCTTTTAGAGCTGTAGTTCATTGCAAAATCAGTAAAATTGGGAAAAAAATACCTAATTATTTTTTAAGGGAAATGATGATTATGACAAATAAAGATGCGAATATAAATTACCTAGGACTTTTGAGTTGTATGAGGTTCAATATGAAACTCTTTGTCCGGTATAAAAAAGTACCTAAGTTTTAAATGCTGAAAGAAACACTTAACATGTACATGCAGCTAAAAGCTACAAACTTACTTCATCAAAACTAAAAAAAACTAAAAATTAATAAAGAATAAGGATTTAAATAAATTATTTATTTCGACAAAAACTCGGAACACTTTTTTCTCAGTCTATTTCCTTTCGTATAGTGAGTGGGTGACGCAGCGACCTGTCTATCCGCCATCCTGTCCCATTTTCAACACTAAGAACTTACCGCCCTCTATCCGCAACGTAACGGTTAATGAAATCATGGTTATGGGGCTATAACCATAGCTAATGGGTTGGTACGGGGTTCGTTTATTAGTTTCGTATTGTTATCGTGAATTACGTCAACTTAGGGGTGTAGTTTCGTGAGTAATCTTGATAGTGATTCAGCAGTTTAGTTTTTTAACCCAGCAATCTCCAGGAGGCTCTAGGAGGAAAAACTCAAGGCTAAAGCTTTTATTTCAATGCATTTGCAGATAATGTTTTTCTTTTTGTGTTCACTATTTCCTTACATTTTATTAAATTATCCTCGAAGTTAGTTTGCGAGCACTCTTTAGCATTTATATGGCGTAAATCAACATTGGGTAATGTTATTTTAGACGGGGACAGAAAGCAGCTTATTTTCTTGATATTTATTATACTGTACTACGTGTCAATAAAAGGCGTATTTTAAATATTAACTTTGTATTATTATTACTAGAGCCTGACCTAGAGGTAAAGCTTATTTTATATGCAGACGAGGGCTGTCAGCTATCTGAGCCGGTTGTCTGTTCTTCTAAATATAAATATAGCGCTTATCTCTTAATAATAATTATATGTTATTAACTTCTATTCGTGAAGGTTGAATGGGAAAGTCATTCGACGTATTATGCGCAATATTAGCATATTCCTAGCCTTCGTGGCTACGTAGTGCGTGCCACATATAACATGCTAAACGTATCATATAGATAAGCATTCATACCCTCAAGGTTATACTAAAATCCAAAGCCATCATACCTGCAAATTGTTAATAATCAACCATACGACCTGAACAACCAATACTTAGCAAAATACCCAGAACAAAATACTTCACATTAAAGTACAAGCGTCAAGTTCGGGCTCGCGTGTGCCTGTTGTGAGTGCGGCCCGGCACGGCACCGGTCGATAACTTAACCTGGGCTTAAGTAACTTGGACGTGGTGGAGTTTTACAGGTTACACTGAAAGTTTTACGTAGGAGGTTACGTGTTTATTTTTATTCAAGGCTTTTTATGTGCAAGTATTATGATTGTGTGGCGCAAACACGAGTAAGGCAACATAAACTACTTATTTTTCGAAAAATCAACTAAGTTCAAGCTATGTTAGTATTCAGCAAAAGGATAGGCAAACGTAAAGTTCAAAATAAAAGAAGACCATTTATCTTTTACATTAATAAGGATTGTGTTATTAACTACATTCACATAATGAGTTCGCGGTGAAGATAACAATGAACAACGCTACTGCCATTTTGTATTTATATTGATCGTAGCATTGTGCTACGCCGTAGCACAACGTGCTACGGGCTACGAGAGTAAAAAGACACTCCGTAATCTAATCTTCTCTTACGTATCCACAGCCACCATGTTTTTACTAATAAAAAATAGCTGTTTATTATTAGCCTCGAGAATACCGTTTTATTCCGTTCCAATTAAATTAGACTAGGGTTCCAGAAGACGCCTACTCGTATCTCTATATCACGTATCTAAAGCAAATATTTTCCCTTTACCTCCCGTACGTATACGAGTCCGGTACTATTTATATCAGGCTGTTTGTTCATTTGTCCGTTCTGAAGAGTACTTGGGACGAGTGGGGACTCACAGGAGCCTGCTGTGAACTAATTGATTACGTAAACATGGAGGTTTATTTATAGATTGCAGTGGAAATAGGAATGAAGAGGAATATTGCGTTTTATCTCTTTTATTTTACCTTTTTATTGAGCTGTATTAATTTAATTTTATTTATTTTTTCATCTCGAGACTGGCATTTAATTGACAATACTCCAACCAATAGAATAGCAACTACGACTTAACGCTTTTTTTATATTTTACGACGAAGCCCGGGTAAGCTTAGTTTTGTCTGTTTATTTTTATTTGCAGATGACAGTACAGCTATTTTCACTAATGAGGATTAAGATAAATACGAAATTAATGTAAACAATTCCCTACAATGCATCATAAATTGGTTAAATGTCAACAATCTTAAAATTAACTTAGAAAAAACATGTTATATTTCCTTTGCTAGTATAAATAAAAAACCAAAGAATCTAAACATAAAATACAAAGGCGAAACTGTAAAAGAATTCAAGACCACCAAATTTCTTGGCATACACATTGACTCTGGACTAAACTGGAAAATACAGGTTGTTACATGTTAAGAAAAGTTACAAATGATGGCTCCATACTAAAATATGGTACCTATTCTATTCTCGGGTAATTCAACGAACACAGTGTGCACGCACAAAAAAGTGCATTAGAAGCATATGCGGACTTAGACAGATTGATTCATGTAGGCCAGTTTTCAAAAGGTTGTAAATCTTAACCCTTCCTTCATTATACATATTAGAAGCGACAATGATGATAAAACGCAATATAGATAAGTATAAAACGTTGAGAAGTGCGAGACACAAAACTGAACTTAAAGGCATTCGATGTAGAACAGTAAAATTTCAATCGAATGTATTTGTTATTTTAGTTAAAATCTATAGCAAACTCCTAAACTGTATTAAGAATATCTGATCATCAGATATTTTTAAATTAAAGCTAAAATAATTTCTCATATGTAAAACGTATTATTCAATTAACGAGTTTCTTAATGACCGAATTATTGACTAAATTGTTTTCGACTTATTTAATGTAAATAATATGACCGTAATAATTATGTCTAATAGTGAATGTAGTTATGAGGTTCACTAAAACTTGACATGTTAAACTTATTCTTATTTTTTTTACTTTATTCATGCAAATTGCATGACCGTAATAATTATGTACATTAATTAATGTAAAATGAGGTTGGCTAAAACAACTAATGCAATGGTATTATTATTAATTATTTTTAACATAGCCAATAATATTGACATACATATAAATATTGTACACCCCACGGGTGTGTATACTGAACTGTCTTTTCACCTGTGACAAACAATAAGTAAATGAATATGAATTTTTCTTGAACATAGGGTGGGTCTTTTATGCTATGTAGTAATAGGGTTATAAAAGGTATTGGGAACGTTGCACGACTTGCATGCTCTTTTATACCACTAAATAAGAACCAAACGCGACGTCCTTTACACACCAATACTGAGGTAACCCAACAGCTGTTGTAGGTATTACCTAACGCCTCGTGACCTAGCTACCTTCTATCTTATCTAAATTGTACAACTTTTACTCAACTACGTAGGCGCTTAGTAATACCAAAATCGTAACATAATTACGCTGCTCTGTACAAGTTAAGCGAAACAAAAGGCTATTGTTCGCTTTATTAGCTAATCCGCGGTCGTAGGTTTGAAAAATATGTATACATCGACAAGAATTCATTAAATTGTCTACAAGCTCTGTTCCATAATTATGTATCAATGTGTAACCACAACAAAAATATTACACATTGAATACTTAATTTTAGTAACACATTGATAAAGTGTTATTGAACACAAATTGTGGATAATCAAATGTATTCTTGTAGATGTATACATATTTTTGAGGTTGACATCTTTTTTCGCTCATTTCGCTTGGGTATTAAGCGAAATGAGCGAAACGAAACAAAACTATGTATTGAGCTACAGTTGTAGTACGCGGAAACAACAGTTAGGCTAAAACAGTCGGTACTTTGGTTCTAGTAATGTTTAAGTATACCAACCACACACTGCACAGCTCGAGGTACTGGCGACACGCGACACTTCCTCCAATAGTTTGCTTGATTACTTACACTGAAATGCTTATAAGTTGTGGTGCAAGTTGTGATATGTCGCGAGAAAATAACGTTATCATCAAGTTAAGATAGCATAAGTGTGGGGCTAAAAAGATAAAAAGCATTTCATAAAACAGTTCGTGACAAGAATGAATAATATGTGGCCGTGGAATGAGTTCAATTGGCGTGCAATGGAGATTTCTCTTTGTCATTTTACTTCCAGTGCACCTCTCGGTTCATGTGGTACCCAGTTTATGAATTGCGAATTTGAAGAGAAGAATTGAGAAGATGTCGATCTCTAGCATTACTTAAGCTGATTCCATCAACGAAGCCCGCGAAATTCAAAATTTCGCTGCGTTTCATCTTAAGTTTCACAAGTTGTCAACATCAAATTCTCTAATCAGAAATCGGGTGATAGTCCTAGTCCGTTCTGAGATTGCCGCAGCTCTATACAAGCACAAATTCACAGGTTACATAACCGAACTTTCACCGCCCTCCCTTCATAACTTACACCCCAAGAAACACATACAAAACTCACCATGACCCGCATCCACACAGCCTTGGCCTGAAGTTTCATTATAATATTGTACCTATTCGGAACTTTGCTTTATTTATTATTTTTTTAAACTTTATGAGTGGGCTGGTGTACCTACTTCTATGTGATCTTGATTCACGAGGCAGGTTTATATATTTTCCACGGATGGATAGAGCACTCTTTTCTCTGAATTAGGTAGTATTGTCGACATTAGTGTAATTTGTATTTACAGGCTGTCCGTCACTTCGTTATCATATTTCTCATCTACATAATATATCTATAAATAAATAAATAAATTCATCGTTAACAATAGAATAATTAAAAATTAAATTCGCTTCTTGTGTGTCTATGTGAATGATTTTTTATTTTATTACGGTTTTCACCATCATTTTTAGAATTTATTCCTAATATTAAACTTACATAATTATACTAAAGATTTAGATTTCGTCAAGTCATAAAAACCATGCGTAGAAATGGCGGGACGCTAGTTTAAATTATTCGTAAATCTCTACTAGAAAGTCTAGTTTTGAAAAAGCTCGTTTGAATACACCTGCACAACTCACTACAAATGTCCATTTTTTTGATACAGCTGTATAGAATCGATTTTCAAAACGGAGCTACTTTATTAACATCGAGACAAGTATCAATAGACTTATTCCTTTTCTACGCGAATTCACTTAGCTGCGACACAAACCGTGGCACCTAATCACTCTTTTCTTTTCCTTCCGCATTTTTACCTTTTCTCATTGAAATTCTCTTCTCGTGCGAAGTCTTAGGCGAGGGATTTTCCGCGCCCTTTGCGTTCCTAACGAGGCTGTATACAAAGGAGGGTAAGCAGAGTATTGGACGGCTTCAGTAGATTACTTCCTCTAAATATCGATGGATTAGATTTTGTTTTGTTCGTGACTAGTAATCTTGGCTTTTTTTTTCGCCATCAAGGATTTAAGGGAACCGCAGTATTCAATTTCTAACGTTTTTCTTATTGTTTCCTTTAGTTTTCTGAAAAAGAGTAAAGTACTATAAACGGCGATTGTTATGCAAAGGATAGGTTGACAACTTCCCATTACTGAATCCACCATCCACCCAATTTTAACCGAAATATAGTATCAAAAACTAGGAAAAGAAGTACCTACATGAATAAACATTGCCCACTTATCGACAAAATTTCATAAATAAAGATCACATATTACGGAAAGTTCTTTCAAAATACATCCAATAGGCTGTCAAAGCTAATAGGAAAACATTTCTGATTGAGCGCCACTTTTTTGAGAAAAAAACGAAAACGCGACGTAAGCTCCCTTCGCTATAATGAAATTGGCAACGGGGGACCTAGTAAATTGGATTTTGGTTAAACAAGTTGTTACAATTACTGTCTTTGCAAGGACAAAAGGAAACACCAATCATTCAGATCTTGGAATGACGTGCTGTTTTGAATTTTAAATGAATAGCCTTAATAATGAATACTGGTGGAGTTATGTCTTTAGGTTTATAATTAACTCTCTCTATTGAGTGAAACTTTTCGGTCGGCTTCGTCGATAGGTAATTCATACTACAAATTGCGATCAATTTAACCGAGGCTCAGAATAACCGATAGTACTGTTGTAGCATCTATTAATTATTTTACAGTAAATGAAATGCCCCAGTTTATTTTATTTTAATTAGTAGATACAAAATCATTTTCATGTACAAAAACATGTCACGAGTAGCGCATGTTTTTGTACATGAAAATGATTTTGTTGTCAACAGTGAATAATTAAAATATTTAGATATAACGGTTTTATAAATATAAATAACTAACCTTTGCTTTTATTTGTGCGAACGTTAATAATGTGTGACGTATTACTAATGTCAGTAATTTGTGTTTGTGTTCAAAAGGACTCTGAATCGTCTTTGGAAATCGAAGCTCTCGTTAATAAGACCACTCGGGACAGAGGAACGACAACTAACAGAAACAAAGATCGACTCACAATCCTTTTGAAACATTGCAGCATCCCCCTTTCTCATGAAATGATAATACAATGATCATTTCTGTTTGTTGTCAGGTTCCGAACTCCCAATCGAGGTCCCGCCGAAGGACGTCGCGTAAATGTGTGAGCAACACACAAATAACACCACGAGGGCAGTCCTAGCCCTCTCCTGAAGATGAACACAGGACCCCACAACAGATAGATTTTTAAAATAAAAGTTATACAAATAATCCAAGATGGCGGAGGGACCACAGTCGATATGGCAGAAGATCGACAATGCGGCCATCCCGATGGTGAACCTCGAAGTGCGGGAAGTGCGGGAGATACTGTGGGAGAAGATCAAGGAGCCGACGTCGCAGAGAAAGATCATCCTGGTCATCGTATCCATAGCGTTGTTGCTCGACAACATGCTGTACATGGTAATCGTGCCCATCATCCCGGACTACCTGCGGTACATCGGCGCGTGGGGCGAGGCGGGCTACGACCATGTGGTCACCATGACACCCTATATGGTAGGTAACAAAACCATCACACCGACCAAAATCATCCCAGCATCGCACGAGGGCCAGGAGTCGGCGACAGGCCTGCTGTTCGCCTCGAAGGCTATCGTGCAACTCATGATCAATCCATTCTCTGGTGCCTTAATCGACCGCATCGGGTACGACGTGCCCATGATGATCGGACTCATCATAATGTTCCTCTCTACATCGATCTTCGCCTGCGGTCGGAGCTACGGCATGTTATTCTTCGCGAGGAGTCTGCAGGGCGTGGGTTCTGCCTTCGCTGATACATCAGGACTGGCAATGATAGCTGATAGGTTTACTGAAGAAAATGAGAGATCTAAAGCACTCGGTATCGCCCTGGCCTTCATCAGTTTTGGTTGTTTGGTGGCTCCACCTTTCGGCGGCGCTTTATACCAGTTCGCAGGAAAGGAAGTCCCGTTTTTGATCCTAGCCTTAATATCGTTGATGGACGGATTCATGCTGCTGCTTGTGATGAAACCTTTGAAGACGCAGCTGAAGGAAGCTAGAGAGCCTAAACCACCCAGTACTCCCATCTGGAAGCTTCTAATGGATCCCTACATCGCTGTCTGCGCGGGTGCTTTAATGATGTCAAACGTAGCGTTAGCGTTCCTGGAACCAACCATTTCACTCTGGATGGAGGACAATCTGACCAAAGATAACTGGAAGATCGGAATGATTTGGTTGCCAGCCTTCTTCCCCCACGTTCTCGGAGTGATAATAACTGTGAAGATGGCAAGGAAGTTTCCACAGCATCAGTGGCTGATGGCGGCAGGCGGTCTTGCCCTGGAAGGTCTGTGCTGTTTCATCATACCTTTTGCGAATTCGTACAAAATGCTGATGATCCCTATCTGCGGCATATGCTTTGGAATCGCGCTCATCGACACTGCCTTGCTACCAACTCTGGGGTACTTAGTGGACGTGCGATACTCATCTGTGTACGGGAGCATCTACGCAATTGCCGACATATCGTACTCTTTCGCCTACGCCGTCGGCCCGATCATCGCTGGAGAAGTGGTCGAAGCTATAGGGTTCACTGCCTTGAACCTGTTCATTGCCTTCAGCAATCTATTGTACGCCCCTGTGCTCATGTACCTGCGGCACATTTACGACTTCAAGCCGTTTGAGAACGAAGCTAACATCCTGATGGCTGACCCACCAGATAAGGAGTACCAAACCTACAGCTTGCAAGAACAAAGGCCCGTAAATGGGGAGTATAAGAACCATCTTGAGTACTCCAACGTATCTGGTCAGGTGGCTGGGACTGAAGAGTCGAACGTAGATACGAATCCTGGTACGTACAGCTACGACCAGTCGTACCAGGGAGGGTATCAGAACTACAGCCAAGGGTACGATCAACAGCAACAGCAGCCGCAACAGGGTTACCAGCAGGAGTACCAGGACCAGTACAGTCAGCCGCGGCAGTTGCCTGCGCAGCCGCAACCGACGGCCAGCAACCCCTTCAGGGCGGGTGCAGCCGCCGCGCCGGCCCCTGCCCCCGCACCGCAGGCCCCCGCGCCTCAGCCCACTATCAAGAATCCCTTCAGGCAAGGCTTCTAATTCACTCCAAAATCAGTGTTGTTGTCGATATTTTTGAATTTACTTGTTGTGTAATTATAAATGTCCTATTTGGGTAGACGTCGACTGTTAAATAGATTTGCTTGCGTTGTAACCTTCAAAACAATGTAAAAAAAAAAAGAAATACTCAAATAATTATAACAGCGTAGTATAAAACAGTTTCTTAACACATACGAACGTAATGATGAAAGTAAAAAAAAGGCTTGAAGAGTAAGTTCGTAAGCAAATGTAGTATAACAGTGGGCACTAGAACTTCGATCACTGAGCCGTAATGTATCGGTGAGTTATTTAATGTCTGATAGATGTCTATTAACTAGCTGTGCTTGTCATGTAGACTATTTATCGGGTGAACTAGCAATGGCGCTTTTAGATAAATGGGAGAAAAAACGTGTAAAAAACGAAAATTACAATTTACACCGTTTGATATGGATGAGATGAATACGAAAAAAACTTTAAGCAATATTTGAGCTTGCGATAGTCAAGCTACTATTGACAACATATCATATTATGCAAAAGCTACTTTTGTATAATAGTGTAGTGGTGTAGTGTAAATAAAAAACGGCTATTAATTGGAACTTTAAAATTAAAGCGATCAAAAATCTAATATAAAGTATGTTAAAGGTACACGTAGTTTTACGATGATGACGACTAAAATATAAAATTTTATATCGAGAGTATAAAAATGAGAGAAAGGGACCGCATGATCTACTTTGTAGAGCGTCTCGTTCTCGCAATGAAAGCTCTAATAATTATGACGTAAACGTAAAATGGTTGTCTGCTAAAAGCGCTATTGTTCTCACCCGTTGTTTTCTTGTTGATATTGTTCTGATATAAATACAACTGTTATGCCTTCTAATAGTATATAGAATTATATCTGATGTGAGAATTATATGAACAATATAATTATATCTGTGTAAGAATCAAAGTATGGAGACATAGCAAAGACGGAGGGTGACAAAAATGTACTCTGCGTACTAAAATCATGTTGGTGAATATGTAACCTTATTTCAAAGATCTAAGGTTCAAAATTAGCTACGAAATTCGTACCTAATCAAGTTCTTCTCTCAGCTTTTGGCGTGTTTCCGTACCATAAGTTTAATCGTAAGCTCGGGATAAATGAACCAGATTTAATGGCAAACATACAAAAATTCTAACTATTAAAGTTTTTCCCGCAATTGTATCGCTAAGTAGCTCCTAGAGTAGGTTTTAAGGTAGATATTTGAAAAGTTCCGCACGAGTCGATAACACGCACTTATAATGTAAGGGCCTAAAATATTCGTTTATAACTTTCGGCACTTACTGCGACATTTCAGTACATTGTTAAGATTTATGGCTATACTATCATTGTGTATGGCGATCTTTTAACAAATTACTCTAATGGATACAATCGTAACTTTTACATAAAAATTTTACGATGAATGTACATAATCATAAACATATCGTAGATTATTAAAGAATAGCTCTACTAATTCAATTTTATCACACAATGCGATGTTACTTAAAATATATATTTTTAGAAAGTATAAAACGTAATTCTCGTATGCTAAATCAGCAATACTAGCGTAAGTATCATCGTATCTCGCTTCTATATCAATTAATTCGATTTATATCAATTATTATATCAATTAGTTGTAACTAGGAAGTTAGTCAACGTGATAAGTTGCAACCAAGGTAACGAAACATATCAGAATCTTTTGATTCAATTAGGTTAAGTAAGCTTAACTATACATTAATATTATATAATATAATTATAATTTATGAGGTATATTTTCTCTAAGTGTACAGGAGTAGGTAGTATGTGTTTCTGTCGTTGACTTTACTGAGGTAGGTATGTACCATCAGCACACAGCAAGGCGCTGTCGACAGATCGGGGGGAGGGAACGGGGATAATTATAAAGAAGAGAAGGGAAAAGCAAGCCGGCGTAATAAAATATATGGCGAATGTCAAATAAATAATCTAAGAAAGAATTTCGTAAGGATAATCTGAATCAAACGTAAATCGTAAATCTTTATACATTTTGGAATCTAAATGGCCAACGAATATATGAAGGCAAGGTTTCAGAACTCTTGATAGGAGGATGTTAGCTCGATCTCGATAAAACTACGTCAATGATTACTTTGACAAAGAATATTAAAATGGGTCGTAATTTCATGAAAAACTTTGATAGTGTCTTAACGGCACCTTTTTATTATATCGTGAAACATTTAGGCTATTATAAAATATTACAAGGCACAGAATTTTTTATACTGGCTACAAACGTTGGAATAAAAAAGAAAATGCCATTAATGTCAGATTAAAAGAAAAATAACAATAATCTAAAGCTCTCTTTGGCTCCTCCCGACCGTACGACACGAGTAACATTTCGCAGACGACGCAACAAGAGTCAAAATTAAAAGATAACTAAAATAATTGTACAAGAAAACGTGACGCGCCCGATATGTCAATTGAGAGTGTATAAAGTAAAAAGTGATTATTGTGAATAATATTCGTTAAAATTATTACAATCGTAAAAAATGCTAAGGTTAATCAGTTGCCGCTCCCAAGAAAAAGGCCAGAATAATTTTCAAATTTCGAATTATTCAAAAATGGTACTTTCATGAAATTAATATTTTGTTGTGAATTAGTACCTAGCCTGCAAAGTACAATAGTGTTCGTAGTTGTTCTCAGGAGCACCAAACTTAATTATTTCGCACAAAACATGTTTATATTTTCGACTATTAGATATAGAGAGAGGAACTATTTTTTTAGAACGAAAAGTGGCTGGAAAAGTACACGTTAAAATAATTTATTAGTAAATAATTTTCATGTGTACTAAGTCTGTTTAATTAATTGTGAATGTATGTATTTATGCTAATATCAAGTTTGTAACAGAGTGGAGACCAAGGGACCTCTCTCGAGCATGTATTCGTAAGTTTAGAGTCAATTTTCGTGTCAAATTCTCCCGAAATTCAATTAATTAGTAGATTGTGAGCACAAAGAAGTAATATTTATTGTATATTTAAGTACGTAACTTGCTCAGTGAGTTCTGATCACTTTTGTTTTTACTTATTTAATTATATAAGTACCTCGGAAGTGTGTTAAAAAATATAAAATAAGTGAAAAATAACAATTCTAGAATAAAATCAATAACATTATCGATTATATTTACCTACTAATTTCAACTTTGATTAATATTTCAGATGCCCGATGAAAATTATTTTCAGTAGGTAGCAGTGCACAGTACAACTATTTTCTTAATTTCCTTCGGCAAACTTCGTGTTTCGTCAGTCGTCGGATTTCTATCAGTTGCCCTTTGCACGTGGTGCAGACCGGAACAACTCTATATACTTCCAGTACGAAGGGCAACCGACGACTGACGAAACACGAAGTTTGCCGAGGGACATTAAGAAAATAGTTGTACTGTACATGTTTGAATAATATCACAAATTATTCAAACTCGGTACCTACGATCAGAACCCATGAGCGAATTATTAATAGCAATGTGTTAAGTTGTGTATTGTGGAACGTATCGTGTGTGCAATTATTAATAATTGTGTACTACTATTATTATACTATATCAGCAATAACCGCCAGTATCGCAGACATATCATTAGGTTTAGGATATACAATCTTAAAATTTTATACTTATACGTATATTTTTTGATAATAAGATTGATCATTATTAATATTGTGTACAATTAATATATCTTTAGCCATTTTACACATGCACGTATTATAGAGTATCGTATAATTATTTATAAAATATATATTTATTAAGTATGATTATTATATTATAATAATATATATCTATTGACATTAAAATATGTATACAATTTACTTTATATTTATAATAATCAGAAGTATTTATTTTCTGTTTCATTTATATTTTTAGTAGTCTAAATATTTGTATCTATTACTATATCCTTTCTAAATTGTTTTAATTAATTACAAAAGTGCACCAGAACTACGAAACTAAACTAATTTTAAAATCCACCGCGACATTTTTTTTAATTATTGAGTTTTATATTGTGGACACCAAGCTGGTGCTTCATTTAAGTATCTCCTTCAATTTTCATTTAATATTTTAAAGTCACATCTTCTCTATGACATTTTATAAATCTTGATAATATTTTTTGCTAAATAATCTTCTTTCCAATCTAGTCTCTTTCTATTAGAATATCTCTAGTCTATATTCCTTCTATTCAACTAGTTTAGTAACCTAAGTCCCAAGTTATAACTTGTGCTATATCTCTTTGACTTTCATCCACTGAGAAATATCATAAAAATAACCAATTGTAGACATAAAACACTTGTGAAAATATAGTTCATCCACAACAATATTATAATTTATAATAATAGCGTTATATTAAAACCCATCATTTTTATTGGAACTAAGTATAACAAAATTACAGCGATTTAAAGACAAAAATAAATAAAACAAAAGATGCAAAAAAAATGTAGATCCTTCCAGAAATATAAAATCTGTGTGATATTCCTCAGAGGACATTTTCCATCTTTGCTAAGAAAACGCACAATTATTAGCATAACCATTTTCGTGGCTTCGGCTTGAGAATATTATTATTGTAGAATATTATATCGTGTATCAAATTCTATTCTTATCTCGATGTTTCATGTGAATTGTGGCTGCAAACATTAGAAATCCATAGTAAACCAAGCCAACTGGTTAGGCGTGGGATAAAGGGAATTAAGTATTGAATGAATCTATCCCTATTTCTATCTTCCTTACATTTCAAGAAAATCCCGCGAAGACAGTATCTTCTCGTGTATCTTTTAATAAAATCTGGATTAGACAAGTAGACAACAAAAAGTTCCTTAATAAGTTAATACAGTCTGGAGACAAGAAAAAATATTGCTGAATACAGCTAAATTATATTAGCTGTATTCAGCAATATTTTTTCTTATCAAGTCGTTTTACTTTGTGTAAATATTTTCATCACCACTGCCATCAAAACGGTGAAGGAAAACATCGCGAGGAAACCGGCATGTCCTAGAGCCAAAAATCGAAGACATGTGACATCTACCAACCCGCACTGGGCCCGCGTGGTGGCTCACGGCCCACTCCCTGTCACATAGAGGAGGCCTGCGTCCTAGCAATGGGAACATTATATTATGCAGATTGTAAGTTAAATAAGCTTACAAATTAAAATAAATCAAATAAAGAAGATAATGGCACCTGTCAAAATGATTCATATTCATAAAATAATGTTTGCAGCTACACTTTCAATTTAGGTCAGTACCCGTCCGTTAGATCTACGACTATCTATAAAGTACTATTAGGAGCTCGTTTCGCTAAACCATCTAGTTCTAAACTCATTTTCAGAAATCCTATTCAATCTTTTAGTTAAAATTCTTAATTGGTTAAACTCAAATATGAATTAAACTTTAATTTTCTACCTATTTTTTAAATTATCTACGTTAAGATATAGGGATTTATTTTTAAACGTTGGTTAAAATTAAGTGATGTTCAAACGTCAAAAATGTATGGTTACAAAGTCGCTAAACATTACTTAACTTTAAGCAACGTTTATAAATAAACCCCTTTATACATAAATTTAAACATTGTGACTTTTAGTGTCGGTCATATTATAATTTATTTTCTAGTGACAAATAGACGTTTTTTTTTTATATGTATCCGTAAAATTCTCTTAAAATGTAGTATGGTACTACTTTCTTTAGTTATTCGATTTCGCATGAAACCTAATATTAAAGTAGATTATAGAGCATTTTATTTTATAACATACATATAAGCAGCATAGAGTAGTCAGTGTTACTAGGTATATTATAAAAATGCTAATTAAATATAAAACTGTACATATAGCAGTTTGACACCCACACAAGTACGAGTGATAAGTACAGTAACATATAGAATAGTACTATCAATTATAATTATATATTTCAGTCAGTATCAGTATCATTATCATTATACTTAATATTATGATAATTCTCTAAAATAATGAATAAAGGTACGCCAAAATTTATATTGTTATGTGTCATATTGAATAATAACTTAAACATAAATAAACAAATGAATGAGCAATATTTTAAGTAACAGAATAGAAAAATCTAATTATAACACGTCACTCTTAAACGTATTCAAATAAATACGTTTACTATTTTATGTGTAATTAATCGTCATGATTTAATTAAAACACGTCATGCTGAATACTTTAATTTGAAAAATAAATAAAACAAACAGCATCAGAAAGCATTCACAAGTTATACCTACTTATTTTCGACAGGCGTACCTTTTGGCAAAATCAAGTAGACAATCCATTATACGTAGGTTAATCCTATTAATTAATCAGCTGATCAGAAGTTAGATTAAAGTAATTTAAGGTAAACTTAATTATAAATAACGTAAGTACTATAGATGCTTTTTTAGGTTAAATTGATAATGATAATTATACTTGAATACCTCAGTTTTTCTTTCTTGCAATGTAGTTTTGATAGGTAATACGTAATATTACCTAGACATGATTAATTTGTATCAATTGACTTCAAAACTAGTATAATTATTTTTAAATAAAAATGATTTAGAATTTAGGAAAAAGTTTATAAATTACAAACCCAAAATTGTATTACGTTAAAAAACCTCGTAAATGTTTTGTATTTAAAAAATAAATAAAATGTATTCTTTTATTTTACCTGTAAATCTCATCGTATAGCATAGTTACCGCTGGCAATTTAAGCATAATATCTTATATTTTATGTGAGATAACCTTAATATTTACGTCGCTCTTAATATCGAGTATTAAAATATCATCTAATGTAGGATATACATAAAATTTAACACATATAATTTGATATGTATTGTATTGTTATGTATCGCATGTATTGTTGACAAAACTTGTTTCATTTTGAAAATTAATATCTAAATATATATTTTAATATATTATTCTGTAATGTATATCTTTATATTTGTTAGCATAATAAAGCTTTGCGTACTAGCTTCTAAGAATTAAAAAGCTAGTTTAAAATATATCGTATTAAATTAATTAAATTAATCTGTAGTCGTATCTATCACTATACATATTCATGCATACATTCTAGGAACATAGAATTAGATATTAGAAACATAGTTGGACACTTTAAAATGTAAAATACGTAGTTTTAAAACTAATTGTTATTTTAAAGTTCGTGATAATTTTTTGTTGTTTAAAATTTTATATGTTATGGCTTTTTGAATAGCTATGTAATATATCTGGTTGCTCGTTTAGAAAATGTATGCATACTGAAAAATATGACATGCTTTTTAAAAGGTTTAAAGACAAAGTCTTAATTTTGTCTAATTGTTAAAGTCTCCAGCTTATTATAATTTCGAGTTGCGTATTTTAAAAATACATCATTCTGATAAGTGTACCGTATTTTTCAGTGTATATTTCATGGTCTCATAATGTATCTTACTAGTGAGTGGTAACGAAATTATTAAATGATTAGATAATTATGACAAAATAACTTATAACCGTACATATTCTATTCTAGTTGTATGTAAAGTGGTCAAAATCAAAATCAGTGATCGAATAAAGTTGTTACGACAAAAAATAATAATTGTTTTTATTTTGAACAACCATTCATTATTTATTTATTCACTCCAACATTTTAAACCCGGCCATAATAGTTACGGCCAGTGAACCTAAAAATACAATAAAAGAAAACATGGAGAATAGTGAGATTTACGTAAGTCATTCATACAAATCGAGTTCGGGAAGCTCGTAGACCTCAGCCACGACCGCTACGGCGCGGGCGTGGACTTCGTAGCACTAAGGCCCTTTCCTCACTGGTCGGTACGTCTGCGGTGCGGGATCGTATCGGTACCGCGTGACGTCACGCGTTTTACTGCATCGGTACCGGAAGCTTACCGAGCGCCTTATATATAAAATTATAAATGCGAAAGTGAGTTTATATGTTTGTTTGTTTGTATGTTCGTCTTTCACGCTGAAACAGCTGAACGGATTTGGATACAATTTGGCACACACAGGACAATACATACAAAACACACACACACACAACATAGAAACACACACAGGACATAGGATACAGGGAGGGGGGAGGATTACTTATTACGTGGGATAATTTCCGAAGGTGAAACCGCTGGCAAAAGCTAGTGAATTATATAGTACAATAGCCCAAATCAAAACCAAAACCATGTCACAACGTTTTAAGACCAAAACCGTAGAAAATCGTTAGTTTTGATGATTCTGAAACCGAGTTTTATGGGCTTTCATCTCTGCTATGTCAAAAAAAATGGGCAGACGGTTGCATCACAATTTTTCTGATATTAAAAATGTACAGAGGTTTCGTAATTTTATTACGAAAAAGTTTGTTTTCAGACATTTTGCGTGTCAAATGTGGTTGGAGCGCATTTTCAAAAATGCCAAAAAAGTTAACCGGTCTGTCTCATAGCAACCTGGTTATTTTAATCTCTTGTTTAGTTACCGTGGTTACTAAAAACCTGTTTTTAGACATTTTAAATGTCACCTATAATTCCAAAAACCAAAAGATCGTTTCGGAGCCGCCGACACCCGCGCGGTGCTTGTTACGCTCCTATGCCTCACGACACCGATGATGAGTCCGACAATGATTAAAATCGATGAATTTTTGTCAATAAACAGTATTTTTCAAACGTTATCCTAGTTTCCTTTTTCCAATTTATTTAAAAAAAATCTTTTTAATTTTAGTTTGATGGTTTCGAGTAAGCTCGAAACGTAGGTACGTAAAAACGCTGCAATATGATTTATAATAATCAATATAATAATTTCTGATTATCGAATATTTGTCTGATTAGCAACGTGAGACACTAAAGTCTGGTATTATTTTTTCTACATCTGGCCAACTGTCTGAAAACTGTTGGACATAATGACTTTTTCATTATGTCCAACAGTTTTCATACAGTTACCGATCGCTAAAATTTTCCAACTCGTTCAAAATTCAAAAATTCAAAATTCAAAAGTCATTTATTCAAACTAGGCTGAGAATCAGCACTTTTCGAACGTCAAAATTACATAAGACAGTCCCCCAAAACGCCCACCCTTCACCACTTCCTAGTGCTTTAGCTGGGAAGAAGAAGTGGCGCAACAAACTCCCCAGCAGCACAGCTGTCTGTTCAGTAAAAAAGATTCTATATAATAGTATGCAAAATGATATTTACCTACATTACGCAACACAAAACATAATTTAAATTATAAAATTAATAGCCATATGACAGCTAGCACACGCCAATATACCAACCAAAAACATCGAGAACTATACTCAAGCAGAAATAAAAATAACTTAACGAAAACAATATCTAAATAAAAGACATAAAGGGCGTGCCCGCTTACATATAGCTGTAACTAGAAGTTATAATTGATAAACTAGGACCATTGGGGTAAATTAAAAAATTATCGAGGTCGCTAGCTAACCACATATTGCAATACAACTCATTAAAAAAAACATTGTAATGAGTAGATTATGTCAACAATAAATAAAGTAAAATTAGTAAAATTATAAACAATTATATAAACTCATATAACCTGTCAGTAAGTAAGCTAATTCTGGAGAAAGAACATTTAAACATTGTCTTGAGTTAATCACAGCGACCAACTATTCTTATCATTTAAGTAGTCGTTGATAGAATAGTATGCCTTTGAACAGAGGTTGGATTTTAATTTAGTTTTGAACGCATTAAAAGGCAAATCTAGCAAAGAAGAAGGTAACTTGTTATAAAAGGTTATACCAAGCCCAACAAATGAGTTATGAACCTTATGAAGCCGGTGAAAGGGAGTACGTAGTTTGTCCTTATTTCTAGTGTTAACATTGTGTTCATATCACTGTTTTTAGTATATAAGTGTATATTTTGCCTAATATATAATATGTTGGCGAAAATGAATTGTGATGCCACTGTGAGGATACCGATATCTTTGAAAAAATCTCTCAGAGAAACTCTGGCACCGAGCTGGTAAATTGCTCGAACAGCTCGTTTTTGAAGGACAAATGTATTTTGAATATCAGCAGCTTTGCCCCACAGCAGAATACCGTAGGACATAACGCTATGAAAATAACTAAAATAGACTAACCGAGCTGTATCAACGTCAGTGTATTGTCTTACTTTCCTGACGGCGTAGGCGGCCGAACTGAGCCTTCCCGCTAGGCTCGATATATGTTGGCCCCACTGAAGTTTGGCATCTACTGTTATGCCCAGAAAAACTGGTTTCAACACTCACATTTTCTTCTGAAAAATGATTTATTCGCATTAACTGACTGATTTTCAGACGGGTTGCTATGGGTTTTATTTATTGCCTCATCTTTAATTTTCTCAAATAGGAGACCATTTGAGAAAATTAAAGATACGTGAGGTACGTGTGACGGTCACTAAACAGAAATAATATCGTTACCAGCAAACTTGAGCCGTGTGTACCGGCGGCAAGCTAATTTGCGCAAAAAAAAAAAAAAAAAAAAACATAAGTACATGACAAACTAGTAACGATTTATACAATGTGTTCGTAAGTTCCATATGCTATAAGTAAAAAAGATACAAAAAATCCTAGAACAAGTGTTCCAAATATACATAGTTTCGAAGATAACATAGCACTAGACTCTCGATGTGTGTATGTAAATTTCATTAATAAGTACGAGTAAATCATTTTTATTCAAACCAATCTTTGATATTTAAAGATAAGAAAATGTAACAGAATCATATATTTTTTTATGGACAAAAATAGTGTGAATTTTTTAAATATAATTCACCTGTATTGAATAAATAATCGTGACTTTTTCGAAATATTTTGTATAAAATAAAAAATATTGAAAAATAATTCATATGCCAGTTGATTCTTTGACATGGTCTCATTAATACCCTGGAGTTATGGGATATCAAAACGAACACGTTGTATATTTAATTTCTTACTTAACTAAACTTCTAACTTTAAGTAATCACTTCGCAAAGATCCTTCGAATACCCTTAGTAACTGCAAATGTTATTCCAAATTCAAATCAAGCAATTAGTCGGCCCCATCGATTTTGGATTAACTCCAGACAAAAATAAACCTTAATCCTTACTCATACATTTTAATTTTCAACAGCAGAAATCATTCCCTTTAAGCGAAAAGTTTGACAAATATATTCCGTTCGATTTCCAATTTTAATCCGATGAAATTAAAGTTCACTTTTGGAGTCAACGTTACTTAAAGAGAGATAAAATTATGTTTTATACGATTTTGAAGCTTTGTGTGCCAGATATAGGGTTGAAATCGGATTGTATGTTCAAACAGGGGTGATACAGGGTGCGGTGAAGTTGTTATCGGGAGTAATTAGTCAAATTAGTCGGGGCTACGTGTTCCGTATAATTGTGGACGGGATGAGCGGAGAATACAAACATGCTTTAATGTTATCTTGATACACATTACTCAAAGAGATGGTCGCTTCTTTTTTATTGTTATAGATTAATCGTGTAGTGCATTAAGTAATGAAAATATTATGAGTCTTCAAAAGAAAATTAAATGAATTTGAATGGACTCATAGGAACGTATACATCCTGAAAGACCGTTTTCAGATCAGAAGGTCAATTCTCCTAATTAAAATTGTTTAAAATCTAGTCGCAATCTCATCGCAGCGACAACAACGTCAACATCTTGTCAAAAATGTAGGTAAATTAGAGGTATATTTTACAGCTTCAGGCTAAATGCGTGAGACTACAATGCGAACTCTATTATAAATGCAGGACTTGCCTCTCAGATATTGTATTATGACCGTGACCGACCGACACTGGGAAACACAAGCGGAGTTTCTGTAAGATGTGACTAAACGCTGTTAATTACGTCCACACAATCGATTTATTCTCACTTATGTAGGTTTCTACACAAAATAGCCACGGGTCCACCAACCCAATGTTCGTTCTCATGTCAAAAAAAAAAACAATTAACCAATCGCATAAATGCAACCGTGTTTAGTTATCCAACTCCCCTTCAAACAGAAACAGGCTGCAATAAAAACAACAATAGTAATTAGTAAAAAAGTCGAATAAACAACACGAGAGGAGGATCGATGGCTCTCAAGTGATCTGCTTGTTAGCTCGAGGGCAAGGGAAGCTGGACGGAGGACCGTTCAAATAGAATGGACTAGTAGAGAGAGGATTAAAAGGGGTTACTTTGAAGTAGTGAACAATAAGACCAGCGTATTATTGTCCCGCTGCAGGACAGAGAAGGCACTAGCATTGATCACCACGCTTGCTCAAGACGGATTTGCAATTTCAGACTCATATTTACATATTCGAGGTTTCCTCACGATGTTTTTCTTTCACATCAGTATGTCAAGTTATATCCAAGATACTCATAAAGTAGGTACATGAATTGAAAGAAAAAACAATGGTAATTAGTAAAAAAAGTCGAACAAACAACACGATAGGCGGATCGATGGTTCTCAAGTGATCCGCTTGTTAGGTCGAGAGCAAGGGAAGCTGAACGGTCCCCCGTTCAAATAGAATGGACCAGTAGTAGGGAGAGGACTAAAAAGGGCTATTTTTTTCTTAGTGTGGTGTGTACATTGAACAAGCATTCTGAAAATTAAAAGGGTTAGTACATTCCTTTCACAGTTATTTGACCTCTGATTTTACCTCACTGTCAAAATCACAGTGAAATTTACCCTCATTGCTCAGTCAGTGATCTCAATTATAGTTACAATAAGATTGCTATTGGGTCAGAGGTAAAATAATAAAACTGTGAAAGGATTTTGAAGTGGGAAAGTTTGCTAGTATCTCTAGCTATATCTGTTAGCTACTCTGCCTACAAATAACAACTGCAATGCTTTGTTAAGTTAACTGGGACATGAGTGATCACAGATTGAGCCTGTACTCCCACCGTTGCCCAAACCCTTTGTACTTAAGCACATCAATGCTGCTTAGCAGAATCGTATTGTTCACAACTAAGACTCACTTGCACCACTGATCACTTTACGTTTAGCTTATGCGTTTAGCCCTAAACGAATTTAAAACATCGTTATATTTCTGTCAGTTGTTTGAAGTTGACAGTTACTGGCAGGCATAGATGATGTTTTAAATGTATTTAGTGATTTGTGGTGAAAGTAAGCCTTAGTACATATAGTACTACAAAAAACGTTGAAAATCTCGAAAAAGGGGTCTAGTTTATTTAATTAAGCAGTTGCTTTAACAGATAGGTACTCAATACTTTATTTGACTTCCACAATGTGTACTTATCTGGTAAGTTAAAATTATATGTGAGAGGAAGCTTTGAAAAACTTAGCTTAGCAGTCTTCTGAATTAAATCTATTTTTTTTTACATATATTGTTCACTGTATTAATACTTATTAGATTATGTTAGCATTTATATTTTATCGTTTAAATATCAAAACAAACATCATCATTATATCCGCCAAAAGACGTGCACTGCTTGTATTCAGCAAGGACCAGCACATAGTTGTTATTATTTTAATTATATACCCCTTAAAACTCGAATACACGTTTCGAATTCAGAATTCAATCAATAAATCATTCCCTCGTTATTTTATTTGGACAAAAAACGTTGGTAATTGAAGCTAGGGGTGGCAGGGGGTGAAAACACCCGTGAAAATTTAACAAGGAGCAGCCAGTGGGCTATTAAAATCTCAAGTTCTTATACATTGTGTATCGTGCCAGGTTCGTCGTGTTAACGTATGCGGTTCAGTTAACAGAATTGGTATTGTTTCATGTTATTTGGGACTGTTTAAATTATACTTACAGAGATTGTGTTTATTATAAGGTTATCAGGAAGAAATAAGGTATGAATTCTCTGTTTTGTTAGTGATCATACGGGAATAAATGAATACATCCCTTTAAGAGAGAGTTGTACAGTACCTAGGTATTAGTTTATGGGTGAATTAAAAAACTGCGTAACTGGTATGTAAGTGGTTCGTGTCTGATAAGTGGGTAGACAAACGAATGTACACATTTCAAAGTCAAAATCAAATCATTTATTTCAAAAAGGCACATAAAAGTCACTTTTGAATGTCAACATTTACAAGAAAATTGATTCTAGTCGCCCAGTCGAAAAGGTCGTCCGTATGGAGAAGAATGGGCAAGAAAATCCACCGTCACTCTTTTTAAAATGTTTGATTTGCAACCAGACATCAGATGAATGCCAACCAAACCAGTGGTCTTGTATTATAATTACACAGTAACATCGAACATTATAGAACTTATTTTCCACGGGTATTTAAATTGTTTACCATGGACTACCGGATGAAGTGACTACAGTACATCCGGGATTAGGGATGTTGTTCAAAACTTGCTCGAACTTGAGTTAACAACTTGTAGTGATGATAAGTCAGTCGCGTTTCTAATTATGTTTTATGCTTAATGTTAATTATTTACCGGGATAAAATCTAGCTGAATTTGACCCTGACATAAGACTAACCTCTTTTGAAAATTCACAGTAACGTAAAACCTTTTAACACCGTGAATTTGTCGCATCATTTTATTAATGTAAGTAATAAATCCACTTAGCTTCACACAAACAAAAAATCAGCCATTAGCGTGTTTCTTCAAGTCATTAGAGCGGTATTCTTTCGTAGCACCGTAGCGCTACGTCAGTAATCTTCGTAGCGTCGTAGCCCATCGCGTGACTTTGACAAACACGAAAAAATAAAACACCGAAGGGCAGCTTTTGTAACATAAATAGTTGTTAAGGGCGTGCATTCTGAAAATGGGCAACGTCGCAAAAATAGGTAACAAATATTTCGCTGTTTTGATTAATTTGGCAATATTACTGTACGGAAATATGAAATATGGCTAACTAGTTAATTAAAATATTAATTATGAAATGCAATAATTAATATCGTAACACCGAATATTTAGTTTTAGATGTAAACAAAAGTATTTGGAAACTTTCCAAATGCCTTTTTTACACCCAAAACGGTTACAAGATCAAATTTAGTGTTATAATTGAAATTCATTATTAATATTCTAGTTCAGTAGTTAGCGATTAAGATAATCATAATCATAAATCTTTATTTATCTCAACATCATATTACAGGCACTGGTTAATAAAAAGCACAATCTTAAATAGAGAAAAGTGTCTGAGGTAGGAGGGTCCTGAGTTACAGATCACCCGGCTCTCTTAGATAGGACATGTTAATTTACAAAACAGTAGTTAAGATATTAATGTTAAAACAAAAGTTAGAAAGACCTAACTAAATTAAAATAAAATCAAAGAAATGCAAGAAAACATAAAATTAAAAGAAATATAGATATTATGGAGGTACATTACGTAACTATACGAGTATTATTATTCAGTAATGCATACTTAGGTATCTGAATAAGAAAATAAAATAATAATGAACATAACAAAAAATGAAGAATGCAAATGGGGAAATGTTGTGTGTATTGAATGTTTGTAAGTGTAGGTGTGTGAGTGTAAATGTGTGGGTGTTAAGACATTGGTTTTAATAAGTTTTCAGTGGCAATGTAGTCCAGATTTAATAGCCAAAATCGTAATTTTCTTTTACAAATAGCTTTTGTATGAGTGTAGATAGATATTTTATTATTAATTGAATTATAAAGAAAAGTGCCCAGAAAACAGAAAAACTTTTGGGAGAAACTAGTGTTGTAACGATGTTGTATTGAACAAACATTTGTTGATCGTATGTTTTGTGTTGGTAAATCGTGGTCTAAGGGGAGTTCAGTGTGTTTTTTTAGTACTGTCATGAGAATGAACAACTGTCGTACCGTTAGCACTTGGCAGTGTTGGTAAAGCTCAAAGGTTGGATAGAGGATTGGGAAAAAGCAACTAACTTTTAATATAGCTCTTTGGGCTCTCTCTAAATGTATCAAATAACTTTTAGAGGTACCGCCCCAAGTGGTAATGCAGTATACTAGCAAAGACTGGCATTTTTAATAACTAATGTATCAGATATATGTCTTAGATTTTTAAATATGAAGATTAATTTTCGGATTCTTTTAACTAGGGGTTCAATGTATAAATATTTGACAGCTATTTGCGACGTTGCCAACTTTTAGAATGAACGCTGTTAAAGCTACATACAATAAATGTACTGAAAAAAGGATGTTTCACTCGCGTCCGCACGAGTTATATGGGTAGAACTCGTACCGTAGTTAAAAGATAGCGCAGTAGTTGTAAAGTACAACTAATTAAAAGATTTTATCATCAATGGAGATAGTTTTTTTTTGTTCGGCGATTGGGCCCACCAAAAAATGTGGCGTCTATTTATGAAGCGTATGTTGATTTGTTCCTTGTGATCTCTAGATTATAGTGGTAGTAATTATTTTACATCGTTTAACGGGAATATTGAGAAATACGATCATAACCTAAAAAAACCACTCTAATAGAGCTATAGTTTAGTGAGTAGGATGGCCTCACCGGTATTATAAGTTAGTAAAACAGTGCACCGTTCAACAATAAATAGTAGGAATAAAGAGTATTTATTATGAAAGGTTCATGAAATAAAAAATTACACAATATGTTAAAAAGCATTTTTATTACTGTATGTATATCAATTTCAACGTCAGACGTAATTTAAGAATTATAAAATTAAGAATGACAGTTAACTAGTGTGTGAAATTTATCTAATCGCGATTTTATCGATGGGCATCTCGAGCGAAAATGGACTCGAGCCTTTTAATTTACTCGAGTAATGAGTTAAATAAAATCGAGCCGCAATTCAAATTATACGTAGGTAGGAAATAAACCAAGGTAACACCGTTAAAATACTGTAATGTACAGAGTCACGGAGTTTTAATAATGAGTGAAAATATATATTCTGTGGGTTAGTGCTGTCAGCGTATCGTCATTGATTGTCACTGACTGAAACCTCATTGTACCAAATTGAATGGTTGCTGTATTTTGGATCTTGCTATGATTCTTCTCTTTAAGTATTTTGTGTGCGTTTGAAACGTACTCTCCTGGGAACCTCCCTCTAGTACCTACCTTAAATACAACTTGAATTGAGGTTTCGTATTACATAATCAGGACAATCGAGTTCCTGTCCGTTGCCTGAGTAACATCACTAGAGTCAAACTGACAAGCAACCAATAACTACAATCAGTTTCACGTGGTTTTTTAAACCACTTTACGCGAGAGTATGCAAACTTAAAAATGGGACTAAACACAGGAGGACCTGCTGCAGCATCAGTGGTATATTTTTGTACTTAATAAAAACAGATTTGGTTACCTCAAACCGTAATTAGGTTAACTAATTAGTTTTATTTTTTCATACTATCGTTAAAAACGCTCCAAAACATGTATTTATGACATTGACGACCATAACTGGAATCAAAACGTTTTCTTTTAATTACGATTTCGTGATTCCGGTTAGACTTAATAAAAGAAATCTAACATTTTAAATGATAAAGTGGTTACTTTTTTTTAAAGTATAATCCGATGAATAGACGTTACAATAGAGGGGGCCCAAAAAAACTATCTCCTTTGGAGAAATACGATCACTTTTTACATGTGCGTCTTTAGTTAGGCAGGGATTGACAGAATCGAGAAAGTTTTTCCCAACGCTGTTGGGGTCGGCTTCCAATCTAACCGGATGCAGCTGAATACCAGTATTTTACATGGAGCGACTGCCTATCTGACCTCCACAACTCAGTTACTGGATAACACGGTTAGACTGGTTGTAAGACTTTTAGACTTCTGACTACTTATAACAACTGTCAAAGATCTACGAATGACAGTCAGAAATAAATAATCGTGAGAGTGAGTGGTGCGGAATATGCGCTTACTAAGTTGAATCGTTCGATATTAGGACTAATAGACCTTCTTACACATCTCACTTTACAATGGCACTAAAGTAAAAATACATAAAAACACATTTCACTTCAGTAAAGCTCTGACCTTTCAGCGCGACCTTCAGTAACGTGTTCTAAGTAAAGTATGTTTTTAAAAAATGTTACAAAAATGTTAAACCTTCTAAAAGGCTGCACAGCGTTACTAGGTTGCTAGGTTGCGGAATAACATTTAATGAGGTTTAAGTTAAGCTGAAACTTTGCTTCATGCAAAGCTGGTAATAGCAATAGACTCGACTCGTATACCATGGGACTAAAACAAAACTGGTGAAATGTGGCTGTACTCTTCTGCCTTACTCTTCGGGGAATTACAGGCGTGATGTTATGTAGGTAGGTCAAACCTTTTAAAAGGTTCTTAAGCTTTACTAGGTTGAGGAATGATGTGCTTTGTAACATTTTAGTAACTAACTAAAGGTAGTAAAATGTTACAAAGTAAGTTTAAATGAAAAGTTCCTTGTAGTGTACCTGAGCGGGTTCCTAGCGAGGCATTACTCAGTCTCAACTTGTTAGCGAGCGAACAACTACCTCATTAGTTAATAAAGATAAGATAAGCGCACGCGATACGCTTGTTATAATATCTTAGATATTAAATATTGTGATACGCTCAGAGCATGGAAAGGCAGGGAAATTAATTGTTTAACAGAATGACTTCCAACTTAAATTATCCTTATATTCAACTGTCATTATTTGGAAGTTGTAGGAAATGGCTATAACACGGCGATTGTGGTGTGTCAATTTGCTTAACAATTGATTTTCCTGACTGCACTTTATTGGATTCCATATTATTGTCTCTGTCCATGTTTTCGTCTCTCGCGAATACATATTTTATATAGACATGTCTGTATAGACTGTTGGTCAACATTTTGTTTGTAAATTTGTTATATGATATGTATGAGATGAACGTGGAATGAAATAAAAATGAACATATGTGTGTAGTGAGTGAATGGTTCAAGGCTCCCGCAGACTCGCGCAACGCGACAACGCGATGCGACTTCGGTAGAAAAAACTTCACTCGAGTGAAGCGCCTGATGTCGGCGTAAATAATTAATAAGAGAAACACTTTGTATCTTTACTCCAACAATCTAAGCTTGTAATGGCATTAAAATGTAAACCCCCTTTTATGTTCATGTTAGTAATGAAACGTAAACAAACCCCTTTAGCCTCCGAGTTAGTAGTTCTGTGTTCAACAAAGACTCATTATAACAATTAAGGTATAACTCGGCTGGGCCTTGGGCGGATTCTGTGTCTGTAGTAAGTGTATGAGAGTACATGGAGGTAATTACTTAAGAGTATATTATTGTAGCTAAAATTGTGGGTTTTGATTTGTAAATATGATACGAGATATTATATATCGGTACGAGCAAGGCCGTCTTAGGGCAAGCGAGGGCCCTTGGGCACACAAGAATTTGGGCCCCCCTTGGAAAAAAAGTGAATGACAAAAAATCATATTCTGTTATGATTTTATATTTATCTACTATGGGTAATTGGTACAAATCAAACATTAAGAAATTTAGGTAGGTACATTTTTAAACAAAATGCTGCAGGTTTGAGTTGGTTTCGAATTTACGATATCTTTCGGGATTTCTGTTTTGCAAAATCTTCTATTATATCCTCAGTCTATTATTTTAAGGATATCACGTTCTATACACATAATTGACAAGTTAGTTAGTCGTTCTTGTAACAATAACCATCGTAATTCATTTTATATTCTCTTTATTTGTGAAAATGAGCGATCTCCACTACAATTGATAATCATCAAGTGAGTGACATATTCTTGTAGCGACTTCAAAATTTGGAAAAGTTTGAGATAGTCAATTCTTTTGATGAAAACATTCTGATTTGAACTTATAAGCATTAATATCTTCTGCAAATTCTTTGCATTTTTTTATCAACTGGTCAGAATCGATTGACTGAGAAATAAAACTAAAACGTTTGTCAGAAAAATAAAAAGTAAAGTTTAAAAATCTTATCCGTTTCTTGCCCGTTCTTCTGCATTGGTACCTTCTACGCGATGGTCATATTTCCGACTGACCGAACCCTTGACAATTCAAAAGTGCTTTGAGTTTGAGTTTATCTGGTGCTCGATTAATATTTTAATTTAGAAAATGTTGACGGAACTATTATATTTGTGAGTATCTACCTAAAACTAAAAACACTTTGAGTGCAAGCATTGTATCGGGCTTCCGGGGCCCCCGTGAGATCGGGGGCCCCGGGCACGGGCCCACTGTGCCCTTATGGTAAAGACGGTACTGGGTACGAGACGAGAAGATAAGTGGCACACAAATCGATAAATTCTTGCAGCAGCGGCCACAAAAGTGTAATCATATATTTCATAAGTACACCAACAGCATAGACATGTATATATAATATATCACCATTTTTCTATTTAAATAACGTTGGTAATATAGAAAATTAATAATTTATGAAACTGTTGCATAATGAGGGGTATTAAAATACGAGTGTTTTAATACCTAGTTATGTGCAGTTTCATACACTACTTTATCTACTCTCATACATTGGGATTTAACCTACTAAATAAAAGATCAAAGTTAAAGATCAAGAGCGAAAAAACCCAACAAAATTCTGTACAACTTCACGTATGAATGGTGCCTGCACCCAGCACATCACCGCGCATGCGCTAGAGAGAAGCTGCTGTCCCACGTAACGTTCCATTACAAAAGTTGATGGAAGCTCCTCGGTGATAGTAACTTCTTGGATTTGCCCTGTATCGTAATAAAAAAAAAAAGGTTTTATAGCATTATTTTGTAATAGAAAAAGTGTGATAATATGATTCTATTTTTTAAATTCGGTATTTTGTTTATAAAGTATGTCAATATAAATTATTTTCAGCGGAGGATACAGATGTTTCAGTAGCATGACAAATTATAATGCAGAGGGTACAAAACAGTAACTGCTTATACACTACAAAATTATGAAAACTCTACACGTACTACATAGAGCCGCAAAATAACACTTCCTAAAACCGCACAAAAGCTGCACGATAACAAATATTAACACAAACTCTACGAGAGGTCTACGTAGGGTAGCTCTACGTAGAGCTCGTTAACGAACATCGTTAGAGCTAGTTCCTGCGGTTGTTGTACAGTTAACAAAAGAGTTAGGTTTACAGGCATAAATCTTTTTTGTTCTACTAAATACCAGTCTATGAGTGTCCCACTGTAGGGCAATGGCTTTTTCCCATACAGACAGGGCATGACCATTGATCACTACGGTTGCTCAAGGGGTGTTGGCGATTTCAGACTTTCACAGAGTGGCGACTTAGTCACCTGCTGCCGCCATGGGGGTGATTCTACCCGTCATACTTAAAACTTTCGCTATGAAACTGATGATTCCGATTTATGAAAAAAACAAATTCCTATACAGCAGATAGATTACTTCTATACGTGTATGATAAGTTTTTTTTTTTTTTACGAATCGGATATTAGTTTTATAGCGAAAGTTGTTTAGTATATTGAGTAGAACCACCCCCTTGACAGATGCAGGTGACTTTAATTTTAAATTTCCTCGCGAGTCACAATGTTTAACATCACCGTATGTAAGTGTTGCACAAGATAAACTAAGAAAGACTTTAACATTTCTAAGATTTTGTTTCAAATTTTTAACTTTTCCCTACCCTGCCAATATTATTTTTACCGAGCTACTGCCCGCGGCTTCACTCACGTGCAGGTCGGAAATTATCCCACGGGAACGTACTACCGAAATAAAAAGTATCCTGTGACCTAAAACAGGTCATCATAGTCTAACCGTTTGCCAAATATCCGAGTTTGTAAGGTAACAAACAGAGTTATATTCGCATTTATAATATTAGTGGATTGTGTGCTTCATTACTTTTTAAAATAAAGGTAAAAGACTTGATTACTCAGTATAATTACACAAAAAGTGGTTGCAA
Source organism: Xanthia icteritia (assembly GCA_949128155.2). Lineage (NCBI taxonomy): Eukaryota > Metazoa > Arthropoda > Insecta > Lepidoptera > Noctuidae > Xanthia > Xanthia icteritia. Next base: position 21,859,118 of record OX421942.2, on the reverse strand, counting down.
GTTAGCTGCCTGTACACAGATGTATCTGTTTGACTGTACTATGTGGAGCTGCGGGTACAGTCGACGCTATAGTTTCTCTTTATATTTCTTTCGGCTCTTGTTTTGATATGGGTATTCATAATTACCAGAACGAAGCAGAGAGAAGAATTTTGAGAATAATATGAATAAATGTTAGCTTTTCCTGGTTTGGCGAAAAAAAGGTTTATTTTTTATGTAGTAAGAGTAATTTGAAAGTAAAAAAAAATATTAAAAAAAAATTGGTAATTAAAATCAACTAACATAGCCGTTTCAAAATACCTGAAAGCAAATCAACGTCATCAGGCCAAATTTCTCTGCCGAGCACTAGTCTATCTATCAGGAAACATTGTTGATCCCTCCCTTCCCATGGGCTATAAGAGGCGACTACACAATTATATTAGATGGATGGCCACCAGCAGGGCAGCATACATTTTCGTGTTAATTCCCAGAGGATTGCAGGGACTATTCAGACAGCACTCTGTCCTCCCTGCCCTGGCCCCCTTTGCCTTTGACAGCCGGGCGGTGTCGAGCCTGTAACTTAGAATGTGAACTTTAAAAAACACTACGCCGGCATTCCCTGAAGGAGTAGGTAGAGGTAAATAGTTATAAAGAGCGAACTCACTGGCAGTAATCGGGCACATATCCACCTTGCAGGTAACCTTAAAAATGTCGCTAGTTTTGTTTTACCTACTGCCTAGCCTTTTCCCAAGTATGTTGGGGTCGGCTTCCAGTCTTACCAGATGCAGGTGAATTTTAAACCTACTATTCATAAGAAGAAGATAGCTAGGTATCCATTGTAAGAAGCCTCCAAGTCCACTATTAATTTCAGTTTATGGCTTCTCACAACCATGCTAAGATGACAACAATGAACACGATATCAAACACCGAAATTTTTATTAAATACTAGCGACCCGCCCCTGCTTCGAACGTTTTTACACTTTTAAAATCATGATGACAAAGCATCGCGGTTGCTTTATTATGTTTAAGTTTCATATGAATAAAATACACATAAAACTTCTGGAATTAATTCTCTAAATTATGATGAAAACAGCATCTAAATGTATCATGTTATGTGTAGTTTAGAAGAACTAAGCGGTTACACAGGCAGACACGAACAGTAACTTTAACAGTAGTTTTATAACATGTATAAATACAGAAGATGCCTATACATATGCAAATACGCCTCTGACGTGCTTCCAGCAGCTCAAACAAATCAAATTCAGATAATTTCCACGCAAATCCTTTGAGCACGACCTCAGTACCGCGGCTGCGGCAACATCACACAAAGTTGCGTCGTGCAGGCGCACCTGCGATCGATCGCACCTGAGTTACCATGGTAACGCCCTTGTGCGCGTCGGGCCACAGTGCAAGCGGGAACCGGGTAAGAGATTTAACAGAGGCTGTCAGGATAAATGTCATAGAAAAACTGTGATAAGAAATCCTTTGTCTCAGTGACGCCATCTAGCGTAATATAGCTACATAGCAAAATTACATGATTACCAAGTCTGACACGTTCCACTTTTACCGATACCAAAAGACAATTATTTATTTTATATAAATATTGGGTAAATTACAAAATAAACCGGACTTAAGTCCAATCGTTTAATCAATAAGAGATTTGCAAATTTACCATCATTCAGAATTTGCTTCCAAAATAATTTTGTTTTAGCATACAATGCGACCTGTCATGTGGGGCGTGACACAAGCATACATTTATTATTTAAAACGCGTTACATCGATGTACAGTCAGCAAACTTTACGCATACTCAGTTAAGAAAATATTTCTGTGGCAGCGCAGCTACCACACCCCTTCCTGGTTTCGCTCAATTACAGACAATATGCTTTATATTTCTGTTGTTTATATGTTTATATTGTTGTTATTTGTATGCACGTGTTTCTGTGACAAATAAACCTATTTTTCTTTCTTTCTTTCATTACTGTGAGTACAAGGCGTGTAACAATAAATTTGCGAACGTATTTTATAGCCCTTCTATTAAGGGGGATGCGCTAAGGTAGCTCGCGAAATTCAAAATTTCTTTAGTTTTTTTGCAATTTGCAGGTCAGTGTCAGGTTGTATGTTGATTAAAATATGATTCGCGACCGTAACAAATATGGCTTTTTGGAATTATAATCATTAGAATCGGCAATACAACTCCCTAAGTTAGCATAATTCTCAAATGTCATGATTTCATGATTATAGTCATGGATTACATGAACATAGAGAGTTGTATTGATGACTTTTATGTTTATAATTCTATAAATAAACATTTGATACGGCCGCGAGTCATATTTAGATTAACATACAACCAGATACTGACCTGCAAATTGCAAATAAACGTAAGAAAATTTGAATTTAGCGGGCTACCCGGACGCTTTCGCCTTTTTTTTTTTTGGTTGGGAAATTATCAAAAAACTTCTCCCGTTCTGGGCGGAGCGGGAGGGCGTGTCAGACTCTAACTGACTAAAACCCACCCATGTTCCTTCAGTTGCCTGTACGTTGCCAGGGGCCACGGTATCCCTGTCTGACTTTCCCGCAACCCCGACAGGAATCGAACCTATCGGACCCCTTCCGTTGTGCTGACATCTCTTTGAGGCGCGCGTGGAACACAACGCGCCGTCGACCCGGGCCTGGTCCTTATCGGTCGCCGAGCTTCCCGTTGCTTATCGTTCGCAAGCCCGCGCCTACGGTGGCCGGGAATCGGCCTGCGATTTCCGATGCCCAGGGCGTCTCCTGCGGCGGCTTGGGGCGTGAGGGCGCGAAATTTGCCTCTCCATCACGCGTTCCGCCTCCTCCTTTGCGAGCATTACAGCTTCGCAGAAGGAGGTGACGGTCCCATGCCCTCGCTCCGTACCATGGCCTGGACTAGGGCTGGATGCGCCACCGATCGCCTTTACGAGGACATGGCGATACTCTGCCCAAGCCGGGCAGACCTCCACCGTATGATCCCCCGTGTCGACGCTTTCACCTTAAGCTGTGCTATTGTTTAACCGGATTTTACTACATTCCCACTAAATAACAATGGTACTCAGATAGTGAACTTATTTTTATTACAGTTGCAAAAGTAGCGACGGCAATAAAAAAAGGCTCTGATAGCATTGTATGAACTGCGCCAAGTATTGGTTCAAATACTGTAAATGTGCTATTTCTAACAAAACATAGAGCAATAAAAGAAAAAGTACCAAATGTTGTCAATTTCTCACAGAATTACTTAACTTGCTTCTATTTTTAAATAAATCAAAGTTGGATTATTGACATGAAAATTGAAATGTAGTTGTTGAGTTTTCAATAGCTGCATAACTGCACAAGTAATAATTTTAGTGCCTCTTACGCCGATAAAACACAAAAAATGCCATTTTTTTTTACCTTTACGCAGAGCTGGTCAACGCGCCTAGCGCGTTCACTGCGATTTGTATGGTGGCATGGCATAGGACATCGTGGAAATTGGAGAGGCAGTGACAATTTTCACGATTAATTTAGTTATTTTTAGTTAAAAATAAATATATTTTATAGACCCGACAGAGCAGAGCCATATGTCGGAGAGAGGAAAATATTAAAGTGGATAGAATATAATATAAGTTATTGTTTGACATTTCTTATTTCACAATATTATATTTTTGTGTAAAGTTGATCCTAATTTCATATAGCAATACCAATACTACATTTTCTAAATCAAACAAGATGTGATTACGTAATTACTTCTTGTCAACAACCATTTATTCATGAAGAGTACAAGATGGCCGTGCCCATTTAAAAAATTCATCTCACAAACAATTGAGCATAGCACGCGCCTGTGTGAGTGTCACTCTTCTATACATAATTATATTAATACGAACACGACTAATATACGCTTCGTGCATCCTATTGGTCAAAACGCATGCATTGGGCGATCGAGTCGTAAGCCGTGCTATGCGATTATCGCCTTAAAGGGGAGCATGCGGAAGATAGCTTGATTGTACACGAGACATAGAACTAAGCTGAGCGAGTTGCGAACTGTAGGTAATTTATAATAGGAGATTTTGATTTCGTTCGCTTTATCTCTTCTACCATAAGTATATTTAATGGCTTTGGGTAAAGGTGGAGCTCTACAGGTGAACGCGGGTGATGTTACTCGTTCGTCGCGGCAAACATGTTAATGTTTTATGTTTAGTTTTTTTGTTAAACCACGTCTCCAAATCGGTCTGTGTTTGATGTTTATAAAACACGAAAAAATGGTGCAGCGGACCCGGCTTAATAATTTATGCCTACTGTATAATCTTTTGTTATTTGTGATTGTGTGCAATAAATACTTAATCAACCTTTATTCTTTTAACTTGTTCATTTTAAATACCTATTAAAACATATAATAATTCACTCAAATTATACCCAATTAATAAACTATTTTTCTATATATGTAGTAAGTAGCGTAAATTACAAGATTGTTATTTGTGACAATAACAATCCACCCAAAAAATACTATAAGATTAGAACCCTTAAGGGTCTATGTCTATCTGTAATTGCACACACTCGTCTCGAGGTAGTCATGTTTCGCCGGTAACAAAACCATAGCGCGATTCAGGAATCGGCTCTCAACTAACAACGCCATCTAGCGAGGCAAAGATGAAACTTTTACTGTTCAATCAAATACAACTTTATAAATAAAATTGATCGTACAAAATGTGGGTGTAGGTTCTATAATTATGTAAGTAGCACACCTCTGCCTAAAGGCGCTATTCCACCAGTATGCCGCACTGCGCGACACTGTACTGCAGTGTACCGCACAAATGTTTCTTTCAGTAGACTCACTCAAGTAAACATTGACAAATGTGCTGCACTGTACGCTTACAAATGTTACACACAGCTCTAGCGGTGGAAACAGAGACTAAAGCATTTGCAGCTCAGTACCTACGTGCACAGTTGGAGTTCTGCACAAAATGTTTGTGAACAAAATATGTGCTGAACATAATTTTGGTGGAATCGCTCCTTAACGCGTCTGGGAATAAAAGCGTGAGTTATACAAAAAAAAAAAAAATACGTCGGTAACCTGATAAAGTGCTGATCTTTATTTCTAGTTATTTTTTATTATTCAAATTCAAATCCGAGTCAGGGGGTCTATTCTCTAAGTCCGTCAACGTAGGCGAAAGTTATAGCTCTGTCAAAACAAGTGATAAATTCAATTTTTAGAACGGGCAAAAACACTTCGGGATTAGGGACAACTGTCTAATCGTGTTGTCATTCATTCTTAGTTCGGGCTCCGAATAATCTTATATCCGTAACTGATACGGAGTACGAAACGTCGGTAAATTCCTCCGAAACTGCTGATTTTGTGTTAAGAGAGTAGACCCCTGACCGGATTAGTTGAAGTAGCAGCGTAGGTGGACGGAACTATAATAGAATGTAAGGATATATAGTATCACGTGGAGATCCTTAAATTCTGTACTATAATTGGGAAAAAGTTTATTTATATTATAAATACATACCACATTAATTTATATTGCCTATGTATGTAGAAATCTGAAAGCGCACCAGTGACCGAGATAGTGTGTGGAAATAGGTTGCATGACATGAGCTTATGCGTCACCCATATGATTGTGATGTTTTGTGTCTGACTGAAAGTGTATGGCTATAAGAGAAGGGACAACCAAAGAAACGATGGAGCGATAGTGTGAACGATAACTTGGCTAGAAACAACTGAGATGACACCTAATCAAAATTCATTTAAAAGAAGACACCAAATTGGGCTAAGGGTGAGAGGATTATGATGTCTGTTGTTTTTCCTCTAGGTTTGTTTCTTTTGCCTGTTGTGTGTAGGTCCGTAGGTACATAAATTGTTAATAAACTCGCTATCTCGCTGCCCGTACCACCATATCCTGGGACAGACATCATCATTATCTGCCTAGCCTTAACCTAACTATGTTGGGGTCGGCTTCTAGTCTAACCGGATGAAGCGGAATACCAGTATTTTACATGGAGCGGCTGTCTATCTGACCTCTGCAACCCAGTAACTGGGTAATACGATACCCCTTGGTAAGACTGGTTGTCAGACTTTTGGGCTTCTGACTAAGCGTAGATATACCTCTGATGGAACACATAGGCATGCATCATATGAGATACACAATTAAGTTGCACCCCTCCCCCGCCCCAGCCGCCGGACCTTCACCTTGCGGGGTGGACAGGGTTGCTGCACGGACGCTTCTAATGCAGTTAGGTGGAGTTTTAAAAGCTTTTTTTACTGTAGATATAAAAGTTAGAATAGGTTGTTTACGGCTAGATTTGTATACGGACATTTTGGTATGGAGTGAAAATATAAGGGAAATATAATTAAATGCAAGCTATTCTATAAATAGGAGCATTTATTTAACAACTTTTACAGTTTCGATGTTTATTTTAGCTATCGGCTATATCTACTTCGGAGAAAAAAATGCTGTAACAAAATCCCCAAGCAGTTTAAACTTAAATACCTTACAGTCGGTTTAAAAGGTCGACCCCTTAGTTCAGACTTCAGAATAGTTACACGAAGACAATATTCTAATGGCACGACCACACAGTGCCAGCATCTATCGAATTTAAATCAATGCTCCTCCCCCACACTTATTTAATTGCTACTATGTGGAGGTCATGGTCACACCACCCACTTACGTCTCCGAAAACATTACAAACACGGCGCGTTTTCCGATACCATCTAAATTATGGTGGTAGTTATAATGACTAGTAGGTAGTATTGACAAAATTGGAGTACCTGCACTTCGGTGGCACGACATTTTATAATCAAGAGGGTTCGATAAATCTGTCGTAACGGACACTATTATGATTATTATCTGTTAATTTGTAGCAAGAGTTTGGTAATTATTGGTTATTAAATTATGATTTTGTTATAGGTGAGACCCAGAACAACACACGACTCTAGGCTATCGTGAAAGGTGACTTAAAGCGTCAAGAGAATAAGTATTTAGTGTATTCGATTCTCTTATCTGCAATGACAGTAATACGACCGTCAATCTGTCTACCAATTCTGATGATTATGATACACTTTCGAATATTTTCTATGGTGGCCCTGAGCATGGAGCTCATGGAGCGCTTAGCAGGAAGAGGCAAGGCAAGGTAGATATTTTCTGAGCAAGCATAAAGCAAGATCTAAAAAAACTATGTTCGATTGCAGCCTGCCATCCAAGTTTATCTACTTGGAGTAGTTAAAGTATATAATGCCTACCTACAAATAAACTGAATCACGCTTTTACTAACCACCGACATACACAAACTATAGAACGTACCTTATGCCGACTGCCAACACGAACGGATTCGGCTCACTATTGATTTTTACCAAGTTTCTCTTACACACGTTGAGCTTGCAAGACGAGCCCCGTGTGACGGTACACCTGGCTGCTACAGGGGGAGGGGTGAGGATATTAATTATACTTACAACAGGGAGACCTGTTATAATTGTAGGGTCAAAAAACTTTGCAAAATGTGTGTAGTTACTGAGGGATCCATTATGACACTGTTCTGTTTATATAAATTTCATTTCGGACAAAATGTTTAGGAATTACATACCTAATTATGGGAATAATTTGTCAAGTAAATAAGAAAATTACAAGCAAGAGAATCGTAAAATTCTAGTAGTAGTTGCAAATCGGAGGTACTTACACCATATCACATAGTTATTATTGTGTGGAATGATACTTCAGGTAAAAGGGTAAACCAGTAAGTAGGTACACCTAAGGCCGTTTGTCCTCCGCACCGTGAACCGAATGACGAGAACGAGATGACGACGCCGAAGTAGCGACAGTACATTTACTATGGCCGTGTAATTTCGTTTCTCGTTGACGTCCCGTTCACGGTGCGGTGGACAAACATTGTACGTACCTTCTCGTTTTTTTCTTTGGGAGTAGATAAATCGTGAAAATTCTAAAACTGGAATTTCTGAATGTTTAACAGCAACAAGCATTAATATACAATTATACATTTTAGACATGCAATAGTAACATAAATATTAAGTACTTATTTCTATACAAGTTCAAAACACCCTGCTGGCATGGGGATGTTTGTTGTTGTTAGCAGAGTTCCTAACAACTTCGTTATGACAAGCTCTATGTGCTGATTTAGAAAATAAAAAAATATAAAAAAAAGACCTATACTACCTATAAGTCTTTCACATTCGTAAAAATATAGGTAATAAAGTAGATATTTTAGTTTTTTCTTTACCCACTTTGTTACGCTTTTGGTCCAGTTGACCCAGAGTGCCTTCAAAAGAAAAGGATCTCAAAATGAATCTGCCTACAATACCAATCTGTTACAATGTTATCATAGAAATAACACTCTTAATAGTGAAATGTTGAAGCCCATTACATAAAATGTATATCTTCTTATGTAAACTAACTTAATCCGCTCTAAGATTTTTAACCACCTTTTATAACTTCCTACACACACAGACACTACACATTCGCGAATGTTGCCATTTTTGTCATTTTGTAAATACATAAACCGAACATGCGCTGACCTCTACTTTGTGGCGATCGATAGCCGCTGTCCGAGCGCTAAATATGTAGCAGATGTAACTCGTACTGAATAAAATGTAGGAAGGGGTAACGTTGCTGAATGTACTCATTCGGAGAGTAATTTGTCGAGTTGATGAGTTTGAATCGACCGTGTAATATGGCCTTTAATGTTGACTTTACACCAGACTGAATACGTTGCAAAATTCCGGAAATACCTCAAAGCTAACACTAGAATGTCACAATGCATTAGAACAAATAACGGTATCTAGCCGCAGCAGGGTGACACTGCAATGCATAAAAGGACATAGCAACTCGCTAGGTAACGACGCATCTGACGAACTTGCTAGACGAGGATTCAGCACGGCAGTCTGTGGACCCGAGCCTGTCGTACCCATCCCCTTTAACCAAATACGTAGGTGGTTACAGGAGCTAACCCACACACAAGCGGAGTGCTCGTCCTCAACACCGGGCTGCAGGCAGTCCAAGGAAGTTACGCCATCCTTGGATAGCAGGCTGAACAGGCGTTTATTACCCCTGGACAGGAACGACTTGCGCCTGGTGACGGGGACTATCACGGGACACTACTCGCTAAACAAACACTTCCACACAATAGGTATAACGGACAGTCCTCCGTGCAGGGCGTGCATGGAGGCTGACGAGACCGTTGCGCACGTGCTCTTTGAATGCACGGGCATCACCCGGATTAGAACAGAAATCCTCGGGTCACCCAGATCTTACACTGATGTTCTAAACAGACCAGGAAATTTAATTATCTTCTTGAGGGAGGTGGGCTGGTTGAAATAACCACCAAACGGTCGCTATGACCCACGCACTATGGTCCACCTGACGAACTGAGTGCGGAAACCAAACCCTCTAACATAGAACTCATTCCGATACCTTAATTTGTTGTATCCTGCCCACTATAAGTCGTTTGACTTCATGGTCGACCCGAGCCGGGACACAAATTACGGTGGCAGCCAATTTACTGCCTACCAAATTAACCCGCAGCTTATTGATGGTCTGACATATGAAACACTTCTGGTAACTTCCACTACCAACTTTTAGAGAGTCTAATGAATAAAAGAACTTCCTTGTTCAAGAAGGCGTAAAATTAATTAGGTCCAGTTACATATAGCACAATAAGATTAAATTAAAAAACAAAAACTACCATAAAATGTTAAATAAATTACCTGTCGTTGAAAAAAAAAATTAAAAAAAATGGATAAGCTAAGTTGTCCGATTCAACCACAATTCAGAACAAAATACCATTAATACAAATTAAGTCAAAGAACATAACATTACGCCTGTTTTCCGGAGGTTCAGGCAGAGGTACCGGCTGTCATTTGTGGATTCTTGACTGTGTTGATAGAACCCGAAAGTTCAAGGGGTATCATGTCAGATGAGCAGTCATTGGTATCCGGTTAGGCTGGAAGCCGACCCCAACATGATAACTTAATATATGGCCCCAAAAATCACTTTAATTTCACCGCCTAGGCTCTCATGGTAATTGTGTTCCTACCAGCTCTAAAACCCGCTATATTAGCATGTCTGTCTAATTTACCGCTCGGGTGTCCTGGCGAAGCGATCTGTCTCCTGTTACGTCAAATCTAGACATGATAATTTATTGAAGCCATTAAACTCACAGACTATCTTCTGAGGGATTTGTCACTGGGGTTTGTTTAATCTTAGCCAACTAAAATGGAGATAAGTTGTGAAAAGGGAACATTAATTTCAGTGATTTGTTCGTCTCTGATTGGCTGAAAAGAAAAATGGTGGGTTATTCTTTTTAATGGATAAATTATTTAAGGCGGTGCTCATATTAATTATACCTCCTGAATGAATTTAAAGACTTTCAGGATATTGTGAAAGGAAAACAAATAAATAAGTACAGAAGATTAACGTTTTTTTATAATTAAAGTTTAGCATTCATGGTTTCGTATTACCAGACTTTTTGAACTCACTCTCTGTGTACAAATTCATTAAGGTCCAAATTCTGTCACTAAGAGTGACCACCTAATTAAAAGGATCGCTGCCTCACAAATGGGGTGATTCGTCTCCCCCGGTGACAATGCGATGGTAGAATTAATCACCGGTGATAAATTGATGCTGCTAATTAATTTGTAGTTGGTGATTAATCTTTGCTTTTGGCCTCTTTAATAATGTGACAAGCATAAAATATAATGTTCTGGTTAAAGAATAATACATTATTGATTCTTACCAATAAAAGGAATAAGTTAATAATAATAATTCCAAATTCATTTAAAATCCAAAGATACCTCTTTATATAGGGAAATACCCAAACATCAGTAAGTTATGTTTAAGTCCCATGCAACGAAGTCAAGCCTATTGCCCTATAAATACAAAAAAATGCCTCAACACAGAACCAAACTAACGAAACTCCACCATATTCCTCAGACATTTCATTTAGACCACTTACCTCGTTCCTCACATAGTTATGAACAAGTAATTTGTATCTGCATTAAACACAAAAATTACACAATTACAGTAGACACACTAAAATAAATTACATTTGTATTTCATAGATTCAAACAACAATTTAAAAATAATAAGTTCACATTTCATCAATATGTCGACATGTAAATGAAACAATATGGCCAACAGCTTAAAATTTAAAATAATAACAATAAAATAATTAGCAAAAGATAAATTTGATAGAATGATAGAATTCATTATAAATAATAATGTTACATTTATCGATTGATCAATAAATCAGAATGAACCAAATCCAATAAAATTTACCATGGTCTTCTCAACAAAATTAAAAATTACAGTTCAATAAAATTACAGCTCTTCTACCGCATATAGACACTTATTCAATAGGAATTCGTTTAGTTTTATTTTGAAGGTGCTACTGTAGACAGCACTTTTTATGTCTAAAAGCAACCTGTTGAATAATTTTACGGACTGGTATCGTAGACTGTGTTTAACAATTCTTATGTTATGATTATTGAATTTTTTATTCTTCAAGTCCAGTCTACGGGTGCGTTCCCTTATCTGCCGTTCTTTTACTGTCTCATAGTCTTGTATGTGTTTGGCCATATTACTCAAAACTACCAGTACATAGTGACTTGGTACTGTAAGTATGCCTAAACTGATAAAATGTTGTCGGCAACTTTCCTTTGTGAGATGCAGACCATAGCACGAATTGCACGTTTTTGTAGCACGAAAGCTCTTCTACTATTATATTCATAGCTGTTTCCGCAAAAAAGTATGCGATATCAAATTTTTGACTCCACCAACGCAAAATATACCATTTCTAGCTGTTCTATGCTGATTTCATTTCTCAGGGCTCTCAGAGCGTGCAGACGATACCGATGCATCAATTGCTTTTAATTCTGGTTTCCAGTTTAACAGTTGATCGATATGTATACCTAAAAATTTTACTTTGGCAACGAGCGCAATTTCGATTTCATAGACCTTGGGAGAGACATCTAAACTACCCTGCTGCCCTCTGTACCGCCGATCACGTAGCTACTTCGACCGTTAAGTCTTACAGCTGCGTCCCTCAGAGGATATTGCCACTAACTCTTAATATGGTCAAACTGCCCCCGTGAGGGTGGCAGGAGGCGTTGCACGGAGAATGGACGCTTACGAGCGAAGTGCTACTGAGTTTATTTATGTGTGTTTGAGATATAGATAGGTAGACGATGCCTGTATAATAAATTTGAAGAATTTTTGAACGCCTTGGTTACAACCACATGTTACAACAACGAGCCTGTGACCTGATCCTAAATAACGGAACCAGGGATGGAAGAAGAAAACAGAATATTTAACATCAGCTTGCATGCCCATAGGGGTAGGCAATGATATACTGTTTAGGTATACACACCGCCAGTTATTTTTAAATTCCCATTTCTCACAATGTATGAAGGAACCCTGGAAATGTCCGTTCACCTACATAACGCTTCTGACACCGCAATAAATGTACTTACTGAGCCCAAACCGTGTAAGAAATATAGATGTGTCGTCGAAATGAAAAAAAAGAAGTAGGTAGGTACATTTGTAACAACTCTTCTTCGCAATAAGAAAAGCTGAAGCCTTCTATTCAGCTCACTGGTCACGTATATCGTTAGATCAGTCAGGTCACGATTCAACAAACTTCAGCCTCAAGCTACAGAGTAACCTAAACACACATCACTTGTGTTCTCGCCTTGCCTTTTCCAAAAACTTGCATTTAATATTTATCGGGTTCTATAAAAGTAGATGCAAACCACTTAACTTTAGTACTCAGTTCGCACATCACACACACACACACAATATGCATGCGAAGAACGTTATTTTTAATAAACTCGGCGAGTAATTTTGAATATTACACATAACTTCTGAGGGTAGTCTACACCCCTTTAATTCAATTACCTCCCCCTAGTCTTGTATGTACAGATGTTGAGGAGTCAACAATCGCATTAGTAATGGTTAAGGAGATAATACAATATTGTAAGATGCTGTTAAACCATTATGTTTGAACGTTAAGATGTAATTCAATCTGTGGTCTATGATCCCGTGTCTTATTGACAACTGTCGCAGAGACCTGCATGACTTGATTAATAATTATCAAGTTTTGCCAAAATTCGACGACATTTGTGGATTACGGCCTACTCCCTCTTACAGAGAAGGAGGCCTATGTCCTAGCAGAGGGAACATTATAACCCGATCATGCTATATTTACGTATTAGGATATGCCTTTGCAATTTCAAGGACCTTTCATGCTTCAGAGAGAAAATAAAACCATCGATCCGGGTTGTACCACTATTATCACCTCTAAAAGCAATGGACGAAGGCAAAATCTCGAAATCAATGTTCGCCATTCATTGCGGCGACGCATAACAAAGAAACATCTGAACTATTTTCCACGAAGATCTTTTTAATCTTAAATGTGTTCAGCGCAGTCAACACATCCGGCTAATAAAGGCTACACTTTTTGTCATGAACTACTCAGTTATCGCTTACTCGGAAACTCGCGGAAACCCGATAAGCGTGGCCTTGTTATAATAAGAAGAATCTAATAACGGGCCTAGCATTGCAAATTACTTTATCCTACGTTGAAACTTGGAACCTCTTTTCACGCTTTTAGTTAGTATTTATTTATAGGTATTTTGAGTTGAACAATTAGTAAGAGGTCTTTGGGTACTCTCGGGAAAATGCATCCACCGTTTTTGCCGTCTTATGCTTAATTTTTAAATTGTGACTCATTAAGGATAATTTTGAATCAAGGTTGCTGTAACACAAACTGCACATGCAAAAATACACAGATAATAACGATTAGTATTTGTAGATTATACGTATATGTATACACCGTGATATTATAGTCGTCTTACAAAGGGCCACTCGATGTACCCAACATAAAATACGTCTAAGAGCATTTAAAAAATTGTTACAATATTGTATAATTTTTTTTAAATGAATATTTAGTAGTCATTGGATACATGAAGTGGGCTGCTTTTGTAAGACGATTAAAATGTCACGGCGTATAATGTGTGTATTTTTCGTAGGTATTGAACTCAGAGCACAGCATAGCTGCTTATTAGCTACTGTGCAGGATTGTGAACTTGCAATCGGCAGTCAATACAAATACAAAATGGATCTGCCAATTTTATCATCTTCAGATTCAGAAGTTCTTTCCCATACAGGGCTATACCCAAAAATGGTGCCTTTTTTATGGCACTCTAACGCCACCTTGTTAGATGTGTAGATTACTTCGTGACGTAACTTGAGTCCAGGTAGTGTTCAAACTATAAAATAAACAAGTTAAGGGCGTAAAAAGCACAAATATTTTCAGTTTTGTTAATAAAATACTCATGACATTGTCATGGTGAAGTGTAACTTGGTGTCGCACGACGCCACTTACGCCAATATGATGCAACTTGAGTCCAATAGACTTTGTACTATGAAATAAATAGTATAGGACCATTAAAAGTCATATTTTCAGTTTGCTAATTAAATACACCTTATAGATTAGGGCGCATAACTCGAGACGGATGTACTTTAGAGCTGAGCTGCCATAGTAACTATTGTTTGTATGGAAGTTCTCTATACATCTAATAAGCATTAGTGTGCCATAAAAAAGGCACCATACATTTCAGGCAAAGCCCTTAGGTAGCTGATAAGGTAGAAGCCTTTAATGTAAGAGTATGTATTTGTTGCAGCATGGGGCGAAACTCTGCTGTCGCTGCCGAAGCGCTGGCTCAGCACCCAGGTGTATGGGTCAGACGACGAGGACTTTCAGGTAAGATCACTAGTCTACACACTGTCACAAATGTGAGGAACCTCTTTGTTGAAAGATGTTCAAGTCTATTATCACTATGCTTTAAACACTAGCATCTTTAAACAATTTAAAGTGAACGCCGAAGGCTAGTAGAGAATGCCTTGTAGCATAAATTCCACCCATGTACTATAACACTACTGTAAGTGAAGTTTAAATTATAAACGAATAACGTAGAAAAGCAATAAAGACTTATGTATAACCGGCTTTTGAATCTAAACGAATCATCAACATTCACCTGACCGACGTACACTGAAGGACGTTTCTTGAATAAGCTAGTCAGTTAGTTGAAAGTAACTAAACGTAGGACTCTCTAATAACGGCTAGTAAATAAATAATAATAATACCAGCAAGACGTGTACATTTGTCTCCACGCTTGCTAAAGGCGTATTGGCGATTTTAGACTTAAATAAATTATAAGTCCTCACGATGTTTTACTTTACCGAAGTTCACTGATATCCAAGATAAACTCCAGTCCTATAAATTGAAAAAATGACATTGGTACTTACCTGGATTTGAACCCACAACCTCCAACCTCGTGCATGAGAGGCGAGGCATTAACCACTGACCCATCACGACAACCGGCTAGTAACTTATAGAAATAAGCCTAAATCTCGTTCCAGAATGTCCAACTGGCGAAGCTGCCAGTCCCAGATCTGGAGACGACGATGGAGTCGTACCTCGAGTTCGCCTCCGTGGTGGTGAGCCAGCAGGCGCTGGAGCACTCGCGGGGCCTGCTGCGGGGGTTCATGGAGGAGCTGGGCCCGCGCCTGCAAGAGACGCTCACGGATAGGCAGAAGGAGATGGACAACTGGGTAAGACAGCCGAATATGGAATAAATGAGCTAGAGTCTGACGCTTATGATTATTGATATTAATAACTGAGACTGGAATCACACACTGAGGGGTGTTGTTTTGAGATTTCTTTGTTTTTGCCAGCGTTTGGGCTACACTGCAGTTTTGTTGTGAAACATCACTTGGAATAGATAAATAAATACTAAAATGTTCTGAACATTGCACAAAAAGAGGCATTATATTCAAACTTAAATAATCTAATTAAACCTGAAAACATTTTTCGTTTCTTACCTAGGCTACCTATTACCAATAACATTGCATTGTGTTCTAAATAGCAAAGGACAAGCATAACCAAGCTGCCTTGTGTTGTGATTAACAAAGTGCGATACAATTTGTCTGCAGGTGACATTCATGTTTCCTATCCTTTCCTCTCCTATCCTTCCCTTCAGTAACACCTTAAAGATCTTCATCATTTCGAAGACGTATAGAGGTTCAGCAAATAAAACTCAAAACGCTTATCATAGCCGTTAAAGTTTTCGTTCACAACCCAAAACATCGTTACGTCAACACTATTGTTCTAAATACTCGGCCGCGCTTAGCCCTTTCAACATGACGCCTTTACAACTACCTACTTAAAATGAAAACTAAACCTATAATAATTCTTCTGTGCCTCATAACTCAAGTGCTTCAAACTAATGGATTGATACAACTCAAGAACTCATTAGCGACTAGTGACAGCCCGCTGTTGTTGAAGATATTGCAACTGGTGGACGCCGCGACCAGCGACGAACATTTACTCCAAGTAACGCTCAAACTGTTGCGAAGTCTTTGTGTTTGCATGCGAGAAACTTTGAAAACGAAGGAGGATTATTCTAATATTGGCAACCATTCTTTAGAGCCCGTCGAGTCTAACGGCAACGAGGGTAAAGTATACGACCTCTATAGAAATATATATAATAACACCTGCTTTAATTTAAGACAAGAATTGACTAATCGTACTCATAAATTCATCTTCGACGAAGAATCTGCGTTTTTGAATCACACTAACTGTGGAAAAGATGACAAAAATGAATCATACAATAAAAGAGACGACAGTGACAAGTCTTCCACTGTGAAACACTCAAAACCGTCAAGACTGGAACAAGTATTATTTAAAGCACTCGTGCAAACAAAGGATCTCCATGAATATAGATTAAGAAGATCCAACCTATTTGGTAAAGGAACTCCACAAACAAAAAGTACTTTACAACACTGCCTTATAGTCATACTGACTTTATATCCTAATGAGCAAGAAATATCTTCAATAAAATACAACATCGATGAAAAGGATTTAAATAACACACTTCATGCAAAATCGCCGATAGATATAGATATAATAGACACTAAGCATGATCAAAAACGTAAAGAAAAGTATGAATTTATCAAACCAGAAAAAATCTGTGAGTGTAATATACAATCTCTTTACATTTTTTTAACTGAAAGTGATCGAAAGGATCTCATAAAGGTGTATAAATTTATCCGCAAACGTGATACTATAAAGATATATATAGAAGTAAATATAGGACAAAACCATACTGATTTAATTAATAATTGTTGTGAAAATGGTACTACTATTCCACAGTGTAAAAAAGATTTCACTAAGCAATCAAACTTTTTTGACGATAGTTACATAAATACCATCACAAATATTAAAAGCCTAGTAAAGCAATACGAAATTGAATTAAACGATACCACGCATCATAACATATCTGTCACAACAGTTCAAGATGAAAATAAAGAAGAAAACATAGTCATAGGATCTACAACAAGGCCAAGTACTAACGCTAATCGAATAAACCACAAACAAAATGACATACACGTGTCAGTTACAAAATCTAACGAATCTAACAAACTTGGCGAGGTTACTCAAGCTATTGTAGCACTTAATGATTTCTTGTCAAAGCAAACTACAAAAAGCTATTTGCAAATTCATCAAACTGATAAAACTGACTCCGATAAACCATGGACGGATTTTGTGTTAAAAGAAAAGCAGCAGCAGCAAGAGATCACTACCATGTACAACCCAATCTTTGTTCGTACCGCATTGAATGTAAAAGGCCAAGAAGAAAAATCTCAACATGAATCGACAAGTTCACTACCGCATGAAAATAACAAAGTTGCAAACAATGAAAAATATGTAGTTGAAACTGCGACAACCTTTAAGCAACACAAAACCAGCATCAACAAAGAAAAAAATGAATTACTAGGTGCCACCTTGCTAATTTCTCAAGAAAAACATGAAGTTAAAGAACTGCAACAACCATCAACTTCAAGAATTGATATGGAAAAAGTTGTCAACAATACTTTTACAATTGATTCTTCTTTAACAAATAATGATGTGAATATGGAATTGTTTACCGTTGATGTTATACAAAACACAACTATAGCCAATCGAGTTAATAGTACAGTGCCACTCACATCTAATGATAATGATAAATTGACAGAATTTACATCACCATCATTTCATACTAATAAAACCTTAATACGTGATTCAAGAATAACTCAAAATACTGAAAATTATTTAGAATTACCTGAAACAAAAAAAATATCAGGAACAACAAACCCTATTTTCCAAGAAACAACAATGAAAGCAAAATATCAGAATATATCAACAAATACGATACTCAAACCGTTAACAAAAATTTCTTCGCTCGATTTTACGAAATTGCACAGCCAATCAATTCATGATGATACGGAAGGCATAAATACTATTGATAGAGTAACCACCGTAAAATCAATGAGTACGGTTGCTTCTTATATTGAGGAGCCTTATGAGCACACTGTGCAAAAAATACGAACAAAATTTACAAAAAATGGCATAACAGAAATATCACTCATAGAAACAACATTGACATCTGACTTATCTGTGAATATCGAAGAGAATAAGGTTACTGAACAAGGCACAGTTCCAGCTTTAATACGAAATGTATCTGACAATGAAAAAATCATAAGAAGCATAGATGGCGTTACATCTAAAGAAGAACTAGAAATGGCATTTAATAAAACAGTGCCTAAAAATATAATGACTACATTTCAAAATAGAATGCCTACTAAGAATGTAGCTAGTACGGAATACATAACAACATCAACCTGTTTTCCAAACCCTCTAACAAATATACACGATAAACAAAATAATCAATCGACTCAATTGTTTCACACAGCAATTAGCACTGAACCGTATACTGAAACCGAACGTGAGACTTATAAAATAAAAACTTCACCTTCACATAAACATTCAGCTACTATTAGTTTTTCAGAATTTAACACGACAAGCGAAGACATTCAAAGTACTGAAGTTTCCAGAACTTTGATCTCTGAGTCAGTAAACAAACAAACTGTTAGTGATACTACTGAAATAAATTTTGTTGATAATGAATATAGAATGGAAAATTATATTGAAATGCCAGAAATTCAACAATCTGAGAAAACGAATACACTTAGTGAAAGACTCGTTATTAAAACGAATGAAAGTAACTTTATATCTGAACCTTCAAATATTAACGAAAATAGTGATTTAGAAATCATATCCAATTCGAAAGGAGTGAACGAGAGTAGAACCAGTGATATACTAGAGATTATGAACCTAACAAGTGAAAAACCGTTAACGAACCACGAATCAGAAACTGAAGAAGCTCTAGCATTCGATAGCACATTTGAAATAACAACTATTTCAGAAATGGAGAGGATAAGTGATGAACTCTCGAATAATGAATTAAAAGTAACGAAAAATGATTTGAAAGCATTGCCACGAGAAGAGTCATTCGTGAACAAACTATTAGGCAAAGATGTATCTCGCCATATTCATATATCACCGGAAGAGACTCTCACATTGACAAATAATTTAAGTTTAAATACACATACAGACTCTTTTCCAAAAGTTGATGACAACGTATCAAAGACACTTTCAAAACAAAATGCGAGATCAACAGTTGAGTCTCCACCATCCCATAGTTCAACTTCTACAGTTGAACTTCTAGAGTTCACTCGTGACTATATCACAATAAACGAAAATATTTCAGCTGATGATTTGGCGATACACAACGATACATTCATACATAAAGAATTAAGTACGTTTCCAGAAAGTGAAACGGAACTGCCAAAGACTAATAGTACCGATAAAACTTTTATTCATGCTTTTCATTCATCGAACTATTTTACAACTGAATTTACTAAAAAAGTCGATAAGAAAGTAACTACTATGGGAATGAAAGCACAAAATAAAAATCAGACCGACGAATTCCTTACAATACCAACATCAACATTGGTTACGGTTTCTTCATTAGAATCAGTAAATCATGCCACTTTAAAAACAAAAAACATAAAGGAAATTACTGTGACAAGAGCTAAGAAGAAACATCACGAAAACTTAATATTAGATGATATTATGACAGATAAATTACTGCCATCCTCAACACATACAGAACCTACAACGTGGAACGTATCACTTCATGAAGAAATAGATTATTTTGGAAATAAAGGTACGAATGTAACGCAGGGAAACATTGGAAACAAATCTAGTACAGACAACATTGAAATAAATGACGTAACGGAAGCATCAAACAGTTTATACCTTGAAAAAGACAAACTAATGCCAGATGTTAAGAGTGCACCGATAATCACCTCAACACACAAGACATTTAATGTAAAGAACTGGTCTTCTCCAGAAACACTAACGTATAGCGAGAACAAAAAATATATGATCACTACAGTATCAGGACCTGAAATCAAAGACTTAACGAACAACTCAGATGTTGAAGAATTTAAAGAATCAACTTCATTCACCCCAGAAACAATATTCGCAGCAGTAAGAGCATCGACGCCTGCCACTATAAATTCAACGAATGTAATGGAAAATACTACAATAAATAAGCAATTAACAATATCAGACATGAACACAAAGCAAATACTAGAAAACTCTTATATTAAAACGACACAATACTCTTTCATAGAAACATTTCAAACAACTCAGGCAGATGCACGAAATAACGCAACAATTACAGACCCACTAGTTAGATCAAATGTTGTGACGATAACAGAAGACTTAGGTGAGCCCAGTGCTACTCTGACATCGCAAGTAACAGATTTTGTAAGCAAAACATTTAATAAACGTGATCAGTTACTTGAAAAAGAAGCAGAATCCTCAATAGACACAACGACAAGCGAGTTAGTAAAAATGCAATTTCACTTCGATGAAAGCAAGATTACGCCAGCTTATGATATTACTAAATCAATAATTAACGGAACAAACGTAAATGGTAGCACAGAATCATCTTTTTATAAACCCCACAGAATGGAAACTACTTTGGTAAACAAACCCTTCATTTCTTATGTGACGGAAAGTATAACACTATCAAGAAATTTACCAAAAGGTATTTCAACATTCACAAAAGCGAATAAAAACTATACTGAAAATTCAAATGCCAAACGTCCAAAAAATATAAATCGTAAAATAAAATTTAAAAGTCCTGTTGCATTTGAACTAAACATTCGTGTAGGAGTAGAAGCGAATAAAGACGGAATCAAATTTTCAGTACTTGATGAAAAGGAAACAGTGTACAACAAAAGTGAATTACGATTACCAATAACAACTTATTTCAATTCAAATCGGTCTGGTGATAATGACACTATAGAAACATTATTAAAATCTGAAATAAAGTTTGATAATGAGACTAAAATTAATAATACAGCATCGTTAAATTATAAAATAAAAGACACTGTTTTGAAAAACATGAACCCGAATCGGCGGTCTAATTACGTTAACAAGGAGGATCTGAGTCGAATTGCCGCAATCATGGATAAACTGTCAAGGAATCCACCGGTGGTAAATACGAAATTTCCGCAAAGTACGAAAACACAAAAAATATTTGTAGGGAATACAAACATTAATGAAGAAATACAACCGCACCAAATTAATACAACCAGTTTTAATGCGTCTACAACATCAATCCACAATAACTTTACTAATATTATACATAAAAGCAAAATCCCTGGTTTTCTAACTGAAGAGCTCGCAATTAATCATATTAATTCAATTTACAAAGAACATATTGAACAATTAAAAGAAAGTATGAATTACACGAAAAATGGAAACTTAACCGGGACAGACATTCTAAAAAAGTTTTACCAAGCGATAATAACTCTTCCAGTAACAGGAAATATTGACAATTCAAGCTTAAACATGTCTGGGGTTAATAGTACCTCACACAAGTATGAAAATAAAGAAGATTTAGAAATGGGCTATTCAAAATTATTTCGCGTTAAAACTAATTTAGTGAATAAAAATAAAACAAACAAAACTTCAATTTTAATAAAGAAAAAATTAGACAAGTTGCTTAAAAAGATACTTAAAGGAAAACATTTTAGCAAAAGTCAAATGCGGAAGTTAAAAAGGAAATTATTTAAGAATCTTACGAGTGAGAAGAATATTACCAGAGCAGATAAGTTTCATAACACTGTCAAAACAGAAAGTTATGATAATACGACTTCTGATAGTGATAAATTAAGCACAAGTTTTAATTCTACTACGATAGAAGTTGGCAATGTTACACGAATACAGAATGTAGAAACTTTCACATCTTCGAGTTCGATTGGCAGAAACCCTAACAAAAAAAATACAACACAAGGTGACGAGAAAATGGTAAAAGGAATCACCAAAGAAACTGCAGTGGAAGTAAGATATAACACCATAGACAAACAAATTATACAAGGCGCAAGACGGCTTTTTAGTACACTTAATAATGACAGCTTATTGTCCTATCAAATAGAACTAGAGTCGTCTAAACTCAAGCCTGAAACTATATATCAAAATACGTCCACAGAGACAAACATCGGTTTTAATAAATATGTGACAGTCATTACACCTTATGAGAAAGCACCTTTAATTACTGAAAAACTATTAAAATTAGGAATGATTAATAGCGAAATAGATAAAGATTTGTCGAAACCTGAAAATGAATCGAAGGACGACACAAGTGAGAAATCAAATACTATTCTTAATTCAAGTTATGTTTTAACTAAAACAGCAGTGACAAAAGGAAAGCAAAGTGTATTCAAGGGTGTTAATGAATTCATAGAAGAACTAAATGGTGTTTCAATCCAAGAAAACAATAATATAACTTCATCATACGTTGATGTTCATTCAACAGCAAAAATTACAAATAAAGGAAAAACCTATTATAATCTGTCTACTATTGTGACTGATGCTGGCAATACAATGGCTGTAAACACCAAAAGTAAAACAGCTTCAACCAAATATGGGACAATGACAGCACAATTTCAAACTACTGCTGCATTTTATGCTACTGATACACCTTTTTTCATAACAGAATTAGAAAATACTGCACAGAATAAATTCCCCAGTGACAACGAGGACTCAAAACATACTGTCCCAATGACCACTGTAAAGTCAAACACTTTCGATAAGTCTGAATTTCAATCTGACTATAATGCGGCTGTAGTAACTTTTCCACTAACGTCTAGCATATTAACAATAACAGAGGTGCCGACTCAGTTAAATGAACCGAATGAAAACATTACACAAACCATACATAAAGTGACAACAAAAATCCATGATATAATGAAATATTATAAAATAATCAAAAGTACTACCAACATACCCAGTGCCAAGTCAGTATTATCAAGTCCACCAGACTTTGATGTGTCAACAAAATATAACCCTGAAGGTCAAAGTTCAAGTGTTAACATGCGCAAGCCTATTGTCATGATTTTTACCGACACGCTCAATAAACAAAGATATAAAGAAACTGTAACTGAAAAATCACTAGATATGAAAAAAAGCCATGATATTAAGTATAAAAATCTGTTCGAAAATGACTTTAATTATGTCACCGATAAAAACATTATAAACAGTAGTAATACCGATTATATCAGTACAAGTACCCCCAATATCGAAGAACTGAAACCAACACCGCAAATGTTTTATGGTTTAAGTACATTGCTACCTGAACTACAGAGTTTAAGCATCACCAAGAATGTGTCAGCTGAATATAATTTCCCCAGAAATGTCATCTTTGCCATAGCAGATAGCGACGAATTCACCGGCACACTTAATAAAAAAATATACAAGGGAAAAATAAATAGAAAGGAAAATTTTTCAAAAGAAATAACAAACAAAATGAACGATCAGTTTGAAATAACAAAAACCTTTATTACCACATATCCTTCAAACATCTCCATGAAAATTAGTGAAGAAGACATCAATACACAATCTGCAAATCATTTCATCAACATTGCAGACAAAGAAAGCGACAACCGACATTCTTATGTAAGTACTCTAGATATGGATAAATATGTAGAAAACATTACGGAAATACCAGCCGTTTCTAAGAAGACTCAACCACCATTCACTCAAATACCAACAAAAACATTGATAACAGAGCAAAAAAAAGATGGAAATGGCTTAGAACATGAAATACAAGTTATAAACGGTTCAAATTATAATAATACTACAACCATAAAAAATACTGAACAGCAACATTTGTCTACAAATACTTCAAACCAGACAGATTTTTTTTTTGAAATCTTTAGTGATCAAAAGGGGGCTCATCAAAGTTCACAAAATATAAACAAAGAATACTTAATACCAGAGAAAATATTTGGAAATGGTAATGATATCAGTACTGCCACTGACAAGTTACCTACTAAAAGTATTGCTTACATAAAAACATCAGAAAAAATATTGCCTCCACAATTTCATAAAGTTTTAAATAAACCACTTACTGTAACTCAGAAATTAATTACCACCACGCATATACCGCTTGATGATGACTCTGTTGATAGGGATGCTTTCATGGAAACAACCATAGAAAAGCAAAATGGTTCGAAGACAGAATCAACCTTTATAGTAATTGACTGCTACACTAATCCTACAGATATAGCAGAGAAAAAAGTAAATAGGAACGTGAAGGATAATACTAATCTTAAAAACTTAAAGGTTGATATTGACAAAAATGAAACACACATTAACTTCCACAATGACATTAGGAACAATAGTTACTCATCGCTACAGAAAACAGGGAACAATGTAATACACGATAATGAAACTAAACACTATATAAGTTTAGATATTGATCGAGTTAAATCTACAAGTGTTAATACAGCCACAACAACAGTTACTACACCAACATTCCAAGATAATGAAAAAGCTGCCAAAAAACTTCAGTCAAATGAGATATTCGTTGAAAACTTTATGCAGCCATCAAACTTTCATGATGAGACAACGTCGCCACTACCTAGGGGAATATATAAAAACGTCAGTACTACAATATCAAATATTTTGCAAAACAGCACCAATCTGCCGCTTGTATCAAAATTTGATAGTTCGTCTGCAATGATTCCAAATATTTACTTTTTAGATCCCTATACAACGCAAATAGTCGCAAGCCAAATTATTGAAAATAAAGACGTACTTAAAAACGTAAATTATCAAATTTTTGTGGATAACTTTACCGAAAATAACAAAATTAGTAGCAAGAATAGCCCAATCGCCACACAGTACATTACTGGGGTGACTGATAATGTAAGTCAGGTCACTAAGGTATCACCAGCTACACATGGAGATAATACAAGTTTTAGAGAGATTAGAAAATATAGCAAAGTACTGGAAACACATTTAAAAAATACAAATAAATCGCAATTGCTTTACTTTGCAGACAACTCAGGGAATGTGACTGGTACCAAAATAAGAAATATTATTAATGCTAGCAAAAATATTGCATATGATCAACGTGATGCTATAGTATCAATTGTACAAAATAGATCAAACAAGTTACAAGATGAAACGTCCAGGAATAATACTAAAAATCATTTCTTTTTAAACGTTCATGACGGTGAAAAAAATATTTCTGTCATTCATACACCAACACTAACTCACGTAAAAGTTACTAAAATAAGTCCTTTAAACACCACAACTGTTAATTTGAAACCAGAAGTAGAAAAACTTTTACTAGTATCACGGACGGACCGTACTTATCAAAACGGAACTAAAGGAAAAGATTTTCGCAGCAATTTCAAAAGTATTTCACCAATCGAGAGTAGGGACTTTAAACGTAAAAAAACTATAGAAATATTTAGCTCACGTCTAAACAGGCCAAATAATTTATTCACCACGGCAACTGCGGTAACAAAAAATATAAGGTACAACACATATCGGCCAATTAGTAAAGAAGAACTTGAATTGCTTAAGTACTACAGCGAATCCGTTTTAAATACGGCTCTCAATAAACAAGTTGACGAAAAACCACACCGTCAAGTTCCAGGTTTTAACAATTCTAGTGCTGTACTAAGAAGTGGCGTCAATAATTTGCAGTCAGAATCCAAGCCAATTCTACGAGAAACTAATTATTCAGGGGTTGATAGAATGATACATGTAGAAAAGCAAGACCATGGTGACAAAGGTTTACACCTAGCATTAGACAGGAAAATGAATTTAAACCAACCCATTGAAATTATTAAAATTCCACATTCTGCAGAAATTGATAGAATTTCACATCCAATACTGGAGATTAATATAAATTCACCACAGATAAGGACTAACGGAGATTCACCTCCAATGATTGAAATAAATGGAAATCCACTTCCGATGGAAATTAACAGAAATTCAGTGCCGATGGAACTTAATCGAAATCCAGTGCCGATGGGAATTAGCAGAAATTCAGTGCCGATGGAACTTAATCGAAATCCAGTGCCGATGGGAATTAACAGAAATTCAGTGCCGATGGATATTAACAGAAATTCAGTGCCGATGAATACTAATATAAATGCAGTGCCGATGAATATTAATTTCAATCCAGTGCCAATAGAAATCAACAGAAATTCAGTACCGATGGTTAACAGAAATTCAGTGCCGATGGATGTAAACAGAAATTCAGTGCCGATGGATAGTAATAGAAATCCAGTGCCTTTAGAAATAAACAGAAATTCAGTACCGATGGATATTAATAGAAGTTCAGTGCCGATGGATATTAACAGAAATTCAGTGCCGATGGATAGTAATATAAATCCAGAGCCTTTAGAAATAAACAGAAATTCAGTACCGATGGATATTAATAGAAATTCAGTGCCGATGGATATTAACAGAAATCCAGTACCGATGGATATTAACAGAAATTCAGTGCCGATGGATATTAACAGAATTTCAGTGCCAATGAATATTAATGTAAATCCGGTGCCAATGGAAATCAACAGAAATTCAGTACCAATCGTTAACAGAAATTCAGTGGCAATGGATGTAAACAGAAATTCAGTGCCGATGGATAGTAATAGAAATCCAGTGCCTTTACAAATAAACAGAAATTCAATATCAATGGATATTAACAGAAATTCAGTGCCGATGTATATTAACAGAAAATCAGTACCGATGGAAATCAACAGAAATTCAGAACCGATGGATATCAACAGACATTCAGTGCCAATGGATATTGGCAGAAACTCAGTGCCAATGAATAATAATCAAAATCCAGAGCCGTTAGAAATTAACAAAAAATCAGTACCGATAGATATTAATAGAAATACAGTGCAAATGGATATTAACAGAAATCCAGTACCGATGGATATTAACATAAATTCAGTGCCGATGGGTAGTACTCAAAATCCAGTGCCTTTACAAATAAACAGAAATTCTGTATCAATGGATATTAACAGAAATTCAGTGCCGATGGATATTAACAGAAAATCAGTACCGATGGAAATCAACAGAAATTCAGAACCGATGGATATCAACAGACATTCAGTGCCGATGGATATTGGCAGAAACTCAGTGCCAATGAATAATAATCAAAATCCAGAGCCGTTAGAAATTAACAAAAATTCAGTACCGATAGATATTAATAGAAATTCAGTGCAAATGGATATTAACAGAAATCCAGTACCGATGGATATTAACATAAATTCAGTGCCGATGGGTAGTACTCAAAATCCAGTGCCTTTACAAATAAACAGAAATTCAGTATCAATGGATATTAACAGAAATTCAGTGCCGATGGATATTAACAGAAAATCAGTACCGATGGAAATCAACAGAAATTCAGAACCGATGGGTATCAACAGACATTCAGTGCCGATGGATATTGGCAGAAACTCAGTGCCAATGAATAATAATCAAAATCCAATGCCGTTAGAAATTAACCAAAATGCTGTACCGATTGATATAAACAGAAATTCAGTGCCAATGAACATAACCATAAATTCAGTGCCGATGGATATGAACAGACATTTAGTGCCAATGAATATTAATGTAAGTCCGGTACCAATGGAAATCAACAGAAATTCAGTACCGATGAATATTAACAGAAATTCAGTACCAATGGATATTAACAGAAATTCTGTGCCAATGGATATTGACAGAAATTTAGTGCCGATGAGTAATAGTCGAAATCCAGTGCCGTTAGAAATGAACAGAAATTCAGTACCGATGGATATTAACAGAAATTCAGTGCCAATGAATATTAAAGTAAATCCGGTGCCAATGGAAATCAACAGAAATTCAGTACCGATGGATATCAACAGAAATTCAGTACCGATGGATATTAACAGAAATTCAGTGCCAATGGATATTAACAGAAATTCAGTGCCGATGGATACTGACAGAAACTCAGTGCCAATGAATAATAATCAAAATCCAGTACCTTTAGAACTTAACAAAAATTCGGTACCGATGGCTATTAACAGAAATTTTGTGCCAATGGACATTAACAGAAATCCAGTGCCAATGGAAATCAACAAAAATTCAGTCCCGATGGATACTAACAGAAATTCAGTGCCGATGAATATTTATGTAAATCCGGTGCCAATGGAAATCAACAAAAAATCACTACCGATGGATATTAACAGACATTCAGTGCCAATGGATATTAATAGAAATCCAGTACCGATGGATATTAATAGAAATCCAGCGCCGATGAATATTAATAGAGGCTCAGTGCCGATAGAAAATGCCAGAAATTCAATTCCTCAAAAAAAATACAGAAACTTTATTCCTGAGGAAACTAACAGTAATTCAGTTCCAAGGGAAATCAATAGGGACTCGCCTCGGATAATTGAAATTAATAGGTATATATCTCCAACGCTGAACTTGAATAGGAATTCACCTTCTGTGATAAACCTGCCCTCAATGATTGACAATTACAGGAATTTACCCTCAATGATGGATAAAAATAGAAATTCACCCAAAATGGCTAACAATAATAAATATTTATTGGCCGATAACAAGAATTCTTCCTCAACGATAACCAAGCCATGGATCTCAATATCACAGTTCAACAGTAATGGGAACTCACCCTCAATGATTGACAATAATTCAAATTTGCCCCAAATAATTACTAAAAATCAAAATTCACCATCAATACTTAACAGTAATAGGAATCCATCCTCAATTATTGACATTAATAGATATTCATTGGTTGTTAACAAGAATTCCCCTTCAATTGTTCACAATAAATGGAATTTCCTATCAATGATGAGTAATAAGAATTTGCCTTCTACTGAAGGCAAAAATACGAATGCACCCTCGGTGATTAATAGTAATGACAAATCACCAATAGGGATTGATGATAAGAGAAATGGACCTACAGTGACCGACAATATCAAGAATTGTCGTTCAATGGATGCCAATATGGTTACTCTTCATTCACCACCAACGGTGAAAACTAATAAGAAATCAGCACCGATGAATGACTACAACCAGATAACTAATTCGACGGTTAAAACTAAAATTATTTCACCACGTAATATGACTGGAATAAAAAAATCAGAAGCTATTGTGGCAGCTAAGAAAAAAATACTACCTATGAAGGAAATCAAAAGAAAACCGTTATTAACTTTTGTAAATAATAAAAAACCACTTTCGATTAAAGGAAAGAATAAAAAAACGCAAGGAGCTTTAGAAATAAACAGAAATAAACATTCAAATGTTGTTACGAAGAACTTTAAGCAATTTGGTTCACAGAAAGAAATACTTTTAGATTCTTTTGAGAAAATCAACCCTTATGCTGTGAAAATAAAGGAACCGAAGTTACAAAAATCTGGTTCGAAGCAAATGAAAATAGGCACCAGAAGGAAGGCGGTGATGACCCTGAATACACAAGACTTTCTGTCACAACATCGTTATGTGACACCACGAAGCGGTTTACAAGAAAATACAAAACTACACCCAAAGCCCCGATCGAATCTAAAAACCATATTGAGACCGAGATTTGATAACACTATAGGCAAAGCAGCAAAATTATTGGAGCATAAATTTAAGCCCAAACCTGTATTCATAAATAATGAGATCTTCCAAACAAACTCAATGACACATCGTCTCTCAAATAAAATACAACAGGTAGTGCATCCACGACAGAATATCCAACAAATGGGAATGATGACAAAGAAAGCCAAAGTAAATAAAAAAGACATAGCAGATCCAATGAGTTTCATGTTTACTGCTGACTATATGAAGATGACGAGACGACCAGCGTTCAATGAAAGGTTACGAGTTCGGAAAGGTTCGAATTTCTTCAAAAATAACTTCACTCCTTCTCCATCTTACAGAAGGAGCAATGGCGAGCAGTCAAGCACAGAAGCTGGCAGGACGCGCCGGCACGGGAGAACTATATTCTTTTTGAGTCCCACTGTGTCGTATGACCAATATAATTAAGTTTTCTAAATCAATATAGTTAGTCGAAATATTTTGCATTATATTTTTTTTTGTGATAGTGATAAGTAGTCAATAAAAATATTTTACTTTAAATTACCTACTACTTTTATTTTAGCATTTTAGATCCTAGGTGTCCTAGAGTTTATTCTACCCTGGTATATATCCTATCTATCTTTATTTATTTAATATAACCGCAATATAAGGAGTGATTATCTAGAATCTAAGAATACTTTAAAATCGAAAGCTTTTGATTTACACGGTGCAAGTTAATTGACTGCATATCATAAAATTGAAGCATCAATTGACTGGCACCCTCTAAATAACACGTACCTACAATTGTTGCACGATACGGGCAAGTTAGTTGCCGTTCAAAACTGGTGTAAACGTGCCGTTTATATTTACCGTACAATCATTTTGAAATGAAAATGTTCTATAATTCACTGACGAGTGCGGTATGAGCGAAAGTTAATGAAAAAAAAAACATTCTTTAAAATTTAATGAAATATTTGGCAGCGCAATCACGGGCAATACTTGAATCAATAGTATAACTCTGTGTTTAGACTAGGCGAAACTTGCATACAATAATTGCCTTAATGTAAACAGGAGTCGCATGCAATTATTGAATGGCAAAACTTGCATTCAATTATTGTATGCCATTTTATGGCAATCGCACGCGTGTCAACACTTCATGCAATTCTTGAATGGCAATAATTGAACGTGCTTTATGGCATGCGATTATTACTGTTAAACGCTTCCGAAACTTGCACCATGTAAATGGGGCTTTATGCAGTAAACATTGTACACTGCAGCACTACATGGAAAGTAGGCTGACCCAATTGATTCAATTACATGTTGTATGTGAAACTAGTCTGTTCCCCACTATAATTATTTTACAATGTTTGTAAATATGTGAGCACCATCTATCGCATAATTAATGTATCTGTCGTTGCTTCTTTTTTAATTATTTTTACCTATTGTGGTATAGTAATTTTATTCCAGGTGCATCGTCTTCACTTATAATTAACTAATGAACCTATAAAAAATATTGTAAAACATTTTAAAAGAGTAACGGTGGTGTTTCTTGCCCATTCTTCTTCATACGAAAACTACGTTTTGGAAGGGGCGACTAGAATGAATTCTATTTTTTTGTAATTTCTTTATTCGAAAAATTGACGTTCTAAAGTGCTATATATAAGGGCCTTTTTGAAATAAATGTTATGACTTTGACTTTGAATTTGCTATAGAAGTTGACCCCGGTCTCTTGTCCTAGGTGACGGACTGGTGGGTAGACGACATGTACCTGAAGGTGCGTCTGCCGCTGCCCATCAACTCCAACCCTGGCATGGTGTTCCCTCGTCGCCACTTCGCCAAGATGGAGGAAGTGGCGGACCTGGGCGCGTTGTTCATCGATGACCTCCTCGACTATAAGGAGATGCTGGACAGGTAGGTAGCTCCGAAGGATCCAAGGTCCAGTAGTAACGTAACTAAGTAAATATAAACAATGGGTTTAGCACAGATGTTAGAAGAGGCAAATTGTTTGCAGTAAACCATGTTTTGTAATGTATGTATACCGACTGCTATCGATGGCCCGAAGATCAATGTTAAGTAAATTACTTACCGAAGCTAAGCTGCACGGGATAGGTTCAATTTCAGGTGTATCTAGAAGGGCTAGGGGAGTAGGCAGCACGCATTCCCCAGAAAAATTAACCTTCTAAGCGTGCGGCTTATTTGTGCAGAATAAACAAATTTTCATTCTTTCTTTCTTCTTTCAAACGAAAATTATTATTGTTGATGCTGACCGTGTGCGCAAATAAGATTTCGCGTATATGAAGGTTTAAAATTAGTCTACAGTCAACGCAGATGCAATAATCAAATCACTTGCGAGGATAACGAAATCGACGTTCAACACGACCGATATTGCAACTAGTGTTAGGACCAATAAGTCGAAATTATTACTACATTCGAGTTAAAATCTATACCGAACAGTATACAGTGCGTTTTAGACGGAATCTGAATCATAGCAAATTCATAAACGTGGGTTTTTAATGAAAGATGTTTAAGGGTTTACCATACAACCATCATTATGCAGGGCATTATTTTTACAAAGCCTGTACAAAGTGGAAGGTGTCTATGAAAGCTGAATTGTTTCAGAGGTGAGCTGCCTCTGGAGCGAGCCACCAGTCGGGAGAAGGGGCAGCCGCTATGCATGGAGCAGTTCTACCGACTGCTGGGAGTGTGCCGCATCCCCGAGGTGGGGAAGGACAGGCTCGAGCTGCCCCAAGTCAAGCGAGGAGCTGAGGAGGCGGAAGAACTGGTCGTGGTCGCTTGCAGGAACTATGTGAGTATTTGACTTTATCAAAGACTATATTCCTCTTACTAAAATGAAATGGTTCTTTCCACAAATCATTAGTTGTAATAAAGCACATCAGCCTTATTGTCTGTTTGTTTGTATTGTCTGTATTTAAAAATTTGGTGTGCCCGACAGGGTCCATAATTGTTTCTATTATTATTTACCACCTGTAATTATACATTATGGATTGCAATAAACGATTTGAGATTTTATATATAGGAATGTTTCTGTGACAAAATAAAAAATCAAACCCTGAAACTAAAAGTTAGAAAACAAACCGATCACGTGCGTGTAGGACAATGAAGCATTCCGTAGTTGGGATTAATTAATACCAAGACAAACTCAACTTTGTAGTTATTTTTTTTCTCCCGTACATCGATATAGTTAGTAATTAGTTTTGTAGTTTTGTTTGGGTGGAAATAACATTGATTCGAAACAATTATTTAAATAGACCTTATGTAGTTTATTTATTTATTTAGAGGTATAAAAATTATGTATATATGTTGAAACTGTTGGTACTCCCCGTCACTTGTCCATAAGGGTTTATTAGAAAACCAGCGTCAGACAGCATTTGTCGGGCATCAATGCTGAAATGAACCTTTTTGGCGCAGCCGTGAGGCACACACTATTATCACTTTATGATTATTTTCACTTTTTATTTTTGTATTATGCGTTTCACAAACTGTGTCCAAATAAATATTATTCTTTCTTCTTTCTATATATATACGTCACGGCAAAATACTGCAAATGTAGTTTTATCGCATATTTTTTGTATTGTGGTTGTACTACAAATTAACGTTTTTCGGACTTTTTCCTTTACATGTAGGACCTTGCTTCTTGTCAAATTTCATGATTCTAAGTCACCGGGAAGTACCCTGTAGGTTTTGATTTATTTGCGAACATCAAAATAAGTCGCATAAATGTTTTTTTTTTTATTGCGTTCACTTAAAAGCTTGATTCGAAGAGCTCGTGGCTAAGTAATAACAGCCGCACGGGTCGATCCATCAGGTTAAGCTATACTTGCCGGGGTTGGTCCGTGGATGAGTGAACATATTTGCATACCGAGACTACTCCATGCTTCGGAAAGCACGCTAAGCCGTTGGTCCCGGGTGTCATTCGTGGATCTTTGACAGTGTTACGGGTCGTCAGAAGCCCGAAAGTCTGACTCAGTCTGAGTCTGGTTGTCGTTTTACCCAGTTACTGGGTTGTGGAGGTCAGATAGGCAGTCGCTCCATGTAAAATACTGGTACTCAGCTACCCCAACATAGTTGGGAAAAGGCTAGGCAGATTGATTGACATAGAAGCTTGATTTTTTTAGAGCTTCAAGGAAACCTCTTCAAGGGTACCTCCGCATTTGATATTAAAATCAATTTGATACCTCCACGCGTTCCTGACGAAAAGGTTCTTGACAGATAGACGGACAACGAACTATCCTAAAAAGGTTCCGTATTTTCCTGTTGAGGTACGGAACCCTAAAAATACTGGATTACGATTTAAATTTTAAAAAAAAATCGTGTACATTTTGTTACCATAATTTACTTAAATTGTAGAAATGGTTCCACCCCTGAATGATCTCCTTCAATCAAAAATCTTTATGATCTTAGTATTTTCTCAGTACTTTTTACGCTTACACACTCGGCTGGTTCGAATGGTGCTTCTTATATTATACAACAAAGAAACTCGTTATGTCATTCAGTTTACCAACAATTCTCCACAGTTAAAATATTTCTATACAAAATTAAATTGTAGCAAGACTTGCGTTGCAAATCTGGCGTAACAAGAATAACTCCATTATTTAGGAGACGGCCATGTAACTTCTTTAGCACTTAGAAACGCTGCGGTGCACTTTATCACTTAAGCACGAAACTAAGTTAGGAAAGTGTCCCCGAGTATGAATATCTTATTTAATTTTACGTTGGCTAAGTTTTGGGATGCAGTCTTGTTGTCTTAAGGGAAATACAGGAATAAAAGATGGCCCAACATGGATTTTTTTAATGTAGAGTATTTGAATCTACATAATATGTCTCTTTTTTTAAACAGTACTTATATTTCAGTCCGCATCTTGGAGCAGACATCATCTGACTACAAATTAATTACTTATTCACTAAGATTTGTAAAGTCCACTAGCACTTTGGTACCTGTACGATTGAAAGCGATTTAGATTGTTATAGTTTATAACAGTTTATACCAGATAATCGGGAGTATATAAAACATTTAACCATTTCCAACGCGCATTCATATTAAAATCATCAAGCGTCGATCTTTTTTTCTTTCTGTCTAGTCATAATGGACTCGTTAAATGGTAGCCAACCAAACAATGGTGGTTTTATCTACAATGTTAAAAAATATTTGACAACCCTCTAATCTTTCTCTCCAGTTCTACCCCATCCCAGTAAAAGCAGCCGATCGTGGAAGACTGACTCCTGGAGAAATGCAAGCTCAGCTGCTGCATGCCCTGGTGGACGCTGCCGGGGCTCCACCAGCTCCCAGGGTCGGGCTGCTCACGTCTATGAACCGAGACCAGTGGGCTAGGGCAAGGGAACAGCTTATTAAGGGTAAGACTGTTTAGGATTTCTGATTGGGTAGACTACGCTAGCTCAATTAGCTATCAAAAATTACAAAATCAGAAAGCATTCACCTAAAGGGAAAAACCCCTTAGGTGAAAGCATTCTTATTTCGTAACTTTTGCTCTCCTCTATAAATGATTTAATTTTTATTTAACTTTTGAGACAATTGACGGCACGATTTCCACAGTGATTGACTTCTGCGATACTTAGGTAAATGTCACGGGTTCGATTCACACACAAAACGATCATTTGCTTGCTTAGGGTCTGAATGTTTGTTTGTTAGATTTGTGTCCGTAAACGGACTGCCAATCCAACTAAAATACAAAAGTGTTAATGTTCATTCATAAAATGAAAAAAAAAAGTGTGTTTCGCGCGCTATAGATACAACACAAGCTTAATATAAGCCACTTACCTGTTTACTCCCAGATGAGATGAACCGTATGAACTTGGAGCTGATCTCCCGCGCGCTGTGCATCCTGTGCCTAGACGAGGCGGGAGGAGACAGGGCTGACACAGACGCTGACACCAACGCCATGCTGCGCGCCATGCACGGCGCCGGCACGCGCTACCACTCCGCCAACCGGTGGTTCGATAAGACTGTACAGGTGAGTGTATCCTGGAAAAAAATCCGTGGTTTTCGCATATTGTAGTCGTAACACGTTTCACCTAATATACAAACTCTGCTGTGTTCTCTTCCAGCTAATCATCTCGTCAGACGGCACAGTAGGCATGTGTTACGAGCACAGCTCAGCCGAGGGGGTCGCAGTGGTCCGGCTGGCGGAGCGGGCGCTAGCCAGGGCAGAGGTGGCAGACAGGCCGGCACCACCACCCGCGCTCCTGCCGGCCCCGCAAGCCATGAAGTGGAACGTCACCACAGACGTGCAGAGGACTATCGAGACTGCTGCTAGGGATCTTGATCGGTGAGGAATTTGTGTCCAGAAACAGAAATCTTTTGTTGAAAACAAACGGTTTCGTGGTTAAAATAATCCGCATTGAAATCGGCTCATTTGTTTGTAAACTGTGATACCATATAGACAGACGCAAATACAACATACGTTTCAAACTTAACACCCCTTTTTTGTGTCAGAGGCTGAAAATGAAAACATCAAATATATTTTTGACAACATTTGGCTTGTAAAGTGTTTTGATCACCAGATTGATGTTCTTCATCATAGTTGAATTGCAACTGTCAAGTCTGTTATATCCTTCGCTGTTTTATACTGATTATCTCTCATTTCAACCACAGCGCCATCTCGGACCTGGACCACAAGGTGTACACGTACCGCGGGTACGGGCGCGAGTTCATGAAGTCGTGCCGCACGAGTCCAGACGTCTACATACAGCTCGCGATGCAGTATGCTTACTACAAGTAAGTTCTACTTGATCATTGGTCTGATGATCGAACGAACGTAAAAGCTGCATTATTTCAGTAAGAGGGAACATGGATAATATCTACATAGGTTTTAACGATTACAAACTTTGTACTTTACCTATTTTTGCTGACTACCTACTATGATGGATTAACAAAACAGATAGACATTCAGATCTTATTGTTATTCTAAAAGCAGAAAAGAGTTTGCCGTGTCCGCAAGAGCACGGTGGGACTTTAGCGCACATTATGATTGGGTGTTTTGTGCAGAGTATGGCGCCTATAAGCACATGCGTATACATAATTATATAATGTATAAAACGACTTAGTTGTTACGAATCACATGTGCCTCATTACTTACGATAAATAAATATTGTATACTGTACAGCTCGATAATTAGACAGAAACGCACTATACAGGGTGGATTTTTGAGTTGGGAGGGCACTAAGGGCAGCTACCTTAGCCGTCGCGTTGTAGCTATAGGTAAGAAAACGGTCTTAGGAGATTGTCCTTAAATTTTTGAGATATTTTAATCTATATTTACCAATTTTGAAAAAAATATACACTCAGCAGGAAAGTTTAAGTTTTCACAAAAACTTTTTTTGATGAACAGTCAGAAATGGCTAGTTTATCCACCGTAAAAAAATAGGTTGTAGTCTCTCATTTTTCACGAAATGTAAGGGAAAAGTTTTTGCAATTTCTGTCTTTTCTAGTACTCAAACCTCAGTTGGTCCAATAGAGTTATTTGATCCTTATACGAAGCAGGATCGATTGGAATAAAAAAAAGTTTTTGTGAAATCTGCTCATTTTCTTGCAGTCTGTATTTTTTTTTCAAAATCTGTGAATGCAGATCAAAATGTCTCAAAAAGTTAAGGATAGTCTCCTAAGACCGTTTTCCTGTAGCTACCCCGGTTCAGGTAGCTGCCCTTACTGCCCCATCTCAAAAATCTACCCTGTATGACACACATTAAACTATTTTATAATATAAAATAACAATACACAGATTAAATGTTTTTTTAGTTTGAGAAAATTATAATCTCTTAAATGCAAATGAACTTCGTGTACTGAGAGTGATTAGTTGTAAATCTATCTACCTACATTCCAAACGAACTTAAAAAAGTCCGGTTGTTGCAGCGCCGTCTACATCGCCGCATGCGAACTACGCATCAAAGACCTGACGTCACACAAATCCTGCATCGCGCAATTAGGGTTTACCGCGCGATCAACATTGTATATACAAGCTTCCGACTTCAACCATTGGGTAGTTGCCCACCAGAAACGACACCCGTCTGGTCGGAGGATCCTCCCTTTTCTAATGAGGATGAGTGAACTTTACACCCTGTTCCTCATACCTCTAAACAGTCATCGAGTCGGCTTTGTGACACCTAATGACTACCTGCCTTGCCTTTTCCCAACTACATGTTGGGGTGGTCTTCCAGTCTAACCGGACTTGTTACATGAGCGATGAGCTATAATATTAATTTTTACTTACATTAGAACCCGTCTCGTTCACACTGGCACTGTTATAACTTTCACGACTTACTATATCCAACAACTGAAAAGTTAAATTTTCCGCTGTAAGCGGTAAGCACGGAGTAAATGCTGTAAGGCACCACGTTTAGATAT
Source organism: Xanthia icteritia (assembly GCA_949128155.2). Lineage (NCBI taxonomy): Eukaryota > Metazoa > Arthropoda > Insecta > Lepidoptera > Noctuidae > Xanthia > Xanthia icteritia. Next base: position 21,820,950 of record OX421942.2, on the reverse strand, counting down.
TTTACTATTAACAACCCTAAACATCACACTATTCCCCAGGATGTACGGCTACCTCGTCACGACCTACGAGTCGGCTTCCCTGCGGCGGTTCCGCAACGGTCGCGTGGACAACATCAGGTCTGCCCACGCTGCAGCGTTGGCTTGGGCAGCCGCCATGTGTACCGCGGAGACACCGCCCCTCAATGATGGAGACGAGGGACAGAAGAAGGTGTCTTTCAATTTGTATGGGGTGAGCATAGATTTGGTTGGTTGTAAATCTTGTTTGGGAAAATTTTAAAAATTAAGTTACAAGATGCCAAATGAACGCCTTTTCGGTTGAAGTCATTATGATGTCAGTGCCGTAGTGGCCTCTAAACGTTTTCTTGCATCACCAGGAGCAAAAGAAACTAGAGCTGTTTGAGGAAGCAGCTCGTAAGCAGACATCTGTCATGGAAGCCAACATCCTGGGCAAGGGCATCGATAACCACCTACTGGGGCTCCGAGAGGCGGCGCGGGAGAGCCTGGGCGAACTGCCCCCCGTCTTCTGTGATACCACCTACAAGCAGATGAACGAGTTTAAACTCAGTACAAGTCAGGTGAGTAGTATTAAAAATTGGATGCTTTATCTTTTCTGTATTGGTTTAAAATGCTATTGAATGATAAATATGGGTCATGTCGAGGTTCTCAGCGTTTTCCTGATTGGTTAAAATAGAGGTTCTGTAGAAGTTTTCAAAAAAGCAAAATGGTGATACAAATAGATAAATGTGTTTTTCGTGTATTCTGAGATTTCATAACCCATTGACAAATAAATTTGACTTTCGTGTACCTACGATAGCTGTATCCCTCTGTGATATTTTGCAGGTCTTGATATTGTAAGGGCCGTCATCCAATTTCAATGCAGCAAAAAAATTTAAAGTTTGTGTTACCGCCATATACAACGCTGATACTCAAATCTACCAACTTGAAATCTTTTGAACTTTTAGTTATATTAGAATGTGGCGGTAGTAGGTACGTTTCCGTGAGCCACCTTCCTTCCTATTCATTCCTGCAGCGTCTACCATAGCACATGGCGAGACAGCCATATAAGAAAATTAACCGCATCGGACGCCATTTTTAAAAGGAGTTTAAGTTCGTTCTAAGCCGTTGCCGCGAAAGCATCTCTACAGAGCTTTAAGCGCTAATATATCTGGATTTCGTGATAAATCTAAGTTTATATATGAAACTAGACGTACCTTCTTATCAAGTTACACTGATTTGAAGTGCTGTGTAATAAATAGGGATCGTTTATCCGTGAAACCACGCTGGCTTGCCGCGTGGTTAACATACACATCGAGGACATACTAATTCCTAGCAGCAGGAAGGCGCTGCATCCTGTGTCCCTCTCTTATTCCTGTTTCTTCATAACAAAAATAGCCTCATTCCCAATCAACGTATTCTGCCACATAAAGTTTATTACAAACCAAAACCGCCGATTCTCATAGCAAGGCTTTGAATCACCGCTCCAGGGTTTTAGATGTCTGGACAGAGCTGTTTAGACAGTTCGATCCATTTCATGGTAAATTCCCCATTCCCCGCAGCCCTCACGTTAGCGTTTAAAGGTTTTCCAAAAAGCTCGCGGTGCTAACAGTTTGCTTTAATTATCCAGGTCACCACCACAACGGACGGCACATTCATGGGCTACGGTGCAGTCTGCCACGACGGCTACGGCTGCAGCTACAACCCGAAGAAGGACAGCATCATCTTCTGCATATCCTCGTTCACTTCCTCCAGCGTCACCAACACAGAAGCCTTCAGGCAGTCCCTGGAGGAAGCCCTTGACTCCATGAAACTCATGTTTCAAGCTCGTAAGGTAGAGAACTGAGGACATGGTGAGAGGATCCTTAGGGTCTAAGTATTAATTTGGCACCAGCACAGGTTTGATATAATTTGTTGGAAGGCACTGTTTAAAGCTTGATGTTTTCGGAAGGACATGGGTAGGTATAGAGTAGAATGATTTTTACGTGTTAGGAAATTATGAGTAGATTCGGTGTTTAAAAATTAAGTATTATAAAATAAACCCCCCCTATGCCTCAAGGACTGCTCTTAATCAATTTCATATTTTAAAATAAGATGGGTCGGGAGTACACTGATTAGTTTAAAGTGCAATATATTGTAGTCAGTGCAAGATATATGGGGTTATATGCACGATTTTATATATTAAATTAAATAATTTATGTATTTTCGCAAAAGCTTTACCAGATACGATCTGTTTTTGTAAATATTTACACTTGTTTTCTAAAACTTAACTTTTGTTGATATATTGCTATAAGTATCTACTATAAACTATCTATAGGTAATTATAACATATTTTATATTATTATAAAATGCACGCTAGGTAAGTAAACTTGAACATATCATGAAAGGACTTGTTAGAATGTTAATATTAAGGATCTAAAAGATTTTTATGAAACTTATTATCAAAATAATATCGTTTCACGATGCAAAAAAAACATACCTATATTTTCAGAAATTACCGTTAAAAATATCACTCTGTCCTTAAAAAATAAATATTTTTAAAGCGTCACAATTCTTTCGACTTATATATTATATAAGTGATTATTTTTGCTGACAAATCAATCTAGTCAAAATTAGAGTATCTCATAGCGAATTAGGAAATAATTATAAAATATAGGTAAGTACATACTTACTCGTATTATATTGATAGTTTTAATAATTGCTATAGTTTTATAAAACGTTGCCGATCTAAAGTCTTATGCCTTTTTAGGTGTTTGTTTACAATTCCATAGTTTATTTATTGTTGTTACTCTAAAAAATATTTTTTGTATTAGACAAAATGGTGGAAATTATACTATTCTAGTCAATATAATTATAACATAATATTTTCATTTAATAATTAGGTACCTACGTAGGTATGCTTTTTTGGAAGATCTTAGAGAAGTTTAAAAAAATGAAATGATCACATTCGGATGAGTGTAGATTTAAAAAAGACAGGATGAAAACCGTTCAAGTACTATTTGATAAATTGCCCAGCGACATTAGGAAAAAACACTATAATAGTAATTTTATTTCACGTCTATTATAATGGAAATGTAAGCTATAAGAGTAAAAATAAAGCACTCTATCCTAGATTAAAATATTTATACTAATATTTGTAAATATCAGTTCTGTTAAGAACGATATAGTATCGGTTTGCACAAAGCTTGTGCTAATATCGCCAATATAATAAATATTAGATACTTATTTACAATTAATATTATCTTCAACTCTCATGTGGTTTACCTTACATATCAAATATCTTAGCCAATGAATTTACATAGTGATATAATTAAGTTGAAACTTTAGAGCTTTTACACTTTATATTTACTTATACATTTGTTGTTGATCTATTTCTATTAAGTAAATATTTTAACTTGTAGAATATAGAATGTTAGGCGGATTGAGCTGGAAATATAGTACGATTGTTTTTTTTATTATTTTATCAGTGATTATAATTTAAAAAACTACGCACAGCATACGCTAACTTATTTATAATATTGACGTCAGTATATAACCATAAACTTAACGAGGAATATAAAAATCCGTGCTAAGTACAAAAATACAGTTTAAAATGATAAAATAAATTTGCAACGGCTTACTGTAGCCGCCTACGTAACTGCAGCGCGTAGCAACGACGTAGCTTTCATTGTGTAGTTTAAATTTTGTTTTTTTTTTTCTAAAATTCTCTATAAGTATCAAAATTATCAATCGTAATATGTTTCCAAAAGAAAAAAATATGACTTGTTATTGCCTTTACCCTTACATTATTAAACCTATTAATATAAAACTATCGGAACATATCATGTTAAAAAAGTTTCAATTATTGTTATTTTGATTCCGTGTTAGGACTGAGAACATGTGAATGAAATTTATTATCAAAGCTAAAACTTGCATTCATGTCTTTTTAACTTATCACTGGATGCTTTTTCAAAAGCTGCAGGTTTTAAACCAACCTTTACCTAGATAAAAAAAGATTGATTACGAAAAAAAATGCATTATACTCTTTAACAACGAGAAGCCTTGTTCTATGTAAAGAATGACCAAATTTTAGTCCTACTGCAAAGGATGTTATCCAAATTTATACCTGCTTTTTCAAATCCCTATCGATTGAATGCAGAAGTATTATAGCCAAAAAAATCTAAGACAACTTTAGAGGTATAAGAAAAAAATTGTATGGAGGATTATCATTAAAGATGCACAGTAATGAAATTAATTACAATAAAAATATTAAATGTTAGTTACGATATTTATAGTAGCAATGTAGCTATATATTGTTTACTAAATATATGTGTACACAATTCGGTAATAATATTTACCTACACGGTTGTTCCCAGCCAGTTTATTTTTTGGCAAATTACTAAGTAGAATTAATCAAAATAAAAAAAAACGCGGTTCGAAAGTTTACCCTTTCCAGCATGAGATGAACGGCATCAATATTGGGTTTAAAAAATATTTAAAAGGTAAAACCTAAGATCGGTTAAAAATTATCGCGAAATTAATTATATAAAATTTAGATTATGTTTAATTATTTGATTTCTTGAATAAAAAATTGGGATTTATAAATTATATATTGATATAAAAAAGTGTTAAATCAATATTATTGATTAAAATTATAAATTATATTGTCGTGTGGTTAACAGGTTGGGGACAGTTGGTTTATTTTAAGGAGTTAAGATGTCAATGCTGTGGTGATAACATAATATTTAGAATTGTAATATAATTCAATGTTTAGCTAAATGTTCCTTGTTTTAAATCCTATTTTAATTTTGGAAAATAATTTTGCAACAATATGGTGTTTGCTTTGAAAAGAAAATTTGATATTGTATGTAATTTTTTAGAAATTCAGCAATTACATATTTAAAAGAAAAGGTTTTGTTGTTAATATTCAAAGTATTTATTATATTTACTTACGTTATTTTAGCAATATACATAATTATAATAATTTAGTACCTAAGTGAAAATCGTATACATATCGTCGATGTCGACTGTCATGCTCGACATGACCATGAATATCAAAACATATCAAAGTTTAGGATTAAGGCTAGTTTTAATCAAAATTATTGTATTAATATGGAAATGCTAAGAGTCAATTTGTCAGTATTTAATCTATTTTGTAAAAAAATCTATGAGGTTGGTGAATTTTCTGTCTCGAAAAAAATGTACTTAGGTAATATAAAAATAATTTTGAACTTATCCTGATATTTTTGAGTGTAGTTATGATGTGAAAGAGATTTGTCATGTAACTTATAAATGGAGAATGATATAAAATTTAAAAAAAAAACTACTGAATGTTAGTTAAAGAGGATAGATTTTAAGCGCGCCGCGAAGCACAAGTAGAGATATGTGTAAAACACCTTATGAGAAGTACGGTAGCATTTACTTATGTTTTAGATAAGTAACTTATAATCAGCACATATTTACGTAATCAGTAAATACATATTGGACCGTTATATATGTTATAATATTATATCGTTAGATATTAAATGTTTATTAATTTGTTGACAAAAGCCGAAATCAACGAATATATTTTGCTTAATAATTTTGAACAATTATGTTATTTGAGCACAAATTTATTTGTAGCCGTAGGTACTTTAAAATTATAAAAGTTTATGTATATTTATAATTGTTCTCTTCATCTTAAATTATTATAATTCATTGTTAGCCATTTGTGTTGAAGGGATGATTATAGTGTTACCTACAGTAGGTACATATATGCTCGTATTATTAAGTTATTTTTTATATGATTATGTTTAATTATTTGATTTCTTGAATAAAAACTTGGAATTTATAAATTATATATTGATATAAAAAAGTGTTAAATCCATATTATTTATTAAAATTATAAATTATATTGTCGTGTAGTTAACAGGTTGGGGACAGTTGGTTTATTTTAAGAAGTTAATTATAATCCATTGTTAGCCATTTGTGTTGAAGGGATGGATGATAGTGTTGCCTACAGTACATATAAACTCGTATTATTAAGTTTTTTTTTTATCAATAAAATTAACAGATTTAAAAACATAAGCCTTCCTCACTGATATCGAAGGCTTTACCAGAAGAATGATTTCTTTCCTACACATCTCTATTTATGATTATGTATTTTACCTGTATAATATTTATTATACAATATATATATCGCAACTGAAAGGCATACTTAAAAAAATACTGTAATCTCATCACGAGTTATACAAAACTCCTGATATTATACATTAAACTTACCATGTAAGAACTTATATAGTTGATATTATAATTATTAACAATGTTATCCTTAGAGTAATTATAGAGAACACACGCCAAGCTTTTTACCTTATTGTAAAGCTGTTATTGATATCTTAATAGAAGAATCTCATGTAAAAACATAAAGAAAGAAAGATCAGTGTCTGCTGAATGATATTAGATGATTCTGATGGTGTAGTATTAAAATGGAAAATATTTATCGTTAATCAACTAAAATGTTAAATAGTGGATGTTTAGAATGTTCGTAGATATCTAGAACTATAAAATCAAATGGGGTTAAGAATTTAATATAGCCGCAGTTTGTATTCAGATGGGGTCTGGATGAAATGGGGATTCATGTTCCAAATTTAGAGAACGAGAAATAATAACTGTAAAGAAGTGCTGTTTGCAAGTTCACCAGAACATAATAGAAAATTAACTCGCAGTCTGAAAAAAACATTAAAATGTGATCGCTGATCCACAATCATCTCGAATCCACTTTCAATGTGGATCTATTGGAAACTTGGATCCACTGTCACCTTTTTTACTTTGGATCCAATTTGATATAGTATTTGAATGCAAACCGCACTGAATTTAACACGCGTGTAGCTCCTGCACAGAGGAATGATTGGCGAAGAGATGTATTCGTGTTCCTAGTTTGTATTATTACTGTTAATTATAAGAAAACATGCATAATAAACTGATAATATTATTACTGAAAAAACATTATATTTGAGTCAGTTTTAAAATAAAGATTATAAAAAAACTGTAAAGCTTTGAGATTACAGTGATGTTAACCTTATTGTCTTTAAAATATATTAGAAAATTTAATGTACCTTTGCCACTTGTAATGTAAACATATCAAATTGCTTATAATTATACCTAGTATTATACAAATTGTATTTAGCCATAAATGTTAAATGTATAACTAGATGTCACCAGTACCTGTCCGTACTAGGTCACAGTGTAAGAAATATCAGTAATACGATGAGAGAATTATTATGATTTGATATTATTATGCCCAAACATAAAGTAAAGCAGCGGGCTATTTGCGTAGCAATGGCAATATCATTCATTTTGACAGCTCAACAACATTCTTTGCGTTATCGAGTAGATTTTTCAAACTTCAGAATCATAGATGATTTCAGATACCAATTCCACATGACAAAAAAAAACAAAAAAACCTGTAACTACTTCTTGGAGGCCAATTTAATGACCGTGCTACCAATATTTTGTACATTGTGGCAACTCATACATGTTTGTAGCTTGTAAGTGTATCCGTGTCAATTGAATGTTGCTCTCAATAAATCAAATTTTTCGTTGGATTTATGCATTTTCATTCATTCTTCAACCTGAATCCGTGTTGTTAGCGTTACCAACATCCACACATCTGATATAAAGTGAAATGGGAAAATAAGGCTCTATGTCAGTTTGGTACGCTTATTTCTAGATTATACCAAACCGATTTTGAAACAATATAAAAGGGAATTGGCTATTTCTTAACCCCAAAAACCAGGTTTAAACAAGAAAAGAGCAGTGACATGTTTAGTTTATTAAACTTGAAATTAAAACCACAAATTGCTTAGGTATACCAATTGATTTATTTATTCATGTGCACACAAAACATGCACTACATTAACATTTCATATAATAAATACGATTTCTGTTGATTACAACAATTCATTACAAAATGTTCATTATCTATACATACTACATAACAGTCAGTTTGCAATTCCATTTCTATTATTGTATTAATACAATACAAATATGCTTTGAAGTATACGATAACTTGACAATTCGATATTATTTCATAGTATGTTTATTTTTCTTGCATGAATCTAGCCTTCTTAGGCCTACTTGCGCGTTAACAGCTAACTCGGAGTTAATAGAACTCAAAATTAATCCAATAATTCTCTTTGGATTAACCCTGAGTTAGCTGTTAACGCAAGTGCGCGCGTAGGCGCAAGTGGGCCTTATAGGCGTTGTCATAAAATATGATTCTAACTTATCCGAAATCGTTACAATTGGTTACAACAGCGATAAAAGTCCCCTCCTGTAAATGATATTCCTTGTTCCTTGTTAAAAGGATTATGTTCTTGCAAAAGTTTTTAATCATAACTTCACGCCTGTTATCCCGGAAGGGTTAAGCAGAGGTGAACCTACAGTAAGTACACCCACAAACCAAACCAACCAACGTGGTTTTATCAAACCAGTTAAATATTAATTGGTTTTTATTGATTATTTTTAAACCTACGACTTCATGGTCGTCAGACCAAAGCTCTATCAAGTATTATTTTTTCGTATTTTATAACTGATATTTTTTTCTACCGTATTCTCGGCAACAAAGTGCTGTATTTTCATTTAAAAATAACATTTACAACACCTAAGGGCAAGTGATAGATACTTTTTGCACCGGCGTTCTATTGCAGCATAGATCGCATCTCACGATCTTATAGCCCGACAGCCATCCGACAACCTAACAAATCTATGGTTACAAAGATGGAAGGAAGGAGACCCAGGGGTCGTAGGCCTTTACGATGGTCTGACCAAGTGCAGCAACACCTAGACACCAAGATCTCCGATATGTTGCAAACAACCAAAGATCGTCACAATTGGAGGGAAGTTCATTCGGGCACACCAGGACACTCAGCAATGAGCAAATAACTGAAGGAGGAAGGGGTAACCGTGCTCACCGTTTCGGATGTTGAAACATCTTGAACAGGGAAATAATTTAATAAAACGATTTTAAATGCAGGATAATCGATTTTATTCTAGATCAGAACTCGCCAATCTTAGCTCACTATCCTTTAAGTCGCTTTAAAAGTTTTCGTCAGTGCAATAGTTGCGCCACTGTGTCGCAACAAAAAGTATCCGTCGCCTAAACAAGATTAACAGTTAGCACTTTTAAAGTGCACTTATCACATACATAGCTATACTTATCATACATGACACTTAACAATATTAAAATAAAATTCTCTATTTCATTTCTGATTAGTATCAAAATATATTTTTTAATTTTTACCTTTATTTACACATATAATTTGTTCGGGACGACTTTCTATTTTATTAAGTAGGTATACATACTTTTTATCTTTTAAAAACCGTGGTTCGGTGGACTAAATCTAACAATCTAGTATGTATCTTAGTTATAATATTTATAAATTTTACAATTATTTATAATACATACATATATCATTTAAACTATTATAGTTCATTCACAGGCACTTTAAAAAGTTAAAAAAAACTTGCATTAAGTGCCTTTTCATAGGAAATATTGGTCTAGAAATATCTATTATAATATGCGATTGATAAGTTTAATTCATTTTTAATTAAAAAGTTAAATCTTTCCAAAGTTATAATTGATTTCGCTAATGGCACATCCAATTGATATTATTTACATTCATGTAGTAATTATTTATCTCTGTATTCTTTACCTACACATAATTAAAATGGCTCTTCCGATACTATCGGATAATCCTCATAAGATAACGTCATTATCACCCAAAGGAATTTGAAATCCGGGTAGTCAATTATTTTACAAGATTCTATGTCTAACGATGATCAAAGTGAAAATGGGTCACACATAAATTTGTCTACTTAAGAATATTACAGAAAGACATTTTGGAAAAGAGTGACATATAATATAAAGCCGGGAATACATATGCCAGTACATAATATAACGTAACATCACGGTTTTAATGCCCGAAGGCTTAGGCAGAGGTGTACCACCCACATTTCGCCAGTTATGTTTAAGTCCCATGTAATAGGTGGCGAGCCTATTGCCGTAAACCGGGCACAAATCCAGACTCCAGGCTGTTACTGAGTAATTCCAGATGGAAAAACTAAATAACACTTTGCTCGACCCGGAAATCGAGCCCAGGACCTCATACCTTGCACAAAAGCCGCTTGAATTAGCTTATACACCATTATAACAGACAGACCCATGTTATCACCAATCAGTGGGCCAATTCGCGTAATTATTAACATTTAAGCGAAATTAAACTTTTCTTACGTTTTTTGCAATTTGCAGGTCAGTGGCAGGTTGTACCTTGATCAAAATATGATTCGCGACTATATCAGATATGTATTTACAGAATGATAATCATTAGAATCATTAATATTTCTCTCTAAGTTAGATTTGTTCGCTAAGTGTTCTTGTGACTCGCAAATCGCAAAAAACGTAAGAAAATTTTAATTTCGTGGGCTACCACTGCGGACCCGCCTTAAACTCTAGTCGCAATCTCATCTCAGCGTCAATCAATATCGAAAACTTTCAAAAATCGATGTAAAATCTCGAAGTAAATATAGGAGTTGTTCTGGCACATTTGCATGGAAATTACTTGCATATTATGTGTTCCTGGCTTAAAATTTATTTTTAATTCATTAAGATATAAATACAATAAATAGAATTAGTTATCACGACATAAGTTTGCAGTCATAGTTTAAAAATAATAGAATAGTTAGCAAATGGAACACTGAGCCGATGACAGTAACACGCCATGCTATATTATTGTGTCAGTTCATTACTCCATTTACTTACTTCTCTGTGTGAATATGATAAACATAAATGCTTTATATTACGCATAAAATAGTTCATTATTAGATTAACACTATCGCTTTATAGTCTTTAAAATGGACATTTTGCTACTGGCCTAGAAGTCAAGTTATTTCTTCAATAGGAGTTAGGGTACAAAGTATGGTAAACCCATGATACCGTCACGACCTTATGCCCCGACTGGCAAAGGGATACCGTCCACATTACTCACGACAACAGCTAACAGTTCAATGGTGTGCTAGTAGACTAGTTGTAGTATACGTTCCTAATAGCCGTGTGACGTCATTGATCACGTCATTTCGTGATGAGGAACGCTGGCTCGCAGTTGCAGTCATTCTCATCGGATTTTACCTGAAAGCACGAGATGGATATTTTAATAAACCATTACAGGTATTGTATACTAACTATTTGTGACTTATGGATAAAGTGAAGATAAGAGAGAGTAGATAACTTACAGTAATAAAAAGTGAACAAATAACGCCAAAAAATACCTATAAAAAGGTGAACTTTGGACGTAAAATAAAATTTAAAAGAACCTAACATAAATGATCACTTGCAGACTTTCATCTTTCATCTGTCGGTTAAGTGTTACAAAACGAAGCTAGAACTCAAAATCAACGAACACAAAATCAATATATTGGCAATCTTCTATCAGGGGTATTGTACTAACGTTGCTACGGAACATACACACACCGCCCGCGCCGCGCCGTTGTGTATGTCCCGCGCCTTAGATATTTGCCATACAAAATCTGTCAAAACTCACAATGGCGATTTAACTTAGGCCCCAGCTGCATCCAGTTAGACTGGGAGCCGACCCTAACATAGTAGCAGGCTAGGCAGGTGAAGATACTGCGGACGTACCATGAGGAAGTGATGCAAGGTGAGCGTCTCGGCCCTGGGCCGGAGGTCGGCGTCGTGCGTGAGGCACGAGCGGCAGAACTGCTGGCCCTCGGCCGACAGCGTCGCCGGGATCTCGGGCCGGCCGCCCGAGCCCACCAGGAACATGATCTGGTAGTTGCTGTCGTATTGGTAGAAGGGGCGCTGGCGAGACAAACGAGATCGGTTCATTACAAGTTCAGAATCCATTTTTTTTAAATACTTATCCTCTTACAATCAAGGGGAAAATAAATATACCTTTTGAATGTATGCAAAAAAAAAAAATATTTTCGAGTCAAAAATTTACAAACATTTTGCTTAAAAGTTATAGAAACTCTGGATTATGATCATTCGTTAGAAAAATTTATAAAACATATTTTCTTAGTAAAATTATGTTATTTACCTTGCCGGAAGCCATCTCAGTGACTACACAACCGAGCGACCAGATGTCTGCGGCGCGTCCGTGACCCGATGACTTCATGAACACCTCGGGAGCCATATACGCTGAGTTAGGACAAAATTATTTGTAAATTATTACATTTTTATATCTATGATGCCTATTCGGGTCGATCATTGACTGACTAAAATTTTACTTAATTTACAATGAGAATAAAACAAGAAACATTCCTTGCCCTTACTCTTGCTCTCTTTCAGGATTAAAATGAGGCTTACAAAAGAGCTCTTTTTGAACATCAAAAAATACAAAAGAATTCCAAAAAACCTTCCACCACTTACTAGTGTCTAAGTTGGGAAGAAGTGGGAAACACATTATTTACCAGTCCTTCCCTTTGTTTTGATAAGAACTTTCATCTCTCACTTATTTTGCTACTCGGAAAAGATAACAATATAGCACAAACCTTGCGTGCCGACGAAGCCCTGCAGCTCTCCCGGCGCGGTGGTGTTGGCGCGGATCTTGATGGCGCAGCCGAAGTCGCCCAGCTTCAGGCAGTGGCCTTCGTTCGTTAGGAATATGTTGCCGCCTGGGGGACAGAGGTTAATTATAAACAAAAAAATTACGATATCACTTGTAAAAAAAATCAAAGTTGCTGTTTTATACACACATCAACACGGTCTAGGGATATTTTTAAAAAAGCGAATTACTATCAATGTGTTAATTATTTATATGACATGTATATATTTAAAAGATACGTTATTTAATATTCTACCATTTTTTTAATAATGGTTAAGGTACTTCGATTAAAATTTCAGGATTTTATGGAAAAAAATGAAGCATAGACGGAAACCGTATATGAATTAACTTTTAATTTATGAGTAAAAACTGAAAAAAATAGAAAAATCATTTAATTTGTGTTTATAAACTTGAAGTTAGTAGTCTGAGAAAGCGCCCATGATGTTCATAACACATCGGCAACGATTCGGCATGCTCAGAACAAGGTTGTCAATGTCTTGCTGCGGAATATTGTCCCATGTCCTTCTGAGGTGCGCAAAAAGTTGATCTTCTGTAGCCAGATGTTCAGGAACTTCCTTCAGAGCTCTTCTTTGCAGCATATCCCACGCATGCTCAATGGGATTTAGATCTGGCGATTGAGCAGGCCAGTCTAAGGCCCTAACATTGTGTGTATGTAACCAAGCTGCTATCGTTCTCGCCGTGTGTGCCCGGGCATTGTCGTGCATGAGCAGGAAATCTTGCCCCATTTGTGTTCTGTGGGGCAAGATTACGGGCCCCAGCACCTGTTGGACGTATCGTTCTGCCGTTATATTGCCCTGCACAACGAGATCCGTCCGTCCTCCAAGACGAATTCCTGCCCAAACCATAATTGTTCCTCCTTGGTATGGGTGAACTTCCTGAGGGTTCTGAAGACGGCTCCATCGTCCAGGAACTCGCCAAACACGCGTCCTTCGTGAATCTGGATGGAAGCCGAACCTGGATTCATCCGTGAACAGCACATTGGACCATTGCTCACGGCCCCAGTCCACGTGGTTCCGAACCCATTCTAATCGTCGTCCACGATTGCCTCTCCGTAAAGGTGAGACCCGGAGTGGTCTACGAGAGCGTAGATTGCTTTCATGCAGTCGCCTTCTTACAGTTTGGTCACTCACAAGCACTTGGTGTTCCACTCGCAGCCTTTGGACCAATTGAGTCGCCGTTGCATTTGGTTGAGCTCGCGCAGTCATTTGCAAAAATCGATCTTGTCTGGGGGTAGTGATGCGACTTGGCCCCCGGTGCCTCTCCGCTACTTCACCTGTGACACGATAGCGTGTCCACAATCTTGAAATTACATTTTGGTGGGTACCTATGGCCTCAGCAACATTACGCTGAACAGACCCAGCTTCCAGCATTCCCACAGCTCGTAACATCTCCGCCCTCGTCAAATGTTGGCGTTGCATGGCTACAATACCTCAATTTTAACTTTATCTTTCGTTTAAAAATGAAAAAAAAAAAAAAAAAATTCGTATTGTTTTCTAAATTTCGCACAAATGAAAATTCCCTCTCCTACACATCAAGACATTTTTATGCCACCGAAACAAAAGAATTTTCAAAAATTTGAATTTGGAATTAGTCTGAGATAAATTACAAACAAATCGGTGTATGAAAGATTACAATGCGGCCAGTACTTTTCGAGTTATTTAATTGAGTATGAAATATCCCTAGACCGTGTTGATGTGTGTATTTGTAAAATATTAATGAAAATACATGATAAATTATTTAGGTTTTTTATTTGGGATAGTGCGCATTTTTCCCCTATTGAAGTAGTTTGAATTAGTAGACACGTAAGTCATGTGCGAGCAAATTGTTAATTAGAATGTAATAATAACTTTATTTAAAAAGAGTGTCCATGGAGTTTCTTGTTCATAGGGCTCTACGTTTTAACGATTCAATTTAAAAGTGCCTATAAATAGTTGACTTTGATTTCAGTAGCAAGACTGTCAAAGTGCTTATCTAGAAAATTCTATATCAAAAAAAAGAAAAAAAAAGAAAATACGTTTATTCTGCACAAACAAAACGCACATTTAAATAAAATAAAAACACAAAATACACAAATACAAAAGTAGCCAAAAGCCTCGTATTCAGCCAACAAACAAACGCTATTTATAAAATTGATTCTTTATCGCCCCCATTGATTCTTTATATTTATCCCTTGCAAGTTTGGGCACAGAACATAACGCTTACTCTTGATGTCCCTGTGCGCGATGGCCCGCGCGTGCAGCTCGCGCACGGCGCTGAGCAGCTGCTTGGTGTAGCGCCGCGCCGTGTGCTCGGCCAGCGCGCCCGACGTCGCCACCAGCGCCTCCAGCGAGCCTTCCACGCACAGCTCCATGAATAGGAGCATCTCCTCCTGTGAGCCACAACAAGCTAATTGAGAGCCCATAGTACCTCAGCTCAAATTTATCTCGCTCGCACCATACTGCTCGCGGACTGAGTGAGGAGCTCACGGCAGCAAGACGCCAATAGTTTAGGTATTTTCTTTTTACGGCGAAAAAAGGTAATAAATATAAAAAAAGAACATAATATCTGCTGTATAGTTAGTTCAGTTATTATGCAATGTTTCATGATCTAATTTGAAGTGTTTTTATATACCAGCGTTTGGATGTATTGCTTTTGATTTATTTTCTATCGAGAAAAATTTATGGAATCGTGTTTTCATCAAACATAGTACCATTAACATACATTTTTATTTATTTTATTCGTTCAATGACTAAAGCACAACCATTACAAAGCTGTGTCCCAATCTTTAAAAAGCTCAAAATATTACCACTCCCAACTTTATATATATTTGAACTGTGTATCTTTGTACGTAAAAACATAGCTTTATTTCAGGTATATAAAGATGTTTTTGTAAGAAAAAGCAGAAATACTTATAAAATTTGTGCACCTCAACAAATAATTCAACTGTTTTCTAATAATGTTTACTGCATGGCAATTAAAATATATAATAAATTACCCAATGCATTTAAGATTCTTAACTTTATGACATTTAAAAAGAAATTATTTAACTTCCTATTACAAAAGTGTTACTACTCAACGACTGAGTTTTTAAATGAAAGATTTGATTCTAAATTTAAATTAGATGACTACTGACATTTGTGCGAATTGAATAGAATTTTTATTATTTATTTGACATTGTATATCTTTTTTAATATTTTTATTATTGTATTTCATTTTTGACATTATGCTTACTAATAACTCCTGAGCGTGCATGTAACGGTAATTATTTTTTCCCTTTTTCTTGACAATTGTTTATTTGTTAATGTTTAATTTTGACATTGTCTTCTAATCCTTATCATTTAAATTATTTTCAATATTTGTACGCTGGAAACAGCAGAATATTATGGACATCATATTATAATTTGTAACACCTTGTAAAACAATATTCTGACAAATAAATTATTATTTATTTATTTTATTTATTTCAAAATCAATGTTGCAGTATTTTCGATATAACAGAGGATCATGCTAAGCAATTTGAGGTAGTGTAAACCCTTAATTATGAACGTTAGAAACCACCAAATACACCGCGGTTGTAGCGCACGTCGTACTCGTTGGCAAGACGTTGTTGCGGCAACCGGGACATCAGTGATGACAAGTTGCGCGCGACCAGTCCGCGATAAGCGTGCTGTTTAGCGCTATTATATGAATAGCTAAACTATGGCTCCAATCGGCGTCCCGAGAGTTGAGCTCATTTTCATAAAGTACGGCGGCGGGAACATTATAGGCTGATATGACAACAAGTACGGCCTCCTTACCCTGTGCAGCTCGCAGCCGTAGTACCGCACGAGGTGCGGGTGCAGCACGCCCTCCAGCACCCGCAGCTCGTTGGCGGCGGGAACATTATAGGCTGATATGACAACAAGTACGGCCTCCTTACCCTGTGCAGCTCGCAGCCGTAGTACCGCACGAGGTGCGGGTGCAGCACGCCCTCCAGCACCCGCAGCTCGTTGGCGGCGGGAACATTATAGGCTGATATGACAACAAGTACGGCCTCCTTACCCTGTGCAGCTCGCAGCCGTAGTACCGCACGAGGTGCGGGTGCAGCACGCCCTCCAGCACCCGCAGCTCGTTGGCGGCGGGAACATTATAGGCTGATATGACAACAAGTACGGCCTCCTTACCCTGTGCAGCTCGCAGCCGTAGTACCGCACGAGGTGCGGGTGCAGCACGCCCTCCAGCACCCGCAGCTCGTTGGCGGCGGGAACATTATAGGCTGATATGACAACAAGTACGGCCTCCTTACCCTGTGCAGCTCGCAGCCGTAGTACCGCACGAGGTGCGGGTGCAGCACGCCCTCCAGCACCCGCAGCTCGTTGGCGGCGGGAACATTATAGGCTGATATGACAACAAGTACGGCCTCCTTACCCTGTGCAGCTCGCAGCCGTAGTACCGCACGAGGTGCGGGTGCAGCACGCCCTCCAGCACCCGCAGCTCGTTGGCGGCGGGAACATTATAGGCTGATATGACAACAAGTACGGCCTCCTTACCCTGTGCAGCTCGCAGCCGTAGTACCGCACGAGGTGCGGGTGCAGCACGCCCTCCAGCACCCGCAGCTCGTTGGCGGCGGGAACATTATAGGCTGATATGACAACAAGTACGGCCTCCTTACCCTGTGCAGCTCGCAGCCGTAGTACCGCACGAGGTGCGGGTGCAGCACGCCCTCCAGCACCCGCAGCTCGTTGGCGGCGGGAACATTATAGGCTGATATGACAACAAGTACGGCCTCCTTACCCTGTGCAGCTCGCAGCCGTAGTACCGCACGAGGTGCGGGTGCAGCACGCCCTCCAGCACCCGCAGCTCGTTGGCGGCGGGAACATTATAGGCTGATATGACAACAAGTACGGCCTCCTTACCCTGTGCAGCTCGCAGCCGTAGTACCGCACGAGGTGCGGGTGCAGCACGCCCTCCAGCACCCGCAGCTCGTTGGCGGCGGGAACATTATAGGCTGATATGACAACAAGTACGGCCTCCTTACCCTGTGCAGCTCGCAGCCGTAGTACCGCACGAGGTGCGGGTGCAGCACGCCCTCCAGCACCCGCAGCTCGTTGGCGGCGGGAACATTATAGGCTGATATGACAACAAGTACGGCCTCCTTACCCTGTGCAGCTCGCAGCCGTAGTACCGCACGAGGTGCGGGTGCAGCACGCCCTCCAGCACCCGCAGCTCGTTGGCGGCGGGAACATTATAGGCTGATATGACAACAAGTACGGCCTCCTTACCCTGTGCAGCTCGCAGCCGTAGTACCGCACGAGGTGCGGGTGCAGCACGCCCTCCAGCACCCGCAGCTCGTTGGCGGCGGGAACATTATAGGCTGATATGACAACAAGTACGGCCTCCTTACCCTGTGCAGCTCGCAGCCGTAGTACCGCACGAGGTGCGGGTGCAGCACGCCCTCCAGCACCCGCAGCTCGTTGGCGGCGGGAACATTATAGGCTGATATGACAACAAGCACGGCCTCCTTACCCTGTGCAGCTCGCAGCCGTAGTACCGCACGAGGTGCGGGTGCAGCACGCCCTCCAGCACCCGCAGCTCGTTGGCGGCGGGAACATTATAGGCTGATATGACAACAAGTACGGCCTCCTTACCCTGTGCAGCTCGCAGCCGTAGTACCGCACGAGGTGCGGGTGCAGCACGCCCTCCAGCACCCGCAGCTCGTTGGCGGCGGGAACATTATAGGCTGATATGACAACAAGCACGGCCTCCTTACCCTGTGCAGCTCGCAGCCGTAGTACCGCACGAGGTGCGGGTGCAGCACGCCCTCCAGCACCCGCAGCTCGTTGGCGGCGGGAACATTATAGGCTGATATGACAACAAGTACGGCCTCCTTACCCTGTGCAGCTCGCAGCCGTAGTACCGCACGAGGTGCGGGTGCAGCACGCCCTCCAGCACCCGCAGCTCGTTGGCGGCGGGAACATTATAGGCTGATATGACAACAAGCACGGCCTCCTTACCCTGTGCAGCTCGCAGCCGTAGTACCGCACGAGGTGCGGGTGCAGCACGCCCTCCAGCACCCGCAGCTCGTTGGCGGCGGGAACATTATAGGCTGATATGACAACAAGCACGGCCTCCTTACCCTGTGCAGCTCGCAGCCGTAGTACCGCACGAGGTGCGGGTGCAGCACGCCCTCCAGCACCCGCAGCTCGTTGGCGGCGGGAACATTATAGGCTGATATGACAACAAGCACGGCCTCCTTACCCTGTGCAGCTCGCAGCCGTAGTACCGCACGAGGTGCGGGTGCAGCACGCCCTCCAGCACCCGCAGCTCGTTGGCGGCGGGAACATTATAGGCTGATATGACAACAAGCACGGCCTCCTTACCCTGTGCAGCTCGCAGCCGTAGTACCGCACGAGGTGCGGGTGCAGCACGCCCTCCAGCACCCGCAGCTCGTTGGCGGCGGGAACATTATAGGCTGATATGACAACAAGTACGGCCTCCTTACCCTGTGCAGCTCGCAGCCGTAGTACCGCACGAGGTGCGGGTGCAGCACGCCCTCCAGCACCCGCAGCTCGTTGGCGGCGGGAACATTATAGGCTGATATGACAACAAGCACGGCCTCCTTACCCTGTGCAGCTCGCAGCCGTAGTACCGCACGAGGTGCGGGTGCAGCACGCCCTCCAGCACCCGCAGCTCGTTGGCGGCGGGAACATTATAGGCTGATATGACAACAAGTACGGCCTCCTTACCCTGTGCAGCTCGCAGCCGTAGTACCGCACGAGGTGCGGGTGCAGCACGCCCTCCAGCACCCGCAGCTCGTTGGCGGCGGGAACATTATAGGCTGATATGACAACAAGCACGGCCTCCTTACCCTGTGCAGCTCGCAGCCGTAGTACCGCACGAGGTGCGGGTGCAGCACGCCCTCCAGCACCCGCAGCTCGTTGGCGGCGGGAACATTATAGGCTGATATGACAACAAGTACGGCCTCCTTACCCTGTGCAGCTCGCAGCCGTAGTACCGCACGAGGTGCGGGTGCAGCACGCCCTCCAGCACCCGCAGCTCGTTGGCGGCGGGAACATTATAGGCTGATATGACAACAAGTACGGCCTCCTTACCCTGTGCAGCTCGCAGCCGTAGTACCGCACGAGGTGCGGGTGCAGCACGCCCTCCAGCACCCGCAGCTCGTTGGCGGCGGGAACATTATAGGCTGATATGACAACAAGTACGGCCTCCTTACCCTGTGCAGCTCGCAGCCGTAGTACCGCACGAGGTGCGGGTGCAGCACGCCCTCCAGCACCCGCAGCTCGTTGGCGGCGGGAACATTATAGGCTGATATGACAACAAGTACGGCCTCCTTACCCTGTGCAGCTCGCAGCCGTAGTACCGCACGAGGTGCGGGTGCAGCACGCCCTCCAGCACCCGCAGCTCGTTGGCGGCGGGAACATTATAGGCTGATATGACAACAAGCACGGCCTCCTTACCCTGTGCAGCTCGCAGCCGTAGTACCGCACGAGGTGCGGGTGCAGCACGCCCTCCAGCACCCGCAGCTCGTTGGCGGCGGGAACATTATAGGCTGATATGACAACAAGTACGGCCTCCTTACCCTGTGCAGCTCGCAGCCGTAGTACCGCACGAGGTGCGGGTGCAGCACGCCCTCCAGCACCCGCAGCTCGTTGGCGGCGGGAACATTATAGGCTGATATGACAACAAGTACGGCCTCCTTACCCTGTGCAGCTCGCAGCCGTAGTACCGCACGAGGTGCGGGTGCAGCACGCCCTCCAGCACCCGCAGCTCGTTGGCGGCGGGAACATTATAGGCTGATATGACAACAAGTACGGCCTCCTTACCCTGTGCAGCTCGCAGCCGTAGTACCGCACGAGGTGCGGGTGCAGCACGCCCTCCAGCACCCGCAGCTCGTTGGCGGCGGGAACATTATAGGCTGATATGACAACAAGTACGGCCTCCTTACCCTGTGCAGCTCGCAGCCGTAGTACCGCACGAGGTGCGGGTGCAGCACGCCCTCCAGCACCCGCAGCTCGTTGGCGGCGGGAACATTATAGGCTGATATGACAACAAGTACGGCCTCCTTACCCTGTGCAGCTCGCAGCCGTAGTACCGCACGAGGTGCGGGTGCAGCACGCCCTCCAGCACCCGCAGCTCGTTGGCGGCGGGAACATTATAGGCTGATATGACAACAAGTACGGCCTCCTTACCCTGTGCAGCTCGCAGCCGTAGTACCGCACGAGGTGCGGGTGCAGCACGCCCTCCAGCACCCGCAGCTCGTTGGCGGCGGGAACATTATAGGCTGATATGACAACAAGTACGGCCTCCTTACCCTGTGCAGCTCGCAGCCGTAGTACCGCACGAGGTGCGGGTGCAGCACGCCCTCCAGCACCCGCAGCTCGTTGGCGGCGGGAACATTATAGGCTGATATGACAACAAGTACGGCCTCCTTACCCTGTGCAGCTCGCAGCCGTAGTACCGCACGAGGTGCGGGTGCAGCACGCCCTCCAGCACCCGCAGCTCGTTGGCGGCGGGAACATTATAGGCTGATATGACAACAAGTACGGCCTCCTTACCCTGTGCAGCTCGCAGCCGTAGTACCGCACGAGGTGCGGGTGCAGCACGCCCTCCAGCACCCGCAGCTCGTTGGCGGCGGGAACATTATAGGCTGATATGACAACAAGTACGGCCTCCTTACCCTGTGCAGCTCGCAGCCGTAGTACCGCACGAGGTGCGGGTGCAGCACGCCCTCCAGCACCCGCAGCTCGTTGGCGGCGGGAACATTATAGGCTGATATGACAACAAGTACGGCCTCCTTACCCTGTGCAGCTCGCAGCCGTAGTACCGCACGAGGTGCGGGTGCAGCACGCCCTCCAGCACCCGCGTTGGCGGCGGGAACATTATAGGCTGATATGACAACAAGTACGGCCCTCCTTACCCCTGTGCTGCTCGCAGCCGTAGTACCGCACGAGGTGCGGGTGCAGCACGCCCTCCAGCACCCGCAGCTCGGTTGGCGGCGGGAACATTATAGGCTGATATGACAACAAGTACGGCCTCCTTACCCTGTGCAGCTCGCAGCCGTAGTACCGCACGAGGTGCGGGTGCAGCACGCCCTCCAGCACCCGCAGCTCGTGTTGGCGGCGGGAACATTATAGGCTGATATGACAACAAGTACGGCCTCCTTACCCTGTGCAGCTCGCAGCCGTAGTACCGCACGAGGTGCGGGTGCAGCACGCCCTCCAGCACCCGCAGCTCGTTGGCGGCGGGAACATTATAGGCTGATATGACAACAAGTACGGCCTCCTTACCCTGTGCAGCTCGCAGCCGTAGTACCGCACGAGGTGCGGGTGCAGCACGCCCTCCAGCACCCGCAGCTCGTTGGCGGCGGGAACATTATAGGCTGATATGACAACAAGTACGGCCTCCTTACCCTGTGCAGCTCGCAGCCGTAGTACCGCACGAGGTGCGGGTGCAGCACGCCCTCCAGCACCCGCAGCTCGTTGGCGGCGGGAACATTATAGGCTGATATGACAACAAGTACGGCCTCCTTACCCTGTGCAGCTCGCAGCCGTAGTACCGCACGAGGTGCGGGTGCAGCACGCCCTCCAGCACCCGCAGCTCGTTGGCGGCGGGAACATTATAGGCTGATATGACAACAAGTACGGCCTCCTTACCCTGTGCAGCTCGCAGCCGTAGTACCGCACGAGGTGCGGGTGCAGCACGCCCTCCAGCACCCGCAGCTCGTTGGCGGCGGGAACATTATAGGCTGATATGACAACAAGTACGGCCTCCTTACCCTGTGCAGCTCGCAGCCGTAGTACCGCACGAGGTGCGGGTGCAGCACGCCCTCCAGCACCCGCAGCTCGTTGGCGGCGGGAACATTATAGGCTGATATGACAACAAGTACGGCCTCCTTACCCTGTGCAGCTCGCAGCCGTAGTACCGCACGAGGTGCGGGTGCAGCACGCCCTCCAGCACCCGCAGCTCGTTGGCGGCGGGAACATTATAGGCTGATATGACAACAAGTACGGCCTCCTTACCCTGTGCAGCTCGCAGCCGTAGTACCGCACGAGGTGCGGGTGCAGCACGCCCTCCAGCACCCGCAGCTCGTTGGCGGCGGGAACATTATAGGCTGATATGACAACAAGTACGGCCTCCTTACCCTGTGCAGCTCGCAGCCGTAGTACCGCACGAGGTGCGGGTGCAGCACGCCCTCCAGCACCCGCAGCTCGTTGGCGGCGGGAACATTATAGGCTGATATGACAACAAGTACGGCCTCCTTACCCTGTGCAGCTCGCAGCCGTAGTACCGCACGAGGTGCGGGTGCAGCACGCCCTCCAGCACCCGCAGCTCGTTGGCGGCGGGAACATTATAGGCTGATATGACAACAAGTACGGCCTCCTTACCCTGTGCAGCTCGCAGCCGTAGTACCGCACGAGGTGCGGGTGCAGCACGCCCTCCAGCACCCGCAGCTCGTTGGCGGCGGGAACATTATAGGCTGATATGACAACAAGTACGGCCTCCTTACCCTGTGCAGCTCGCAGCCGTAGTACCGCACGAGGTGCGGGTGCAGCACGCCCTCCAGCACCCGCAGCTCGTTGGCGGCGGGAACATTATAGGCTGATATGACAACAAGTACGGCCTCCTTACCCTGTGCAGCTCGCAGCCGTAGTACCGCACGAGGTGCGGGTGCAGCACGCCCTCCAGCACCCGCAGCTCGTTGGCGGCGGGAACATTATAGGCTGATATGACAACAAGTACGGCCTCCTTACCCTGTGCAGCTCGCAGCCGTAGTACCGCACGAGGTGCGGGTGCAGCACGCCCTCCAGCACCCGCAGCTCGTTGGCGGCGGGAACATTATAGGCTGATATGACAACAAGTACGGCCTCCTTACCCTGTGCAGCTCGCAGCCGTAGTACCGCACGAGGTGCGGGTGCAGCACGCCCTCCAGCACCCGCAGCTCGTTGGCGGCGGGAACATTATAGGCTGATATGACAACAAGTACGGCCTCCTTACCCTGTGCAGCTCGCAGCCGTAGTACCGCACGAGGTGCGGGTGCAGCACGCCCTCCAGCACCCGCAGCTCGTTGGCGGCGGGAACATTATAGGCTGATATGACAACAAGTACGGCCTCCTTACCCTGTGCAGCTCGCAGCCGTAGTACCGCACGAGGTGCGGGTGCAGCACGCCCTCCAGCACCCGCAGCTCGTTGGCGGCGGGAACATTATAGGCTGATATGACAACAAGTACGGCCTCCTTACCCTGTGCAGCTCGCAGCCGTAGTACCGCACGAGGTGCGGGTGCAGCACGCCCTCCAGCACCCGCAGCTCGTTGGCGGCGGGAACATTATAGGCTGATATGACAACAAGTACGGCCTCCTTACCCTGTGCAGCTCGCAGCCGTAGTACCGCACGAGGTGCGGGTGCAGCACGCCCTCCAGCACCCGCAGCTCGTTGGCGGCGGGAACATTATAGGCTGATATGACAACAAGTACGGCCTCCTTACCCTGTGCAGCTCGCAGCCGTAGTACCGCACGAGGTGCGGGTGCAGCACGCCCTCCAGCACCCGCAGCTCGTTGGCGGCGGGAACATTATAGGCTGATATGACAACAAGTACGGCCTCCTTACCCTGTGCAGCTCGCAGCCGTAGTACCGCACGAGGTGCGGGTGCAGCACGCCCTCCAGCACCCGCAGCTCGTTGGCGGCGGGAACATTATAGGCTGATATGACAACAAGTACGGCCTCCTTACCCTGTGCAGCTCGCAGCCGTAGTACCGCACGAGGTGCGGGTGCAGCACGCCCTCCAGCACCCGCAGCTCGTTGGCGGCGGGAACATTATAGGCTGATATGACAACAAGTACGGCCTCCTTACCCTGTGCAGCTCGCAGCCGTAGTACCGCACGAGGTGCGGGTGCAGCACGCCCTCCAGCACCCGCAGCTCGTTGGCGGCGGGAACATTATAGGCTGATATGACAACAAGTACGGCCTCCTTACCCTGTGCAGCTCGCAGCCGTAGTACCGCACGAGGTGCGGGTGCAGCACGCCCTCCAGCACCCGCAGCTCGTTGGCGGCGGGAACATTATAGGCTGATATGACAACAAGTACGGCCTCCTTACCCTGTGCAGCTCGCAGCCGTAGTACCGCACGAGGTGCGGGTGCAGCACGCCCTCCAGCACCCGCAGCTCGTTGGCGGCGGGAACATTATAGGCTGATATGACAACAAGCACGGCCTCCTTACCCTGTGCAGCTCGCAGCCGTAGTACCGCACGAGGTGCGGGTGCAGCACGCCCTCCAGCACCCGCAGCTCGTTGGCGGCACGTTGCAGAGCGCGCCGGTCTCCCGCGCCCACTGACAACTCCTTCATGGCGAGCAGCTGGCCGCTCTCTGTGTTCACTACTGTGTACACCTGCGAAGAAAAAGGAAATCTTTTCAGTAACAGAGAAATTACACAGATATTATAACGAATATTTTTCTGTTGTTTTTTTTTTTGTGTTCTGATATCGTGTGCCTTAAATTGGGTCAATTTTTATTTTTCTATTTTTCGTGACACGCCCAAATTCACCGTCGAGCTATTTTTTTTTCGACTTTATCTTCCCACCGTTCCTATGACAGAATAGCGCGGAGTCGTACGTCATTTTGGAGTTTGGAACGGACTGGTCTATTGGGTATCATTCGTTCCCTGTACGCGTCCCTCATACCATCGAGATACGGCGTTCAAGCACAGTACAAGAATAATTTATTTGCTATTGGAGCTTTCTAATTAAATATATCAAATATGGCCAATCCAAGTTCGCCTGATTTAACGGCCTTGACTAAAGCGTCGGGTAGTGAAGACCTATACCTTGCCGAAGGTGCCAGCTCCTATCTTGAGGCCCCTCTGCCACTTGAAAGTGAGCTGGCGCAGCTTGGGCTCGTAGCTGGTGAGCGGCGCGCCCAGCACGTGTCCCACGCTCTTGTTGCTGCGCAGGCGCTCGTCTCGTTCAGTGTCCACGCGCTCTATCGCGGTTAAGACGCGGTGTCTGTGGGCTGTGAAGACAGAGGATGATAAGCAAACACGTAAATATAGGGAAATAAATCACTCGCTACAAAATTAAAAAATTACCGTTGAAGCAATTTTCTTTTACTGTATTTATTTACGGAATTCGGATTCATTACACGAGCAGACGCACATAAGCGTCACTGTTATTAATAATAAATTTCGTAACGGCTAGCTGGCCTTACGACCGGAGAGTGGAAGAAACCTATAACTACCGTCCGGCTTTCAGAATTATAACACGCCTGTTGCTCACTGATTCTGTAACGCTCGTTGCTGATTCTAATAGAATCAAATCAATCAATCAATCAAATTAAATTTATTTTTGAACCAAAAAGTTTTACATTAGTTGGTGATTGGAGCCTCCTGTTAAGCAAGAAATGCCTGTGTTAGGAGACTCCGCACTTCCACAGCAGTATACAATTTTTTCAGTACTTTAGATATAAACAGTATGGGAGTGTGTGTGTGTGTTTGCGCGTGCATGAGGTGTGTGCGTGCGTGCATGTGTGTGTATGTGTGTGCGTGTGTGGGTGTGTGAATGTGAGTATCATTTTGTGTGTTGCAATAGTTCCTCAGTGTCTGCGTAATTTAGTGTCTTTATCCAGTTTCTTAGATTTTTTTTGACACTCGTGTAATTATTTATTGTGTATATATATCTTTTTATTAATCCTATTATAAATTTGACATGATAGTTTACTGTACTGAATGGCAGCAAATTTAGTTTTTGTTTGTGGAACCTGTGCTATGAGATATTTACGTCTTCTTATTTTATTCGGATCATATGGTAGATTCTTATGTTTTTTTTTTTAGAATGGTGTTTAAGATGTATAATTTTCTAACAGAAAGCAGTCCACTATCCTGATAGAGACTTTCAGTAGAGTATGAGATCCTTTTGAAGTACATTATTTTTATTACGGCACGTTGTCCTCACTAAACGTGTATAAACTTTGATTTTGCTGCGCCGCCCTATTTTGGGGTACAGTAGGCTACAACAGATTCCCCACCGAGGGTGTCTTCACGTTGTCGTCGTGGTGGGGCGTGTCTCAATGATCTTGGAGCTTTGCCGGTAGAGTCACTCATGCCGGAAAGGTTCAAGTGAGAGACCAGACTAAGAGAGACACAGGGCAGGGTCCATAACATCTGGATTTCTGCGAGGGGCGCACCGCTTGGGGATATGAACAGTGTTCGTGTGCTGCCTGGACGATGCGCGATTTATTCTTCGAGTTTTTGGAGAGTGAATAGGGAGGTTTGCGTCGTACATCGTGCGATGATCCACGGAGCGGGTCTATCGGACGGTGTGTGATGTGCGACTCACTCATTGAATTTTTCGCGGAGTGGGTCTGGGGTTGAGGTTTTTGTCGTGTGCCGTGCAATGACCCACGGAGCCGCGGGTGATTGGACGATACGTGACTTGTGATTCACTCCTTAAATTTTATTTAGAGGAGTGAACCCGGGATAGGGAATTTAGTCGTGTGCCGTGCGATGGCTCACGGAGCGGGCTTATCGGACGGTACGTGATTTGTGATTCGTTCCTCGAAATCTCGTGGAGCGAATCTGAGGTGGGGTTATTTGTCAAGTGCTGAAGATCAGGGCCCAATCAGGCAGGCTGGGGAAGGGAGGTCCACTTCTAGTACGCGTCTGATCATCAAACGTAACTAAGAATGTGTAACAGTGGCTTTGGGGACAGGACAGGGAGTCCTGGATGTTGAGTGGTCGCACGAAGCGACAGTGAGACGATGAGTTTGCTAGCTAGGCATGTCTGGCAGACTATGGGAAGATGTGGGGAGATAACCCCTTTAAAAATCGAATACCTGGGGACCTCACCCCATAAAAAAGGCAAAGCTGAGTTCAGCAACAATTATGAAAGCGCATCTTACAAAACAACTACCTCAGGAGGGTACCTGCTGCTCCGCAGCAGGAGAATCCCTCACCGAGCAGAGCTCGGTCAGTCCCAATTCGTATTCTGAGGGGGACACTGATCGCTTAAAATTCCCATCGAATTTTTATCCGTCCTTTAAGGGCGCCTTGAGCCAGGGTGGCTCACTTACCGGTGATGAGGAGTCGCTGGGTTCTATTCCTAGCACATCCGTAGCATCGGAACCTAAAGAGCAGACTACCGCCGACCAGCCCTCTGGCAATCGGAGAGAGTATGGCTCACAAGATTTGTCCATCACAGAGGTGTCAAAGAATGCTCTTGCGCAGAAAGCACAGAAAGTGACAAAGAGGGTAGCAACACGGGCACATTTTGTGCGCCCGCCTACCCCGGTTGCCGTTGAGATGGTGAGTGACTCCTGCGAGTCTGCTTGCTCGCAAATGTCATACGCCTCTGAAACGTCGACGAAATCGTGTCGGTCCCGCAGGCGCAAGCGAACGCAAACGTCAGAGAGCTGCGAGCCGATCACGACGAGGGAGAAGCCTGTTAAGCCGTTAAGCCTTAGCAAGCCACTGACTGGCAGAGGAGAGAATGGTGGGGACTCTGACCTTGCGAGTCCACCAACTAAGCAAGCGAAGACTCGAGCAACTGCAAAACAGAACCTGCCAAAACCAGAGATGTTGGCCAAGACGATGCAGGCCCAACCAACGGCAGAACTGAATACCTGCATCAAAGATAGTCTTAGAACAATAAAGGAGGTTGCAAACGAATCACGCAACCTCAAAGGGAGCTTTGTTCACAGCCTCAAGTTAGCGACCTTTACAATCTGATGAGTCGGAGGCCCAACTTCGGCGTTCTATAGCCTTAGAAATCGGAGGCATGGTAGACGCCAAACTAGCCGCTATAGAGAGGAGGTTGCCCCCAGAGAAGCCCTTGCGTCCGCCACTCGCCACCGACGCGAGGAGGTCTTCACCAACGGTTGCTCAGGCGCAGCCAATTGACGAGCCGCGCTTGGAGCCTAATCCTGCAAAGAAAACAAAGAGAGGAAAGGGTAAAGGAAAAGGCAAAGGCAAAGTTGTCGCTCCGGTGGCGGAGTTGGCCCCTATGTCTGCGTCGTCCACGCAGGTTTCGCAGGCTCTGCGGGTTGCAACAATGCCTGAGACGGAGTCCTGGTCTACTGTGGTAGGGAGGAAGGCTAAGAAAGCAAAGCCTGCAACGTTGGCGACGCCTACTTTTGCAAAGGGGAAAAAACAGCAAGTGAAATTGCCTAGGGTTCCCGCCACGGCGGCTATTGCAGTTTCGGTAAGAGTACTGGGAGGCCGTCACCTCCTTCTGCGAAGCAGTAACGCTCGCGAAGGAGGAGGCAGAACGCGTGAGGGAGAGGCAAATTTCGCGCCCTCACGCCCCTAGCCGCCGCAGGAGACGCCCTGGGCGTCGGGAATCGCAGGCCGATTCCCGGCCACCGTAGGCGCGGGCTTGCGGACGGTGAGCAATGGGTAGCTCGCCGTCCGATAAGGACCAGGCCCGGGTCGACGGCGCGTTGTGTTCCACGCGCGCCTCAAAGAGATGTCAGCACAACGGAAGGGGTCCGATAGGACCGATGCCTGCCGGGGTTGCGGGAAAGTCCGAAAGGGATACCGTGGCCCCTGGCAACGTAAAGGCAACGGAAGGAACACGGGTGGGTTTTAGTCAGTAAGAGTCTGACACGCCCTCCCGCTCCACCCAGAGCGGGAGAAGTTATTTGATAATTTACCACCCAAAAAAAAAAAAAAAAAAAAGGGATCAACTGCCAATATCGGTCAGGTTATGTCCACCGTAAGGCAGCGAATTCATTTAGCCGATGTTGGCATTGACACTGTCGGCCAGAAAAGGGCTGTAGATGGTGGTATGGTGATTACTGTCGCTGGCGCCGACTCTTCTATCAAGGCGGACAGTCTAGCCAACCGAATGCGAGAGGTCCTCACCGAATTCGATGTGAAGATTTCACGCCCAATCAAAAGAGCCGAGGCGAGGATCATGGACCTCGATGATGCCGTCACACCTGAGGAAGTGGCAGCTGCTATTGCCGAAGTGGGTGGCTGTTCCCCAGATGTAAAAGTGGGCGAAATTCGTCGTCCGCCCACTTCTTTGGGACACGTCTGGGTCCGTGATCCCCTGGTGGCGATTAAGAAATTGGCTTCCGACAAGCGCATGCGCTTAGGTTGGACGACAGTAAGGGTTCAGATTTTGGAGGCGCGTCGAATGATGTGCTTCCGTTGCCTCGAGCCCGGGCACGTCCGCCGCCATTGCACTGGTGCGGTTGACCGGAGCACCCAATGCTATGCTTGTGGGGGAGATCACAAAGCGAGAGAGTGTACGTCGCAAACCATGCGGTGTCCGTTGTGCACAGATCATGGTCTTCCAGCGGATCATCGGCTGGGGGGTAAGAAATCCGCTCCGCGCAAGAAACAGGTCTCGCTTGCCCCCGTCACATCGCAAGGGTCGGCGCAGGCACCAATGGGTCCAGGCCCTGCGGAGGAAATGGACACCTCGCCTTCCCAGCCCTAAAAGTACTCCAGTGCAATCTGAACCACTGCCGCAACGCGCAGAATCTTTTTCTACAGACAATTGCGGAGTGGTCGGTTGCCTTGGCGGTGGTAGCGGAGCCCTACGGCCTCCGTGATCATCCTCGCTGGTTCCGGGACACCGTGGACTCTGTCGCTATTTACTGGGCTGGTGGAAGCGGTGGGCCTCACTGCTCATTACTAGATCGGGGGCAAGGATTTGTTGCAGTGGAATGGGGACCTCTGGCCGTAGTGGGCTGCTACGTGTCTCCCAACATTTCCCTTAACGAATTCGAGGGATATCTGGACGGGGTTGCGAACTGCATTCGGTGCAAATGTTCACCCCGTCCGGTGCTCGTCTTGGGTGATTTCAATGCTCACTCCAGAGCTTGGGGAAGCACCCAAGACAGACCGAGGGGACACGCAGTACAAGACTGGGCGGCATCGCTTGACCTCCGTCTTCTGAATCAGGGGTCCGTTGCCACATGCGTTCGGTGGCAGGGGGAGTCAATTGTGGATCTCTCATGGGCAACTCCTTCGGTTGCCCGCATGGTGTCGGAATGGAGAGTAGCGGAGGAGATAGTTACACTTTCAGACCATCGCCACATCGTTTTTAAAGTTGCACTCCGCCCTTTGGATGGCCTGAGCCGTCCAAATTCTAACCCACCGGCGCGGCGTTGGGCCCTCAAGCGGCTCAATCGAGACATGCTCGTCGCAGCTGCTAACGTTGCAGCATGGCCGGAAGATAGTCATGGTTCCCAGGGGACCTCGCCCGATCCGGAGGAAGAGGTAAACAAAATAATTAAAAACTTAAAAAACAAAATTAGAGTCATGGGATAGACGAAATACCACCTATGCTTTTAAGACAATGCGCAGACCAACTTACCCTACCGTTTTACTTGCTATTGAACCAATCATTTAACGAAGGTACCTTCCCTGATTTATTGAAAATATCCGTTATAAAACCAATTCATAAAAAGAATTCAAAAACAGATCCCAACAACTATCGTCCAATAGCTCTCTTACCATCAGCCTCAAAAATCTTTGAAAAAGCCATGTGTGACCGGATTTACACGTTTTGCGAAAAATACGGTATATTTGATGATTGCCAGAACGGCTTTCGAAAAAACCGTTCCACCACCCTGGCAGTCTACAAATATATCCAAGAAGCCCTTAATATTATTAATAACAAAAAATACGCGATAGGAATATTCCTAGACATGACTAAAGCCTACGACAAAGTACAATTTGGGATATTGCTAAACAAATTGTATGGTATAGGAATACGCGGGAAAGCTCACGAATGGCTAACATCTTACTTAAAGAACAGGAAACAATTAGTCGAAATAGAATACTTTAACCATCAAACTAATGAAATTGAAAAAATCCAATCACAAAGTAAAGCAATAAACGCCTCAATTCCCCAAGGAAGCGTCATAGGATGCCTCTTATTTTTATTGTATATAAATGACCTACCTAAAACCATAAAAGAGCCATGCGTCTTATTTGCGGACGACATATCAATATTAGTCTCATGTCAAAATTGTACAAGTATAGAGGAAACACTCAATTCCATTCTCACCAAAACATGCAACTGGATGAAAGAACATAACCTCGAGATAAATTACTCCAAAACCAAATTAGTAACTTTCCACCCTTACCAAAAAACACCTTTGACTTTAAATTTTATTTTTAACAACTCAAAATTAGAAACCGTTAATGAATTTACCCTTCTCGGACTTGTTATAGACAAACATATAAACTGGAAATCACACATACAGAAAACTCACTCCAAAATTTCTAAATTCTCTTATGCCCTTCGTGAAATAAAAAAGACCACCAACTTACAAACAGCTCTCACCACCTATTATGCTTATGCCTATGCATGGCTTAGCTATGGGGTCACCCTTTGGGGAAACAGCACAGATGCACAAACACTCTTCACCTTGCAGAAGAAACTAATTAGAATCCTAGTAAATGTTGAGCAAACCGATAGTTGCAAACCTTTTTTCCAAAAATATAATATTTTAACCCTTCCCTGTATATATATATTAGAAACTTGCAAATTTGTCCGAAAGCATCAAGAATTTTATTCAAAACGCGAAGACATTCAATCACGTTATCTACTCAGACACGGATCTAGACTAAACTTACCAAGTTCTCGCTTAAAAATGCACTCAACAAGCCCGTATGTAATGTCTATTAAATTATATAATAAACTACCCGCATTAATAAAAAAAGAAGAAAAAACAAACTTATTTATAAACAAACTCAGATAATTTTTGATAGAAAAAAGCTATTACTCGGTAAATGAATACTTAAACGATAGACATATAAAATCGTAATAACTATAAATCTCGTGACTATACATATATTTTATTTTTTTTATTTCTGCATTATTAATTAAAATTTCAAATAAATTCTATATACCAATGACAATATTAAATATGACATACAATTATTAATTATTTATTTATATATTAAATACCTAGTAACTAAAGGCCATATTACACTGCTCAATAAATATCCAACCATTTAATTATATATATAAAATAGCAGTTTCATAATTTTTTTTTTTTTTTTTTTTCTAATAATAATCTAACATTATCAATGATTATGCTTCCTCTCTCCTAACTCACTTGTTTTTGCTGTGCCCGACAGGGTCCATGTCATGATCTAGTTTTAAGTCTACCACCTAAGACAACATGTGGAATGCAAATAAAGTATTGAGTATTGAGGCTGTCTGGTTTCGGGATAGGATGGCGTCGATTTGCGACGCTTCCATGCCCCGGGTCAGGTGCGCCCAGCGTCCTGGTGCGGTATACTGGTGGTCGGAAGATATCGCGCAGTTACGTGTTTTTTGTCTTAGGTCCCGACGCCAATATCAGCGCACCAGACGCAGACGACAACCGAGAGCTACGCAGGAGGAAATAGGCAGAGCCTATAGAGTTTACAGGGAGGCGACAATGGATCTCCAACACGCTATCGCGGATGCTGGGTCAAGATCCTGGCGGGAGCTTCTCGATGGGCTGGACAGGGATCCATGGGGAAGACCTTATAAGTTGGTCATGGCCAAATTACGTCCATGGGTGCCCCCTATCACAGAAACCATGGACCCGGGTCTACTGAGAAGAGTCGTAAACACGCTCTTTCCAGTAGTTAGAGACAGTCCTTTGCCACTCTTGTCTTCTTCAGATTGGTCTGACGAGTTGGGGGTGACTGAAGGCGAGCTAGACCGAGCCGTAAGACGTTTGGGGGCTCGTAACACCGCGCCAGGCCCGGACGGTATTCCTGGTCGGGCTTGGGTTCTGGCTTTGGCTGCCCTGGGGGACCGCCTAAGACGGTTGTTCAACAGCTGCCTCCGTGGGAGCGTATTCCCCTCCGGCTGGAAGGAGGCCGGATTGGTCTTGTTGAAGGAAGGCCGGGACCCAGAGTCTCCCTCTGCATACCGTCCCATTTGCCTGCTCGACGAGGTTTCCAAACTATTCGAAAGAATAATTGCCGAAAGGCTCGTCGGACATCCATCACGTGTTGGTCCCGACCTCGCTGATTGCCAGTATGGCTTCCGGCAGCAGCGTTCTACAGTGGATGCGATCCTACGCGTCCGCTCGTTGTCGGAACAGGTGGTGTCCCGGGGTGGAGTAATGCTGGCGGTAAGTTTGGATATCGTCAACGCCTTTAACTCTCTGCCCTGGGGTGCGATTAGGGCGGCACTTGTACATCACAGAGTGCCTCTTTATCTGCAGTACATCGTCGGGGCCTACCTTCGCGACCGGCACATTCGCTATGTGGGTCGGGACGGTAGCGTTCATCGCAGGGAGATTACGTGTGGGGTTCCCCAGGGGTCAGTTTTAGGTCCTTTCTTGTGGAATCTCGCTTACGATGTGGTCCTGCGTGTCGACCTCCCCGTTGGTGTCAATGTTATTTGTTACGCGGATGACACCCTAGTGTTGGCCGGCGGCGACAACTTCGAAGAGACCATCAAGCTTGCCGAGCTTGGAGTGGCAAAAGTCGTGGCGACAATCCGCGGGCTGGGCTTAGAGATTGCGCCTCATAAAACTGAGGCGCTTTGGTTCCACAAACTACCGAGGAGCAGAGAACCACCCAGCTCGTTGGTTAGAGTTGGAAATGCGCAAGTCCAGGTGGGTCGATACATTAAGTATCTTGGCCTTACCCTAGATGGTCGGTGGGGCTTCGAAGAGCACTTCGAGCGCCTGGTTCCCCGCATCGGGAAGGCAGTGGGTGCTTTGCACAGACTGTTGCCCAATCTCGGTGGACCTCGAGAAGAAGTTCGTCGCCTCTACGCGGGAGTCGTGCGATCGATGGTCCTTTATGGGGCACCGGTTTGGTCAAATAGGCTGTCAGGTGTCCGACGCTGCAGGACTAAAATCAACAGCCTGCAGCGGAAAATGGCTATTCGTATCGCTCGAGGATACCGAACTGTATCCTTTGAGGCGGCAACTCTCTTGGCACGCTTTCCGCCACTGGACATCTTGGCGGATATGGACGCGAGGGTCTATAACCGAATCCGTGTCATCCGCCAAAGTGGCAATGGCGTGCCAGGAATCGCTGTTGCACAGTTGAGGCGGCAGGAACGGCTACACGCGCTCGAGCAGTGGCGTGAGCGGCTGCAACAGCCGCAATATTCGCGTAAGCGTGTTGTCGAAGCCGTTCTACCGCACTTCGAAGCCTGGCTGAAAAGAGGGGAGCGCATCTCTTACAGGCTTACTCAGGTACTGACCGGGCATGGTTGCTTCGGTGAGTATCTGAACAAGATTGGGCGAGAGGCCACGGCAAATTACCATCATTGTGGAGGCGACTTGGATTCTGCACAGCACACACTCGAGGAATGCACTGCGTGGGTTGCTGAAAGACAGGTTCTGGTCGCTAGGATCGGGCGAGATTTGTCTCTTCCAGCAGTAGTTGGGTCTATGCTGCCGGTGTCAGAGAACTGGAGAGAAGTGGCCTCCTTCTGTGAGACCGTGATGGTTCAGAAGGAGGCTGCCGAGCGGGATCGTGAGAGGGCTGATCCCGCTCGTAGGAGAAGGCGTCGGGGAGGCAACCGCCTCGACGCCTAACACGCCGAAACCCCGCCTGCAACCTTTAAGGCAGGCGGGAATTGGAGATCACGGGCACTCAGAGTGGGGACTCTGTCCGCCCACTGAGTGATCTCAGTGAAGACGGCGCACAGTGGTCACGTGCTGCCTTGCACATTTGCATAGTTAGGTTTCGGGGAGTTCCCTTTACAGTCTCCCCAGAGATGTGCCCTGACAGGCGCTGCACAGAGAGGGTTCCGGATTGGTCTTTTAAGAGGTAACGGTACCCCTTCCATGTGCAGATACCACCGGGGTGGTTTTAGTGAGGTAAGAATCCCACACTCCCCGGTTTTATCCCCAAAGACCGGGCGCCTTTTGAAGGTTACCCCCCGAAAACAAAAAAAAAAAAGGCTACAACAGATTGTGCTATAGAGATGCATTTAATACATTTCTGTGAGAACCTGATTTCTTCTTTACATTTACTGGCGCAATATATCTTAGGGTTTTAAAAATCCACCCTAGTTTCCTAATCCGTCCAGTAACATGTTCAATATGAGAGTACCATGACAATTTTTGGACAAGAAGTAATATTTATATTTTGTTTCCAAAACTTTATTAATTATGGGACACTTGCAATTTGTTTAAAATTAATTTTACATATCACAAAAAAAAAAGTGTCTTTGTTACAGACATTTACAACATACAGAAGAAGTGTCTTAAACATAGGTCCCTGGCTTTCAAACTAGATTTATACCTGTGACTTGGGGAGTCAGCGTTCCTTCATTATAAAGGTCGTTACGAATGTCATTGGTTATTAAATAATGTAGGGAAAAAGAAACAATAGTATATTATGCAATTAGTGAATAAAGGACGGATTTAAAGCGAGGGCCATAGATTAATCACGAGCAAGTGAAGGATTCTAACGACTGAATCACGACCGTAGCGAGTGATTCAAATGTTAGAATCCTCAGCGACGCGAGTGATTCATGGCCCTCGATATAAATCCGTTTCATTCAAGAGTTGCATACTATAATTTATACCATGACTACGAGAAAAAGAAAGATTTAAGCGAAATAGACATTTAATTAAGAAAAAAGGAAGGCCAAATTAATTAAAATGCACATTAAAATTGGAATAATTTGTGTTCGTACAACTTACAGTTTTCAAAATAGCGCCAATTTACCATTGACAGCAAAGAATCAAAAAGTTTTTATTCTAATGCTAAACTCCTTATCAAAAATGTCGACCAATCAAATCTCGAGGAGTTATTTGCACAAGGAGTTTGTATGTCGAGTATTCTTTGCACTAGGAGTTTGTATGTCAAGTATTCTTTGACAAGGAGTTCGTATCTAATATTTTTTCGCAAGGAGGTTGTATAGCATTGAGATGGAGGTCGAATATATTGTTGTGTTCTAATTTCAAACACCAAAAAAGTGATTAAAAGTGCTTTTTATTCACTGTTTTAAGTGAATAAAATAAGCTTTTTAGAGGGGGAATGGTATAAAAGCAGTTTTTTTTACAATGTACAAAAATAAAAATAATTAAATGCGCGGGAAGGTGTGTTGTGAGAGTGTGAATGTGCGTGTGTGTGTTTGAGGAGAGTGTGAGTATGTTTGAGGAGTGTGTGTGTGTGTGTTTGAGGAGTGTCAAGTGTATGCATGGAGATGAGATTTTTGTGTTGAACTATTAAGTAGGAGTATTATTGATAGCTTTATAACATGAGTGTACTTTAATGTTGAACACTTCATCTGGTTGTGCAGTTTTGTAGATGGAAAAGGGTATGTAGTTGGTTTTTGCAGTATTTAACGTGAGAAGGTTGTTATCGAGCCAAGTAGCAATTTGCCACTTACCTATCTCTGTCTTAGTTTTAACATCAGACCAGCTGTGCCCATGGAAGATAACAGCAGTGTCGTCGGCGAAGGAAAATATATTTGCGTTTTCAACTTTTAGGTTACAAAGATCATTAATGTAGGCTAGAAAAAGTGTGGGACCCAGAACACTCCTTTGCGGCATCCCAAACGACACATCAGCATTATCACTAATATGCCCTCTTATCTTTACCCTCTGTTTCCTACTTGTTAGGTAATCTATAAAAAAAATTACTGGGAAAAATTACTACACAAGGGTGGGAACGGAAACGGTGTCAAAAGCTTTTTATAGGTCTAGCATTTCTTCCCTCTATCTAGATGATCCAACGAGGTGAGGGTACAAACTGCATCCTCGGTGGAAACTCCCTGTCTAAAGCCAAAATGTGTTGAGGATATAATTATAAACTTATTTTAATAATTTAGTAATCCACTGTTGTCTAATTTTTCTATTACTTTAGAAAGTGCTGGCAACACCGAGATAGGTCTATAATTATTGACATCACTTCCGTTCCCTCCCTTGTGGACCGGCGTATCAACAGATTGTTTTACATAAACCTTTTTAACCGACTTCAAAAAAAAAGAGAAGGTTATTCATTCGGGGATTTTTACGGCTTTCAAATTCAAAGTCAAATAATTTATTTCAAATAGGTCCTTAAAAAGCAATTTTGAACGTCAAAATTTACAAAACAAAAATTTATTGATGCTAGTCGCCCCTCCAAAAGGTAGTTTTCGCATGGAGAAGAATGGACAAGAAACTCCACCGTTACTCTATTAAAATGTTTTACTATATTACACACATCAACACGGTCTAGGGATATTTCATACTCAATTAAATAACTCGAAAAGTACTGGCCGCATTGTAATCTTTCATACACCGATTTGTTTGTAATTTATCTCAGACTAATTCCAAATTCAAATTTTTGAAAATTCTTTTGTTTCGGTGGCATAAAAATGTCTTGATGTGTAAGAGAGGGTGTTAGGTATGTAGGATGAAAGCAAGTAATACACAGGGAAGTGGTTTACGCACTGATGCTTTATTCGAACAATCCGGTGGGGCTTATGTCATCCTGACAGTTTGTCACAAATCCACCAATCACAGCTATGGCTGCGTTCACACATCATAACCTAATATACAACAGAGGGAATTTTCATTTGTGCGAAATTTAGAAAACAATACGAATTACGTTTAGTTACAGTTTTTTTTCATTTTTAAACGAAAGATAAAGTTAAAATTGAGGTATTGTAGCCATGCAACGCCAACATTTGACGAGGGCGGAGATGTTACGAGCTGTGGGAATGCTGGAAGCTGGGTCTGTTCAGCGTAATGTTGCTGAGGCCATAGGGACCCACCAAAATGTAATTTCAAGATTGTGGACACGCTATCGTGCCACAGGTGAAGTAGCGGAGAGGCACCGGGGGCCAAGTCGCATCACTACCCCCAGACAAGATCGATTTTTGCAAATTACTGCGCGAGCTCAACCAAATGCAACGGCGACTCAATTGGTCCAAAGGCTGCGAGTGGAACACCAAGTGCTTGTGAGTGACCAAACTGTAAGAAGGCGACTGCATGAAAGCAATCTACGCTCTCGTAGACCACTCCGGGTCCCACCTTTACGGAGAGGCAATCGTGGACGACGATTAGAATGGGTTCGGAACCACGTGGACTGGGGCCGTGAGCAATGGTCCAATGTGCTGTTCACGGATGAATCCAGGTTCGGCTTCCATCCAGATTCACGAAGGACGCGTGTTTGGCGAGTTCCTGGACGATGGAGCCGTCTTCAGAACCCTCAGGAAGTTCACCCATACCAAGGAGGAACAATTATGGTTTGGGCAGGAATTCGTCTTGGAGGACGGACGGATCTCGTTTGGGTGCGGGGCAATATGACGGCAGAACGATACGTCCAACAGATGCTGGGGCCCGTAATCTTGCCCCACAGAACACAAATGGGGTAAGATTTCCTGCTCATGCACGACAATGCCCGGGCACACACGGCGAGAACGGTAGCAGCTTGGTTACATACACACAATGTCAGACTGGCCTGCTCAATCGCCAGATCTAAATCCCATTGAGCATGCGTGGGATATGCTGCAAAGAAGAGCTCTGAAGGAAGTTCCTGAAAATCTGGCTACAGAAGATCAACTTTTTGCGCACCTCAGAAGGACATGGGACAATATTCCGCAGCAAGACATTGACAACCTTGTTCTGAGCATGCCGAATCGTTGCCGATGTGTTATGAACATCATGGGCGCTTTCTCAGACTACACACTTCAAGTTTATAAACACAAATTAAATGATTTTTCTATTTTTTTTCAGTTTTTACTCATAAATTAAAAGTTAATTCATATACGGTTTCCGTCTATGCTTCATTTTTTTTCCATAAAATCCTGAAATTTTAATCGAAGTACCTTAACCATTATTAAAAAATGGTAGAATATTAAATAACGTATCTTTTAAATATATACATGTCATATAAATAATTAACACATTGATAGTAATTCGCTTTTTTTAAAATATCCCTAGACCGTGTTGATGTGTGTATTTATAGGTACACGATACAATTATATGTGAAGACGATGCACCTAGGATAAATTACTATACCACAATAGTCAAAAAGAATTAAAAATGAAACAACGACAGATAAATTTATTATGTGATATGGGGTTCACATATTTATAAACAATGTAAAAGTAGACAATTTTCCTAAAATTATACAATTAAAAAGTCTGTGTGTGAGGAAGTAATCACAGAATGTAAAATCTAATATATACTCGTAAAAAAATATATATATATATATATATATATGTCGGCGCGAGACGAAGGGTCAACTCACACCTCGTCCAGTTTTTATCAGCGCGAGACGATGGTGTCAACTCACACCTCGTCTAACTCTTAGAGCTTAAGAGCTCTACGTGCTAACAAAGACCCTCGTCGGGTCTTTGTCAGCACGTAGAACTTGTTGATATTAATTAATGAATAATTGTTTCCGATACGGAAGGCGACGACGTAAACCTAATTGCGTCGAACGTGGCCGGGGGTCGGCTTGCATTTCTCGTGGGAACGTTTTAAGACGATAAGAGTTTAGCATCAGAGGAGCCTGGATCAGGTAGTCAGTTCTGTTCAGACAGCGAGATCGACTGAGCGCGACCCACGAACTCGTTACGCCCTTCCAATTCATTTAAGCGTAGATTATAAGATTAAGTAACTAGTGATTATATTAAACTCGCACGTTTCCTTTGCCCACGAAGTAGACAGACAGTTACATAATGAACGATTTAATCGATAATTACCCTTCTGATGACGATTGTGAGCCCCTGGCGCCCGGACATATAAATTATACAATTAAATCCGGCTTTCGACTGTAACAAATATGGCAAAGGCACTTACTGTTAGACTCGACTTCTGGATAGCTGAGCGGCTCGACTTCCATCGGCGGAGGAGTAGGCGGCATGGGCGCCTCCCGGCTTGGGCAGTTGTTTGGGAATGGACTCTGTACACATATTACGGTCATGTATTATTATTTTACTTAGAAAACAGCTTTTTTACTACTATGCAAGCAGATGGGTAGCAGTATTTCGTCTACTAATAACAATCACCATTTTGTATTTAGAACGTGATGATTATTGCGATTACTATTGTTCACAATAGCGATCATAAAAAGGCAGTCCGGCGACAGGTATTTCAAAGCTTATTCATGATTTTAGTGATGTCAGTATTGGTTCCTGGAAGGATATATTTTAGTGAAACTTCAGTATTTCTTATATTAGTATCGTACGCTGTCAAGTGTGAACATACCGGCAGGCGAGGTCGCGGGCGAGGCGAGTGTGTCGGCGGGTTCGGTGCGGGACGGGAGCCGATCACGTGCGAGATACACCCATCCATTAAAGTCTTCAGCTCCTGAGGGACCACAAATATTACAATAAACAACACACATAACATTAACATTATTACTACTATACATATTTGTTAAGCAAATAAATAGGTATGATCGTGTCCGAACCGAAATTTACCAAACAACATCAAACTTCTCCCTTTTTTATTTTTATTTTTTTTATAACCACGACGGGAAGCTCTTGACTTGCATCTCACCTGATGGTAAGTGATGATCAGGCCGAAGGTGGCAGCGAGCTTCACCCGGAATCCTCAACCATAGGGAAACTGGCTATCCTACCTCTATTTATTTATTTATTTAGTACATGGAGGACTTACAGCTAATAAAAACATACAAAAAAGGAGACTACAGTCACCAGAGAGCCAATTACAAATCCTCACGTATAGACTTATAGTAATAATTTATGGTGTGAGCACAAAAACATATAGCCTAAATTTGAGTGAGAATATTGACACATACTTGGTTTGCAAGAGAAAATAATAAAACAATAAAAAATAAGAACAAACAATATAACCTACCGCTACTTGAAAAATTTGAGGCTTAAGCACCTTCTGGCTGAACTCACACTAATTGTGAATGGATCAAAATCATATTCCTTACACATGTCATTGAAATTTCTACTTGCGCGCACAATATAACTGTTCTGCCTATGATTCGAAGATGTATGAGGTACGCGGTATGGGTGGATTAAAACGAAGTGCTTTACTAGGCACATTAAAATAAAATTTTGACAATAACTCAGGGTTATCAATATTGTTATTGAGGATTTTCAACAAGAATAAACAGTCTGCAATTTTCCGTCGATCAACCAGTGGCAGCAGGTGATATTTCCTACAGAGTCCAAGATAATCGGTTGACTGATATGGAATCTTTTGATGAAAACAAAGATGTTTTATGAACCGTCTTTGGATGTTTTCCATGCGGTCAATGTATTTATGATATCGTGGATTCCATATCTGAGACGCATACTCTAGCGGACTTCTTACAAAAGTGCAATACAATATTTTTAGTGTTTAAGCGTCAGTAAAACACGTAGAGAGACGTATTATAAACCCAAGCAGTTTAGAAGCTTTTTTGACAATTACATCAATGTGTGTGAAAAACTAACTTACTGTCTTGATGGACGCCCAAGTCACGAATAGTATTGCACCTTGACAAGATCTGGCCCGCTAAAGTATACGTACTTGCTAGGACTGCACGTTTTCTAGTGTAAGTGGTCAGCGAACACTTGGAAGGGTTGAGATCAAGTTTATTAACCCGACAGTACTCTTCAAGCCGATACAAGTCAGCCTGAAGTGCTAGTTTATTTTCGAGCGTTGAAATAGTGGCAAAGATTTTCATGTCATCGGCAAAGCATAATAGTTTGGATGAATGGAGGCACTGATCGATGTCGTTAACTGCCGAAACACAACAACGCTGTTAAAATTGTTGTTATGGCGACAGACTTAGATAAGATGGTGGTAGCTAGCCAGCCTTTTAAGAACAAGCCCTACCACGAACCAAACCAAGCAAAAAATGTTGCCCCCACTGGGAATGACCGGGACCTCTGCGTCTGAGACGGTGGTCTAACCACTAGACCACAGAGGCGGTTGTTTCCTTTCTAGTAATTATTTATTTATTTCTGAAACGGTTATATTTATAAATAGTTACCTCAAACTCTTCATCACTGAGATGCTTCGTATTTCTTGGGTCGCAGGCCAGCATCAGAAATTCTAAGCCTTGAGATGCCCATCTGTAACAAGTATAATGTTATTAATTATGTTTCATTTGCTTAGCCGTGGCATTTTCTGCCGATTCTTTTAAAAAACTCTTTTTAGAAAACAAAAAAATAAGGGTAAACCGCTAGTGATGTTATCATATGTTGTGTGTTATCAAATTTGATCAGCTGCAGCTGGAAAGATCCTCAGTATATTCAAGGTCCCTCACCTGGGTCTAAGTCCGCGGCCCCTGTCGCACCGCTCCACCACGAACAACATCCAGCACCGCGCGAACTGTATGACGCCCCGCGCCACCCTGGCCGCCCACTGCCTCTCCTCGCAGCTGGCACTACGTTCCGCCGGCACTCGGAGTTCTACATCATCTTCGGTGGAGGGCTGTTCTCCTGATAGGATGAGCTCGATGCTGCTTTGAGTCTGTGGGTAAGATGACCAAAGTAATGAAAGTGAGTGAGTTTGTAAACTGGTGGAGGTGTAGCGACTCAACAACGCATTATTTTGGTAGTAAATGCTAGCATTGACAATGTTCTAGAAACGCATACTTATATCTTACACAAATCAGTTTGCACAAGTCATGGATATATTTACATATTTCTACAGACAGACAAAAACAAGACGATTTTGAATAAAGTGCTTTTTTTCTAAACTAAAGGCTTGTTCGTACGAAATAAGTAGTAGCTACAGTGATCTTCTTTTTAGTGTCGATGGCAATCCAAATGTGAACTTAATGGAGTCGGACCATAATTCTAATATAACTATCTCTAGACAGTGTTAGTATATTTTTATTTAGTTTGATCTGTAATGTAAGACAAAGCTTACAATGTCTTGTCTCTCATCAATCTTCCCTCCATCGTCCCTTGCCCATTGTGACACATGTATGTAACTTTTAAATTTTAAATAGTAATGTATCAGGATGTACAATTAAGAGTAGTATATATCGTGCCTGTTGCCTGAGTCTGGCTCATTAAGTAAGCATATTTTCTTTGTTATTATCTTCCACCAACCTGATTCTCTCCAAAGTTATGTATATTATCGAACAGACGCTCGTCGAACACGCTATTCTCGTACTCGTCCACGATGCTGTCGGAGCG
Source organism: Xanthia icteritia (assembly GCA_949128155.2). Lineage (NCBI taxonomy): Eukaryota > Metazoa > Arthropoda > Insecta > Lepidoptera > Noctuidae > Xanthia > Xanthia icteritia. The sequence goes on along the minus strand of OX421942.2, from coordinate 21,777,352 downwards.
CATGAAGCGCGTGCGGCGCGGCGGCGTGTGCGCGCGCGCACGGCGCGGCGGCGCGGCCGGCGCGCGCGGGGCGTCCGACACCAGGCGGTGCAGCTCTTTGTGGATCTGGGGCCGGGTTTAAGGAAATATGAGTCACGATGCGATAAAACTTAGAAGCAAAAGTTTGTAAGTAAATGAGACAGAATTTGTGTAAAATTATCTGGCAGGTGAGCTTACTTACTTAGCTTAAACTTATCTAACGCGATGAAACAGCGCCAACCTTTCACATATATCAAAAACTATGTTTTGCAGAAGAAGGGATGTTTTAATTACCTATTAAGCCGTTTGCACCACAAATCAGTTAACACGTTTAGTGATAAACGAAATCGTAAATCATGGTTCTGTTTCTATAAATCTTTTGAAGATGGCAGAGACATAATTATGTTTTACCACCTTTTACCCGCGGCTTCGCCCGTGTGATTGTCGGAAAATATCCCACATGTACGTACTACCGGGATTACATACCTAATAGCCGAGGAAAAGGTCATTGACTCCTACCGCTGCGCCCGCGTTGTCGTCAACCATAATTATTTTGTAACGCGTAATTTTGAATCTGTGATATCTTTTAAAGTATTAATTTTAATGATATGATGTCAAGGCATATTTTAATCAAAATTAAATGCCTAATTTAAATAAAATATTTTTTTGGATAGTGATAAATATAATATCGGTCAAAATAGCTTCGGAAATAACAATGTAATTTTTATTAAATTCTATTAAAAATGACGACGAAAAATTAAATACTGTCGTAAATGATAAAAATGACGAATGATGACCCACAATATAATAATAATGGTTATTGTGGGTCATCCTTAGAAGATAGACATAATGTCATCGCAGACTTTTTATTTGAACTTTTTAAGACGTATAATCCTGTAGAACAGGGTTTCCTAAAGTGTCGTCGCGACGCCCTGGTACGCCGTAGAGAGTAAAGAGGGGCGCCGGAAGGTGCTCCGAGTCTCATTGAACTTTCTTGCGGCAGGAGCCTGAAAACAAGAATCACGTGTTCCGATTTGGTGGAGTTTTGGATATCAGTCCAAAATAAATATCCAACTTTAAATTCAAAAGCCTAGGAATTCTTATTCGCTTTGCAACATCTTATTTATGTGAAGCCGGATTTTAAGCTGTAATAAAGATCAAATATCGCTCAAAGATCAATGTGGAGCAAGAAATTAGAGTAGCGGAGTCAAGCCTTATCTCATTCATTGAAAAAATGTGTGGCGATCACCAAGCTCACATGTCACATTGACTAAGGTGCCATTGTATTTTATCTCCTATTTTCCTAAATAATAAATGTATTATTGCGTGTCAATATAAACATAAAACTCAGGTTCATATTGCGGATGTTTTTTCGTTTGTTTTATTTTTTATCATGGTACCCTATTTCGACTAGCTAGGGCGCCGCGACAAAGCACTAAACCTGTAATTACGCCGCGAACTGAAAAAGTTTGGGAACCCCTGCTGTAGAACATATTTTTTAATTATCTCTCACGGTTTACGCGGCGCACGCCAGTAAAGCTAAGGATGTTTGACGTTAAACATATTTAGTGATTTGCAGTGCAAGTACTCTAGCGGGCCTGAGAAACAAATAAATGGTTAATAAACATAATTCTTACCTATGTATTAGTGCAACAAAAAGCAAGCCGCAAAAGTAGGAAAAAAAGCCATACAAAAATACATTCTATTTAAATAAATGTAAATACACTACACAGTAGAAAATCAGGAGAGATCAAAGTTAGAACATACATAGAATCGAACCACTTTGATTATAACTCGAATGGAACTCTACGAGCTCCTCTTACCTGTCCATGAAACTAAAATAGCTGTAAAACACACAAAACAGCAACAAAACACAACAAAGATGGCGGCTGAAACCAAATGTTAATATCGATCTAGAAAATCCTAAAACAAAAATAGTTGCTTAGCACTGAATGTCAACTAAAGACAACATAATCAAATTAGCCACTATTCAAACAAACAACATCACAATATTAATAAAACAAATATTAAGAACTGACCTACGCCGTATCTGCAACAAATTTAGCTAGATCTAATACTAAGTTAGCACAACATTTCTTTGGAAACAAACACTACCAAGATTTCTTGCTAATGATCGTATACGCGTAGAGAACACTGCATTGTCAAATCAAGAATACGGATTTTAAATCGCGCAAACAATCTTTGATTACTCTTCGCATCTAGCGTGAGCGTTCGTCGAACGTTACTTTCGATATAATCAATTAATCAGGTCTACGTGACTTCTGGGTAGCATCTACGCGACGTCAACCAACACCAGATATGAAAGTAAGGGTACCCTTAAGCCAGAGCCACATCGTCGGGGTGTAATCCTGGCACGATAATATGAACTCGGCTAAGCAGTGTTCACGACTCGGCTGCGTTCACGCGATGCAACAAATCAACGCTAATGCAAAAAAATCCCAAGCATCACACACCCTACACCCCTACCGTCCCCTACCATGGGATTAACAGACTCATGCACGATCATGGTCTCAGGCCGTTTCCGTCGCTCCACCATGGGCGACCTGATCGGCTGCAGCGACACGGGGCGGAGTCTGCGCAAGGCTGGGTCCTCTGGTCGGAGGTAGTGCACGAACTTGTATAGCTCTTTGTGCAGCTGTGGACAAGCGTGCGTTATGTTACGTGTACATGCGGTTAGAAGCTGCTGCAGTATTTGTGGGTGACGTCATTATAAATAAGCCTAGACCACTGTTTCATTGGAGCATAATCAGCTAAATGGGACTGTAAATTCAATTCATAAAATCTCCTCCTAGATTTTATGTATAAATAAACACAGGTTATTGAGCAAAACATAGGTATACTAACCAAAACCCAGAGAACATAATTTTCTACGAATTTCAACACGTAAGGAGGAAAAGTGGTTCTCGAGTCGTAAACATAAAAGAAGAAGAGATACAGGCTGAGAAACATTGCATTTTAGAAGTAGGAAAAAAAGCACATTTTTAGATTAAAATTGTTGTTTCTCAGGTTTTTGATAAGCTAACAAATGCATGTGTATAGGTCGCGCCCGTTTAACGTTATTCACGAGATTGTGTTGCCAGTCCTATGTGATTGTGTTTTTAAAAGTTCACCTTACTGATGGAATAACATGACAAAAACTGAAAAAAAATGTGTTATCAATTTTTTTTTAATAATAGGTTGTTTTTAATCATAAAAGCAGAGAAAAGTAAATCAGTTTACAGTTCGCATTTGATTTGTATAAAAACATGTTTAATAATATATTGTGCATAAAAAGCTGTGTTAGCAAATGCATAGTGAACATCGAACGTGCATGCACCTTACTCGAAGTTAATAGGATCTATTCAGTCACATCCAAATCTGTCTGCAGCTGTGTACTTGCTTGCCAGAGGTCTTCGTTTCGGACTCTGTGCTGTTAAGCTGGTTCCCACAGATGCGCACGCTCATAATACAAGTAGTTTTACATCGTCTGATATTATTCGTCTCTGGCTGGCTAAATTCATTTATGGTGTTTCTACATGGTGTTTGTTAATAGAGCATGTAAAGGTGTGAGTTTCCCGAGCTAGTGCGCGTGCGCTGCGTGACTGTAAGTCGCTGGAGCCGCACTCTTCTTTACACGATGCATATAACCTGCGAAGTGCCTCAACATGCGCACGTTACCCGCACCGTGTACCTACATGCATCATAAGCTACCCGCCTTTTTAGTAGCAATGTTTGTATACGCACAGCCAAAATATATTCGTCACCTTAAGCACTATTTTTGTCTGCTCATTGCACGATAGGATCTGCTTTACCGACTCAGCATTATATTTTGCGTCGTAATGTTAATACAGCAGACCGACATTCAGCCATCTTCTTTTTGCTTTGAATGTGACACTGCCAGACTGATACTTTATTTATATTTCATAGAATGGTCAGGCTATTAAAAAGGTGCTATTTTGATCCTTGTTATCAAGTAATTAAATATAGTTTTCTATGCAATAGTCCGCGTCGAGGCCTCAAAAAGTATGTGTTCTGACTTGACAAAGGATAGAATTTGAAAACTGACGAATATAAAAGACTTGACTGTGCAACATGCACCAAAGTTACGATCAATTTTTGTCGTAGTATTAGTATAAGATACTCATTTCATGCTTGCGTTTGTTGATATATTTGTGGTTAGCTTACCTCGAAGCCCAGCTTGAACATCTGCAGCAGAAGCTCTCGCACTCTAGTGGCGACGGTCTCGAACAGCTCGCGGTGCATCTCTTCAGAGGCAGTCAGCCGGCTTTTGTCGAGGACGAACCCGATGTGAGAGGTTATGAAGTCACGGATCGCCATTAAGCAATTCTGTGAAACAGTTATAAATCGTGCTTCAGAAAGATACATCACACAAAGCCGAACTGTTATTAAAACTCGTGCCATGTTTACGGCGGGTATGGTGTCAGCGAGTAGTCTGTTTTGTTGGTGCAGTGGGGTAAAGTAAGAACGCTGTGGTGTTGGGTATAATACGAGAAAAGTAAGGAGCAGGTTGCAAATCACGCTTGGTAATAGTTCGCACATGGAGCGTATTATAGGTAGCCAAATGTTTATAAGCAGTTGGCTAGTGAAAACTCAGATGTCAGAATACCAGCGCTACGACACTTATTTTTAAATGTCGCAGCGTAGTGCTGAGATAGGAGGAGCCTTTAGGCCTCGTTCAGGACTTTCTGATGTTTTTTTTTTTCGTTTCTATGATTGTGTTGAGTTATATTCGTTATGGCCAACGAGAGAATGCGTTCTTGAGACCTGTGAGTTTCATACTAACGAATGTAAGTAAAATAAGGACCAAATTCGCTAAACACATTAGCGAATTTGGTCCTTATTAATACTAGAAATTGTTCAAATACCGTTGGAGCTGCTGAAGATTTATCTTTGCATTGTATAAATTCAATGTCTTAGCATTGTATAATTGCATAGCACATGTGTGAGTACTATGTACTGACTATAAAGCTACCATTTAGGTACTGGGTATGTCTTTCATTGACTTGAATGTGCCCTGGCGGCTGAGATTATGTCATGCTCACTCTAATGTCTCGCTGGCGGTGGCGCGTGTGTTGGATCATTTAGCTCCCTTCAAAATGGTTGAGCTGAATGGTGCTAATCCATGCGTCATGTTCGTGAACGGGCGCCGTCAGTAGAGACTGGTCATCTCTTAGCTGCCATGGCTTATTTTAATTTTTTAATTTTTGAATTGTTCTTTGTTTTTATATTTTTATTACGGATGCTTTTAACGTGCACGTCTTTCTACATTGTCCTCACAAATGTATAATTTCAACATTAATGATGTAACCAATATTTTGTAACAATTTTTTTATTTAAAAGAGTGTCCGTGGAGTTTCTTGCCCGTTCTTCTCCATAGGTACCTACTACGCTTTGGAATGGGCAACTAGCTTCATATTTCTGACTGACCGACTTCTTGACAATTCAAAAGTGCCTGTAAATGGTTTAATTGAAATAAATGCTTTGAGTTTCAACTGACAGGTGTCAAGAACGCATTCTCTCGATGGCCAGGCTGTAAGTTTGTGATTTTCCTGCGCGAATCCCAATAAATACGTTTTGTATTAAAAAAAAAATAACTGTAATATCTAGGCGAAAAATGCGCACACTTGCGACGCTGCCACAAAATCAGTGTGTTTTTTCGTTAATAATTTCTTTATGGTGGGTATTGGACGGCAAGCAAGCTGTTGGCCCACCTGATGTTAAGCAATTACCTCCGCCAATGGACATCTGCAATATCAGTGGCATCGCAGACGCGTTGCCATGATTTGTCTCAAGCCTTAATATTATTATTATCTGCTTTATTTCATAAATAAACAAATAAATTACGTTTAATAAAATATATATAAAATAGTAGCCGAGCGACACACCGCGTAGGCACAGGCTATAATATATAGTAGCTGTGTACTCACAAAGATCTGCCCCCGCTGGTGCATGTAGGCGGGCGGCGGCGCGCGCGCCAGGCGCGCCGCCAGCGCGCGCGCCCACTGCGCCGCCTGCAGCGCGGCGTCGCGCGAGCTCGCGTACATGCTCTGCGCCGAGCGACACACCGCGTAGGCACAGGCTATAATACATAGTAGCTGTGTACTCACAAAGATCTGCCCCCGCTGGTGCATGTAGGCGGGCGGCGGCGCGCGCGCCAGGCGCGCCGCCAGCGCGCGCGCCCACTGCGCCGCCTGCAGCGCGGCGTCGCGCGAGCTCGCGTACATGCTCTGCGCCGAGCGACACACCGCGTAGGCACAGGCTATAATATATAGTAGCTGTGTACTCACAAAGATCTGCCCCCGCTGGTGCATGTAGGCGGGCGGCGGCGCGCGCGCCAGGCGCGCCGCCAGCGCGCGCGCCCACTGCGCCGCCTGCAGCGCGGCGTCGCGCGAGCTCGCGTACATGCTCTGCGCCGAGCGACACACCGCGTAGGCACAGGCTATAATATATAGTAGCTGTGTACTCACAAAGATCTGCCCCCGCTGGTGCATGTAGGCGGGCGGCGGCGCGCGCGCCAGGCGCGCCGCCAGCGCGCGCGCCCACTGCGCCGCCTGCAGCGCGGCGTCGCGCGAGCTCGCGTACATGCTCTGCGCCGAGCGACACACCGCGTAGGCACAGGCTATAATATATAGTAGCTGTGTACTCACAAAGATCTGCCCCCGCTGGTGCATGTAGGCGGGCGGCGGCGCGCGCGCCAGGCGCGCCGCCAGCGCGCGCGCCCACTGCGCCGCCTGCAGCGCGGCGTCGCGCGAGCTCGCGTACATGCTCTGCGCCGAGCGACACACCGCGTAGGCACAGGCTATAATATATAGTAGCTGTGTACTCACAAAGATCTGCCCCCGCTGGTGCATGTAGGCGGGCGGCGGCGCGCGCGCCAGGCGCGCCGCCAGCGCGCGCGCCCACTGCGCCGCCTGCAGCGCGGCGTCGCGCGAGCTCGCGTACATGCTCTGCGCCGAGCGACACACCGCGTAGGCACAGGCTATAATATATAGTAGCTGTGTACTCACAAAGATCTGCCCCCGCTGGTGCATGTAGGCGGGCGGCGGCGCGCGCGCCAGGCGCGCCGCCAGCGCGCGCGCCCACTGCGCCGCCTGCAGCGCGGCGTCGCGCGAGCTCGCGTACATGCTCTGCGCCGAGCGACACACCGCGTAGGCACAGGCTATAATATATAGTAGCTGTGTACTCACAAAGATCTGCCCCCGCTGGTGCATGTAGGCGGGCGGCGGCGCGCGCGCCAGGCGCGCCGCCAGCGCGCGCGCCCACTGCGCCGCCTGCAGCGCGGCGTCGCGCGAGCTCGCGTACATGCTCTGCGCCGAGCGACACACCGCGTAGGCACAGGCTATAATATATAGTAGCTGTGTACTCACAAAGATCTGCCCCCGCTGGTGCATGTAGGCGGGCGGCGGCGCGCGCGCCAGGCGCGCCGCCAGCGCGCGCGCCCACTGCGCCGCCTGCAGCGCGGCGTCGCGCGAGCTCGCGTACATGCTCTGCGCCGAGCGACACACCGCGTAGATTGCGTGCCTGGACACGGACTGGCGTGTTGTAGTATTGGAATAACGACAGAAGAACACAGAACGGTAAACAAGTCACTATTCATTTAAAAACACGGTTGAGAACTTCGATCAAGAATACACTAGAATATACAGTATCTCGACCAAAAAGCCATCGCTCAGCTGGACGCGACTGATGGCACTATACATTTATATTCTTAACACGCCGTGAGCCCTCCCATCGGCAAAATAAGCCTAACTTCCATACAAACTTTCATCCCCTATTCCCCTATTCCCCTTCAGGGGATACATTTTAATAATAGAAATTGTGTTTAAAAATGAGTAATTGGTGCTTATTCTATTTTTGATCGCACAACATAAGGTCACGTTGATAATTTTTTTCAGGTTTGTTTTGAGGCTTTCACCACGGACCTAGTGTATTCTTAATTATACGTTCAGAAGCACCAAATTTTTCAAGCACTTTTTCATGGACTTTTTTTTGAATGATAACTAATTAAATCTCAACTAAAATAGAGTGCATAAGATTTTTGACACTTTTTCAATAAAATTGATATCAAATAACATGCTACAGCAATTGCTACTCTGTCTTAAAAAAACAAGAAAGCAAGAACAATACCGTACAATGTAAGAAAAACGAACAAAGAAGAAAAAAAAACATGATAATGATAAAACAAACGCACTTTCTTCAGAAATGGTAATCATTTTAAATAATAGGTTGGGGAAAAAGTTTCTTCGCATTTTTTAAGAAAATTCAAAACATTTTTTAACATAGTATGTTTACATTTAACTAAAGTATGTAGGTACCATTTTGTTCGATAACTTTTTGCCATCTTGTAGGTAGGGACATGATCCCATTGCTATAGAAATTTTGGGACTTCTGATCAAAATACCGCGACAAGTGGTTTTGGCAGTCCTCCCGTGATGTTAACCTGACACTGCCTAAAGAATTCTGAAGAGACCGAAACAGGTGGAAATCTGAAGGTGCAAGGTCAGGACTATACGGCGGATGCATTAACACCTCCCAGCCAAACTCTCTTAATTTTTGCTGAGTGGCTAAAGATGTGTGAGGTCTAGCGTTATCATGATGAAAAACCACACCCCTTCTGTTGATTAATTCCGGCCGCTTTCTCTCAACTTCTTGCTTTAATCTCATCAGTTGTTCGCAGTAGAGTTCAGAATCGATGGTCCTGCCTGGTGGTAACAGCTCATAATGAATAATGCCCTTCCAATCCCACCACACACACAGCATCACCTTGTTGCGAGTTAACCCGGGTTTTGCCACAGTCTGTGAAGCCTGACCGGCCTTTGACCACGACCTTTTTCGCACGTTCTTGTCGTACGTGATCCACTTTTCATCACCAGTTATCAGCTTCTTCAAAAATGGTTCGGTTTCATTACGTCGTAATAAAGAATCACAAATGAGTACACGGTTCATTAGGTTTCTTTCAGTGAGCTCGTGAGGTACCCAAATATCGAGCTTTTTTGTGTACCCAGTTTTTTTCAAATGAGCCAAAACTGTTTTGTGGTCAATTCCCAGTTCTTCAGCTACGTCGTAACTACTAATATGCCGATCTTGCTCCACTTTTTCAAAAATGGCATCCATTTTATCCGTAATAGGGCGACCAGAGCGACGTGCATCTTTGACATCAAAATTTCCGGATTGAAAACGCTTAAACCAAATTTGTGCTACTCTCACAGACACTGCACTAGGTCCATAAACATCGCAAATTTTTTTCGCGGCTTGCGTTGCATTTTTACCTTTTTTGTAGTAAAATTTTAAAATGTATCGAATTTCTTCATTAGATTCACTCATCTTGACAGTACGAAAAACAAATAAAAATCACACATTTTCCTAATTTGAATTTGGAATTATGTTCTTTAAAATTTAAACTTTCAATGATACCAAAACCAGCCAGATACACATAGTATAGCCAAAGAGATTTTATTACAAGTTCATACATACTATAATGCGAAAAGACTTTTTCCCCAACCTAATAGTTAAATCTGAATAATGTTGAATCTATACATAGTATAACATAAAGTCGCTCTTCCTGTCTGTGACCGCTCAGTTCTGGTAAATGAATGATGATGGTGAAAAACGCATCAAAATCCATTCTACACAATGGATTTTCACCATCATTTATGTAATTTATTCCGTAAGTTTTATGTCTATAATACATTGATATTTAACTTAGATATAGTACAGAAATCTCGATGTCTTAACTCGTTGCCACGTCAGTACATTACCCCCGAGCGAAGCAGGGGTGGGTCGCTAGTCAATTCTAGATATAAACTTTCAGATACCACATTTGGAATTTTACAATAGTTTGACGCAATTTACTGAATTGTTGAGAGGTTGGTACGGCGTTAGCATAACTGGGCACAGTAATGAAATTGTATTTACTTGTCAGAGTTCTCTGTTCTCTCTGCATCCACAAGGTGTTGCGTGTCCTTGCTGTTCTTAATGCTATCGAACTCCTCTTCGTAATTCTTCAGTAGCCTGTTCAGTTGATTACACGTGATGTTTCTGGAAAATATATACGAGTATAAGGTACATTCAATCTTTTGACTGCATTGATGATGGCTTACCAAAGATTTCTCGTCTAAATAAATTACTGTTTTTTTTTTTTACTAAACGTGTATTTATTGTTATGTAAATAACAGTTATAGAAAGTTATTATAACATCATCTAGACTAAATGGAAAAAATATGTATTATTTAAGCTAACTCAAAATCTAAGCAAAGTTAATAAAATTAATATGGGACCACCCCGAGCGCATACCCATTCAAACCAAAAAAATAATTTTGCATATCCGTATACATTAAAAAAATATATAAACATCGGAATTGAGAACGTCCTCTTTTTTTAGAAGTCTGTTAAAAGTAAAATAAATTTTATAAGTTTTTTATGGGTCGGTTGTGTCACTGTCTCGCTTGTCCAACACAAGCAGTAGGTGGTTTAAATAAAATTAAAGGGCAAGAAACTCACGAGAAGGTGAGCGGCGCCAGCACGGCGGCGCACTTGATGCGCTTGGCGAGCTGCGCCGTGAAGGCCCACTCCGCCTGCAGGCGCGAGCGCGGCATGTGCTCCGTCACCGACATCGTCGTCAGGTACGACAGGTATTGCTGAAGCAAAAAATTATAAAGTTATTGGTTGACAAGGAAAAGCTTGCGTTTATCAAGATACTAGCTTTTGTCCGCGGCTTCGCCCACTTGGTTATCGGAAAATATCCAACGGGGATGTACTACCGGGATTACATACTGCAGCGTATCACGCCTGCATATTTTTTTTTATAATAATCCTCTTTCGTTTAAAACTTTTTAATTGAACCAGTTTACAGCTGTATTTGATGACCGGCAGTTAATTTAATTAGATTTTTTGGAATTTTAAACAGTTCTTTTGACGTGCAAAATTTTTCCTAGAACTCGTGTCATCACAGAAAGAACGACCGAAGAGAATGCTTAATAATTAGACCAATTTGCACCAAAATTGGGGTGGTTGTGAACCCAGTGTGGTTACAAGGAGCCCTATTATTAGCTCGGTACGTATTCCTTCCTTCTCGTTCGAATTATCGCAAGTTCCCCAATCCCCATTTTTTCTCTCGATATTATATTTTATTTCTTTGCCATATAACCGCTCAGTATATACTTAGTCTCAGAGTTATTTCCAGATTCCTATTTCCACAAAAATCGTATCTTCTACGAAGAAGATAAATAAAAGAATGAAAGAAATACGTAATGTTCTCATCTCTATTATTAAAAATTCTGCTTTACTCACGATCCTCATCTCTTTAGATATAGACTGTGCGTATCAAGCCGAATTTGATTTCGGTTTACCTCCCGGCCGACCATATTGCCCGTGAGCCGCACCTGAAAATCTCCCGACTTGCGACGAGACTACGCCACGACGGTCGCCGCCATGTCTATTTAAGGATATTTCCAGCTATTTAAGACGTTTATTTTATTAGCTATTCTTTGCATTAATAGTGAACCCTAAGTTCATTTTCCTTTATAGTCAAAGTCAAGTCAAAGTCAAATCATTTATTTCAAATGCGCCCTTATAAGGCACCTTTGTACTTCAAAATGTGCAAAAAAAAAATGAATCTAGTCGGCCCTTCCAATAGCTAGTTTTCGTATGGAGAAGAATGGGCAAGAAACTCCACCTCCTTCTCTTTTAAAATGTTTTACAATATTTCGTATAGGTACATTAGTAATATAATGTAATTATATGTGAAGACGATGCACCTAGAATAAAATTACTATACCACAATAGGTAAAAAGAATTAAAAATGAAGCAACAACAGACAAATTAACTATGTGATAGATGATACATGGTGCTCACATATTTACAAACATTGTAAAAAAAGACGATTTTCCTAAAATTTTACAATTAATAAGTCAGTGTGTGAGGAAGTAATCACAGAATGTAAAATCAATGTCATAAAAATAATAAATTATACGATTAAATTAGAATCAAATTTTAGATTATCCTATGGAGCAGGACCAGCATAATATGTTTCCAAGCATTCTTATCTTGGATATAATCCTCTAATTTGTAACAGGCTTGTTTCCAAAGTGCACTTTTAATATGAGTTTTAAATTTTCCTTCATTTAATTGCAATATATCACGAGGTATTTTGTTGTAACATTTAACACAGTACCCCATAAAAGATGTTATGTACTTTAAATAATCTGAAAAATGGTTGATCTATGTTATCTTTATTTCTAGTATAAAAATTATGTCTATCACTTATTTTGATAAAAAGATGTAGATTTTCTCTTACATACATAATATTTTCATAAATGAATTGGCAAGGCACCGTCATAATATTAATCTTTTTAAATAGTTCCCTGAGCGATGACGAAGATTATAAATGGCTCTGACAGCTCTCTTTTGTTAAATAAAGATGGATTCAATGTCAGCAGCCCGACCCCACAGTATAATGCCATGCGACATAATGCCATGGAAGTAGCTAAAATAGACCAAACGCGCGGTTTCTGCTTCTGTTAACTGTCTTATCTTTCTAACAGCATAAGCGGCTGAGCTTAGCCGCCCCGCAAGAGATGTTATATGAGGTCCCTACTGTAATTTCTCGTCCAGCGTGATTCCTAGGAAAACTGTTTGATTGATAAATTCCAGTTTTTCTCCATTCAATATGATTTCACATTCGCTAGTTCTTACATTCGATAATTTAAATCAAATGCATTTGTATTTTATTTTATTTAGTACCAAATTATTTACCGTAAACCAATCTTGGCCCTAAAGAATAGAGCTATTGACGTCGCCAAGATTTTGTGACCAAATAACACCATCTTCGGTTGATTTTGAAGTAATTGGAGTAAATCTTTAATGTTAATTAAAAAGAGGAATGGACCCAATATCGACCCTTGAGGAACACCCATTGCCATTTCAGACCCTAATGAGTTTATGCCGTATACTTGAACTTTAACCTTTCTTTCTTTCAGGTATGATCTTAGTTAATCAAGAGCTGTATTCCTAATCCCATAGTGCTCTAGTTTCAGCAGAAGTGTCTCATGGTCAACTCAATCTAAGACTTTCGAGAGGTCGAGAAAGATTAATGGCATCTTGTGCTTCTTCTCAGGCATTAAAATTTTTCGTTATTAGGGTGACACCAGCGTCAGTGGTACAACGCCGTTTGGTGAAACCGTACTGTTGTTCATGAAAGATGGAATTTTTATTAAAGTGACGTAACATTTGATTGAGAACCTCCTTTTCAAATACCTTACTGAGAACTGGTAGAATTGACACAGGGCTATAATTGTTGGGTTCTTTACTATCACCGGATTTGAATAATGGAACTACTTTACTATGTTTCATGAGATCCGGAACGCTCTTTGGTCTACACTGGTGTTAAATATGAAAGCCAAATAGGGCGCAGTGGGTTCGATAATAGATCTACCGACTTTTACAGAAATTCCCCAGAGATCTTCTTTTGATTTAATTTTAAGATCTTTTTTAAAAGCTTTTATAACAGCCTGGGGGTTTTGTATGCTGAAACCTAAACTCCAAAGGGCGTGCCTTCACATTCTGTCTAAGTAATGCAGCAGAAAGCGCGGTTGAGGAATTTTAAGCTTCAGTAGTTTTAAGGGGAATATTAGCAAAAAAAAAAAACTAATTCCTGAGCTATTTCTACGTCTGAGTTGATGGGGTCATGTGCAGTCTCTAAATTAAATTCAGTATTTCGCTGTTTTTTCCCAACCATAACTTTGCCAGCGGTAGGAGCAACTCGAAATTTCTTAATGGATGGAGTTCGCAAGACGTTTCGAAAAAATGCAGGTACGATCACAATGCCTACTTGCGACATATATGTGAGGAGATCAAAGCTCATGCAGGTAGTCAAAACCGTTTATAACGAATTTGAAGGAACCGTCGGATTAAGGTTGTTATACCCGATAGTCGTTATAATCAAAAACTATGTTAAGTAAACAGAAATGCTGGGACCTCAAATCAAAGTCGTTTTAAGCGACGTCGTTATAAACGGTTTTGACTGTAGATATGAATCCAGAGACTTGCATCACAAAAATCGGCTTGTTACAAAAACGCTGCCGTCCAAGACCCTGGCCATTGAAGACGGTAATGGTCTAGTCGGCAGCAAACTGGACCAAATATCAGAAGGTTGGAGGTGCTACTGTCACTCACTGTTTGAAGATCCGCAGTCGCTAACCTTTACATCAACAGAACCAGAGAGTGATGAACTGGAACCAGACATCTTTGAGTCAGAAATCAGAGCTGCCATCAAGCACTTAAAGAATGGAAAGGCTACGGGCTCTGATGTCATCCCAATTGAGACTATTCGAGCATTGGGAGAACGCGGCGTTCATATTATCTTTCACACCATCTGCAATAAGATATGACCTGCAGGAAAATGGCCGTCAGAATGGGCTCACTCAGTTTTCATTCCACTTCACAAAACGGGGTTAACCAAAAAGTGTAGCAACTACGGCCTTATTGCTCTGATCAGTCACGCAAGCAAAATGTTGCTAAACATCCTTAACGGACGTCTGAAAGCACATCTGTCGCGAGAGATTGCCCAAGAACAAGCTGGGTTTGTGACGGGAATGGGAACCGGTGAACAGATTCTCATTGTTCGTCAGACCAACACCTTCACGGAGCTCATTATGCGAATCACCCTCGACGACTGGACTGATGGTGTTGCTATAGGTGGCTACAAAATTGCGAACCTACGCTATGCTGATGACACTACCTTGTTGGCGACTAGTGCTGAACACATGGAGGAAATACTCCTAAAGATGGAGCGTGTGAGTCTAATTTAGATTATGGATTAATCGCAGTAAGACCAAGATGATGGTACATCGTAGCAACAATAACTCGCCAAACATGACACAGATTGCGAACTGCGACGTAGTACAGTCCTACTTATATCTTGGTGCTATGGTCGCGAACAATGGCAGCTGCGTGTATGAGGTAAAACGGCCTATGGCTCTGGACAAGCTAAACGAAAAGAAGAAAGTAGATGTTCTAGAAATGTGGTGCTGGAGAAGAATGCTTGGGGTATCATGGACAGAATTCCGCACAAACGTCTCCATACTCCAAGGACTCGGGATCAAACAGCGTCTATCAGTACTAGTAGTGTTGATACTGAAGTTTTTGTTTATGTCTCCAGACGGAATAATGACTCCATAGAGCGTCTAGTGGTGTAGGGCAGAGTTGAAAGTAATAGGCCACGCGGGAAGTCACCGATGAGGTGGACCGATCAAATAAAATCCTCGATTGGAGGCCCTGTCTATGAATGCGCCAGACTGTCATGTAACAGATGGAGGAAGATCGTGAGGCGGGCGACGACTACACCTGCGATTGGACACAGTTCATTG
Organism: Xanthia icteritia; assembly: GCA_949128155.2. NCBI lineage: Eukaryota > Metazoa > Arthropoda > Insecta > Lepidoptera > Noctuidae > Xanthia > Xanthia icteritia. The sequence goes on along the minus strand of OX421942.2, from coordinate 21,761,948 downwards.
TGACCACGACCGCTCTGTCAAGAGCGAAATGAAGAAAAAGAAGAAGAATTTTGAAACTGTGATATCTTTTAAAGTATTCATTTAAATGATATGATGTCAAGGCATACTTTAATGTAAATTAAATGCTCAATATAAATAATAATAAAAAAATATTTTATTTCATATTTTTTGGAAAAGGATTAATATAATACCGGTTAAAATAGCTTCGGAAATGATAATATAATTTTTATCAAATTCTGAAAGATTAAAGTGGTTATTATGGGTCATCCTTAGAAGATAGAAATGCTATCGCGGACATTTTTGTTGATATTGATAAGATTTACAATCCAATCCAACAAATTTTTTTCTATCTGTTAAGATTTAGTCAACGCACGCCATGTAAGCGCTCAAAAAAGCGACTTTTTCACGACTTGATTAAAAGTTTCAGTAGTACGTTTACGTTTAATATAAAATAATTATTTATATAAACCTTCCGGAATACATTCTCTAAATTATGTTGCAAACGTTATGTGTTGCGATATATAATATTAGATAGCTCTGTATTATAGTTTGACTGGGATCGCTGTTCCGCGCCTTAGCCTTAGGGATGCGCGGCGCTGGGCACGCCACTATTGCGGCGATAAGTTCTTTGAGGAGTGGCTAGAGAGGCGCCACGGCGTCCTCACCTTCCACCTGACGCAGGTCCTCACCGGACATGGTTGTTTCGGGAGGTTTCTGTTTCGTATCAGGCGGGAGGAAACGCCCGGGTGTCATCACTGCGTGGATCGCCCGGAGGACACGGTGGAGCATACGGTGGAGGTCTGTCCGGCTTGGGCAGAGCATCGCCGCGTCCTTGTGGAGGCGATCGGTGGCGGGGATCTCTCGCGTCCGGCCCTGGTCCAGGCCATGGTACGGAGCGAGAGGGCATGGGAGACCGTCACCTCCTTCTGCGAAGCAGTAATGCTCGCGAAGGAGGAGGCAGAACGCGTGAGGGAGAGGCAAATTTCGCGCCCTCACGCCCCTAGCCGCCGCAGGAGACGCCCTGGGCGTCGGGAATCGCAGGCCGATAAGGACCAGGCCCGGGTCGACGGCGCGTTGTGTTCCACGCGCGCCTCAAAGAGATGCTTATCCGACCATGATAATTTCCGACCCAAAAAAAAAAAATATGGGTGGCGCGGCGAGGCAGCATTGCCGAATGAGCGACGGGACGGCGTGAGCGTGGACCAATGAGTGGTCTGCACAACACGGTGGATGGGTGGGTCATGCTCACTCAAATGTCTCGCTGGTGGTGGCGTGTGTGTTGGATCGTTAAGTTCCCTTCAAAATGGTTGAGCTAAACGGTGCTGATCCATGCGTCATGTTCGTGAACGGGCGCCGTCAGTAGGGACTGGTCATCTCTTATCTGCCACGGCTTATTTTAATTTTTGAATTGTTTTTATCTTTTTATAACGGACGCTTTTTACGTGCACGTCTTTCTACATTGGTCTCACATGTATAATTTCAACATGAATGATGTAACCAATATTTTGTAACAACATTATGATTTAAAGGAGTGTCCATGGAGTTTCTTGCCCGTTCTTCTCCATAGGAACCTACGCTTTGGAATGGGCAACTAGCTTCATATTTCTGACTGACTGACCCCTTGACAATTCAAAAGTGCCTGTAAATGGTTTAATTGAAATAAATGCTTTGAGTTTGAGTTTGAGTTTGGTAAAACAGTATATACAAGCTAAAAGACACTTCGAAAAAAAAAAACTGTTTACGAGTGTCAAAAGTTTTTTACTCAATACTCAATACTTTATTTGCATTCCACATATTGTCTTAGGTGGTAGACTTAAAACTAGATCATGACATGGACCCTGTCGGGCACAGCAAAAACAAGTGAGTTAGGAGAGAGGAAGCATAATCATTGATAATGTTAGATTATTATTAGAAATAAAAGAAAATAAATAATAATTATGAAACTGCTATTTTATATATATAATTAAATGGTTGGATATTTATTGAGCAGTGTAATATGGCCTTTAGTTACAAGGTATTTAATATATAAATAAATAATTAATAATTGTATGTCATATTTAATATTGTCATTGGTATATAGAATTTATTTGAAATTTTAATTAATAATGCAGAAATAAAAAAAATAATATATATGTATAGTCACGAGATTTATAGTTATTACGATTTTATATGTCTATCGTTTAGGTATTCATTTACCGAGTAATAGCTTTTTTCTATCAAAAATTGTCCGAGTTTGTTTATAAATAAGTTTGTTTTTTCTTCTTTTTTTATTAGTGCGGGTAGTTTATTATATAATTTAATAGACATTTTTGATTTAGTTTATCTCAAACGTTGTTCATTTATTTCATTGTGCCTATTATTTAATATATAATATACAGCGAAGGGAACTTCGTTCCAACCGGGTGACCCACGACACTTCCATTTTTTTGTTTTTTCTAGAACTCGATATAACATTAACTGGCAACGGAGGGATTTCCACATCCAGAGGTCCACATACCTTGAGCAAGGTCTCCACCGTGGAGTCGAAGGTGCCGGTGAGCAGCAGCAGGTCCCGCGCCGCCGCGCCCGGCGCGCGCCCGCCCAGCGCCGCCGCCACGTGCGACGCGAAGTCCGCGCGCATCTCCGACGCGATGTCCAGGCCCTCGCGCAGCTCGTGGATGAGCTGCGGGCATAGTGGCGTGAACTGGGTAAAGGTGCAACCGGACCGACGTCGACCGACGCGCTACGTGGACCGGCTCTAATAATACCTCATTCAATAGGTAATAATCAAATAAAAGATTTAAAAACACTCTCATATTTGTCTGTTTTGTAGGTGCGATTGCAACATGCAAAACCATTACTATATTATGCTCAGTCTCGAAAGAAACATCAAACAGGCTATAAAATATTCATTCCATGCGAAAAAGAACCCGCAATAGAAAACAAAAGACATGGTACATGCACATACAGACACAAATCTACGTCCAGTGCTCGCAACTGGCATTCGTTTGTAATCGCCTTACATAATGTCTATGCGTGCGAGCGCCCGAGTTCCATAGACATAGAGAATGGAGTATGCGTTCCATATTCAGTTGTGCAGTGAATACAGACAAAAATACGAGAAAACGAATCCGCAAGCAGTAGTTGTCTCTTGAGTAAGTACAGGCTACAGGTATCGGCCAACCCTGTCCGATCCGTGAGATTGTTGTTAAGTATCGTACTGAGAATCTATTTATGTAATAATTTTCAAGAAAAAGAAGTAAAAATAATGGCCACTTTTTTTTGCAATGGGAAATTTTACCACATGAGGCGCAGGCGACCGTCCTTTAGCGGGTATCTACAAGTCATAACTTATGACCCTTGTTTAAAAAATTATAGATTTGAAATAAATTTTGGTACTAAAAATGTGAAGTTTAAATAGCAATAACAGATTTTTGATTACTTTTAGGTAATGTAACTTTTAGTGTTGCAGTACCTATGTACCCCTTTCGGATCGGACAGGGTTTTATTTTTAGATATTGTATACCGAATTTGTTGTCTATTTTATATCAGGTCATGTATGGTCTGTTGCAAAAGTATCTGATGAAAGTGTAAACAAATTATGTTCAGATTAAACTCTTACGCAATCGCTTCCTAAAGGGAATTAGTAACAGATTCACCTGTATTTAGAAGGTTTCAACTTTATATCTGACCACCTTTTCCAACAATTATTGTTCAAACGCAATTATTGAATTATGATTAAAAAATCATCGAAGAAAATTGAGGTTAAAAATTAATCAAAATCATGAAATAAAAACACCTTTAAGGTGATTTAAAATTAGTTTTTCGGGTTTAAGTATTGAAATAATCAATTCAAAGCACTGGATTAATAAGTAGCACTACACACACCCACAGCTACGTTTTCCGATTCATTTGTTAACATTTACATTAGATACTTTTGGAACAAGGTATAGTGAAAGCTTTTCCTCGTACGATTTACCTGTTTGACGGTGAGGCACGAGGGGTGGTCGGGCCGCGCCTCCAGGCGGAAGGACAGGTAGTCGTGCACGGCCTCCATGCACAGGCTCGACAGCAGCAGGAAGTGCGCGCGGTACGACGGCAGGCGCATGCGCCGGCACTCGGGCGACCAGCAGCCATACCTAATGCGAGGGACGGTTACAGGATAAATAAAATAAAAAAAAATAAAAAGTTTTTATTGTTTCTCATACTATTGTTCTACAGCACAAAATTGAGGCAGCCCCGGTAAGTTATGAGGATACTTGTGATGGGGTTACCTCGCAACTTCCCATGGGTTATACATAAACAATGTTGAGACTGATTAAAAGAAAAAGAAACCGTTAATTTAATAAGCTACATTTTTTTTTTTTGTTTTTTTTTGGCATATTCAGGTATATATATGTGTGTGTGTGTGTGTGTGTGTGTGTGTATGTGTGTGTGTGTGTGCGTGTGTGTGTGCGTGTGTGTGAGTTAAGATTGGGTTCAGGTTATTGATTAGCATATTCTGGTTAATATCAGTTCAATATCGTCGTACGTTTGTGACATTAACCATTCCGTTAGAGTAATCTTACATTTGTACCATAGCATGGGATAAATATTCAATTTGAGGTTTAATTTATTATAAATATAAGAAGATTGTGTGTTATACTGACGCCTGGCGAAAACAGTACGGACTCGAGTGGAAAGAGCCACAATATCTTTACGTCTTTTGTCAAGTTTTGATGGATCAAAAGAGAGGGTCTTGTGCATATTTAAAGTTGTGTTCAGTATATATAATTTCCTAACAGATAGCAGCTTGCTAATTTTGTAAAGGGTGTCAGTAGGATACCGAAAGGGTTTAAAATACATGACTTTGATGAGAGACCTTTGAGCCCTTTCTAGATCTAAAAATTTTGTTTTAGGATATACTATAGAACATTTTATTTTTTAAGGAATTCGCATACAGTAGTATGCGAGTAGAGCAGTAGTAAGTAGTAGAAATACAAGCGCTGTAAATATGGTGATTAGGTACACACAACGTGCTGTCCGGCCGTCGAGAGAACGCGTTCCTCGCACCTGTCAGTTGGACAATTTCTAGTAACTATAAGGACCAAATTCGCAAAACACATATCCGTTAGTATGAAACTGTCAGGTTATGAAGAACGCATTCTCTCGAGAGACTGTAGTATAGTAATTTTCGTGCTTTGACTTGTGACAGAAAATTCGCTCCCTGCGCGAATAAATAAGCCGCGAAATTAATGATTAGGCGAGTACGCGCTCGCTAGCGGCCCGATCACACGCTGCTTTAGCCATTCACGCGCGAGCGCCGGGAATGGCTCGGCCAACCCTTCTTAGGTTGGCCGAGCGGGGCGACGGAAATGGTACAAAGAACATGTCCAAAAATTGATTTTTATTATTCAATAATTCTAACCAGGATAAGTTAAATATATTTGGATAGACATCCCAAAAACTAGTGGTTCTAACTATATTATACATTTTTAAAGACTTAATTTTTTTTTTTTATCCTTGTTGAACTCTTACACAATTGTCAAACTAAGCTAAAGCTTAGTACTACTAAGTACAAGGGGTAGGCAATTAGATAAAGACTGTTTATGCAGTAAAACTTAGGTATGAGATTTATACCGACCTCCTGAGCTCATAAGTCTTCAGCTCGTCCTCATCCTGCATGGAGGAGTCAGCGCGCTCATTCGTGGGGTCCTCGAACATCTCCTCGGCGTCCTCTTCGATGAAGCTTTCTGACTGTTGCTGAGGATCGAAAAGCGGCATATTATGTATCGTACTAGAGGCGATTAAGTTTTCTATTAGTTGATTAATCATGCAATGTTTCACTAGAATTTGACATCGACACAGATGTATTCAGGCGGTTCACTCCTCATTTTAGGTATAAACCTACAAGTACGCGGCGGGCTCGACTTGTTGGGCCAACTCAGTGAGTGTAACGCGGTCAGAAGATCTAAGAGTTACGCGATATAAAGAGAGGTAATTTCTGGGTGAATATAACTGTAGTTAATTAGCGCTGTGCCACCTGAATTGCACTTTATTGTGTCGTAACAAGAGTCGCTTTTTATTTAAGTGATTTTGCGGAGTGAACCATCTGCATTCATCTGTGACATCGTAAGATATAATCTGAATTATAAAAGAGTCATAAAATAGCTGTCATCCCACTGCTGGGCAAAGGTATCTTCTCATACAGAGAAGGCACGAGCATGGACTCTTGCTCAAGACGAGTTGAAATGTTTGAACAAAAAATATACACATGAGTTTTTGTACAAATAAATAAAACTGTTTCAGTAATATTCTTGAAACATTAGGATAGATATCATTATGCATATCCGTGGCATCTTTTCTTTTGGCATTACATTTTGTACCCAGGACACCCACAGTTATCTTTGACGGTCGTTACGGGAAGTCAGAAGCCCAAAAGTCTGACAACCAATCTTACCAAGGGGTATCGTGTACCCAGTAACTGTGGAGGTCAGATAGGCAGTCGCTCCGTGTAAATTACTGGTATTCAGCTGTATCCGGTTAGACTGGAAGTCGACCCCAACATAGTTGGGAAAAGGCAGGCAGATTGACCTACAACACCCACAGTTAGGGAAGAGAGCTAACTCTTTGTTTGCTTTACTTACGTCAGGTTTCTCCAGTGTGAGGTAGACCTTATCGAGCAGGTTGTGACGCATCTTGTAGATAAACATCATACAACGCCGAACGCCCTGAGTCTTCAGGATTTCTTGGTGGTAGTCCCTGAAAGACAAAATAATAAATGTTATTTTTTTGTATCTATCGATAGGTTTAACAGCACGAGGGCTGGAAGTTGTGGCGAGGAAACAACAAAAACGAGAATAAATAATTAAAATTCAATTTCACAAGCATTCCAAAACAGTTGAAATTGCGAAATACAATTACGGGGCGCTTTGAGTCTGCTAGTTGCATTTTTATGCCAATTTCAGCCGAAGATCACACAACTGCGTAACACGTTTTACAATGATAATCCCAATGATTTTGCTTGAAATTTATAATCCATTGCGAACAATATTTATTGCGTTATCTACATTATCCATGTAGATAACGCAATAAATATTGTTGAATTGTGATGCATTGCCATTGCAATGGTATGGTGCGTGCGCAAGTATATCGTAACGTGTGTGGCCTGCATAAGTATGTTGCTGATCGACAATGATGCTGTTGATATAAGTAACAATTTTTTTTGTGTCATTTATGTATCTGATACAATACAATGATACAGTACAATGATACCTCGCACTTGCCCAACAGTTGCATGTGCGTCAGTTCGGACAGGCCTCCGATAAACCAGAGGCTTATCGGAGGCCATAGGCATATAGCCGCTTTCGTTGAACGTATATATTCACTCACCTGTACAATGACACTTCGCACTTGTCCAACAGTTTCATGTGCGTTAGTTCGGACAGGCCTCCGATATTAAATGCGTCGTTGGCGACCGGAGGCCCCTCGCTGGACATGTAGCCGCTTTCGTTGGACGTGTATGGGTCTCCGTATTTGTGTGGGATGGCGATCTCTGGTGTTGATAAGTCGTTGCTTGATGCTATGTGCTCTGAAATCATTTGATAGATAGGTTATAGACCGGTGGAAATGATTGAATATTGAATGTGTTCTAGGGCTCTATAGCCAACGTTCAACTTGGGCAGAAATAAGCTTATTTTATCCTCGATTCAAGATCAAAATATAGTATCGTCCGTTTTTTTTTGTTTCCATATAAAGTATTCAAAAACTAAAGACCAATAACATCTATGCCTTATTTCACTTCCAATTGTGATTAATTATGATCCTCCATTAATCTGAAAGGTAATTCATATCTGGAAGACAATGCCTCTTTAAGGGATCTCGCGTACTAGACGGCCTCGACGCTTGACAGTCGTGGTCCGGTCTGCAGCTGGCCGATGCGATCAAGTGCGCGATTCGGTTTCTATAATTTACCTGGTCGCTGCGACCACTGGTCGTGGGCGTGGCCGTGCGCGATCTCTCTAAGACAGATATTTTAAGGTTCTATTATTGTGACAAATAGCTGAAGGAAACTCCCACCCTTTTACCCATTAATCAAGTCCAACTCACTGGTGTCCACGCCGCTGTCCACATCATCAGTGTCGTGTCCCTCCTTGAGGTCGGGCAGAGGCTCCTCCTTTACCGAGCCTCCCGACTGCTCGCTGCAGCTGCTGCTGCTCGGGTCGGAGGGCGACACGTTGAAGCGCACCAGGCAGGGCCGCGGGCATTCTGATGCTGGGGTGCTGCGGGAGAGATTGGTGTTGCTTGTAAATATTACGTGATAATGATTCCGACGTAATTTTTATGCTTTTTCGAGACCAAATACCAAAGAAATGACGGCTAATCAAGCAGAAATTTTAGTTCAATATCTAGACAATAAACTAATTTGACTTGTAAGAGTTGACGGAGCCGAATTCTGGTCCCATTGATGTCATTTATTTATTTTCACTTCAGAGATACAAACATCTGTGTGGCCCTGGCTCCTGTACCAGGAGTTCCTGTATCACAAGAGCCATTCAATTCACGTTCACATTTAGATTGAGAAAGGCCAGACAATATATTTTTTTACTATTTTGATGTGATCTCTATTTTTATTGTGGTAGTTTATAAAATAGGAGAAAAATATTATAAATAAACCAAAAAAAAATCTAAAACACTGTATACACAGACATCTCACTTTTTTCAGTGAGTCACATAGTATTAAAGTTTGTCCAAGTTTTAGAACTTCTGTCAATTTACAATCAATTAAGTTCAACTTAGGTCTTTAAGTGTAAAATATATCTGCCTGCAATAAATGAAATGAAATTGTTTATTCTGTAAATAGGATATTGCAATCACTTTTACACGTCATATTAAAAAAAATAAAAAAAAAATAAGAAGAAAATGCTAGATGAGTTCGGCGTTTCCTATCTGACTACTCTGAGAAGAAAGACCGAAACAAACTCAGAGGTCACAGTCTCTTTTAAAGTCCAGACATAATCTTGGTCAGGCCATATGAGGACCATGTAGATTAGTGTCTGAAATGGTCTTTTGAATAAAAAAGTAGACCAACATAGAAATCTATTTATTTGGGAATGCAACACATTAGAGACATAAATCAAAGTCATTGCACAGTACAATTCCAATAAATACAAACATATTAACAATAAGTGAGGAATCTTAAAGTGCACATACCTGCTGACACTGGAATCCACCGACGTCCTGTGGTGCGCGCCGCGCCGCTGGCTCTTGAGGCGGATGGAGCGCAGCATCCTGCGCATGGCCACCATCTTGAGGCGCATGTGCAGCGCTGTGTTGTACCACAGACACATTGCCTGAGACACAAAATAAATGTATCAGTGCATAATAAATTATGGAAAAAACCTATCATAACGTCACACCGTATTCCGAAGGGTTGGGCAGGTACACCGTCACTTTACAAGTTATGTTTAAGTCGAAAGTAAATGAAAAAATATACCACCAGCTTAATCACGGAGTAAATACAAAGAGCTTAATTTTGTGTAAGTGCAATATTAATACGACTAATAAATAATGAACCGAGTCGTCGGGCCATAGATGTTAGTAGCAATAAGAATGTGCAACGCCTTGCAAATTATAGGTAGTTTGCTACCGAAACAGGGGGAAAAAGAGGCTTTAATTTTATTCAATATTAAATCACAAAAGTCCTTTTGGCTTTTGCTATCATGATCATCTGCCGAAAGATATCCATAGGAGGGAAAAGACTCGCATTTAACAAATTCCCGCGATCTTGGAACATTCCTCTATATTTGATAAACTCACCTTAATCCTATTCTTGAACTGACGCGTGGCGATCAGCTTGTGTTCCACGGTCATGTTCCTGCTGGACGGGTACAGCGACACGGCGTTGTAGAACGAGTCCAGCAGCGCGCCTACTTCGCGCATCGCCTTACCGATGGCGTCGGAACACAGCTGGCAGTCGAACGAGAGGCAGCCGTACATTTGTTCTTCTGGAAATGGAGCTGATTATGGTTAACGTGACACTATAGTACGACTGTATTCTTTGGGGTAGGCAGAGGCATAACTGGCGTAATGTGGCTGTTGTAAGTCCCATGTAGTAAGGGGCGGGCGTGCTGTCATTAACCAGGCAGATACAGACTGCTACTGGTGTGATTTATTGTTTCCTTAAACTCCATCTAAGTTACTACTCCTGATACACACTAGCGATATCTTTTATTTTATGTTCTGATTTTAAACAGTTGTTAATTTAGAATATCTTATTCCTATTTTTAATTAGTTGCACGAGGTATATGAGAAAGCACGGGTAAGTATGAATTTACCCTTACAAATACGTTTTTTCTACACTGTGCACAAGTTTCACTTATCAACTTAGGTACTTCATAGTTTTAGATGTATTATTGTTACCTTCATTAGGTTCATCATGGGCTGTCAGATCTTCCTGTGAGGTGACCGCGTCTAGAGAACGTTTACAATTCGCTCGGCATGGGTTCCTGTTCACAAACCTGAGGAAATGATCACGATTAAATCGAGGCGAAAAATCATCATTCATCATTTCAGCCGGAAGACGTCCACTGCTGGACTGCCTCCCCCAAGCACGGCCACTTTGAAAAGGCGGAAAATGCTTAGAACTAATCTAAAATCATAAGCATCATCCGTGATAGGGTGATAACAAGTAAGGATCTGAAGGAAGTATATCGGCAGATACTTGAGTAGTATCATTAATTCTGATTCGATACATATTATATTATAGTCCGCTGCTACTCACCGCCTGAGGTATGTCAGCGGTGAAATGGGGAGAGACGGGGTAAGCCTTTGACAAAATTGTCAGACTAAGTTAGTTTGGTCTTTGTCTACCTCCCCCGTCTCACGGCTCACATACGTCAGGCGGTGACTAACAGTCGCGCAAGGACTATACGGTATCGATTCGATGTACTCCATCACAATTTTAAGAGGAGGCTCCCTAAATTGTATGTTAATTTGCACTAATATTCAGAAACAGTCACGCATACAATCAAAATGGAACTTTAGTATATGATTTATTGGATCTTTTTCTTTCCATGTACAAGACAGTTACGTAATTGTAACATTTTCGCTCGATTCATTTTCTATTCGAAAATCATGTCTTTTTGTAAAGATTATTTAAATAAAATGATGATTACTAGCCACATATTTTGACTAAGGTGTAGAGTTTGTGATGTTAGGGCTTGTAGAGTTAGGGCTTGTAGAGTTAGAAGTATGGCTCTACATTAGATCTGATAACTTTTTGACAGTGCGAGCCATATGGTCTCGTCTTGGCAACATTTTACATGAAAATGTTTTTGGTGGGATTGAGAGTTACTTCATTTAGTTCCGTGCTCGAACACGATCAAAGAGCGCACGCGATATTCAATGTGTTAGCGTTTAGCACATATCGGAGTGGCGGGGTGCATGGGGGCGAAGCCTGCGTGGAAATTGTCTTTAGACTGCCTGGTCCTAAACCGATACTTGTTATGATGTGCATTGATACTGTTTTTTACAGTTTCGAAACTTTTTATTCAAAACCATCTCCTAGAAGTAAGATAGTCGGGAGTGGGCAGAGATTTCGTTCTAAGGGGTTTCTCATCATCGACATAGGCTACTCTGCTATGTCCAGCATAGTCCACTTACCTATACTCAAAAATATTGCTGATAATCTTGGGGACGATGTTCCTCTGTGCACATAGATAAGCGTCTTGCTGCGCCAGCGTCCTGCCTGCGATCTTGGCCTGCAGCTCCAACCAGATCAGGTCTTTGAGCTCGTTCTGCCAAACCTGTTCCTCGCGGCTTATCTGAAATTGTACTATGATTACGATTTTTTGGAGAAAGTTGCAACATGTCGTAAAACACCTAAAGCAGTTCAGTGCAAACTGTGCGGTATTATAGGAGCTTCCATTACCAACCGCATTCAAAATCCGCCTCTGAGAACATGGCCACTTACCATAAATCATAGACCAACTATTTTAACGACGGAATTATTATAGATACTCTATAATTCTTGGCTATTTGAATGGGTGAAGCTCATGCATCTTGCTTGACTACAAGTTTTTATGGGTGTGGATTTCTGATAGATATGCAGTAGTCATAGATACATACTTATAGATACTCAGAGGTGAATGTACTTCAAGTTTTTGTTAAGGCTGCTAATTATTACTCAATTTCAGCGAAGTCGAACCGAGGGTGATATGAAATATTTTTTTTTGTTATTTTAGTAAATGAATTCACAACAACTAACATGATATTTATAATGAAATCGTTTATTACATTTGCTAATGAGGTACATGCGAAACTTCTAGAGGTATTTGAGTAAATAAATATTTTCTCTTTTTATTTTTTACCCAACTGATGGAATTCACACCGTCAACTTGTCAGTAGCCTAGTATGGGATGAGTTTCCATAAAACCGTCGAAGTACCAACTTCCACGTTTCTAACTTCAAATATGACAACCTTTCATACAAAATTTCATCCCCTATTTAACCCTTTTAGGGAAGGAATTTGAAAAAAAAATCTTCCTTATTACACAAGTTTATTTTTGTATAACGAAGGTGAGTGCTCACCTTCGTTATACAAAAATAAACTTGTGTGCACAACATGCTACCAGACCAAGCGGCTTAGTCTTTGCCTTGTCTGTCGGTGACGTAAAGCTTTTTATTAAATAGATACTAGAAAGCAGTTGAATCAAATACAGGATGGCAGGGACATCTTCAGATTCAGTACATTAACCTGAACCCCACTGCGTTGTAATTTTTCGTCGATTATTTCATAAAAACCAGCTGCTTCATAGACGTGAGTGACGAGGTCAAAATGTATGGAACAGCAGATTTTTTATAAATAACCGACGAAAAATTTCAACGTAGGGGTTTCAGCATCATGTACTGAACAACAGTTTTCGCGTCGATGTCCCTGCCACCCTGTATAGTTATAAATAATTTAGTTTCAAAGAATTATCATAAAATTACTTTACTCACCGCCCTCTTACAGCCTTTCTCAATATTCCCCATATTGATGAGCAAACTGAAAGTCTTATGGAAACTGACGCGGCTGGGAGGCAGGTCCTCATCACCATCACATCGCCACCGATCCTCGCCATCAGTCGGCAGGATGGTATCCGGACCGATGACCTCCCGGTTCTTTGGCTTGGAAGTCAGGGACATAAACCGGTTGCATGACTCCACCTGCGAATGTAACTATTTCCTTAATGTTGGTGAAGAGTTTTGGAAGGAATTGGAGATATTTATGGCGTTAGAATTGAGTAGTCCACTGTCTGTTTTGTAACAAGTGTGTGTGAACTGTAGTGGTATAGCGTGGAACTGGTGAGATGAGGGCTTCGATGAATGACTGAATGATTATACTTGCACCTATATCAGGGATGGTGAAGGGTTGGCTTTTTAGCGATATCTTTTGTAACCTTTGAAGTTCAAAACGTGCTAATTTTCAGCCTTATTTGAGTAAATGATTTTGAAATAGACCATTTACAGGCACTAGTGAACCAGCGGATACGTATTGTTGGATCTACAATAAACTCTGGTCCTCTTGCCTAACTTGGTCAATATTAATGAGAAGATCTTACCCCTTTGTACCCAGACAAGTCGTGTGCTCGAATGGATTACCCATCGGCAAAAAATGAGGAACTTCCATGCAAACTTTTATCCCCTATTTTGAAAATCCTTCCTTAGTGCTCACTTTAGTTCTATAAGGAACTCTACAGTCCGGCCGTTGAGAAAATGCGATCCTGACTGAAACCTGTTAGTTGGACAATTTCTAGTAGTAATAAGGATCAAATTCGCAAAACACATATTCGTTAGTATGACATTGACAGGTGTCAAGAACGCATTCTCTAGATGGCCAGACTGTAGTTTAAAATTTCAAGCTTCTAGACCCAGCGGTTTAGGCTGTGCGTTGTCTAGAATTTTATTAAGATTCAAAATAATATAAACTTACTAAAGTGGGTACAGCCGGCATAGGATTTGGCGAGGGTAGCGAGTCGGCCCTGACATCATGAGTCATGTCCTGCTTGCTGTCGCGAGCCCTCGAGCGGAGCAGCTTCAGGCTGCTTCGCTTCTTTAGGCGGTCTGGCACTGAAAGGGTTGAAAACTGGTGTTATTTGCAAGCTTTAAAAAAGTAACTACGTTTATTTCAGATTTAAGTCCTATTTTTCAGTCTTCAGATAACTTTTATCTGGAGAATAAATATGGCGGTTTGATATCCTAACTTCCTAACTAATATTACAAATGCGAAAGTGTTTGTTTGTTTTTTTTTTACGATTTCACGTCTTAACTGCTCAAGCGATCATCATGAAATTTTGCATACACGTTGTCAGGGGTACAGAAAAGGCCATAATACCTTTCAGCCAGAAAAAGTACTTTTACCCGAGGGATAGAGAACTCGAGCGAAGCCTCGTAAAAGCTATTTTTCTATTAAAAAAGCTGTCAAGCCGCAAATTTAATTCTTCAGATAAAAGTAGTAGTAGAAAGTGAAAAATTGGCCCATGTTTTTTAAGTATCTTCCTTCATCCTATAGACTATGTTAGCATCGCATCGATCATAAAATTCATAAATCAGCAATTAAAGATCTCCTTTACGCTTTACAAGTTGATTTTACATATATTGAGAAATATAATGTTTGGCAGTTATAATTATGTCCCTTCTACAATTTTATAGTTGAGTTATATTTATTTAGATGCTAAGTTGATCCATAGTGATTATCTAGGTGGTTAAGTACAACGGTTGCATATAAATTAGGTGATTAAGAAGGGACAATAGCGCAATATAAACAAAAAGAAACTACACAACTAACAAATAACAAAACAATAGTATATTGCTGTCGAGGCCTGCAACAGAGGCATTGATGGACACATTCGTGAATCCATCAATGCCTGGTTGCAGCCAAGGCTTGTATAGTTATTAATTATGCTAGCGGCACTCTATACACTGCCTAATTATAAATTCCAGAATCAATGACGAACAACGATCATTTTTCACGCGCCATTATGTTCTTTTGTTTCTTCTTTACTTTAAACAGCTCTATTTGCAAGCCAAATCCAAATTTAAATAAAATCTTTTATTAGTTCCTCCTTGGTTGTCATGTGCTGAAAATTTCGTTACATTTTTAAATAACATAACAGATATGAGTTTTCATAGTCATTTATTTGGCCGCTAAACACGACAAATATGGATTTTTAACCGACGAAAAAAAAAAGGATAAGGTTCTCAAGTCGACGAGCAAATATTTTATTTTATTTATGACCACGCATAACTTTTTGTTGAGTAGTCCGATTTGAACGATTCTTATTTTATTGAGGAGGCATACTTCGAAGTTGGTCCCATGTAAAATTTAAAACTAAAATTCACCCTAAGGGTAAAAAAATTGGGGTTGATTGATTATTCACCTATTGAATTTTAAACTGCGAACCGATTCTGTTTTAATTTCGCGCAGTCGAAGTCAAATTATTTATTTCAATTAGCCACATAAAAGGCACTTTTAAACGTCAAAATTTACAAAAAACAGAATTGATTCTAGTCGCCCCTTCCAAAAGGTAAAAGGTAGTTTTCGTATAGAGAAGAATGGGCAAGAAACTCCACCGTTACTTTTTTTAAATGATTTACAATATCTTGTATACATTAATTATATGTGAAGACGATGCACCTCGAATAAGATTACTATACCACGATAGGTAAAAACAATGAAAAATGAAGCAATGACAGATAAATTAGGTACCGTCATAATATTAATCTTTTTAAATAGTTCCCTGAAAGATTCGCGACGACGTAGATTATAAATGGCTCTGACAGCTCTCTTTTGTAAAACAAAGATGGATTCAATGTCAGCAGCCAGACCCCACAGTAAAATGTCATACGACATAAAACTGTGGAAGTTGCTAAAATAGACCAAACGCGCGGTATAGTCTTAAAAAAAAAAAAAAAACTCGTCAAGCATGGTTCCTAGGAAAACCGTTTGATTAATAAATTCTAGTTTTTCTCCATTCAATATGATTTCACATTCGCTACTTCTTAAATTAGATAAATCAAATGCATTTGGTTTATTTTATTTAGTACCAAATTATTTACAGTAAACCAATCTTGGACCTGAACAATAGAGCTATTCACGTAGTCAAATAGTTAAAGATCAATGATGTGGAATGGACCCAATATCAAACCTTGAGAATAGCCCATTATCATTTCAGACCCTAATGAGTTTGTGCCGTTGACTTGAACCTTTCTATCTTTCAGGTATGATCTTAGCAAATCAAGAGCTGTATTCCTAATCCCATAGTGCTCCAGTTTCAGCAGAAGTGTCTCATGGTCTACGCAATCGAACGCCTTCGAGAGGTCGCAAAAGATTCCAATGGAATCTTGCGCTTCTTCCCAGGCGTTAAAAATGTCCTTTGTTAGGGTGTTACCAGCGTCAGTATTACAACGCTCTTTGGTGAAATCTTACTGTTGTTCATGAAAGATGGAATTTTTATTAAAGTGACGTAACATTTGATTGAGCATCAACTTTTCAAACACCCTACTGAGAACTGGCAAAATTGACACAGGCCTATAATTATTGGGTTCCTTACTATCACCGAATTTGAACAAAGAAAACTACTTTACTGTGTTTCATGAGATCCGGAAAGACTCCTTGGTCTACACAGGTGTTAAATATGAAAGCTAAATAAGGCACAATGCAGTTTACAGCAGCTACACCGTGTTTGGGCTTATTTCATTCACCTTGATGAGAACTTTAGACCTAGCTGGGGTATGACTGTAATCGAGGGTCTGACGATGGACTATAGGCCTATCTCAATTCTCTCAACGTTTGCCAAAGTGTTTGAGTCACTACTCTGCCCGCATTCAGAACCATCTCAAGCTATTCATAAGCGATCATCAGCATGGATTTGTTGGATCACGATCCATGAGCACTAATCTAGTTACATTCACAGAGAATTTAATTGGGGCTGTTGATTCTGGTCACCAGGCTGACGTCATTTACACTGATTTTAGCAAAGCCTTTGATAAAGTTTCCCATAAAATCCTATCGCATAAGTTGCATGCGTATGGTATCACTGGCAGCTTGCTTAAATGGGCAATTTCATATATGGCGGATAGATCTTTCTTTGTTGTGGTAAACGGTTACCAATCTAATGTATATAAAATCTCCTCTGGAGTCCCGCAAGGTTCGCATCTAGGGCCTATATTGTTTATCTACTTTATTAATGACATTCCCCGCTGTTTGTGGCACTCCAAGATGTTTATGTATGCGGATGACCTAGTTTCTTAGAATAGTTAAGTCTGATAGGGACTCCTCGCTTTTACCGATGGACCTTAATAGTCTCATCAGATGGTGCAAAAATAATGAAATGCATTTGAACTCAAAGAAATGTTACCATGTCAAGTATACAAGAAAAAATAACCTTATAGAGACAGTATATTACATTAATGAAGACAGGGTTAATGAAGTAGACACTATACGTGACCTTGGGTTTTTTTTTACCAAAAATTAACCTTTGTGCCACACTTAGATCATGTTGTTAAAAAAGCGTCAAAAATGTTGGGGTTTGTCATAAGACAGTGTAAAGGTTTTCGACAAAGTAAAACAAAAATTTTACTTTATTATAGTCTGGTACGTAGCATATTGTGTGTGTGGTGTGGCGGCTGCATTATGCTACTCACAGTTTGCGTTTAGAACGCGTCCAAAAACGCTTTGCTTGGCATTTAGCTTTTTCTATCGGTATAGCTAAGAAAACGCCTTCTTACAAAGACAGATTAAAAATCTTCAACATACACATCTTAGAAGAACGTAGGCGTTTAAACGACGCAATGTTTGCCTGTAAAATCTTGAAAGGAAATATTGACTCACCGCCGCTGCTAGCACTTATAAACTTTCGTGCTCCTTCTAGAATTCCACGTAAACCCATGACTCCACTTCGTCCTCCACAGAGAAGAACGGTGTTGGGATCTAACTCCCCATGCGCTAGGTTCTGTAGGGTTTTGAATGGTTGCAGCGATCTAATCGATTTCCACTTTGATTCTCTGACTAAGCAGAAATCTAAAATCTTGAGTTGTTTACCAGAGGTGTTGAAAAGCATTCATTATTTTATTTTATTATTTTGTTACTACATAACTTTAGCAATAACATACAAAACTAAGTCTTTATTTGGGCTACATATTTTTTCTTTAATTTTAAGTTGGCTTGTGAACTGTACATGTACAATTAGCATAATTTTAGTTCATGTGGTGTTTACCTTTAAGTAATTGTTACACTGTTTAAAGTTTTTAAGACATTACTTTTATCAAGATCTTAGTGTAAACAATTGTTGGTGAACCAAATAAATAAATAAATTCCTTACTTGAGGAAAAAAAACAAATTAAATGGTAACTCAAAAGCGAAGAATAAGAAATTACCTTTTAGTGTAACTAAGCTCCTAAACTAATTTATGTAACAAATTTTGAGGCGGCGCGGCGGCGCCAAAAGAGCAAATTAATTACTTATAGCGGAAAATGGTAGCTTGATGGATCTTCGTGTGTTTTGTGTGTTTGGCGCCGCGATAAATTTTGTTACTTAAATTAGTTTAGGAGCTTAGTTACACTAAAAGATTTATTTTTTATTTTACGCTTTTCTTTCTTTTCTTTCTATTCCAAGAGAATTAGAATCAGAATTTTTATTTATTTGTAAGAATGTAGTTTTACATGGTATGGTGTTAAAATATTTTTGTTAGTTCTATACATTCTACCACAAAGTATATTAGAGTTGATGAGAAATCTGCGTAAATAATACTTTAAAGAAAGGGCAAAACCAAGCATGTTTTTTTTAAAGGCTTGAACAAGTGAGGCTATTTTATTTTATTTTTACCCGATTACGGCGAAGCAAAATGGAGGGTTATGATTTTGACTGGTATATATGTATGTATGTAGATATGTTCATCTGGTACCTCATACCTTCTACTATTTAAAATGTTACAATAAAATACCTCCCCACATACTACAACTAAATGAAACGAAATTTAAATCTTGTATAAAACGCACACTATGCTGCCAAGCATATTATAAGCTGGGGGATTATATAGGTGACAAAAATGCTTGGCTCAACGCTGGTCCAGCTCCACAAGGGCGCATAAACTAGTTGATAAGCATTCGAAAATATTGTTGGAAATGCTGAAGATTGCAAAAAACTATCTTTGAATTGTATAAATTCAACCTCTTAGTATTGTATAATTGCATACCACATGTGTGAGCATGACCCTTTTATAAAGCCATGCATTGTACCTTCTATAAAACTACCATTTACTGGGTAAGTCTTTCATTAGCTTGAATGTGCTCACTCAAATGTCTCGCTGGTGGTGAGGTGTGTGTTGAATCGTTAAGTTCCCTTCAAAATGGTTGAGCTAAACTGTGCTGATCCATGCGTCATGTTCGTGAACGGGCGCCGTCAGTAGGGACTGGTCATCTCTTAGCTGCCACGGCTTATTTTAATTTTTGAATTGTTTTTATCTTTTTATTACGGACGCTTTTTACGTGCACGTCTTTCTAGATTGTTCTTACATGTATAATTTCAACATGAATGATGTAACCAATATTTTGTAACAATATTATGATTTAAAAGAGTGTTCGTGGAGTTTCTTGCCCGTTCTTCTCCATAGAAACCTACGCTTTGGAATGGGCAACTAGCTTCATATTTCTGACTGACTGACCCCTTGACAATTCAAAAGTGCCTGTAAATGATTTAATTGAAATAAATGCTTTGAGTTGAGTTGAGTTTGAGTTCACGCTCTAAAAAGTTTGAAACAAGAAAATATTTCAGACAGAAATCAAGTACAAATCATACTACAAAAATGGTCAAGGTCGTCGCATGCTATGGAAATATTTTCTTATTTCATACTTTTTAGAGCGTGATTTTTCAGTAGTCGGGTTTTAGTTTTTGAGTATCCTTTTTATTGTGCCATAAACAAAAAAAAATACTTAATTTTTTAAAGTTTCTTAAACTGAATATGCGTAGAATGTTTCTCTGATGCCACAAATGTTTGGAAATTATTTTGTTCGAGTAGACAAACATTACTTAGATATAAAATGAATAAAAATAATAATTTAACAACTTTTACTTGGACCCTATTAGCAATTAATTGAAAAAAAAAACTTTTATACATAGTTAAAAACCTTAAAGTTTCAACAAAAAAAAAAGGAACAGACTTCGTCTAAGACAAGTTTAGCTAAATATGTTCTAAATGGCCTTTCAAGCTTTGCACGGACCCATCTCCCAAACATCCTGTATATCGATACCCAACACATCTTCGGAGTTTTGCTACCTAATTCAATTTGAGCTTTTATCTACAGAATATAAATAAATGTAAAACGAATTAATCATAATAAAATACTTACTGGCTGTGGTCTGGTCATATGTGGGGTGATCCACCACGTCCTTCCTCTCTCGGAGCAGACGCTGGAAGCCTGGCGTGGCATCCAGGTGATTTCTGAAACAGTAATAGTTAATTAGTTGCAATTGAATAGGTATTATTTTTAATTACTAATAATATTGCTTATAGTCCGCGGTTTCACTCGACGCATCCTACAGTAACTTCTTCATTAGCTCAAATATCTTTATATTTTAGTACAGTTTAGTAGTTTATTTTAGTATTTTATGATAATTCAGGATATATTCTGCATAAATAGAATACTTTTCATATGCATTTCGTTTGCCAAAATGTTATCCAAATCAGTTCAGCGATTGTGTGTGATTTAGTAAGATAGTAAGTATCCTCACGAACTTACACGTATATTATAGGTAATATTAGCTAATTATAGGAAGGTGGGTGAGTAATATTATCGAATGTTTAAATGTGAGAGAATACAGGGTGGCATCGACGCGCACCGTCGGTTTTTTTTTTTATCTGCTGTTTCCTACAAAAGTCCCAAACTTGCGGTCAAATGTATGGAACAGCATTTTTTTTAATAACCGTTGATAAATTTCAACGCAAGGATTCATTTCGAGATTCATGTACTGAATCCATGGTAACAGGATGTGCGTCGCCGTCGTCGTATTTAAGTTTATTATTAAATATTTATATGTAGGTACTTATTGTTATTTTTGCTTTAATATTATTTAAAAACAGACGTACGTTGCAGCGGAGTAGACCATAATAATATTATGAAGTCAGAATCGTCCTAAGTACCAACTTCCTATACGCAACAACGAAGCAGACTTAATGAAGTCAGACAAGTCTACAGCCTATCAGAACTTGCACTTGAATGGGTTCGCTAAATCGAGTCAATGACGATACGTGTGCGCGTAATGACTGGCTGAAATAATGTTGTATTAGGATAGATAAAGAGAAAAACTGCCTACGTCACGCTCTCGGCTGATATGAGTGGGAGTCAGAATATCAGATACTAACAAGTTCAAATCATGTCCTCCCATCATCATGTAGTCTGCGAAAGTTCCAGAAAATATGTATTCATACGTGAAAAGTGTGTTTATTTTGTACCACTATGAGTTTATTAAAAACTGGAGATTGATTAGACATATAGTTACTAATTAGGGTCTACGATACTAAATAGGTTATCAAAAAAACCATCAGTTGGTGGCATCATCGACGCGCAACCTGTTCCTATGGGTTCAGAACATGAGTTGAAATTTTTCGTCGGTTGTAAAAAAAAAATCTGTTCCATACATTTTGACCGCGTAGGACCGTAGGTATTGCACTTTTATAGGAACCATTTTGAGGGTTCCGTAGTAAACAAGAAACCCTTATAGTTTCGCCATGTCCGTCGTTCTGCCTGCCTGTCTGTCTGTCTGTCCGCGGCTAGCTCAGAGACGGTTAGTACTAGAATAATTATAATTGATGTAATTCTGCGGCAAGTCATCAAGGTAAGATCGTTAAAATTGTTTTGAATGGACTCTGATTATACAGTTTACCATAACGATATTTTTAATTACTCAATAATAACTCGTAACATAATTATTAGCCCTTTGGCTTCACGGTGTGAATAGAATAACAAGTTGGCGGCTGATATAGACGTATGGTCTATGGGAGATATGCTGACCATAGGCCATAGGGATCAGGGCAGGAGGATGATGAATCGGCCTTTTTAGGGTTCCGTAGTAAGCAAGGAACCCTTTTAGCTTCGCCATGTCCGTCTGTCTGTCTGTCCGCGGTTTAGAGACGGTTAGTACCAGAAAGCTGTTATTTGGCATGGGTATACATATTAATCACGCCGACAAAGAGGTAAAATAAAATAAATAAATATTTTTTTTTAGGGGGTACCTACCTCCCCTACTCGTAAAGCGGGGGTGTATTTTTTTCTCGTCTATCCTATGGTGTGGGGTGTCGTTAGAAAGGTCGTTCAAAAATATTGTGGGTGTGAAAAAAATTGTTAGAGTCAAGTGTCCCCCCCCCTGCCCGCTAAATGGCTGTACTTGGATTTGTGAAAAAAAACACAGCAGTAGTATATATAACGATGTTAAAAGTAAAACTATCACAGCTAAGTAGGCTTTACAGGTTAACGAGTAATAATCAATCAACTTAAAGGAGAATGACCACGACAATATGGACCACGGTACAGAGTTGCGTCAATTCCAAAGTTGTTTTAGATTGTTTATAAATTAACCAAATAACCATCTACAATTGCCATTTTGGAATCAAAACCCGCATTTCCAAGTTTTTTTAGAAAACGTAACTTAACCTCAAAATAGAAATATCCGTCGTGTATAGAGGTAAGTTTATAGGTCGTAGTTTGGAGAGCAGATTAATTAGCATATCTGATGGGATAGAGACTTAAATAAATCAGTACCTTGCCTTTATATTTCCTGTTAAAACAGTTAGAAATACAAAAAAAGGAGAGCTGTAAAAAAAACAATAGAATTCAAAGACATCATGAACAAACTTAGCGTGCACCACGCGCAATGGAAATATAAGTACATCGGGTAATAGGATATAAAATAATTCTAACTTAATAATAAGGAAAATTAATAAAGCGCTCTTCCTCTCTCTACCTATTTAAAAATTTGCTGTGCCCGACAGGGTCCATAATTGTTTCTATTATTATTTCTTTTATTTACCACCTGTAATTGTACATTATGGATTGCAATAAACGATTTGAGATTTGAGATTTGAGCAATTGACATTGGACTTTTTGACAATGACAATTCAATTTGAAACACCAACACCAATGTTGCCAGTTTAGATTTTAAATGAAAATCGATTACTCGAATAAATACACTAGACACATAATTATTTCAAATGACTGATTTAGTTCTATAATCATTACTTTATTAAAAAGGTTCGATGTATATCAAACCGAAGCAAGATAATTTAAAGCAATTTCACTTTGTTGGCTAACGATACATATGAATGATTGCATAGATTTTTTTTTTTAAGTTTTGAAAGCAAAATAATACGACTACTGTGTGTGTGAAATACTAATTATTTCACACCACAGTAGTCGCACCACCACCACATCTCGCTTTATTATTTATAAAAACCCCGCGATTTACCTTTCCAATGACTTTACATTTATATTAATTTGTAATCGTATACAAAAAAAATCGATTAGAGTTGTCAATATATTTACTTATTTTGATTATGGCAACACTTTAACGTAAGCATAGCCGGCAGTAGGTAATTCATTTTATCAAAACAATTTCATAACTTATTAAGTTTATAAAATAAACCCCTATACAAAATTGGCATTCTAATTGCAGAATGACTTCAAAAATAAAGAAAATAATTGTAATATAATTTTTATCTTGATGCATGAGAAAAACCAGTACCGTTGATGGTCATGATTCTTTGCAGTTTGAAAAACATGTTCTCCCATACGGAAAGGGAATATATAATAATATAATTCCGTATGGGAGAACATGTTTTACAACTACAATGTTAAGTTTGTTATGGGGATAAATTCATCCCAACTACGGAACCCTTCAATGTGCGTAGTCCGACACGCACTTGGCTGTTTTATAAAGATATCACGCGGGCGAAGCCGCTGGCGGAAGCCAGTGCAAAATAAAGATACTTACTTAGTCTTATTCTTTTCATCTTGTTTTTGTATCTCTCACTATAGTCAATATTATAGAACTTCTATCTCCATATAAAAGGTGTTTTTTTTATATCTCATAAGAAAGCTAGGGTATTAATGAGCCATGTCAAAGAATCAAGTAGCATTATCGTATAAATTATTTTTCTATTTTTTTAAGATGACTTGCCACTAGGCTCGATGTGTGTATCTAAGTGTCATTGGTAAGCACGAGTAAATCATTTTCATTCAAACCAACCATTCATATTTAAAGCTAAGAAAATGCGACGTAGTCATATTTTCTTTTTATGAACAAAAATAGTCTGAATTTAATGTTTTCTATATTTCACCTAAGGGTTCTTTACATAAATAATCGTGACTGTCGAATTACATAATATGTAATTCGAATCATTCGACGTGTGTGTTTTTAAATTTTTCATTCATTTTTTAATATTGAATGAAAAATTAAAAAAATAAACATTGACAGTTGATTCTTTGATATGGTCTCATTCATACCCTAGAGTTATGGTATATAAAACTTTGTATAAAACTTCCTGCTCTTTGGCCCTACCGGCAGAACAGTAATTAATGCAATTACAGGTCATGACTTACACATGTTTTTTTTTCAAATTATTAGAAGAAATAACCAAGTGTTTAATATTCTCTAAGGCGCTGTCAGTCTGTGATTACATTTATAAATTGTTTAGTTGACGCCGCCACAATCATCACATGAATTATCTATATAATTTGAGACTAGGCCAGGGACACAAATGATTATAAAGCAACGAAATTAAAAATCTTGAATTAATTATTTCGTTACAACTTGAACAAATTTCAATAGTTCATACAAAAATCCCATACAAAAAAAGACGCTCGGTTTTTCGCGAATTTGTACATTTTCGGGAAACTGCGGTGTTTTTGATCGATTAGACATAATATTTCCCATTACTTGCACCACGCTAGAAAACGGTTTGGACGACTTAATCAGTGTTAAAGTAACATTTTGAATGAAAACCACTTTATTTATTAGTTTTCCGAATAATTTTCCTTAGCGCCCGAAATCGGCAGATAAGCGTCATTGATTACAATTCAATGGACTATCACACTGTCTTAATTAACAATAATAATAACGGATTCATTATGTTAATCACATTCTTTCAATGAATAATGATAGGTTCTAGCAACTTGCAACAAAATCTGAATAAGTACTGGTTTCACGCTTCATACAGGGGCCTTATTTTGTAGTATTAATGACATCATTATTCCACTGCGAAAAAAGGATGGTGCTAGCGGCCTTGTGTAGCTCCGTCTCTCACTCACACTGGAATTATGGTGGCATTAATACGTCATAATACGGCCCCTGTACGCTCTGAATACGAAATAAGTACGAATCATAGTATTTCGACTAGAACAAGCTAGGTGGACAAAATATTTTTTCTGTATTTTTGGATTGTATTACCTCGATAAATTAATATTGTAACTATATGTAGCATTTTCTTTTATACTACTACTATCGGGTAGGTTGACCTGCTGGCGTCTGTACTCAAAATTAAACAGGGCTGCCATAAACAAAGAAAAATTCACATAAAATCATTTTATTTTTCAGATAATAATTTAAAAAATTCAAATATACATAAAAGCACAACATAACTACAAAAAATATAACAAATAAAAAAGTTAAATACAAAGAAAGACGACAAAGAAGAAAGGCAGCAAGCACTCCATGTAATTTGGGTGTCGCACTTAGACTTCGCGTGCATTCGTAAAAATAGTCGCAAAAGATATATCTCGGTCAAATTAAGATAAAAGGTAATCACAGCATATTTTTTTAATATTGGGTTTCGCCAGAAAAACGTTGTTTAAAAAGCAAGTGGCCCCGTATAAACAGACCCCATGACAGTAAACCAAAGAGTTATTATGCAGTAAACCAATGAGTAAACAGTATATGATATTCAAAGATGGCGGAAATAGTTATAGTTGATAGTTTCAAAAATGACTACTGAAGGGGAAAAGTGGCACTAGTAGCTGACTATGTATATTAAGCCCTCTACACATTGGACCTCTAGAAGAGCGTCATGTCCTATTGTACTCTCTACACTTCTATGCAAAGCAATCAGACATAATTACGTTATGATTGACAGAATGCCTTTTATTATGTGAACGTCCTCCTAACTACCATCATAAACGCGAAAGTGAGTAGGTATGTTTGTTTGTTACGCTAAAGCGGCTGAACGGATTTGGATGGCACACAGATAAACCATGCCCTGGGTAAGGACATAGGCTATAATCTCCATCCGGATCGCAGACGAAGTTGCGGCTCATTGATAGTATAATATAAAGGCAAATCAATGAAAACAACGGTTTTGGATGAAGAAAACCAAAAATGCGACCTAGGGATACGTCCAAAAAATAATATGGACGATGGTTGTCCTGCAACTGCAAACCAACGCGCGATCGCTTTGCGTCATCATACACCGTACACGGCCGGACAGGCCCCGACGCATAAAGCTTCCCACGACACGTGTCACTAGATATGTCGGGCAACATCGAAAACGATGAAAAAGGTCGTGAGGCAAGATATCTAGAGACGTTGGTTGGTTGGTTGGTTAACATCGGCCGACATTTCAAGCGACTGGTGGTGCCGCGGGACATTTGTCCAGTGAATGCGTGGCTTTATCACTGACAATATTTGTCAGAGGGCTTAATTTGACAACTGATAACTGTCAATCGTGATGTTATTTACAAATATTTTCAATAATATGTACTAGGCTAGGTATTTAAAAATGTATTTGCTAATACCTAATATCTTATTATATTTATGTAAAGGTTCAAAGGCGAATGTAGAATTTAAAATCTGTGAAGATATTCAGGCTAGGGATTCCGCGCATCCCATCATGTTGTCTTACTATCTTGGTCGGCTTATTCCTACTTATTATGCATTAAACAAAAATAAAACATTTATTTGCGATGATGAGAAGAGGCCAGACAGAATGACCATAGTGCCTTGGAAGTCGGGTAGGCCCTTGGTGTGGGATGCAACCTGTGTCGACACCAAAGAGAATATATAGTCTTTGGTCGACACCCTTGCGCCATCCCATCTTCCTAGCACGGCGGGCTGGGCTAGGGCGGTTGCTGCAAGTGCAAAAAACCTCAAACTGTGCAAATATAACAACCTCATTGGTAGCTATATTTTTGAGCCGCAAAGGGTTGAAACACTAGGGCCGTGGGGTCCGAGTGCTCATCGAGTATTTTAGGACATCGCCAAGCGGTTGGTCGAATCTTCACGTGACCAGCAGGGCTAACATGACAAGCGCGAGAACGCTCTTTTTCTCTTTTTGTCGAAATTTGTCTACGATTCTGACGTCATTCTAATCCCTAACATGACCGTAAACGACGAGTAAACTCGAAAAAAGCATTTTGACACTTCTATATCTCGCGACGAGAAACCGATGTTGCAAGTTATTAAAAACAAATTATTTTTATGATAGCAACTTCGGCTTGAGATTCCGTTTCATTCATTCAATGGTGCCGATTTCCTTGTCACAAATACTTCTAAACTAGACTAAAAATTTCCAAAATTTAGATTATTCCTGTTAACCGACGATATCCCATTCTGAAATAGACTAAAGTGACACAACTTAACTATTTAACAACTTAACTATTTTAGTAGTTATTAATTTAGTGAAAATGGCAATTACTATTCTGAATTTTACGTTTTTCATCTAAAATTCTGATTGTCCAAGTATTTACCTAATCGCGATTAAAAAGGTGTGGAAATTAATTTTCATGAACTAAAATTCACACCAACACCTCGACTTTTTTTTCTTTTCTTTTGCTTATATCTCGAAAATGGTGTGTCCTATCGCAAAAATAATGAAAATTTGAACCCCCTTTATGTAACCCATAAACCCCTAATACCCAACATGTAGGTAATAATTTTTCATATTTTAAATACAAAATACAAAAAAAATCCATATAAAACACGTCGTTCCAATATACCTAAATAGTAGTTTAAAACTAAGTATTTTCATAATTAATATATTGTAAAATAAAATGATGACTAAAATAATTACAATTATGAAACTGCCATGTTATTTTGGAGATATTTTTGTATAATAATTTTGTCTACTCTTCTCGTCGTTCTCGTCGTCAAAATCGAGGACGAGTAAATACGACTTAATGACAGAAGAATCGGAAATTATCTCGTGTTGAATTGTCAAAAATCGAGATAACTGCCATGCCATGTTAGGGTTTGTCGACAAAACATAAAGTTTGACAGAAGGAGTCGACTATTTTCTATGGAGGCGCTGTCAGAAAACGAGAAAAGAGACAAAATAGACAAAAATTACTCACGCGAGAACGAGTAATTGTCGCGTGCGTCATGTTAGGCCTGCAGGACCAGGCTGGCAAATTTTTAGGTCAAAGAATCAGCATTGCCTTCCAACGTGGCAACGCTGCCAGCCTTTTGGGCACTTTTCCCACTGAAAGCGATGCGGACGAATTTTTTAATGCCCAATGAGCTCTTCCTTTATTTTTTTTATGTTTTTTTTTACTCGGTATACTTGTACATAATTTATATATTTTAGTGTTAGATGTCCTATATTGTATTTAAGATGATAAATTCATGAAATAAACGATACATTAAAAAACAACAAACAAATAAATATTCCCTTTATTTGGTAATTGAATAAAGCATTTTTATTATATTATTACATTCTAATCTTTTAAGAACTTCTTCGAATACCTGAGTAGCCGGTGCGGTCGTCAGCATCACCATACGATGCTCATTACACATACTAGCATCAACTGTAATCTATGGCATTGCATTAAACTCGATCATCTCACACACGGATTACGTACAATACTCGTATTCTATACTTCACCGCAAAACATTAAAAACTAGTAGGTAAGCAAACTAATCCACAAATATTTACAACGACACATCAAGACAAACCAGAGTAATGACATTAAAATATGACAATTAAGAGATTTCTGATTTGAAGTTGACATCAATAGATTTTAATGTTAATAGTTTAAAAAAAAGTCTCTTAATAGTTTAAACGATGAAACCACTACCACCAAAATCCTGCTAATTAGCAATTATAGAAATACCATATTCTGGTGAGTATGGTAACTTCATAGATACCGTCCCAGGTTCTGCGTTTAGATATTGCAAATAATTGCGGTTTGATAGTCAGATTTAATAAAATATTTGTTTATTACTTTTTTTCTTTGTGCACCTTAAAAAAAAACTGATGGATTAAAAGAAAAGCCCTGTGGCTGTCTCATATAATGTACATACTTTCACTCATGAACGCTTCTGAAATTAAGCGACACCAAAACTGCCTAAGTTGTTCTTTAGTTCGCTAAAGGCTTCTCAAATAACTTACTTAAAAACTAAATTAAAACAAAAATTAACGAATAAATGAAGATTATCATTAATCCTCCTCATCAGACTCGTCCGATGAATCGGATACGTGATAATATTCGTCATTTTGAGGAAGAAGATTTAGTCGTGTTACAGATCGAGGCTCTTTGTAGGGGCTACAATTAATTTCAAGACCTCTGGACATCATTTATCCACATTCTTTTTAGGTATCTCGAAGGCTATTGGTCAGAGAATCAGATGTTATATTATAATCAACATGGGTAGTAAGTCTCGATTTGTGGCAATACGTGAGACAGACTGGTAGGAACTGATACGTTTGCAGTTTCTGGACTTTTACTTATATCTTTAATAACTTTGGCAACGTTCCTGTTTCCTGTCGAACGCACAGCTACTTCTGCAGCAGCCGCCATCACTACGCGATTGAACTAGATCTGCAACTCGACGCTTCTTCGTATTATATGATGATTCCTCGAAATATTTTCTAGGTTTTCCTGCAAGAGTATCATCTATGGATGCGGAATCGTATGTTCTCAGTATCCATCCAGCTTTTATTCTTAGTTAAGAATCGCTTCTTTGACTTTCCCGCAGTAACCCATTTGGCAGCAAATTTCGAAGAAGAGCTGACAATTTCATCCTTATTTCTCTTTCAGAGTCCTCAGTAACATAAGACAGTGGAAACACATGAAATGTGGTCCATAAGATGAATTTTTCTTTCACCTTTTCCAAGTTTTAGGCCCCAGTGACACTATCATATATATTTATCATACAAATATGATTTCATATCTGCCAAATTCTATGATTATTACCTAAATGATGGTGTTCTTCATTTTTACATATTACACTTATATGATCGTATAAAAGTCATACTTAATCAAGATGGATAACGATTTATCCGTGTTTGATTTAGCCATTTTTGAGGTTAGACCCATAACTATGAACATAGGCAGGTGAAATATATGTAGTTATTATACCATCATAGGTTCTTCATATAAAAATGACTCATACATATCTGATTCTATTTCTATGATAGTCTAATAGGGCACTAAGCCATTCTTCGAAATATTCTATTTTTTAAATACTGAGAAGATACTCTGCAAAAAAATAAAAATAATATAGTTGTACTGAGTGTGCTCGCTAAAATAAATATTGCAATAAACATGAATGTTGTAGCTAAGATATATCTGATAAATGAGGAAACATGTTCCTTCCAGGCTTTAAAAGTTAAAAAATAAAGAAAAAATAACACATAGTTTTCCTATATTTTCAAAAGAATATTTCACATTATTGTAATGGAAACACTTACATTCATCGAAAAAATATAGTACTTAAGTACCCTCAGTATTCAGATCCATCACTAAAAACTTCACGGAACGACTTTTGTCCACCTAGCTTGTTCTAGCCGATATACTGTGCCGAGAGATAAAATCAATGACCAGTCCCTGTTTTGGAAAATTTCAAATATTTAATCATTGGACCTAATCACTACTGATAATAATTATGTACTCAGTCAAACTAGAATTATCTTCTGCCCGAGACTTCGCCCGCGTTGTAAAACTATACCTACTATAAAACATACTCCTATAATCAGCCCATAATGTGCCCACTGCTGGGACACACCGGCCTCCTCTCTGTGAGAGGGAGTGGGCCGTGGTCCACCACGCGGGCCCAGTGCGGGTTGATGGATGTCACATATCTTCGAATTTCAAACGCTAAACGCTAACACATCAGCAGTGATCGGATAATCGGGCGCATATATACCTAAACTTCTTCCCACGAAAGAATAATATGGACATTCTTTTCTGAATAAATAAGTAATCCCGGGATCCCGGGATTGAACAATTTTGTAAAAACAACTATAACAAACTTAATGAAATTATAGCAGTGGTTATTTTGATTTAGTATCTTGATTTTATTTAAAACAAATGGAATATCAATAAAAAATGATAATGTGGTCAAGTAGTGATTTAAATTGATTTATCTATCTAACAGATTAGTGATCGAATCGACTACTAATATTTTAAAAGTTTAGTCCGTATTATTTTTTCGTGGGAATAAAAGTGAAGTTTAGGAATATAAGCGCACGATTATACGATCACTGCACATCAGTAATAAAGTTGAATATCGCGTGCGCTCTTTGATCAAGTTCGAGCACGAAACTAAATGGTTTAAGTCTTGTCTCAATTCTTATTTCGTTTATAACTAAAGTAATAATTATTGATCCACAGAAAAAATATATTGTGGCTGGATAGTAAACAATATTTTCTTGCTGTAAATAAGTACTTATTTCAGACATAAAAGCCGAGTAATCTTGATTTTATTTAAATCATATTTAATATAAAAAAGGACATGATTTTTGAATAAAAAATTAATCGAGCGAAAATGTTATAATTATGTAACTGTCTTGTACAAAGATCCAATAAATCATATATGTACTAAAGTTCCATTTTGATTGTATGCGTGACTGTTTCCGAATGTTAATGCAAATTAACATACAATTTAGGGAGCCTGCTCTTAATGCTGAATGTACCTACTCAAAAGATACTAAACCTATCACCGTTTATCACCAAAAAATTCAAAACACAGACAGTTAAGTTACTAAGAAATTCTCAACAAATAACCCACAATAAACGAACATATAAAACAGCCCTACAACCCAATGTTACTACAAAGACGTCGTAAACATTATGTATATGACTATTTAACCACAGTTAAAACAACCTTTGGTAAAAGATGTGTAAGTTTTCTAGGCCCTTACCTTTATAATAAGCTTAACAAATCATTAAATATATACACCTTAACTAGAAAACAATGCAAACTAAAAGTATGCCAATATTTGCAGAAATTAAGCTACGAGGAGACGGAACAACTAATCCACTTACCACTCTAAGAATACGGCTAAGGGCACAGAATTCAAATACACTCACTACATAGCTCACCTACTCACACATACACTCATGCATACTCACACTCGGACCCACACCTCCACCGCATAATTACTCTCACACACACACCAACATACATATACACCACACACAGACACACACCCTCATATTCTTATATACTCGTACATACACCACACTCACCCGCACGCAAGCACACACACGCACCACGAACTCACACACGCATGAACACACATACTCGTACACTCAATAACATTTAATTAATTAGATTAAAATTATATAGTTACCTATTTTCAAATTACTTACCTAGATTACTCAAATAATATTCTGTATTTCTGTAGTACTGATTTTATTTTATATGCTTCTATTGCTTGGCACTTATACTTGTATTATAATACTCGAGGGAAATGGTGCTGATAGCCGAAATACAGGCTATGCCTAGTTCGGCTACAGATGCTAATCTCTTTACTTTAATTGAAATTGTTGCCAAATTGCCATTGTAAATTAGTACTAAGTTTTTGGAAATAAACTAAACTAAAACAATCAATCTCAAACTCAAAACATTTATTTCAATTAAATCATTTACAGGCACTTTTGAATTGTGAAGGGGTCAGTCAGTCAGAAATATGAAGCTAGTTGCCTATTCCAAAGCGTAGGTCCCTATGGAGAAGAACGGGCAAGAAACTTCATGGACATGAATGATTTAACCAATATTGTTACAAAATATTGGTTACATCATTCATGTTGAAATTATACATGTGAGAACAATGTAGAAAGACGTGCACATAAAAAGTGTCCGTAGTAAAAAGATAAAAACAATTCAAACATTAAAACAAATTAAAATAAGCCGTGGCAGATAAGAGATGACCAGTCCCTACTGACGGCGTCCGTTCACGAACATGACGCTAATGTCTCTTTTGAATAAATGAGGTTTCTATGTAACAGTAATATTTAAATAGTATTGATCAGTGTTGATAGCCTGGCAAGTCATCAA
Source organism: Xanthia icteritia (assembly GCA_949128155.2). Classification (NCBI taxonomy): domain Eukaryota; kingdom Metazoa; phylum Arthropoda; class Insecta; order Lepidoptera; family Noctuidae; genus Xanthia; species Xanthia icteritia. The sequence continues at coordinate 21,728,683 of OX421942.2, read as the reverse complement.
GGTAAGATCGTTAAAATTGTTTTGAATGGACTCTGATTATACAGTTTACCATAACGATATTTTTAATTACTCAATAATAACTCTTAACACAATTATTAGCCTTTTGGCTTCACGGTGTGAATAGAATAACAAGATGGCGGCTGATATAGACGTTTGGTCTATGGGAGATATGCTGACCATAGGCCTTAGGGATGAGGGCAGGAGGATGGTGATGATGAATCGGCCTTTTTAGGGTTCCGTAGTAAGCAAGGAACCCTTTTAGCTTCGCCATGTCCGTCTGTCTATCTGTCCGCGGCTTAGAGACGGTTAGTACTAGAAAGCTGTAATTTGGCATGGCCAAAATAAAACCAAGAATGATTTATCTCGTCTATCCCATGGTGTGTGGTGTCGTTGGAAAGGTCATTCAAAAATATTGTGGGTGTGTGAAAACCATTTTTCAATTCAGGGATCCGTATGCGAAATATTAAGGTTTAAAGTGCTAGTTTTTGTTAGAGTCCAAGTGTGTGTCCCCTGCCAACTAAATAGTTGTACCTGGATTTGTGAAAAAATTCACCGCGGTAGTATTAAAGTTAAAAAGAAAACTATCACAGCTAAGAGGCTTTACAGGTTAACGAGTAATAATCGACCAACTTAAATTTGTCGTTTGAAAAACATATTCTCCCATACGGAATGTATTGAACATGTTTTTCAACTACAAAGTTAAGTTGTTAAGTTTGTACTTGGCCGGTTTTTTTAATTTTGCAGTCTGTAAACCAACTGGGCAAATCATAAAATACAAAACAAAAGTTCAAAGATAAATTACGATATCATTCATGATCCTTATCTGGAAATAAAAAAGCTATCACATCCTTACTATTCAAATATCAAAATATACATATAGGTATTTGCTTTCACACTTCCCACGTTTAAATGATATGTCACCACATAACGCAACATTATTGAAAATTATTTAATAATGGTGACACATTCGATGCCCGGTAACAACTATCATTGTCACTATCCGAGAGATGACCTTGCAATAACACACTACACGTTTCGCGAGTTATGTTTGTTTGTTTACTTTAAAGCGCATCAAGCCCGTCACAGACGTAGCTATATTATATATTAATATACTTTGCTTTTCCTATTTTTGCGCAGTTTTTGGTGCGAACTAGAAATATATATAATAGCTCCGTCTGAGGTCACTCGAAGATTACTATGGAAAATATATCGTAATATGTCTTGCTATAATATTATTATAGCTCGTCTGTAGTGGGCTTTACTCATCAACCTGTAGGTTTATGTTACTGGGTGGGCTCAAGCGTGCGGCACACCTGAGGGCCAAGTCTACTAATGGACAAAGGTTGTAATGGTCTCGCCAATGTGAGTTTTTGACAAACTTTGTACTTATGGCAAATCTGTCAAAAACTGTCAATCGAGAGATCATTGCAACGTTTGTAAATTTGTAGACTTAGGCCCCTGATGTTCACATCTGTAATAGCAGTGATATTGCACATGTCCGCTGCACTTGCCACCACCATATATTACCACGCATCGCAAGTGCATTGCTGCAAGCTGAAATGTCTTATATGTGCTAGTAATATACCCTAGTATAGTGCACTAGTAGTAGTCTTACCTCTACAACGCCACATGCGGTAGGTCACGTTAAATCTTACAACGCGCAAGCAGAGTGATTATCCGCGCGATTATATATACATAATATATACAACATCCCGACATCGATCATCCATCTGGTCGAAGGCCTCCCTTTTCTATGGAGGATGAAGAACTTTCCATCCTGTTCCTCGTAGCACTATATCCTTTAAACCGGAACACAACTGCCGGTCTATTCTGTAATAATCTCACCGTGAAAACTTAGGTGAAGTGAGCTTGAAGTGAGCTGTCATTCCACCTGCTGCTAGGGACTGACAGCTCACTCCGAGCTCACTTCACCTAAGTTTTCACGGTGAGATGGTTACAGAATAGCACTACTGCTCGTTAACCGAGCTGTATGTACTAACAGGTGACGCGCTAAGAGCTCAGACAAGTTAAGAGGGAACAGGGCCTGCAAGGAGTTTGAAAAATAGGTACTTGAAGAAACTATTGCCGTCGTCTTACCTTAAAGGCTCGTACAGACCAGCGCGACGCGACGGCGCGACGCGACTCGAACAATACAATTTCTAAAAAAACTTCACAGTATAACAATAACCGGTGTCGCGTCGCGCTGTCACGTCGCGCTAGTCTGCACGAAGCTTCAGTCTGCCTCCGTAGAGTGCGATAGGGACAGCTGCAGCTCAGACCGATTATACCACAATAAAAATTGATGAGATCGACGTTTCGTATTCCCCTTTTTTCTCCTCGAAAACTGAGCCGATTCAATTACTTTATTCATTTTTTTTTTAGAGAGTATGTCTAGATTCCTATCATTTCTTTTATGTTAAAAACTTTTTGAATTTGTGTAGTAGTCCTCTAATCACGGCGGTAAAAATGGGCCATTTTTTTTTTTGGTGGTTTATATTTTCTTTACCAATAAGTTTGTGAAAAAAAGGAAATAACAGGGACGTGTCTACAGCAGACATAGATTGTATGAAAAAAAAAAGATTGTTCTAGAGGCATTATTCAGGACGTAAAAAGGGAATAAATTTGTATGGAGAATCGCAGGTCTTGTTCCCTCTTAAGAGGTGATAAGCAAAATACCTATTCTTATAACAACATAGGCAACCGGCTTTACGAAGCATGGTGATTATGTTAAACCCTCGAAGGCTGTTTTGTAAACTATGGCAAAAGATTAAGGCCCTAAGGACTCAAAACTCAAGCATTCAGTACATAAAACTAGTTGAAAGCCTTTTGATTGGTTGAAACTAGTTTGAAGTAATGCTTGAGTCTTGAGTGAGTTTCTGTAATACGGGCCTAAGTCATGTTCGGAAATTGACGATTTTGAACTGATAAAAGCCAGGTGAAACGTAAATAGTAACCCAAATCTGCTGACAATTCTGTAGTGTTCATCCCTGTTTTACACGTACTTATCTTTATTTTTGCCTGAGATTACACCGCTAAAAACGAGCTAAGGTAATCTACAGGAAAATGATTTGTTTCAAGATCACCTGCAAAAATTTCAAGAAACGGATCTAAAGATAGTAAGATGTTATTTTCGCGAAGTTTATCGCAGCTCGTACCTACCGAATCAATAAATAATTCAATGTCCATCAATGGCCCATTTATTGTCTAGATCATCGGTGTCGGCCCGAGTGAGAGGTGAGTCATATCCTGAAAAGTTCCTATCATAACGTGTTATCAACCCTTGGTCCGTGTCTACTTAATGATAATTTGTTTACTATTTATTAGGTCTGACTCAATATCCTTCGAAGAAAGTGTATCTTTAACGTGAATATACTATAAGTGGTTTTGGATGTTTGTTAGTCAATGAAGCTATAACGGCTGATCGGATTTGGCACACACCTAGGATATTAACTGAATTGTTATAATAGGGTGCTTTCAGGGTACAAAGTTCCCTTAGGATGTAAATGCTAAGGGAACTAGCTGTTTCCCTTGATGGGACTTACCATCAAGGGCAACAGCTAGTGTTTCTAGAAACGGTTTATAATCCATAACCATTGGAGCAAACCCAATCCTCAGTCTCAAGTCGTGAGGTTGGGGCTTCGTAAATAAACAAAATTGCTTTGCTAATAACACGTCGCCATTTTATATGCAGATAGTCATATTTTATTGTCGCTGCTATGCTATAAAATCACTGCTAAGTATATGATAATATCGTGGCAAAAGAATACCCAGAAATTATGCAAATGTACCTACAAATACAGATTTGGATAACCTTGGACTCTTCTCAAAACGAATCAAGTGCGTCTGGCTCTCATCAAGATAATCTACATAGATTTGGGTATGACTTGCATTTAGAGGCAATCGTCTTCCCACAGTCTTACTGCATGTAAGGAAAACCTTCACTTGATAATCTCACCTGTTTAAAAACAGCATCAGTAAGTAATTCATTTGTTTTCCTCTACAAATATTTTGTTAGCTATCTAATCTCCGACGTCACTTGTACATTGTATTTTTATTATACTTCTTATCTGTCTAAATTCACAATTTCCAGCGTATTGTAACAGAAACAGAACACTAGATATTTCAAAATTATCTGGGGCACAGAAAATGATGTAGGTATACTGGTATACTGGACCTATCAGCTGATTACGCGTTCTCGCTCATACAAATAATAAATGCACATTTCTTTCACGTTGGCTAATGTTTATCCTTGGCTTGTGTTTGTAAACATCAATAAGCTAGATGTTGCACAGTTAGCCCAGGTTCGTACTAGGGCATGCAAACCGGCTACCCGGATAACCGACCGATTTAAAACCCGGGACTTTTAGGATAACAAAACCGGATTTTTCGGTTTTTTCGGTTATGTTTCTCTATACTTTAATTTTCCCTAACAAAATATTAAATTTATCACTGGCAAACGTGGACAGGACGGCGAGGCGGCGTTAGTTTGGTTCCTGTTTCGGCCACGTTAATTTAGATCCTTGTCACACTGCTATGCCACACTGCCGCCATTTTGTTTTTCGGTCAGTCTGTGTATAGTGACATGAGTGAGTGAGACGATGTGCTACACAAAAAACTACTGAAGTGACCAGAGAACCTGGGGAACCAAGTCAAATTGAAGTAGAAGATAGCGATAACTCTGAAAACAGTGATGATGAAGATGGTGGTTTTGAGTTTGATGTCAGTGTTGATAGACGTAATTTAGTGCAAACATTATTTTATAAAGACATTATAGACAAAGTAAGAAGTTTTACAAAAATGTTTAGAAAATCATCAACGAAAAATGACATTTTAAGTAAATAATATGTCATGGCAGACCATGACAATAAAGATCTGAAACTTATACTGGATTGCTAGACTCGGTGCAGTTCGATGGCGGACATGATTACGCGTTTTTTTTAAATAAAAGACTGTATCGAAGGCCTTAATAGATCTTAAGTCTAATATTCAATTTAATGATGCAGTGTTACTGATTCTCGCTGAATTAGCTGATTCTTTAGCTGTTATAAAAGCTACTGTAGAAGCTTTATGCCAGCGTGATGCTAATTTAATTACAGCAGTAGCAGCAATAAAAAGTAAGCTTAAAAAATTGTAAGAAGATTCCTCTTCCATTAGCACTCAATTGGCAAATTCGTTACAGTCAAGAATAGAACAAAGATTGAAAAATCTTACCGGAATACTTCTATATTTGCACAGCCCAGCTTCATACTACAAAGATCTTTTGGATGGCGTAAATAACTCGATAGCCCTCGATAACGAACAAATTCGAAGTTTCATAGTAAACATTATAAATAAGCATTTTTCGACTACTACACCGACGGCAACGACAACACAGGAAAACGTAGACCATACAGTAGTAAATGTTTTACGGAACATCAAGGACCGACTCGGACAAGACATAAAGAAGGCGCTCAAACAACATACCTCTGGTGCAAGCCCATCTACAGAACTTGATTTAGAAACTAAAATCAGGGTGCACTTTACGGCGGTAGAGGAAAAATGGCAAAAGTATATAAAGTTTTAAAATCTATACCTCCAACAGAGAGAGCCTTTTCATCAGCGGGTCTCATGTGTAATAAATCCGTAGTACCTACTCTAAATGATGACTCCCTTGATGCACTTGTATCCTGACGGTCATTATATCAAATTAAAAAATAGTAATTTGGTTTAGCCGTGTAACTTTATTTTTTAATCTATTTAGAAGAATGGGTGATTTATTTTGTTTTGGTAAATTAGGAATAAGATTTCTATTTTAAGCGATATTTAAATAATTATTTTGATCGCATTTTACGTACTGTTAATTTTGGCTGTTTGTATTTGTTATTTAATATTCTGTGATTTTAGACCTTTATGTAGCTACCAAATGTTCCTAATTTTGTATCTTAGTTTTGAAGAATAATTTATTTCCTAAATAATAATCTTTATTATATTTTATGTATAGAAAGTAAACTTTTTGTATTTTGACTTAGTAGTTGTAGCTAATTTCAGTCCAAACAAATGCTCATTATAAAAATAAGTGAGATAAACGTTAATAACTACATAGGTATTTTGATTAGACTTCAGCATTTTCATTTCTTTACACAACTATTTCTCATTTCTTTAATAAAAATTGAAAAAAAAAAACAAAAAATCTGATTTAACCGGTTTCAACGGTTTTGTAAACAAATCCCCGAAAAAAAAACCTTTTTTTTAAACAACCCGGTTTTTGAAAAACAAACTGTTGGATTTTCCGCTGAGCAAAGCGTTGAACGTCCAGTGCACTAAAAAAAATCGCCGTGATTTTATTACGTCCGTGCGATCGTGGGCTTAGAGTCAGTTCACACCGAGACACAAATGCCTCTAGACTAAAAATCACCAAAATTTAGTTTCTTCCTGTCAAACGACGATTTCCCATTCTGAAATAGACTAAAGTGACACAACTTAACTATATTTTAGTTTGACAGCACTAATATGGCACTGAATTATTAATTTAGTGAAAATGGCAATTTTGCTATTCTAAATTCGACGTTTTTCACCTAAAAGTTTGATTGTCTAACTAAATCTGACTATTTTTAATCGCGGTTATCACTTGAACATCATGAACTAAAATACACACCAACACCTCGACTTCAGGTGCAAAAATAGTACTGTATGTTTTTTATTTTTTTTTGCTTATATCTCGAAAATGGTATCCTATGAAAAAACGAGCCCCTTTATAAAACGCATATAAACCCCTAAAACTCAACATGTAGGTAATAGTTTTCATATTTTCCATACAAAAAGTGAAAAATTCCATATAACAAAGAGGCTGCGCGCCACCGGCTCTAAAAAAAAATCACGGGGGTAAACAAGTACCTACCGCGTGGAGTTGGAGTCGCTATTGTAAAAATTCGATTTTAGTTGTATCAAAATTATTTTTAAATATAGATTTATTTTTGCGGAATAGCTTTAAGATTGTCATAGCCAAAAGTAAGGAATTTTTGTGATAGTTTAGTTACTTTAGTTCGGTGTACAAGAGAATTGGCATCATTGTATCGAATCTTAAAAAAGTGCGCGTCGCGTCGCGTCTCGGTGTGAACTGACCCTTAAGGTCAAGATGAACTCAAATGACCCTCTCTATGCTCAACAAAAAGAGATATTTAGCGACAGCGGCGGTAGTTAAGCATACAATGTCTTGCTAAAGTTGCACAGAAAAATGCTGTTGCCTAGACCGACATCTGGTGGAACATTACTTTCCCAGAAGCGCCTGAACACAACAAACAAGGCAGTTAGCCGGCATGAATTTACTGAATGGATAATAATGAGAGACACACGAGTCACGACAAAATAGTAACATAACAGTAGGTACCTGTCCTCCTCAATGATGGCAAAGTTAATCACAAAACCACAAATTATCACCCACGAACTGCACAAACGATCACTATTCTTTCACAAACAATCTTTAAACCCTATCCAAACAGTACACAACGTAATACTGAAGTTATATAAAATATTAGGCGCGCCATTTGACCCCGCCTCCCGACCCTCGCCCCGCATTGTGACGTCGTCACGAGCAGACCCGTGCGTGGCTATGTAAGTTTTTGATTAAACATTCAATGCTAATGAATTATGTAATCTGTAGATAAATGATGGAACAGTGCGGGATAGTGACAGAGATTTGTATTGGCTTGTGGTTTATGATTATTTTCTTGTGTGTACACTGGGTTATCCTTGGTTAATGTAGCTACAGCCTAACAAAAGGCCATTTACATCTAGACATCAAGGAATTAAGGGAGTGATTAAGAAAGTCAACCCAAACCTGTTCCCTAAATTGAGATTTTTAGTGTGTTTTGTTGTGAAATAAATATTTAAAAGAGGGTCAACAAACAAAACATTATATCGTATCCAAAAATATAACTCCCCTTCACGGATTGACGTCACACTGTTATCAAACATCAAGTAGGTATTTTTAATTGGTAAGTATTGATTATTCTATTTCTGTATGTCGGAAAGTAAACATCAATCCCAGTTACCCAAGTAAAGTCGGTAAAAATATATAGTAAACTTATCAATATTTTTATGTTACCAAGCCTTTGCAATACGTAGTAAAGAACAACGTAGATAACGCTATCTTATATTCATTGTAATAATATTACATTCTTGTTGGCGGAACTATTATCTTCGGTGTACAATTTAGCAATACAAACAACAGGTTTCTTCTATTTTCTAATAGAAATAAAGATAGGCAAGTATAAGTTAAGACACAAGATACTCGCAACATCTACCAAGTAACGAGTCTTGCAACATTGTCGTCATGTTGACGTCAACTTCATTAAGAAGATTTACTCGTAATTGCGAGTGTTGTGGCTTGACGTCAAAATTTTCGCTAGTTTTGGACACTAGCGAAAATTTAGACGTCAAGCCACAACACTCGCAATTAAATCTTCTTAATGAAGTTAAGAGGAGGCTCCCTAAATTATATGTTAATTTGCATTAATATTCTGAAACAGTCACGAATACAATCAAAATTGAACTTTAGTATTATGATTTATTGGATCTTTTTCTCTCCATGTACAAGACAGTTACGTAATTGTAACATTTTCGCTCGATTCATTTTTTATTCGAAATAAATGTCTTTTTTTTTAAATAAAATGAAGATTTTATGTCTAAAATAAGTAATCACAGTAAGAAAATAGATAGGTATAGAGAGAGATATAGTTTATTATCCAGCCACAAGATATTTTTTCTCTAGATCAATTAATACTTCAGTTATAAACGAAATAAGAATTGAGACTTACCTACACCATTTAGTTTCGTGCTCGAACACGATCAAAGAGCGCACGCGATATTCAACTTTATTACTGATGTGTTAGCGTTTAGCACATAGCGGGTTGACGGGGTGTATGGGCTTAGTTTGCGTGGAAATTGTGTTTAGAGTGCCTGGTCTTAAGTGGGTGCCAAAATAAGCGGCATCACTGAGATAGTTAGATTAAAAGATTTGACCTAAAGCACTAGGAAGTGGTGAAGCGCGGGTGACTGTCTTACGTAATTTTGACGTTCAAAAAGTGCTGATTCTCCGACTGACAAGACTTTTGATTTGGATAATCACAGTCAGGGAGGAGCCAATGACATTACAATAATTATTTGCAGACAATCCTAATTATTTCATTCTATAAGTAAGTACTTATAGAATTAAATAATTAGGATTGTCTAGGAAAAATTATTGTTATGTCTGTTTTGTAGATCATACTTATTCATTAAGACACATTAAAGTATTGTTAATTAATAGATTATTTCTAGTATGAGAGATTTCCTATGTTGTCTATGGCGACAAGGGCACGACCAGTCCCCGGAGACTTGTTCATTGATAAATAATAACATTTCATTAATTAAAAGCAAGGAAAATAAAATTAAACTTTCCGGTTTGATAATAAATACATACATTAGCGAGTGTTCGACCTAATCTATTTCAAATCCGGTTGTAGAAATTCATGTTTCGTGAGATTAAATCAAGAGGTCATTCAACTAAAGGTTTCCTTCTAAGAGGAGAAGAAAAGAAATTATCTCCTCACAATAAAACTTCAGCGCAATACAATAAACCTATTGATTATTTACCAGACAGGGTCTTGTCTCAGCTTTGGTGGAAATTGCTCCCGAAACATTGAAGATAATACTCGTAATAAAGAAATAATAACAAACAACCAACTTTTAATTTTGTTATGTTAGCATAATTATGCAATACCAACATAACTTCACTAACTAGGGTAAGGCGTATAGTCTACCCAAATTTCGCCAGTTATGGCATCATTAGTTGACTTTGACTTTGATTAGTTATGGCACCAAGTTAAAGATCCGAGTGACCTACCTCCTGCCTCTCTCTTTATCCCGGATTCTGGAGCGAGGAGGCGTGGTCCCGAGGAGGTCAGCCTCGGATCCATCACCCGAGTCAGCCAAGAGGTACCTGGATTGGCGCGGATTCCTGAACACCACATCTTTGGCGTCGCTGTAACAAAAGAGAAACAGGATAGAAGCTAATGCTGTGACCAATCTAAGTATGACCTTGTACTGCTGTGAGAAGTGTCTGATGACAGTGGCAGTGCCCAGAGGTAGTTCATGACAGATAGATATCGTTTCATAAAGTTAAATAATAGAATAATATTTCCTAATCGAGTATTAGTCTCATAAATGGTTAGTAAAAGATCGTTAATAACAGAGAGAGTCGCCATGTGAAAAGCTACTTCTTGTTAAGCCTTTCCAGCCTTATTAACTACTCAAATAAATGGCATTAATTCTATGGATCTATCTAAGCCCTTCAATCTGAACCCCGGTCTCATCAGTTAAGGTCAGCACCTCATACTCGACCTTGCTCAGTAGCTATGATAGCTCCTATCACATGAAGTTATCGCCAGACGATACGATAACACTGTTTATGTGCGTTTTATTAGTTTATTAGGTACTAATTAGAATGTCGTGTAGAAGTAATATCGTACTTCGTTAGATTATGTTTGATTAATGATGAATCTGAGGAAAACTATCAAATCTACGGGAACCAGAAAACGCAGTCGTTATGCACGTGTCAGTTTAACTGTGTAGCTTGTTGAGTTTTTACGCGAATGGATAGAATAAGAAATGAGTATTTAATAACCTATAATTATGTACAGGGTGGCCAATTAAGAAGTAGGTATACAAGTTTAAATTAAGTTTATTTTTATTACAAACGAAAATTACCGGATATTTTTAGATAAGTATATTATTCAGGCTTGGCAACTTTATTTAACCCCAAAGAAAAGAAGTCAGGACGTGTCTCGAAATCCTCAGTGATCCAAATGGTATTCGTTACTCTTAATGATTTGATAGAAAAATTGGGTCGTTTTTATTCGTTTAAGAACTTCAGGATAAAATTACTGAAATTATTGCGGTAGTCATGGTCTTATAGACTGTGCATAACGAATTTGCTGTATTTTAAATAATAGACACCAAACAACTGCAAAGGAGATGTTTCATTTTCGGCCATAAAGTGTACGGTAATGAAAAAAAGGAAAAAAAAATCCACGAATTGAGGAAAAATATTCTTTACTGAATATTCCCCTGATTTCTTCGGCACAAAAAATAATATAGTTTACCACATTATTGCCATATTCTATTGATCATGGCGTCGTCTTACTTGCATTCTGCTTTCGTACAGAAGTCATGTTACATTAAAACAAATAATATCACGTAGACGTTATTTAAATAAATATGAAAAGCATGTTTTTGTGTGCTATTAAGATAAGATAATAAGACCTTAGACAACTTTTTGATTAATAAGAAAGTGTGAAAAATCATTTAAAAAAATACTTTTGAAGATTGTAGATTTTTACGTACTTCTGGACGTAAAATTCAAACATATTGTTTGTATTGATAGTTGACATCACATCTGTCAGCTGTCAGTCTCGTTCGTCTCGACTTCGTGGCTTTCGGTGTTATTTTGCGTTATTTTGTTTTTTGACAGTTCTAGGTTATGTACTTAATGTAAACGTCATCTGTCCAACCAACCTGTCATGGCTGGCTGTCGATGGTTCTATTTCTCCTGACAAACGTTAAACATTTTCAGTAATTATTTAGTATCTAAAAAATATTAAGTAGATATTATGAAAAAAAAATGCCTTTTTTGTATTCAGGGGTTCGTTTCTCAGGTTTTCTAAAGTGTTCATGTTATGGCCGGAGTCACATACAAAAATGAAACGTCTCCTTTAGCGTCAAAACAGAATGGGGGCTGTAAAAAGTTGTACTTCCTAATTGGCCACCCTGCATACCCTGGAAGTCTGAAAGTGGCATCGGTGACTGAAGTTTTGTGGAAAACGGTTGTCATGGTATATGATGCGGAGGAATGAGGAAAATGGCGTCAGGAAAGTTTTAAGTATGAATGTGGACGACTATTAGAGTAGGGAAAGACCACAGAAATGATGGATGGGCTGTGTGGAAGACGATATGGCTAGAAAGGGGCTGACGACGACTAATAGAGAGGTATGGAAGAATAAAACAAGATGCGACGGCCGCAAATAAACTGGGTGGGCAAGAAATATAAGCTCGTCGAGTTGTTGCTGTAGCTAGCTTCATCCTAACTAATACATCCTATTATAAATGCGAAAGTGAGTTGGTTTGTTTGTATGTTTATTACGCTTTCATGCTAAAACGGCTGAACGGATTTGGGTGGATTTTGACACATGGGTAGACTATGACCTGGAGAAGCACATAGGCTACTTTTCAACCTGGATCTCAGACGAAGTCGCGAGCAACAGCTAGTTTATGAATATATTGGGCTCTTCGTTTAACAGCTCAGAATCTTATCATTATCAGTTCACTTCATAGATGCACATGTTCACACAATCATGTTTTAATTATTTACATATTGTCCTTATTTAGTAAGGACGCCCGCCGTTTAGTCTGCCCGGGTTATTCCGAGAACACGAAACGTGTGGGAAACTTTCTATTTCACCTAGCGACGCGTGCGCAGCCGAAATGCCGACGCCTACGAGGCCGTACGAGGAAGTTAGCGGATGCACTGTTGTTTTTAGAATTTATAACGACTATGACACGAGGACAGTTTATTTCGCATACGAATAGTAAAAGAGATGCCCGAAAAATAAAATAATTAACATCGTCTTAACTGATCTCTGATCCTAAACAAAAGCTTTTCTCTATATTTATCAGGGACCGTGCAACCCCGGTTAAGAGTTAAGCTTTTCGAAAGGGTAAGCCGTTTATGAGGTTACCTTTATCTGATGTAACCCCTTGAATGGGTTCTGTGCTCAAAACCCATTAAAAGGGTTATCTCTTCAATATGGATAACCCATTGAATGGGTTCTATACCTAAAACCCAGTGAAAGGGTTACATGATAACCCATTGAATGGGTTCTATACTCGAACCGCAGTGAAAGGGTTACCCCTTCATTATGATAACCCATATAATATAAGGGTTTTGTTCGGGTTATCATATGGTTTTTCAATAAAATTGTGCTAAATAGGTGATGGTGGGGTGGGGCGAGCACCACGCGCTTTGCTTTTATTTCACTAGATATCGTAGGCTTGTAGACGAAACACACGGAGTAAGGTGATGTGTCCTACAAAGGGTGACATTTTTTTTTTTTTTTAAGTCTTTTCTTTAAGTTTCTATGAGTATGGAGCTCTATTTTCAGACCACTGTGAGGCAGCACGATCCTTGTTGCGCCCGCGATTTCGCGCCAGCCTGCACGAGCCTCTATTCGTGCCACACGAGAGGAAATCTATCTATTTTCGATCATAATATTTGGCATAAACTAAAAAAAATACGTTTAGTAACCCATTATTAATCTATCCATGACACAAATCACGTATGATCATTTAACAATCAAGTGGTAGGTACCTACTTATTAGACATAACGTCGTTGCACATTGTCCTACATACCTACCTACTTGCCAATTTACTAAACTTCTCCATTATTAGAATGAGCGTTTCGAGTTCATGGCTTCGTTATATTACGTAACTTATTGATAAGTCTACCATACAATTGTTATTTTGAAAATTTAGATTCATACATTACGTATAAGTCCATTTGAAATATGATTAGACATTTAAACAAACCTTTTTTACAGTCCGTTCAACCGATTCTGATTTCTATACCTTAGGCATAAGGATGGCATTAAAAGCAAAAAAGTGGTTACAATACCAACTGTTTACTGCAGCTGCCATTTGTCATGCCACCAACGCAATAGAAGTCAAACTCGTTTGAACGGACTCTAATAAAGGTTTACTTAAATGTCTAATATTATTTCAAATGGAGTTAAGGGTCTTGCATATTAGCGCGACGCGACTCGAACGATACAATTTCTAAGAAAACTTCACGGTATAACAATAACAGGTGTCGCGACGCGCTAGTCTGCACGAAGCTTGATAGTTACTTAGGTAATTTAACCCTTTATGGTGCAAGGTCGTTAAATTTGTTGGTTTTATAGATAATAGGTGGTAAATAGGGTATTATTAACGGAAATAATAATTTAAAAAAGTTATTAAAAATTAAGTATTTATTATTCAAAAAAAAACTATCTGTTGCAGAAATGCAACATTACATCAAGTGTGCTAAAAAAATAAACTTAAAGTTAGCAAAGATGAAAAATTTTAAAGCAGTTATTTTGCTTATTATAGCATAAACTAATACCACATTTTTCGCAGCTTGTTTGCGTATACCCCTTTTTTTTTTTTTTGGGTGGGAAATTATCAAATAACTTCTCCCGCTCTGGGAGAAGTTATTTGATAATGCGGGAGGGCGTGTCAGACTCTTACTGACTAAAACCCACCCGTGTTCCTTCCGTTGCCTTTACGTTGCCAGGGGCCACGGTATCCCTTTCGGACTTTCCCGCAACCCCGGCAGGTCCCGCAACCCCGGCAGGTTTGCGTATACCCCTTACAGTCTGGAAATTTGCACCTCATCTTTTGTTGAACACATTTGTTCATCTACAGATAAATGCGCTTCAAATGGAACTTTTTTGAAGTTCTGGTTGAGTGCCTCTATCAATGGCCGGATTTTATATAAACGATCAGAATCAACATGGTCATATGGTAGCATTTTACTATTGTCGTTGAAGTGTGATAACTGTCTAAGTAATTCGAATCGTTTCGACGGCATTGTCTCTTGTACTGGCGCAAAGCTAATGTTTTCAGACCAATACATTTTTACATTTGGCATACGAACTATTGACATGTAATATACGATTCCAATGAATTGACGTATTTCTTGACTAGTAGCATTTACAGGTTTATTAGCATCTTTCTGAACAGAGTATAAATTAGTCTGGTCTCTAATTAGATTGATAATTTCTTCAGTAAACAGATACGAAAATACCTCAAATGGAGTATCCAAGCAAAGTATTTCTGGAGGTAACTTTTCAGATCCAAGAAAACGTAGTTGGTCTTTATTTAAGTTCAGGTTTTTAGTTTTCCACGTGATATTATTCCTAGGCACACGATTAGATGTCCTTGGAGGTGCTGCTGAACTAGTACTAGGAGAAGCGGAGACCAGACTTGGATCCATTGCAGTACTAATGATCTGAGTATTGGTGGATGTTGTTACTAGGGTGCCAGTGGATTGAACTTCATTTTCCAAGTCAGGTGGTACCTCTGGGTCCTCATCAGAACTTGCATGCTCATTCGGCTCGAAATTATACGTTGGATCGGCGACATCGTCGTCGTCAGAAAAGTCAAGGCCAACTTCGCTATCTTCACATTCTCCCAGTATATTTTCCAGGTCCTGAGTAGTCAAATTATGCAATTTACGACTCATTTTGATCCTGAAAAGAAACATCCAAATAATAAAAAAAACGGTAATAAACATATACCACAACGCGCGATGTTGCATATTTGCAACAAAACAAAATCTGTCGAAGAAATAATAAAAACATGATTTTTCGAGTAAAAATATTATTGATTATTGAAATACATCCTCTTACCTTTTACTTATACCAATTTCAACGGCCAAATATCACTATTTCACCAAAAAATAATTTTTCGTTAACGAATTCAAAGAGCGCGAAACAGGTTTTTACTCGTTCGTCACTAAAATGAAACACAAATACAAGTACCGCCATCTAGTAAGCTCGTTTGTTACTAAATCGTTAGAATGCTTTGTTGCCGATGTACAACACCGAGTAAAGTCGGTCTATCGCCATTTGCTATATTTTTACTTCTATTTGAATGGTATGTTGCAGAAGTACAACATGACTCCATAAAGGGTTAACAATCTAAACTCTTAATCTATCTAACTATTGTAAGGTTTTACAGTAAAAGCAAATTATAACAAATAATTAAGTAGGTATCACCTCGGCTGTACAATTTTAAAACCTAGCAACTGACATTTCTAAAAAAATCGGTGTTTTACAATATTTGACTTGCTAGATATTTTCCGACATATTGTGCTTCTCAAAACATCTAAAAATCATTCGCAAACGAAGTTGTAAATAATCAAAAACCTAACAACTACACTACAATTTTGAAACAAGTATAAAAAAACTTAGGTATCTATAACCTAGCATCTTACACCAACCAATTGGTAACCTAGCAAGCAAGTGACTGCAGTTGCTAGGTTTTTAAAATGGTAACATTCACTTTAAAAAACCCGCGGATTGACGCGCCACTCTAGTATGCGTTGAGCGACCACCGTGCGCGCTGTGGCTTTGTTTGTTTAATCGGTAATTTGCCATTTGAGATGAATAACCGACAATTTTATAGATCTAAGTTAATAATGAGTGCTTTGAAGGATCAAGACGTTGAATTGTAAGTATATTTGAGTGAATATTAAAACGTTCTCCCTGTCTTCGGTAGAGTTTCCTACGTCTATCATTGCCCCTTCAGGTGCTAACATCTCTTTGAGGTGCGCGTGGAACACATCGCACCGTCGACCCGGGCCTGGTCCTTATCGGACGGCGAGCTACCCATTGCTCACCGTCCGCAAGCCCGCGCCTACGGTGGTCGGGAATCTGCCTGCGATTCTCGTCGCCCAGGGCGTCTCCTGCGGCGGCTAGGGGCGTGAGGGCGCGAAGTTTGCCTCTCCCTCACGCGTTCCGCCTCCTGCTTCGCGAGCATTACTGCTTCACAGAAGGAGGTGACGGCCTCCCATGCTCTCTCGCTCCGTACCATGGCCTGGACCAGGGCCGGACGCGAGAGATCCCCGCCGCCTGATACGAAACAGGAACCTCCCGAAACAACCGTGTCCCGTGAGGACCTGCATCAGGCGCAAGGTGAGGACGCCGTGGCGCCTCTCTAGCCACTCCTCAAAGAGGGGACTTATCGCCGCAATTGAGGCGTGCCCAGCACTGGGTTGCGACAATCGCACTCTCCATGACGCCATGAGATCCCGCCGGAGATTAAAAAACATTTTTTGTAGATTATTGAAATTTTATTATAAATATACATTATTATTATTATTCTGATGGTTTGTTTTATTTCAAATAACTCTTACTAGGTTTATGAAATTGTAGTAGTATTTATTTTATCACTCATTGCGAATATGTAGAAACCTAGTAAAGTACGTTGCTAGGATTTTAAATTGCTTCAATAACATACTTTGACTTCATAAAACAATTTATTCTTAAGTAATTGCACTCTTACACACAATTAACAGTACAGACACAATATTAATACTGTTACTCATAGCCAACCATATACTGCAAACTTTGGAGTTACTCCCAACAATCTAAGATAAAATGGCATGCCCTTAAAGTAGACAAGTCGTTTTTTTGCTCTATTGTAAAATTTGCCTTGAAGCACTTGCTAGGTTTTGATTTTTCACAGCAGACCTTTAAGAAATTTCCACATAAATTACATTTACTTGTGTTATTTGATGCATCATATAAATAATAGCGATGCACAGCATCTCGTCTTGGTTTTGGCATTATAGCGATTGTTCAAAATTCACAAATACGCACTGACTAATAAATACCTAATAATATCGCAAAAGACGCCCGGGTTCAAAAAATCAAACAGCAAGAATGATAATTGTACGGTCCCTGCAAATGCCTGCAATAAAATAAGTAACAAGTCCAGACATGAAAAAATCATAATATTATGTAATTTCGTTATCCGGGCCGCAAAGCTAAAATAAACACTATATTACATGCAATAATGATCATAGATCCCTGTTTAGAAGCCGCTCGGTAAGTAGGCACAAAGGCGCTGCCGCGGCCGCTTAACGCGTGCTATTCCATTTTGCAACCTATGCCCACCATAGAGAGATCATATTAAATTGCTCCTTCAGTCGGAATATTACTGTTATCGTTTTAGGAGAGTTGAAAGTGTAACCCTTTTGAATGGCTTAAATTAAGCCGTTCAAATGGGTTACCCACATCGTATGGGTTTTTAAATAACGGCTTAGAAAAACCCTATCGAAAACCCTTTCAATGGGCAACGGAAATTTGAATGGCTTAAATTAAGCCGTTCAAATGGGTTACCCACATCGTATGGGTTTTTAAATAACGGCTTAGAAAAACCCTATCGAAAACCCTTTCAATGGGCAACGGAAATTTGAATGGCTTAAATTAAGCCGTTCAAATGGGTTACCCGCATCGTATGGGTTTTTAAATAACTGCTTAGTAAAACCCAATCGAAAACCCTTTCAATGGGTAACCCAAATGGTCCCTGATATTTATAGAACCTGATGAGGGTTTTCTCAGATTGGGCATTAAGGAGCATCTGGAGCCGTCGCAGGACTTGTTTTTCAAAATAGTCCAAGAGTGCTATCCAAGTGGGATTTCATTTGTTTACCTCAGCTATCTAATTACGCAACTCATTATCGTAAACGATTACGACTAATCAGTTTAATTTTGTCAGTTTAACAACATTCGTTGCGATATTTACGTTGTTGAGCAGTTTTTTTTTTCGAATTTATGAAACAATGGATTAGCTATCTGTTTCAAAACGATTCAGATTCTGATTGATCGTGTATTACGCAATTAGGGCATAGGTTTTCAATGAGCTGGCTGTGGCACACTCAATCATTGATATACGTACAGGGCCGCCCCTAATCTTTACGATGGAAATGATGCTATTATCATTATTTAAGTACCTACTTATCGTACTTGAACCGTGACGTCACTTCCAGTTTTAGCCTTATCAGTTTATCATTTAATAGAATCATGGTCATTCATGGCCATGTTCATCATCACTCATATGAAAAGTGGATGCCAACCATTCGTTTGCGGTTTAATTACTTAGTGAAAAAACCCATGTAACAACGTCCTAATAGCCGCTATTTCAACCAGCATCTGCCAACAATAGTATTTTTTGTATACTTACTCATTATAAACGACCTTCGCATCAAAATAAATACAGGCGCAAATTCTTGTTGTTAGAATTCGATGTGCGTAAAACATGGCCACCATGACTTGACTAAATTGCACGATTTCTGTGGAATTATCACTAAGCAGATAAACACGAGGAGAGCGATCTTTCTGGCAGTTTCTGGTTTCAAACTGAAGCTTGTACGGGGCTAAATCAGGGCATTTAGAGTTAGAGGTGCTGCTCAAATTGTTCGGGGGATCCTAAATAGTCCCAATACAGCAATTTGTTCTTTTTTTGCCGTAAAGCTTTTGTCCATTGTTTTCGATTGATACTCTGCATTGGGATAATAGCAGGCTGGTTAGCAGCTTTAGCCCTGGCGCTGATAAATTGGTGATAATGTGGACGCTGATTTGACGCAAACGATGACTACAGCGATCCTAATTCCCGAACACTTAACTAAAGACCTACTTTTATTAGGGAAGGTACAGACGCCAGCACATCAACCTACTACAATCTGTCAAATTTCTTTAATAGATTTACAACTTCATCACTGAAGCTTAAGGTTCAAAGTTGATTACGAAAATTTGACAGTTTCGGGTAGGTTGATGTGCTGGTGTCTGTATTTGTACTTACTGAGCCAATATCATATAATTTACAGAGCTTTCACAAAACTGCAGTAGCAGAATGATTCCTCCTAGCCTCCTACATTTAGAAAAACATCAAAATCGACTTATATTAATTTGTGGTATTCGTAGAAAGCTACTCGTTCTAAATCGATTACTTTTAAAGTATTTTCTAATCCCCACCACGATCAATGTAATTCCTTGTAATCAATCAATACGTTTACTTTAGAGCTGTTAGCTGTTCAAACTGACACATCGGTCAACCACTTAACAGATTAAAGTTTTGAAAAGTATGTACAGGCTTTTCTTCAGAGTCAGAAAGTAAAAGTTTTCAAAAAGGCTGCCGGTCCAAAAATATGAAAAACATAAGCCGAAACGAATCGTAACATCGACTCTTTGCTACCATTGTCCTTACATGTGCCCTTATTACCTACTCCTTACTTGGAACACAAAACTTATCAGCGACAATGAGCAGGAAACCTACCAAAAACAGGCCTCTACCTCTTCACAGTCCCCCTCAATTAAAGACCACACAAATTGCCCTTTATTAGAATTCTATTTTTACAAACGGACGAAAATAAATCTGTACAACTTACGTAACATCATCAACAAGTGGAGAAAACATGAAAGGATTTTCCTATTACTTTCTCAAGATTATCGTGTGTTCCTTCAATAAAAAATTTCAAAGTTTCCAAAACAGTAGTCACCCTCGCCAGTGTAGTTATTTGAGTAACATCTATCCGTCTGGCTGGTTTTAATTCAACCTTCAAGCACTCGAATAGGTAAGGTAAATACATAAATATTTGAAGTTATAATTATGCCTTAAGGAAAAACCGAACGTCTGGCAGCTGCCACAACTGACCAATCTTGAGTGTAACACAACGGTTGTTCGTCACATAATTATGGTCCTCGCTTCGTCGGACGTCTTCACTGTGGCAACACTGTGGGTCTTCCCCGGCTTCGCAACGTTCATTATTGGAAATCAAAGTGAAAGTCAATTGTAAGAACTATACATTTAATAGCTAATTGTAGCTTCAACTTGATCTAGTTTTGAAGGTGTATAAACACAGCGCAGGGTTTGATAATAAGTATGTACCTGTTTTGAAAAGGTATTGAAAACTTGAACGTAACTTTCGGGGCAACGAACTACAGATACACAACCTTCAGTCCTTGAAATTCCGAGGTTTTTGGGCATTTCGAAGTGTAGACTAGAATAAATAAGGGTTCGCGGTTTAGACTGAGAAATATGTAAGTAGTACTTACTCCTTTACTTTATTATATCACGATAAAGAACTTACCCTCAAACATTAAATAAATAGGTAGATTCATTTAAATAAAATAGTTGCGATGGACGCCTAGGTTTTTGTTTAGCCGCCAGTGGCAGTGTAGCGGTCAAAAGGTCATACCTACAAGGCTCAGAATTACTGCAAACTAGGTACAAACTCAATAGTTTTGATTACTTTTCATAGCATTTAAACCAGTGTTCTGCTCATAAGACAAGGCAGATAGGGAAATAGCGTTGATGAAGATAATCAGATATTCACAGGCAATTTATTAAAAAGTCAGTCCAGTCTTATCAAAAATGTTTAGCAATAAAATTGCTAACTGGTCACAATTAAAGCTAAATTGAATTGTATGATGAAATGATGTTGCAAAATCCTAAAAAAAACCTATGTCATGTGTAGTTTCAGTTTCACAGAGCAGATAATCTACAGATATTTTATTATGACTACAGATAGGACCATTTAGGAAATGGAAAAGCATGAAAATCACATTAAGTTTATCTCAGTATTTCGGCTCACATTGTAGTCACTTGTAGCCAGGTAAATAACTCAAGGTTATTTCTGGGTACCTAGTTAAGTATCTACTGAAAAAGTATGTATGAATTTGGACAGATTGTATCACACATAGGATTTAAACTACTCAACATTGCTGGGTTCAATTTGATTACACTGTTATCTGGGCTTAGCACAATAAAATTAAAGTACCAACTGATGAACAAAGCACATCAATCATCATTTCAGCCGAAAGATGTCCACTGCTGGACATAGGCCTCCAATAATATTTTTTTTCTCACAAGTAGGTAATGGAATAAGATAGTCTGCAGCTGCTCTTCTAACAGAATTTATTATCTAATTTGTTATTTTCAAATAATGTTTGGACTTTCTAAAAATAGCAATTGAATCAGAATATACTTTAGTGCCAAATATAACATCAATAAGATAAAGTTTTCAGAGTATTTTGTCATTTTTATCTGGTATATGGTATGTATATGTATGTGTTTTATTTATTTGTTATATACTTACTCTATTGCATTTACTACGCCTACAAGAATAAAATCAAAATTAAAGACAATTGGGATAGGCAAATACAATCTTCCAAAATGATCCGAAAATGACCCAGGGTTTATACGTAATCATCAGGTGTTTAGATTAACTTACTTTACTGTAAGAAACATTATGTTACAAACAGCATTGTCCTTAAATTTTCTATAAGATTGGTTCTGGTGGGAGAAATATACAGAAACACACAATGGTGCCGATTCTCTTGTCACAAATGGCTCTAAACTAGACTAAAAATCACCAAAATTTAGTTTATTCCTGTCAAACGATGATTTCCCATTCTGAAATAGACTGAAGTGACACAACTTAACTATATTTTAGTTTGACAGCACTAAGATGGCACTGAGATTTTAATTTAGTGAAAATGACAATTTTGCTATTCTGAATTTTACGTTTTTCACCTAAAATTTTAACTGTCCAACTAAATCTGACCATTTTTAATCGCGGTTAAAAATGGTGTCGATTAAAAATGGTGTATTAAATGTGGAATACCTACTATTAGTTGTCCAGAACTAAAATTCACACGAACACCTCGACTTCAGCAGTGCTATTCTGTAACCATCTCACCGTGAAAACTTAGGTGAAGTGAGCACGGAGTGAGCTGTCAGTCCCTAGCAGCAGGTGGAATGACAGCTCACTCCGTGCTCACTTCACCTAAGTTCTCACGGTGAGATGGTTACAGAATAGCACTGCTGGTGCACAAACAGTTCTGTATATATATTTTTTTCTTTTCTTTTGCTTATATCTCGAAAATGGTGTGTCCTATCGCAAAAGTAATGAAAATTTCGACCCCCTTTATGAAACCCATACCCCTAATAATCAACACGTAGGTAATATTTTTTCTTATTTTCCATGCAAAACGTGAAAAATTCCATATAAAACACGTCGCAACTGATCCCCGAGCGCGCCTCTGGCTCTAAAAAAATTCACAGGGTAGGTCAAGTACCTATGTACCACGTGGAGTCACGATTGTCAAATTCGATTTAGTTGTGTCAAAATATTTTTTAAATTTAGAGACCATTTATTGCAGAATAGCGTTAAGATTTTCATAGTCAAAAGTAAGAAATTTTAGTGATAGTTAGTTAGTTTAGTTCGGTGTACAAGAGAATCGGCACCAATGTACCCACACGACATCCGGCTCGAAGGACCAAAAATATACGGGTAAGGTACATTTAAATGATAAACTGATTTGTTCAAACTGTGTATAAAAATGTGATAATAATGATATTTATAAAAAAAAAGCACAAACGCCAAAAACGGAAAAAATGATCGACCCGCGGCGAATGAGTCTTTTTGGTTTTATTGCCCAACCGATGCTCTGCGACTACTACTTGCCAACTCAAACATGTATATTTTATTCATTCGCTGCGCGTCAATGTCAGCATAAAGTTGATACAATTGATATTGTACAGGTTTTTTTTTACAGATATTTTAAACTTTAACCATTGTCTCGTACAATGGGTAAAGTATAATTTATTAGATTAACACGGACTTACATTCTGTGGGTACAATAAATTAAAACTGTGCAAAAAATGTACAGACAGTGCTTTAATAAAAACAAAACTCAGAACTCACAACATTATAAATAATCCAAAGATAGCAATTTTTCACAAAAATAAATACAAATCCAGTCACAAACACGTCTAGTGCATTTGTTTGTTATGTCATTTAATATCACATTACGGTGAATCACATGCGTAGGGTAAAACCTAATGTGATAACAATGATTGGCGCAAACTGATAACTATAATCTATGCTTTAACAGGCATTGAATGTCCATGAAATAGCTATGCAAAGTTAAGTGGTTTTCTAAAGTAATTAGGTAATAAATTAGAAGTGTTAGCTGTTTGTGTAGTGGAAAATAATATGATCAGACATTCATCATGGTTCAAGTTTTTTCTGATGGCAGTTTTGTATTCAACAGAATAAATCTAATGGTCATGTTCTGAGATGATTTTCTTTTGTAATGGGATTTGCCAGTCAAACAAAGCATTTATTTCAATTAAGCAAATTAAGTACAGGCACTTTTGAATTTTCAAGGAGTCGGTCAGTCAGAACAGAAAACTTATTAAGTTATAATCATGGTTATGACTCGCAGCGTCCGTGCTCGCCTCGAAGAGTCCAAACTCAATCAGGCTTTGAGCGAATTAAAAGCTTCAAAGGAGTCCTGTGACCAACTGAATAAGGAAATAGATGACAATGAAAGGGTGCTCTTTGATGTCCATGAAAAGAATAGGAAGTTGAAAATTGAAATGGCTCAGATATATACTCAATACACTGATGCCATAGAAGAACGGGACAGACTTCAGCTTGTTGTGGACGGGTTCAGCCAGTGTAGCATAGAGTATGAACAAGCTCTTAGTCACAAACATTTATTACAACAGCAGCTACATGAGGCTCAAAGTCAAATAACAGAACTTCAGACTACACAACATAACATCACCGCCTCGCTGAACCAAAGTCTCTTCAATGAGTTGATGCCTATTGCCCCGTCAATGGTTTCTGCCATAAACCCCTCTTACACTATAGATTTAACAGGTGATGAGGATTCAAAGTCATGTCATTCAGTGAGGGTAGTCACCAGTAAAAACAAACTTAAAAAATACATTAAAATCAATAAATACATTGTTAAAACACAAAAGATGGTTAAAAGACAAAAGTTCTTTATTAAAAATGTTAAACTCAATAGAGAAAGGCTAAATTTACTCAAGCAATTAGATATGTATTCTCTTAATTTGGAACAAAGTACTAGGAGGTACAACATTGACACAGAGTACTTGCAATCTGAACTTGACCATTTACAGGAGAAACTTAGTTCGATGACTAACAAATATAATACCTCTGAACAGCTAATGAGGGAATATGTGTTGGCAATGAATGAGCTGGTAAACTCACAAACAAACAACTGTGAGCAGTGTCAAACACCACCCAAAGTACTTACGCCAGATCATTCATGGACAACTCGCAATACCACCTTACCGCAGACCTGTGTTGATTTGTCATTTCCTGCTATCACTGGTTCAAATAAACAATCTAAGCAAATTGTAAAAAATGATGTAGTATTATTTTGCGATGAGATTGGAAAGGAGTTAGGCCACTTGTTGACAGATGAATATCCAGGACACTCCATAATAAACTACTGTATGCCTGGTTGTTCTTTATTTGACATTATGAAAGTAATTATTAAATTTAACTTTAGCCAGGATACTACATTATTAATTTTTATGGGTAATAGGGGAAATGTGAACAAAGGAGAATTGCTCCAATATTACAGAACTTTGTGTAATCTTAGTTTAAGAAAAATTGTGTTGTTTACATTCCCATATAGTAACAGTTTGCCACAGGAAGAAAATAATTTAAGATTTGATTTAAATATGACATTGTATAATTGGACTTTCAATAATAATCTGTTCCATTTAATTGATACTAACAATTATGTTGGTAATAATTTAAAATTGACAAGAGATAGATATAATATTGTTATGTACTATCTTTCTGACTATTGTAAAAGACAGATAGCTGTGTCGCTATCATATTTTTTTTCTATTTCAGCCAAAAATTTGGCTAAACAACTTGCTTCTTTTGAGCAATGCAATGACATTTTAAATAATTCTGCCAATAATTTGGCAACAACGAATGACATGAATTATCATTTAAATTAGAAATTAGGACAATAGAGGAAACCTCTTGCTTAATAAATGCAAAAAAATTAAATACTGGTTTAAATCATCAAAATGTAAAAAAAAAATCTTCTTTAATATCTCACCCGTCAAATAGTAGTAATCTTAATAAATGTAATAATAATACTCTTAAAATTGTTCATCAAAATATACAGGGTGTGATAGGTAAGGAATTAGAATTGGAGCTGTTCATGAACTGTAGTTATATTGATATCCTATGTGTAACTGAACATTGGCTAAAAGCCCACCAGTTCATGTTCAGCTTTAACAACCACCAGGTTGCCAGCTCATTCAGCAGAGTTAATATGATACGTGGTGGCTCTTTAATAATTGTTCGTAACTATATGAAATTTAAAGAACGTAAGGATATTGTGAGCCTCTCTGTTGAGCGAGTTATTGAAATAGCTTGCATTGAGCTTGAGCAGTTCATTGTAATGAGCGTGTACAGGCCCCCATGTGCTTCATATGATATTTTTGAGAAATATATGGAAGAAGTATTGTTAAAGACTTGTAACAATAATAAAACAGTTGTAGTCTGTGGAGATTTCAATATTAATATACTGGATAAATCTGCTGTAGTAAATAAATTTATAACTTTATTAAAGTCGTATAATTTGTACAATACTTTCTTTGAGCCGACTAGAATAACTGCCACTAGTGCTACCTGTATTGACAATATTTTTACAAACTTAAGACCTTCTAGCCATTTAATTATAAATGAGCTGGACTCTGATCACTGTGGCCAGTTAGTCACTTTCCCTCAGAAAACAGTCAGAGCTCAAAGAAAACTAGTGAGTTTTGTTCCTGTAAATAAAAGTCGCTTAGGACAATTTAAAAATAATTTAATGGAAAAGCTACCGGGTTTGCCTTATCATGATGACCCGGATCAAGCTTATGCTTCACTATTTAAACTCATCAATTGTGAGTTTAGGAAGGTTTTCACCTCAAAAACATTGCCTGTTAGTGACCGCATTATATTAAGTGATTGGGCAACACCAGGTATTTATAAAAGTAGGCAGACGTTATTTGAATTGTATCATGAAAAATCATATAACCATGATGAAAATTTTAAAGAATTTGTTAAGAAATATTCAAAAACTTTTAAAAGAGCCTGTTCCTCAGCAAAAGCCATACACATTAAAAATAAAATAAAATCTTCTGGAAATAAAATTAAAACAACTTGGAATATTATTAATTCAGAAACGGGAAGAACGACAGTACGGAATCGTGACTTCCATCTAAAAATCAATGATGTAGATATTAAGGCAGACGTGGAGGTGGCCACTGAGTTTGAAAAATTTTTCACTAATATTCCCATTTTAACAACCAAAACTCTGTCATCGTCATCCTCCACTTCTGCTTACTCAATACTTAAAGAATGTGTACCAGAATGTGACAAACTTTTTGAATTCACAATTATTACTGCTAAAGACATTATAGAATCTTTTAGAAATCTTGATGTAAAGAAAACTGCTGACCTTTGGGGATTATCAGTACATACCTTGTCTTCAATAATTGATGTTATTTCACACTTTTTAGCAATCGTTTTTAACTCTTGTGTTGCATCTGGTGTTTTTCCTGATCTGATGAAACTTAGCAAAGTGATTCCACTGTTCAAATCTGGCAGCACAACTGATCCCACAAATTTTCGGCCTATTTCGATTTTACCATCATTGAGCAAAATTTTTGAAAAAATAATTTTAAAACAAATGTTAGGACATTTCAATGCACATAATTTACTTCATCTGAAACAGTTTGGTTTCACAAAGGGTCGTTCAACTACAGACGCGGGCGTGGAATTACTGAAGAGCATATTCGAGGCCTGGGAGGAGTCGCAAGATGCTCTTGGCATTTTCTGCGACTTGTCCAAGGCCTTCGATTGCGTACATCATGACACACTCATCAGGAAACTGTACCACTATGGTATGAGGGACAAGGCTCTTGACCTTCTGACTTCTTATCTGAACAACAGAATTCAGAGGGTCGATATTAATGGCAAGAGATCTGCAGGATCTGCGGTCACTATGGGCGTTCCGCAGGGTTCAATTCTAGGTCCTTTCTTATTTCTAATTTATATAAATGACTTACCTTACCACATAAGGGATAATCACAAGATCGTCTTATTCGCAGATGACACTTCCCTCATTTTTAAAATCAAACGTCAGTTAGTCAACTATGAACAAGTTAACGATGCACTCTCTAAAGTTGTGCATTGGTTTAATGTAAATAATCTTCTCCTGAACGAAAAAAAAACTAAACTCCTTAGATTTTCAACGCCAAATGTCAGGCAGCTAACTACTAATGTTCAAGTTAATGGATTAGAGTTGGACCCTGTAGAGTCAACAGTTTTTCTTGGAATAACTATTGACGGTAAATTACAATGGGGCCCACACATAGAAAAATTGTCAGGAAGGCTTAGTTCGGCCGCTTATGCTGTTAAAAAAATTAGACAGATAACTGACGTAGATACAGCCAGAATTGTTTATTTTAGTTATTTTCATAGTCTTATGTCTTATGGGATTCTTCTCTGCGGAACCTGTGCGGACATTCATACTATCTTTGTTCTACAGAAAAGGGCTGTTCGAGCCATTTACAACCTAGGTCCAAGGGATTCCCTTCGAGAAAAATTCAGAGAAATAAACATCCTGACTGTAGCCTCACAATATATTTTTGAAAACCTATTACATGTACACAAAAATATATCAAATTTTAAGAAAATGACCGATATTCATAGTTTAAATACCAGGAATAAACACAACCTTGCTGTACATCGCACACGTCTCCACAGAGTAGGCAACTCGTTCATGGGTCAATGTATACGCTTTTACAACAAACTTCCCATTGATATTCGAAACTTACCCATTAAACGATTTAAAAGCTGTATTAAAACCAAACTTTGTAAAAAAGGGTACTATAAAATTTCAGATTATTTAGAAGATAAAAAAGCGTGGGATTGAGCTGCTCGCTCTGCTAAGCTTTGTGATAAAACTATAAAATTTGACATTTTAATTATTATGTAAATCATTAAAAATACCAGTTTTTTATATACATATTGACATTGTTGAAATTTATGTACAAAATAACATGATTACTTTGTAAAGTATTATATTGTTTTAATTATTGTGAATGTGAGGACTATGTGGATATTTTATTTTTATTGTTTTTCCTTTCTTTAATTTTTTCTTTCTCAGTTAGTTTAAATGATGGTCTGGCAGTTTGAGTACTTTATGCGACCTACCCAAATGTCCTTTCTTTGGTATTGTTCGTCGAGTTGAGCTCCTTAAGTTCTGAGTTGAGCTCTACGATTACTGACAAATGCTTGCACTGACTGGACAGGTCCACTCAAATCTGTGTGGTTCTTTCCTCAAAAGACCATTTCAGACACTAATCTACATGGTCCTCATATGGCCTGACCAAGATTATGTCTGGACTTTAAAAGAGACTGTGACCTCTGAGTTTGTTTCGGTCTTTCTTCTCAGAGTAGTCAGATAGGAAACGCCGAACTCATCTAGCATTTTCTTCTTATTTTTTTTTAATATGACGTGTAAAAGTGATTGCAATATCCTATTTACAGAATAAACAATTTCATTTCATTTCATTTCATTTCATTTCATTTCATTTCAGAAAGATGAAGCTAGTTGCCCATTCCGAAGCGTAGTAGGTAATACAAAATATAAAAAATGTTACAAAATATTGGTGACTTAATTTTTTTATTAATTAATTTAAACCACTTTTAAGGGCTGTCATGTCATTATTTTCTATGGAATATTGACACAACAACTCTTGAACGCGGTTAGATATGCTGCTGAGGACATTCAGTTTCATTGGTACAATTCACACTTAAATGCACATAAATACACTCACACCTTCTTCCCATGGGGGCAGAAACTACAGAACGCCACCTGCTACGATGCCTAGATACTCATCTTCCTCCTTAGTATATTTATAGTTATTTACGCACAAGCTTGTTTCGGTACTTCCTGACAAGTTTCTTATCTCCATATTTATGTAGTATTATACTATCTGTGTCTCTACTATCTATCAGGCAGGTAATCTCAATTAGTTTTTCACACAAATAATCTTTTCCCTGTTGCTTTGACTGAGATTGACTTATAGCTTAGGTGTGATACAGTATGGGCATTTCTTTTTTTTGTAATGTCAAATCTGTCTATTAGTTTTACATGCTATTGTATTGAATCAAGTTCTTCTAACTGAATAGACAGCTGTACTGCTGAGTTTGTTGTGCCACCTCTCCCTAGCTAAATCACTAGGAAGTGATGAAGGGCGGGCGTTTTGGGGGACTGTCTTATGTCATTTTGAGTTCAGAAAGTGCTGATTCTTGACCTATTCTAAATACATGACTGTTCATTTTGATTTTAAGTGAAAAAAACATTCATATGAAATGTTGTCTGTCTGCATTGATGACAATCAATCATTAAGTATTACCACAAAACCTGACTAACTTGTATTGAAGATTAAGACACATGATTTAACTGTGTGAGTTATTGGCAATGCCTGCGGTGTACTACTTAAATTAAAATACCAATGATTATTGTTCTATTTCAATTACGTAAAAGATGCAACCACCGGTATTTAAAACAATGAATAAACAATGAATTAAGGCAAAACTACTTGATAAAGAAACAATGGGAAAACGAAGATCTTGTTTTGTTTACTATTACAAAAGCAATCCTTGGCTTGTCCTTCGTCAGATGCAATGTAATATGAGTAATATTGCACTATTACTATATGCACTATACAGAGTGATATAACAAACACTTGTGCACTCAGTTATAACAGATATGAAGCTAATTTAATATGCATGCAGGACCTCATCAAGTACAAACTTAGGATTTCATAGCGATATCCGATAAAGCAGGGAATTTGCTTTATTTAGTGTAGGTATTACTAAATACTTAACAGATTAGCAGGTTCATCAAAATATCCTGTCAATTAGTTTCCGATATTTCAAGCATTTAAGTGAGAGCAAGTTCAGCGCATGATCACAGATTCGATAATCTAATTAACACTTACAAATCATCATCGGAGCTGCCGGAGCTGTAGTTTATCGGGAAACCCATGCCCTTTTTCCAGTCCTGGTCCGTAGAGTTATCCATTTTGTAAAAAATCCCAGAAACTTGTTTAGCACAGACAGAAACACGATTCCCGCTTCACCACAACAAAGTCACTTAACCACTACACAAAACAGCCTTAATCACCCACGGAATTTGCACAACACTGCCTAGATACGAACTTTACAGTAAATGTCATGTTTAGACATCAATTTCGTTAGGAATTAACCGGTATTTCAATAAAAAATTGTCCACAGACACAGCACCCACGTCTTATCACTTATCACGCGACTGACAGAATGATAATGTGTCAACGGTGTCAACTGTCAAATTTCATTTCAAAATTATCAAGTGTCTTGTCAAATTAGAAAAATAGAGTTGCTCCTGGAAATACACAACTGTTCAATATTTTTTACATAATCAATCGATTCTTATTTTTTTGTTTTGGAACTATGTCATGATTAAATCAATTAATGTTACAGACATTTACTTAGCTAAAATTTGCCCGTTATCTCGGTGTATTCAACAAGGACAAAGTTCACTTTATAAAATAATATACCTACACTTCATTGATTTGAACAGACCTACTATTCAAATCAATGTAGTGCGGCATCAGTAGGAAATAGTAGGAATATAGATATTAGATAGGTTGGTACTACAATGCTAATGCAGCGTGTCTTTAGCTGGGTCACGCAAGTCACTGCTCCGCCAGTAAATAAGCATTAATGCGCTTGATTTTTCTCATAAGAAACATACATTTCTTTTTACTACAAATTGCTTATTATAAAGTAGTAGGCGTCGTCAGACATTGAAAAGGACGTAATTTAGGTAAGCTCCGTCAAATCTACAAGGTATACAAATGATAAATATACAACATGTAAAAAAACCCTGTCCGATCCGAAGTGTTGTTAGGTATCGTACTGAGAGTGTATTTATGGTAAATTTCAAGCAAAAGAAAACAAAAATGTTGGCCACATATTTTTTCAAAGGGGAAGTTTACCGGATTATTACCTACATGGGGCGCGGGCGCCGTGGCACTCGTTTAGTAGGTGTCAAGTCAAGTCATAACTTAAGACCACAGTTGAAAAATTTCTAAATTTTAATTGATTTTGGGTAATGTTGGTACTAAAAAAGTAAATTAGCAATAACTTTTTTATTAGCAATAATTTTAAATTAAAAAATACTTTTTAGTAATGTTATTGCAGTAGGTACCTATGTGCCGCTTTCGGATGAGAGAGGGTTTTTTTTACACATTGTAAGTATAATAATCACGTCTTTACTATTTGTCTCACTGTCTTCTCATGTAGAGAAGGCACGAGCATTGATCACCTCGTTTGCTCGAGACGGGTTGGCGACTACAGACCTATAAGTCCAGCTTTTTTCACGATGTTTTCCTTCACCAATGTCAGTAATGCTGGCAGCACCGTGCACGTGCAAAATAGCACCTCTGTTTTACTGATTTAAGTTAGGACCTAAACATACAATCTAAATAATAATGAGGTTACATACTTATAGCTCTCATCTTATCCGAACAAAGACCGGCAACTAAACAAAACCATCAATCTGTTCCCGTAGCTTCGAGCACGTGCTCAAAGCAACAAAGCCAATGAGCCAACACGAGCCGATAGCAGCACGTTGGCGACACAATGCAGCTGCCAGTATAATCATAGATAGACAAACAAATCTACACCTAGAAGAGGCTATAATATATATATCTACATAGAATCGCGTGCAAATTCGACCCGCGCTCACTCTTAGAGAACTATAGGAGTCTAGGAGGCCTGTGAGCCCCGGTAATGGGAACAGGGCAATTATACACTTATAAAATTCAATCGGTAGTTATGGGTTTCCATCCGAGACGTTTGAAAAGCGTGCCAATGGTTGTGCATGTGGGCTGCAACCACCACGGTAACTTTAAAAGAGATAAAAAAATACTCCAATGGCATGAGCCAGGCCTTTGCACTTTGTTTAATCCCTGTTGGTGTGACCATTTTTTTTCAAAAAAAGCACTTTTATTTGTGAAAATATTATCGGCCTTATCGGCTGCCCCATATCAAAACCTAGTAAGGGAGAAAAAATGTTTCCGCATTTATTTACCTAGCTTTTGCTCGCGACTCCGTCTGACATCCAGGATGAAAAGTAGCCTATGTCCTTTTCCAGGTCAAGGTCTACCCATGTGGCAAATTTCATCCAAATCCGTTCAGCCGTTTTAGCGTGAAACCGTAACAAACAAACTCACTTTCGCAATGATTATAATACTAGCCCTCGACTTCGTCTGTGATCCAGGATCAAAATTAGTCTATGTCCTTTTCCAGGTCATGGTCTACCCGTGTGCCAAATTTCATCTAAATCCGTTCCGCCGTTATAGCGTGAAAACGTAACAAACAAACATTTCACTTTCGCCTTCATAATATTGGTTAAGATTAGGATAAGCTAGGATAAATAAATAAATAAATAAATTCTTTTATTTCACCAAAAGCCATCACAGTACAAGAAACAAAAACTAAGAGCATATAAAGCTTATAACTAGGTCACAATAATTTTAATTCCCTGACTCCTAAACTAGGTGTATGTGCCTGTGTCTTAGGAGTCAGTGATTCTCCGTAACAACCAAGACAAAGCCACAGTATAGTAAAACGGGACGTTACAACAATAAGCAAATGGTGTAAAAGAAAACAGGATTAATCTATGTAAAGAAACAAAAAATGAAAAACGTTTAACTGTGTGTTTGGATTATTAGGATTTATTTAAACTTCATGTTCCTAAGTAGGAACAGTAGTGGTATAAAGGCTGAAATCAATTTTATTTCCATGCGTTTCCTATTAATTACTATGTATTTTTTTTTAAACACAATAAGTAAAACCTTTTAATTTTTTTCATCGTGTAAAATACATAGGCCAAATATAACCGGGCTGGTCGCTCTTGTAACCGGGCAGCCAAGGCCAATAAGGTTTCGGCTGCGTTTTGATGTAGTCATGAGGATTATCATCACATGTTCCACAATTCTTGTACATCCTGAGGGACGTTATCATTACTGGTAGGATTAACAAGAATTTGATCAACGCCTGTAAGAAAAGTAAAGCACAAATGTAGAAAGAGCTGCTGTTTTTGGGTAGGTACAGTAGGCCGCATGTCAGTGGTAACACTTTGAGCTTGAGCTGACCTAGCGTATTACGGAGTTTCAATAGAATAGGAGGCCAGCATAATACTGGGGTTTTTACCACTAAAGTGCCATTGCCACTAAAGTACCAATCAATCTGCCTAGCCATTTCCCAACTATGGTGTGGTCTGACCTCCACAACCCAGTTACTGGGTAACACGATACCCCGACTGGTTGTCAGACTTTTGGGGTTCTGATTACCCGTAACGACTGTCAAAGATCTACGAATGACAGCCGCGACCAACGGCTTAATGTGCTTCCCGAGGCATGGAAGGGTCCCATCCACGAACCGACCGCGGCAAGCGTAGCTTAACCTTCGATCGACCCGTGCGGCAGTTATTGTTTAGCCACGAGCCACTGCGGCATACCGTACCTAAATAATAATATGATAATATCAAAGCTGTCCTGAAAGAAGTACCTACTGTAAATCCTAAATATTTTTTTATTTGTGAATTTGTCTACTTACTGAAACGTTGTGTCGCATCGTTGACACCATCTTTTTGTATCCTAAAAATAAATTATATAGTGCGCAAAATAAAAAGTCATACTTATCACCTTGCAAGCGAGCATGGTGATCAGTGCTCGCACCTTCTCTGTTTGAGAATCGGCCAGGAGGGCAATAATAAACTGGCATTATTATAACTGGCAAAAAAATTTAACATTTTCCCCATTGAGAACTTATTTCAGATATAACTACAAAACACGTATAGTCTGTTCTAAAAGTTTCTGGTGAAAGTGTAAAAATAACCTTGATCCGCTTAAATTCTTTCGCAGTCACTCATCAAAAAGTAACACATACATCTGTACTTATTTAGAAAATTTCAACTTTATATAGGTATATCTGATCACTTTTTCCAACAATTATTGTTTGATTATCATTATTAAATTGTAAGTAATAGAAAAATCATAGACGAAAATTTACAAACTAAGAGCGAGCGTACGAAATTCTAATTTTAAATCGATGTTTTTCATTTGATTATTGTGGTGGTTAAGAGCGTTTGAGATGTCAAATATTTCGCTGTTTTGATTAATTTGGTAATATTACTGTATGGAAATATGAAATATATATGGCTAACTAGTGAACTAAACATTGATTATGAAAATGAATCAAAACAGCAAAATATTTGACATCTAAGTATTTACGACGTTTCCCACTTTCAGAATAAACGCTCTTAACCACCACAATTGTGAAATGAAAAACATCTAGTTAATTTAAAATTAGAATTTCGTATTTAAGTATTCAAATAATCAAATCAAAGCACTAAATCTGTATTTAATTGGCACACATGTAAATTTTGTGATAATTTTTTTTTTTTTTTTTTTTTAAACGTTGCCCCACACTAGGAATTTCTCCTGTGTCGTGGGTGCGTTTACAAACATTTAAACTCACATACACAAACAGCCAGACCCGGAACAACTAATTGTAGGTCATACAAATATTTGTTCCGTGCGGGAATCGAACCCGCGACACGCAGCGCAGCAGTCAATCGCTTAACCACTGCGCCAAACGTGCCGTCAAACACATTTATTTACACTTTCATCAGATAGTTTTGGAACAGGCCATAAGTAGGAGTTTTGATATTATTATAATAACAAACTGTTACTAACTTAACTTCCCACTGTTTTCATTCAAATGCCATGAATAGTCACTGGTTCACTTTATCACGAAAATACTAAAATCAGTGAACATGTCCACCTCGTCGGAAATGTGGGGCTTTTTTGAAAACATTGCTATGTTTTGACTTTCACTTTCTTTTATGCAGGGTTACATTGTTTTCTTTTTAACGCAACTGTAAACTAACGCTTTAAATACTTCCTGTAAGATAAAGAACTAAACGTGTTAAGAAAAGTAACGTTAAACGGGATTTAAAAAAAGAAAAACGTTTGTAGTTAATTCGCAACGATCGCGTTTGTAGGACGGCGGTTGTAGTTTGGCGGACCAAGCTGAATAGGATTGGGTTCACGTAAACAGAATATGAAATAACAAAGAAACAAGAAATTGTTTTTAATAATAATAACAAAAAATCAAACCTTTTCATAAAAAATCTTAAAATAAACTGCTTTTTTTAATAACCGTTGATATACATGTTTTAAGTTTGCGGAGTATAATTTTCTAGCATCGTTGGAATAAAATTGTATGATTTCTTAAAGACTTCTGATTACGATGCTCGCAAATATTTAATTGAAAATTGCGTTTTCCTTGTGACAATTACAGTTACAATTACAATTATTGATCAAATGAGAATCAATATTATTAATAATTAATTAAAATATAGGCAGCAGTGCGGGGTTCCATAAGGCTCAATATTTGGTCCTGTATTGTTAATAAGTATAACGTACGTCATGTCATCGTACCAATATTAGTGAATGGGTTCGTTCTTGACATCAATCTCGCCTGGTGGAAAGCGAGAGGTATCGTCACTTTTTATTCATACAAAAAGCTATAAAACCAAATGAGACTTGAAACACTGGGGAAGTAAAAAACATAATAAACTGTTTACGACATTTTTTTTTTATTACTTATCTTGCTCAGGTATAAATTTAACTTAAAGACCTTACAGCTCATATAAAAACGGTACGTCATGACGGATGCAGGTTCACAGTGCATACGGAAACGAGTTTTTTCGCGATTTGTCAAAATTTCGGAATAGACACTTGATTCCTGTTCAGAATACAGTTTTGGACAAGCGCTTCAGCGGATCCGTCATAAAAAAATCACGATTCATGTTTTTTGACGAACGCGATTTTTAAAAGACGATGCATTGCATGCATATAAAAAAGCAATGCCACCGCCAAAAAAAATCGAATCGTGAAAAAAGACGATTCGTCAAAAAACACGAATCGCCCTCGTGTGTACGAGCCCTTAATAATAAGAAATAGTACAAACATACAAAAATAGATCTGAGGGCTAATGGTCATGATCCTTAATCCTGATCTCGTCCCTGAATTCTCGGCTGTCATGATCATCATTTCCCTTCGTCATCGCGAGCCAGTCTCGGGCTTTATCTTTTTTAATTTTCTTCTGGTACACTACGAAGCCATCCTTCGTCACATATGAGACCACAGGAGTGAGGACCTCTCGCTTTTTACTGTTTTTCGATGATGACCTCAATTTGTTTCTGGATCGCCGATAATCAGCACTCTCCGAACACGAGCCTTCACTTGAGGACGATTCCATATTGATACGTTTGCGTTTAGGCTTGCGACTCTTCCTCCGAGGTTTGTCAGCCTTCTTCGAGTGATGGGGCATTACAACCATGGGTAATCTGCCCCCGTTCATGGGGAATGCCATTGGCATGTGCATCGGGCCTGAAGGCATTCCAGGTAAACGGGGCATATGAGGCATCATGAGAGGTCCGTTAGGCATCTGCATCATTTGCCCACCATTGGGCATCTGCATCATGGGTCCACCATTAGGCGGCTGCATCATGGACCCACCGTTCGACAACTGCATCATAGGTGGGCCGTTGGGCATATGCATCATGTGCATCGGTGGCTGCCCCTGCTGGAATGGGTAAGGGAAGGATGGTGGGGGCATAAACTGGGACGTGGTGATCGCTATCAAGACCAACGCTAACGATTGAGTCACGGAATGAAGAGCCATCTGGAAGTTTTCAAACTAGATCAACTAGAAACCGAAATCTATCTTTCAAATAATTCTATTTGAGGGTATTTACCATTGCGCACTGATACTAATGAATAAACTTCTGTTCCACGAAAAGAAATATATACTTTAACTTATCAAACTTCTACATTATAGAAAGAAGTAACAAGCTTCAGATTTGGTCGTCGATTGCAAGAAAAATCTAAATTTTAAGCTATAAATAGTACAGGCTCAATGTTACAGCACAATGCTGTGCTGAAAAACTTTTAAACAACATTACATAAATAGGCGCATGCATTTGTAATTCCAATATGTACCTACCCCTTTTTGATTACGAATCAATAGTTTAAAATCCACATCACACACAAATTAGGCTTATTCTGTTGTAAATGTGTTACGCAATTGTTCAGGTGCAGTAAGCATCCAGCTGTGCATAAATGAAATCGAACTGTACTTTATCAGTTATATGCCCTCCATTATCATTACATAATATTATTATCAACTCGAGATCATTCATTGTTTCGGGCTGTTATGATTATCGGAAATCCAGTTCTTTCCAAAAAGAAAAAGTATTCCCAAACTGGAAATTGAATAATCATGTTTTCTGTTAAAGAGTTGTAAATCAATGGCGATGCATAAGAGCTATTGTGACGGCATTACGCAAAAATCAGCTTTTACGTGCAATACGTTCTCGTTTCTATTGTTTTTGTAGCCAACACCTGTTCACGACGGGTTTACAAAAGGCTTTACTCAGCTGCTAGGGATCCATTGGAGTCCCTGAATTTGGCTCCGACGGTTACAACCGATGGACGGAAGTAAGTAGTTTTGTTTAAAAGTAACTTTTTGCAGGCGGTTAAATTAAATTACATTTAAAAAATACTTTTGTTATAATATTATAGTAAAGTTATTAACAGCCGCACGGGTCGATCGATCAGGTTAACCTTCGCTTGCCGCGGTCAGTCCGTGGGTGGGTGACCATCTTAACATACCGCGACCCCTCCGTGCCTCGGAAGCACGTTAAGCTATTGTTCGCGGGCGGCTGTCATTCTTGGATCTTTGACAGTCGTTACGGATCATCAGAAGCCCGAAAGGCTCACAACCAGTCTTACCAAGGGGTATCGTGTTACCCAGTAACTGGGTTTTGGAGGTCAGATAGGTAGTCGCTCCATGTAAAATACTAGTATTCAGCTGCATC
The DNA here is from genome assembly GCA_949128155.2 of Xanthia icteritia. Classification (NCBI taxonomy): domain Eukaryota; kingdom Metazoa; phylum Arthropoda; class Insecta; order Lepidoptera; family Noctuidae; genus Xanthia; species Xanthia icteritia. The sequence continues at coordinate 21,690,220 of OX421942.2, read as the reverse complement.
CGGTTAGACAGGAAGCCGACTCCAGCATAGTTGGGAAAAGGCTAGGCAGATTGATTGATTACAGTAAAGTTTTGTGTTTGTTACAGACAAAAATGAAGATAATATTACATAGCTGGTTACTGCTTGCTAGTTTATCAACTACATTGGCAGCAAATGATCCGGAACTGCCACTATGTCCCACTAACCTCCAGTTTTTTCCTCAAAAACTTCCCATGCATTGTAGGATGCCAAGAAATGCAGATCCCGAGGCCTTCCCAGATCTACCACAGTATCCTACTTTACCTCCGTTACCTGAATCCTACTTCCAAAGCCCATATCCAAATAAGCAGCCACCTCCAATCCCGATTCACATTCCACCGTTCCCAGGAATGCCGGGAGGGATGCCAATGCCTGGCAACGTAGGAGGTCCTATGGGAGGTCCAATGGCAGGACCAATGCCCGGAATGCCAGGAGCCATGCCCATGCCGATGCCGATGCCAATGGTGGGAGGACCTCCGCACAAACTGCCGGTCATAGTTATGCCGTTTTACTCTCAAGACCACTCATTTAAACAGCCACAGCCACAAAAGCCTCGTAAACATCGCGAAAAGAAGAGAAAACCACACAAGAAGAAAAATAAATACAACGACTCCGAACCTGAATCGAGTTCCTGCGAGGAGTCAGAATCAAAATCCGGCGATAGGAGCAGCTCTAGTGATCACGGTTTCTGGAAAGGGCGCAGGAAAGCACGGAGGAAGATGACCAGGAGATCGAACAAACAACACAGGATGAGGAGGACGGAATTAAGAAATAAGAGAAAAGATTTACTAACTCCCATTCTCCAGTACGTAACAAAGGATGGGTATGTAATTTTTGAGAAGAAGATATCTAAAAGTGAAGCGAAGGACTGGTTAAAACCACAAACTGAAATGACTGAAGTCAAAGAAGAAAAATACGCAGAAAAAAACGCTGCAAAACCTGAAGAAAAACGTCAAGAAGATTACTTGTTTGATCCAAAAAGCGCTGAAGAATTTTTTAAGTTAGATGAAGAAGATCAACGCTTGAAAGCTATGGAGATGAAGGAGGCGGCTGAAATAGAAGTCACAACAAGACAAGGGAAAAGACAGCATCGACCATTAAAATTTAATGCTTTGATAAATAAGAGCAATGAAACTTAAACGTCTTAACGTTAATGTTACATAATTTATTTTATATTTTTATATGGGTTTTCACCACACACATAAAATTTATTTAAGTTTAAATCATAAGAAATAAAATTTAATTCTTTCATTGTTTGTTTTTTATTAATTGAAATATTCAGAAAACTATGATTAAATAGACCTTAGGTTAGCCGAAGCATGGATAACCTGTTGAGGTGGAGATTGCCGATTATGACTTCCCTAAACAATCAATTACTAAGTAGTTTTGTATATATCATACATAATTGATGTGTATGCGCTTGCTGCTCACACATAGTTCATATATTGAGAATGTGTGAGTGCACCCATGTCAGATAAGTAATAAACCAGCGTTCAATGAAGACACTCGTTTCATTATCTCGTTCCATCTTTGGGGAATGTCCATTAAAATCTGTACCTCCATAATTGAGACCATAGCGCCTTACTTAGTCTTAATATTTAATTTATGTGTGGATCAAGGAGTCTTCCCGGATTTAATGAAATACAGTAAAGTAATACCACTTTTTAAATCCGGGGACAGTAAAGACACCAATAATTATAGACCCGTATCCGTGTTACCGGTTTTCAGCAAGGTGTTTGAAAAGGTAATGCTTAATCAAATGCTCAATCATTTTAATACAAATAAAATCCTCCACGATCAACAATATGGTTTCACCAAAGGACGTTGTACGACCGACGCCGGTGTAACCTTATTAAGACACATTTTTAACGCGTGGGAAGAGGCCCAAGACGCAATAGGAATTTTTTGTGACTTCTCCAAGGCATTTGATTGCGTCGATCACGAAACCTTACTCTTGAAACATGAGCATTACGGACTTGGAAAGCTTGCGCTCAATTTAGTAAAATCTTATTTAAATGATAGACAACAGCAAGTTCAAATAAACGGTACCAATTCACTAGGTTTAAAGCATATGCTGTCAGAAAAATCCGTCAATTTACTGATGTAGATACCGCGAGGCTAGTCTATTTCAGTTATTTTCATAGAATCATGTCTTATGGTATTTTACTGTGGGGTCGGGCTGCAGACATCGAGTCTATTTTTATTCTGCAGAAAAGAGCTATCAGAGCCATATATTATCTCCGCAGGCGCGACTCTCTAAGGGAACTGTTTAAGGATATTAACATCATAACGGTACCTTGTCAATATATCTATGAAAACATAATGTACGTAAGAAAAAAATATATCGTTTTAGTAAAAGAGATGATAGACATAATTATAGTACAAGAAATAGGGACCTATTAGTTCAACCAGGTTTCAGACTGGCTAAAGTAGACTCATCTTTCATGGCGTACTGTTTAAAATGTTACAATAAAATTCCTCCCCACATACTTCAACTAAATGAGACGGAATTCAAATCTTGTATAAAACGCACACTATGTAGGCAGGCATATTATAAGTTTGGGGATTACATCACTGATAAAAATGCTTGGCTCATTGCTGGTCTTGCTCCACAACCACAACTGATTGAATAACATTTTGGAAATACTGCTGGAGCTGCTGAAGATTGTAAGTAAACCATCTTTGTATTGTATAAACTCAATCTCCTTTGTAATACATAATTGCATAGCACAGGTGTGAGTACTATGTACTAAAGAGCTACCATTTACCGGGTAATATGTCTTTCATTGAATGTGCCCTGGCGGCTGTGAGTATGTCATGCTCACTCAGATGTCTCGCTGATGGTGGCGCGTGTGTTGGATCATTTAGCTCCCTTCAAAATGGTTGAGCTGAATGGTGCTGATCCATGCGTCATGTTCGTGAACGGGCGCCGTCAGTTGGGACTGGTCATCTCTTAGCTGCCATGGCTTATTTTAATTTATTTGTTTTTTTTTCTATTTGTTACGGACGCTTTTACAAACGTGCACGTCTTTCTACATTGTTCTCACATGCATAATTTCAAAATGAATGATGTAACCAATATTTTGTATCAAATTTTTTATGTAAAAGAGTGTCCGTGGGGTTTCTTGCCCGTTCTTCTCCATAGGTACCTACTACGCTTTAGAATGGGCAACCGACTTCTTGACATTTCAAAAGTGCCTGTAAATGGTTTAATTGAAATAAATGCTTTGAGTTTTTTTTTTTTTTTTATATTTACTAAAATTTGTTTAATGGATCTTGATCAAACACCTTGACAAAATTTGATAAACTTTATTTATTATTACTATTATATTATTAATCATTAGTGTGGCCTATAAATATATGTTAAATAACTCTTAAGATTTCATCGGTAAACGTTACTTTGCATTTTCTCAAACTCAAAGCATTTATTTCAAATAAACCAATTACAGGCACTTTTGAACTGTCAAGGGGTCGTTCAGTCATAAATATGAAGCTAGTTGACCATTCCAAAGCGTAGGAGGTACCTATGGAGAAGAACGGGCAAGAAACTCCACGGAAACTCTATCAAAATATTATTACAAAATATTGGTAACATCATTCATGTTGAAGTTATACATGTGAGAACGATGCAAAACATTAAAAGCGTCAGTAATAAAAATAAAAATAAACTATTCAAAAATTAGAATAAATTAAAATCGCCGTGGCAGCTAAGAGATGACCAGTTCCTACTGATGGCGCCCGTTCACGAATATGACGCATGGATTAACACCATTTACCTCAACTATTTTTAAGGGAGCTAAATGATCCAACACACGCGCCACCGCCAGCTAGACATTAGAGTGTGCATGCACTCTCAGCCACCAGGACATACCTAAATGGTAGTTTTAAAGTCGGTACATAGTACTCACATATGTGCTATGCAATTATACAATGCTAAGAAATTGAATTTATATAATGCAAAGATAGTTTTTAAAATCTTCAGCAGCTAAAATGGTATTTGCAAATGCTAATCAATTAGTTTATGCTTGTGGAGCAGGACCAGCGTTGAGCCAAGCATTTTTATCAGCGATGTAATCCCCCAACTTATAATATGCTTGGCCGCATAGTGTGCGTTTAGTATAAGATTTATATTTCGTTTCATTTAGTTGAAGTTCATTTACGTTTACATATGCAAAATTCTATAGACAGTATATTGCTATTACATTCTACATTAAATAATAGGTAGGTATATTCAATATTTCCATATTTGTACATATTTGTTCTAATAAGTCACACACAAAGTTCCGTTTCGGCAAAAGGAATTAAATAATGTAATAATAGTGACGAAATGGGCGAAATTGTGGAATAACAGCAAATTCTTTGCTTTTAACTGACAAAAATGAAGATTTATAGCAAATCTGCAAAATTTACTCCATGATTTTGTTGATTAATAGTACCTACCTAAAGAAACAGCTTTGACTCCATCAAAGGCACTGCTACTCTTATTTGGTCCAGTTTAGCTTTTACTCAATAATTATTCCACAATTATGTTGCTTATTCGACAGTAACACGACTTTCATAGCACTATAAGCTGAATAATTTGCGACCAAATCACGTTGAGTTAACGTTTACTCCCTTTTTATACGACTTATTACATCTACATTGTTGAACTATGAGCTGAAACAGAAACGTGTTCTGGGCTTTTATAGCACATGTTTTTGCCAGTTGGGTGGTAGACGAAAGTAAAGATAGTTTGCTTCTCTGAAAAACTTCTGATGGGATCAAAAATATTAATACATCTAGGTTATAATAATATTATCAATTAAGTGTTAAAAAAAGTGTGTGTTTGTCAGCTCCGACACGACTGGAGTTTACTCCTTAATACGATGGTCTTTGAATATGCAATAGGCAAAGAGGATAAAATAAAGGAATATATTTAAACAAAAAAATGGTGAGCCGTACAGTATTCACATATGATTTGTTACATCTGACATCTCACCTTGGTTATAAGCAAAACTACACAATCGTTTCTGACAGCTAACTGTAACACCAAGCTCGCTCATTGGTCAAATCAAATAGCGCGCGCTTCCCCGGCTTCCTCTTATACACGGGAGCTATAAATTGTTTACCCGATGTCTCAAATTGATTTATTAAGAGCGAACGTTCCAGGCTGTCCGGTTGAATTTCAATGTTTAATATATAAACCCTATGATAGTTATCAAAGCTTTTCGGCAAATTAAAATCAAATTGACCGAAGATCTATGGGGATTATCTATCAAAGTTTGTACATCCATAATGGAGACAATAGCACCATACTTAGCTTTAAAATTTAATTTGTGTGTGGATCAAGGACTCATCCCGGATTTAATGAAATACAGTAAGGTTATAATAATAATAGCCTTTATTCAACAATCTTATAAAAATCATGACCGAAAGTAAACTACAGTATAAAGTAACTAATTAAACTTAAATAATAATTATTTGACACCGGTATCGCGATTGTCTTGCGTTTTTGCAAAGGTCTCTCCTAAAGCTTGCCACCCTTTCCGATTAAGGGCCAACCTCCTCCAAGCAACACCAGCTATTTTCTTAAAATCATCCTCCCATCTAAGACGTTGCCTCCCTTTCTTTCTTTTATTTCGTCTTGGACACCATTCGGTTACGTCTTTAGCCCATTTATCTTTGTTACTCCTCATCATATGACCTGCCCACCTCCATTTTAGTTTTCTTATGCAGTATGTTACATCTTTGATATTTGTTTGTTTTCGCAATGTTTCTATTTTTATTCTGTTTTTTAACTTGACAGTAAGGTTCTACCACTTTTTAAATCTGGGAAAGTAAAGACACCAAAAATTATAGACCAGTATCCGTGCTGCCGGTATTCAGCATTACCTTTTCGAACACTTTTCTTGCTTAATCATTTTAACACCAACCAAACCTGCGCCTGGTGACGGGGACCATCACGGGACACTGCTCGCTAAACAAGCACTTCCACACAATAGGCATAACGGACAGTCCTCTGTGCAGGGCGTGCATGGAGGCTGAGGATACCGTTGCGTACGTACTCTTTGAATGTCCCGTACATTCGTCACCCAGATTAGAACAGAAACCCTCGGGTCACCCAGATCATACACAGATGCTCTAAACAGACCAGGAGACTTAATCAACTTCGGGTGGGCTGGTTGGAATAACCACCAAACGGCCGCTATGGCCCACGCACAATGGTCCACCTGACGGACTAAGTGCGGAAACCAAACCCCTTAACATAGAACACCAACCAAAGCAGCAATAAAATAATAAATAAATAAATTGTGTTTTATTTGAGGCAAAAATACCCATAATGAGAGAATACAAATCACAAAAAGCACAGAAATCATTAAAATATCAATGAAACACCATAGTAAAACTTATTCAAAAAATACATACATATTAAAAATCTATAAAATGTCAATAATAAATAAAATCATAATAACATTCCAAAATTACGAACACATTAAAAAATTATAGTTTCACCAAAGGAACGGAACGTTGTATGACTGGCTCAATTTTGGGTCCTTTCCTCTTTTTAGTATATTAATTAATGACCTACCCCATTTATTAAAAAAACAACCACAAATGGTGTTATTTGCTGATAATGATACTTCCGTAATTTTTAAGATAAATAGACGTGCATCAAATCTTGACGACGTAAATAACGCCCTACTGCAGGTCCAAAATTGGTTTTGCTGCTAGTAATTTATTATTAAATGGGAAAAAAACTAAATGCATAAGATTTGCCTTACCGAATGTTAAAAGTAGTGATTGTGATATATTATTGAATAAGGAGAAACTAGAATTCGTAGATAAAACTGTTTTCCTGGGGATCACGCTCGACTCAAGGCTGCAATGGGGTCCTCAATTAACATCTCTTGCAGGACGGCTAAGTTCAGCAGCATATGCTGTAAGAAAAATCCGTCAATTTACTGAAATAGATACCGCAAGGCTAGTCTATTTCAGTTACTTTCATAGTATCATGTCTTACGGCGATTCTCGTAAGGGAACTGTTTAAAAATATTAACATCATGGCGGTACCTTGTCAATATATCTATGAAAACATCATGTACGTCAGGAAAAATCTTAATCTTTTCAGTAAAAGAGGTGAAAGACACAATTATAGTAGGTACTAGAAATAGGGACCAATTAGTTCAACCAGGTTTCAGACTGGCTAAAGTAAACTCATCCTTCATTGGGTACTGTTTAAAATGTTACAATAAAATACCTCTCCACATACTGCAACTAAATGAAACGAAATTTAAATCTTGTATAAAACGCACACTATGCTATCAACCATATTATAAGCTGGGGGATTATATCGCTTACAAAAATGCTTGGCTCAATGCTGGCCCAGCTCCACAAGGGCGCATAAACTAATTTGATTAGCATTCGAAATATTGTAGGAGCTGCTGAAGATTGCAAAAACTATCTTTGAATTGTATAACTTCAATCTCTTAGTATGGTATAATTGCATAGCACATGTGTGAGCACTGTGACCATGTACCTTCTATAAATCGACCACACATTAAAGTCAATGAAAGACGTATGCAATAAATGTATTGGATACGTCTTGATTAATTTGAATAAATTGATATACGTCTTTCATTGACTTTAATGTGCTCTGGCGGCTGAGAGTATGTCATGCTCACTCAAATGTCTCGCTGGTGGTGGCGTGTGTGTTGGATCGTTACGTTCCCTTCAAAATGGTTGAGCTAAACGGTGCTGATCCATGCGTCATGTCATGTAACGGGCGCCGTCAGTAGGGACTGATCATCTCTTATCTGCCACGGCTTATTTTAATTTTTGAATTGTTTTTATCTTTTTATTACGGACTTTTTTTACGTGTCAGACTCATACTGACCAAAACCCACCCGAGTTCCTTTCCTGTACGCCAGGGGCCACGGTATCCCTTTCGAACTTTCCCGCGACCCCGGCAGGTTCCTCCACCCCCCTGTATACAAGTTTACCCATACATTATTTCAAAGTGAAGGATGTGCAAGGTACGTTGTGCAGAAAAACGTTACGCTTTTCGGTTAAGTTTGTCTAAATTTCACCCCTCATAAAATTTCCATTTCCGGGCCTTTTTGTGAAAATCGATTCTCCAAAACAAAACGTGTTGTTTGTGTAGCAAAAGGGAATAGAGCACTGAGCAGCAGTCAAAATTGATAAATTAACACGAAAAAGATCAACGGAATCTACAATATTGTAGAAAAAAGGCAATTTTTTTATTCTAATTGGTATTGATCCGACATCTACGCGGTTGACGCTGCAGGCAAAAGCTAGCATAAATGAAATTTAAGTCATATAACCTTATGAAAAAACGGAAATATCTAGAACACTGAATTCAATCTCCATAAATGTAATAAATCGTTCAGCTGGGTTAGTTCACGTTCATAAGTAGAGTGAGCTCGTGTCAAGTTATCGAATACGAGTACTCTCGATTTGCCATTGAAGAAATCGGTTTTACATCTGTTTTTACAGTCTGATATATAACAGAAAGTATTTTTTTAAATTTTGTATGCACTGTACTACTCTAGGACTATACAACCAGTGAAGTGAATGATAACAAGACAGGGATACCAACATAAAAAAACACGTGGAAAACCACGCAAACGTTGCTGAAATGATAATGAATATCGTTCTACCCTGAACAAATATAGTCAACAGTGTATCGGAATCAAAAAGTGAATTAATATTCAATTTTTTATGCATTCTCATTACTTGACGCCATAAAGCAGTACCATAAAATCGTTACGAAATAAGTTCGGCCGTGCACATTCGCACCACAATGCACTGAATTATGAAACGAATTCGCTAAACGTATAAAAGTAGCTAGCTGTCATGCACTCCATTGAATCACTACTATTTTGACTCGGCGTAGTTATGATTTCAGTAAGTTTTATTTTTGTAATTCATTTTGTCAACCGATCTATTTTTCAATGCGTACATGATATTTGAGTTTTTTAGTTCTTAACTCGACCCATCTTTGGTGTACAAAACATCGTTTTCTTAACATAAAATTGTTTTCGTTGTTTCAGGATGCGTTACAAAAATGGACTGTTGTGATTACAATATTTTTAGGTACCGTGCACCCGCAAATGCCGATGATGCCGATGGGGTACGGGTACGGTGGGCCGATGATGATGCCGGCACCTATGCCGATGCCCGTCCCGGTACCCGTGGGAATTCCGATGCCCTACCCAGAGTCAACTTCTACCACAACTACCACCGAATCGTACAACGGAGGTGGCGAAGGTGGTGACAACAGAATACCTATAGCTATCCCGATGCCAGTGCCTCAGTTTGTACAGATTGCAATCCCAAGCTTTGTACCGCAAAATTGCATGCCAGATAAACAAAATAGTAATGGTAACAAAAACAAAAATAAGAATTGTCCGCCATGCCCGCCTTGCTCGTGTAATCCATGCACTCCGTCATTCTTCTCCTTCTGTTCGTCTTGTCACCAAGAATGCAGATGTAAGAATGGTAAAGAAAACCCGGTACCGCAGGAGCCAAATGCTCCCAAACCTATGCCAGGGCCAGCATTCCCGATGCCTATCCCCATGCCTGCCCCAGCACCGGTGGTCATCGTTCCATTTCCGCCGCAGTTCAGTAACCCACAGCGACCACGGCCGCAGCGTCCACAGGACTCTGACTGTGACTCTCGCCCCGTCAGAAACTCTTGTTCTGAAGAATCAAAATCACTAGATTCTTGTGAGAGCGGTCAGAGTCGGCGGAAAAAGAAACGCAGAAAAAGTAAAAGTAGAAATAAAAAGAGGAAGTCGAACTATGATATATACAGACGAAATTTTGGTTTCATGAAGAGAAATCGTGGCGATAGTGGACTTGTTGAACCAGTGCTGACTTACATGTCAAGAAATGGAGATATTAAGATGAAAAGACGTCTAAGTAACGACGAAGCGAGAGTTCTGCTTGGAGAGCGAGACTCGTATAACAACAGAGAGTGGCACCCGTATAATATTAGAGAACCTTATCATACAGTCGAAGAATCATATAATAATCATGTGCGTTTGACAGCAGGAAAAGATTCGAATAACAGGCCGAGAGTAGTAGTCATGTCAAAGCCTGGTATGAGAAGCAATCACCGCCGGACACAGCAGGTGCTGGACGGCACATCTCAGCATATGCTAAGCGACGGGGGGAAGGAGCTGGTGTTCAAAACACCAGAAAGCAAGAAGATAAGCAACCTGTCAGTATCATTCCAAATAACCTGAAAATTAGATTGTAATGTTGATTGTTTTATAACTTAATTATTTATATTTTGTATAAATGCTGATTAAACCCTTAAAAAAAACTGTTGATTCGTTTTATTTATTGTTTTTTAAGTTTAACTTAAATTCTTGAAACATTCACCTGTTTCAAGAATTAAAGTTATAGCATGCATTACCTGTTTTATTTGCATTTGAAAATTGATTACAATTAATAATTATAATTTCAACCTTTCTTTCTGAAATCCTCAATGGCATGGTTAACATCCTAGTATCCTAATATAACAGGAAAATATTCCAGATTCGCTTAGCTAAGCTTTAAACACTTGTGCAGAAATAAAAAGGAGGGCGGAATTAACAAAATAATAATTATTGATTGCCTTATCAGGAATATAGAGACAAAATGAAGATAACATAAAAAATAATAAAAGATTGAAATGCTCCTTATCCTCTTTATCGATGTGCGAATACATGCGATACCGTGCTGCCATTATTATTACGCACACATTATTACATCTATCTTCTTATTTTCGTTTCGATGATACCATCGAAACAAACAGTATAATAATGTAATGGATATACATCCATTATATTATTATACTGTTATTATACAATATACTAAAATAACACATTTTCTGGCCCCCGGCCGGCCGCGTCGCATCGGATGCCTGCGGAATTATTTCGTTTTCGCTTAGCGTTCTCTCTGACTTTTTTCGGCTCCTGAGGGTTGTATCGTGATGTTAAATAGTCTATACTATAACTTTCCTCAAGAATTGGCCCATCAATTGCGCATCAGCATATTGCCAAGTATTTTACATGTGCAGCCTGTGGACCAACTACTTATACTCAGCAGGCTATCAGCGCCCTACGGTTCCAATATAATAACGGGTTCAGGATGTTGTGTTGATGGGGCTGTCCCGTTTCTGCAGTGCATCAGGTATGTTTGCACAAGCACACGTCGATGGCTTCCACGCCATCGTCACAGGGGATGAACGTTTGTATGAAAACTCGATTTTTTTTTGTTTTTTTTTTGTTGGTTATTTAGGCTTTTGGTTAAACACAAACTTAAATCTCTTCGGTTAATTAGTTTTTAACCAAAGTGTGGTCACAGTTCCAACCTTAACCTAACCTACCTTTCAGCCATTTTCATTTGCTACTTCATTATTATTCAAGGGGGCTAAACTTAAGTTTAGCCGGCTAAAGATGAAATAAATTAACATTAGCCTCTCATTAAAAATAAACTCATCTTTTAATCATTCCATTCCGGATTCAGCCACAGTAGTGAACGAACGTACGGATCGCGCGCGCGTGCTCTAGTTAAGAGTATTCTGCAGACGCAGCACAATACCGTCGTCGCGGTGCACATACGTCGATCTATCGCGGTCATTGTCATGACCTAGTTACAAGTGCGGAAATCATGTAGTGTTTATAATAATTTATTGTTTAGGTTTAAACTCGCCTTACAATTACATAATGGCTTCACAGTCTATTAAGATAAAAACTGACCTGGAGAAGCGGTTATATGACTGTTACATCCAGGAGAAAACTGATAGAGAACACCTGCAACTTATGGTACGTAATCTGAATGATCACATTAATAGCTTGCAGAAACAAGTACAAGCCCTTCAAGGAGAATTAAATTGCTTGAAGGGAAAAAATGAAAATAAGGAACCCTTAGAAAAACAGGAAAGTGAGACAACAACACTTGCCCAGCGTACTAAAAGTGACGTTGAATATTGCACAGACGAGGATGAACTCGCTAAAGAGACTGAGTGGATTAGGGCCAAGAGCAGGAAGAAGAGGAAGCTAAACACCTCACTATCTCCTAAACAACAACCCGGAACAAGCGCCCCACAAGAAAATCTTCAAAACACTAAGAAAGAGACTTCCGTCAAAAAAGTGCCCCCACCACCGCCAATCATAATAGATGGAGTTAAGAACTACCAAACGTTCTACGACTCGCTAACTGAATCAATACCAGCAGAATCATTTTCCGCAAAAATGTTAAATGGCGATTGTGTGAAAGTTAACACCAAAACAGAAGACTCTTATAGAGTAATTACCAGTTTTTTAACAAAAAAAGACTACTATTGGCATTCGTACGAGAATAAGCAGGCTAGACCAATTAGAGTTGTTGTGAAGAAGCTACATTCTTCTTGTCACCCTGATCGAATCAAAGACGATCTAACTACACAAGGACTAAAAATAGAAAAGGTAGACAACAAATTGAGCTGGAAGAGTAAAGAACCACTCAACATGTTCGTTTTATCATTTAATAATGACGAAGATGTCAACAAAATCTATGGCATAAAGTACATTTTAGGATGTAAAATTGAAATACACCCACTCAAAAATCCTAAACTAATTCCCCAATGCAAGCGATGCCAGGCATATGGGCATACTCATAAATACTGCAGAAAAGAGCCAAGGTGTGTAAAGTGCACTGGCAAGCATCTCACAGCCAACTGTACCAAATCTCCACAAGAGAAGCCAAAATGTGTACACTGTGGTCTACCTCACCCTGCCAACTATAGAGGGTGTGAAGTAGCTAAACAGATGCAAATTTTGAAAAATAAAAATATTAAAAAGAAAGTTGTATTACCAACCACTGAACAGTCTCTTCCCCTACGATATCCTGACAAACAGGCACAGAAAGCAAGTGTCCAGCCAACTGCAAAACCCGTGCAAGTAACCAGCACTGGTTCCTATGCGGAAGCTGCAAAATCAAGATCACAATCATTGAACCTGGAGGATAAGATTAACCAGATCTTAAGTTGTATTACCTCATTTGACAAGAGATTAGAGAAACTAGAGTACAGCACTAAAACAGCTGTTTCAAGGAATCAAAAATGAATAACACCCTTAAAATAATGGCGTGGAACTCAAATGGGCTCCTTAAACATCAAAATGAGTTGCAGGCGGTCCTGGACACAGAAAATATAGACGTGTGTTTGGTCTCCGAAACGCACTTCACTAAGCAATCTTTTGTCAAATTTAGAGGATATATGGTATATAATTCACTCCACCCTGACAACTCTGCCAGAGGAGGTAGTGCGGTTATAATCAAAGACAACATTAATCACTACGTGCAGTGTAAATATGAAGAACAAGACATTCAAGCCGTGGCAGTATCTGTTAAAACTAAATATTGTCACGTGTCCATTGCAGCCGTTTACTGTCCTCCACGGCACATGATAAGAAAAGAGCGATATTTACATCTCTTTGAATTATTAGGCCAGAGATTTATCCTAGGCGGCGATTTTAATGCTAAGCATACGCATTGGGGTTCAAGACTTACTACACCTAAGGGAAGGCAGCTCTTAAGCGCAGTTAAAGATACACATTCCGAAGTTATAAGCACAGGAAAACCAACGTACTGGCCCACTGACCTCCAGAAAATACCAGATCTTATAGACTTTTTCATTTGCAAAAATATATCTGCCAATTACATCAGTTTGGAGGAAGGTTTTCATATGAACTCGGACCACTCTTCGATCATGCTAATGTTGAGTCAAAAAATCCTACTCAAAGAAAGCCACTTAACCCTGGTTAATAAGTTCACCGATTGGGAAAGTTTTGCCCTTGATCTAGATAATATTATCGACCTCAAAACTCCGATAAAAAAGCAAGATCAGCTTGACTCAGAAGTAAACAAATATATTGTTAATATCCAACAATGTGCGTGGAACAACACACCTCAATTAAAACGTAAATATAAGGGATTTACCTATCCTAAGGAAATTGTGGATTTACTATCTGAGAAAAGGAAACAAAGGAAGCTGTGGCAGCAAACGAGGTGCCCGCGAGATAAAACATTACTAAATAATCTAACTAAAAGATTAAAGAGGAAAATTCTACAATTTGAGGATAAATCTCTGAATACCAACCTTCAGCAGCTAACAAATGACAAATCGACGGATTACTCCCTTTGGAAAGCGACAAGAAATCTAAAAAGGCCGATTAAACAAATACCGCCCATCAGAGATAGCGACGGAAAATGGGCCGTAAGCAATGACCAAAAAGCGTTAAGGTTTGCTCAGCACTTAGAAGAAACTTTTCAACCTAACGAAAGCCCGATAGAAATACTTGAGAGTGAAAATCTAACACAAAACCAGAGAATTAAGCTTGTGACTCCTAAAGAAGTAATGAGAGAAATTCAAAATAACATCAGCTCGAAAAAATCTCCGGGTTACGACCTCATTCCAGGTGAAATTCTAAAACGCCTCCCGCGCAAAGCCATAGTAAAGCTGACCAAACTCATCAATGCTGCATTTATTTTAAAACATGTACCAGCGCCATGGAAGGTTGCTGAAGTCATTATGATTGCGAAGCCTGGGAAACCACCACATGAAGTATCTTCATATAGACCTATTTCTCTGTTGCCCGTGTTATCAAAACTATTTGAGAAACTGTTATTGAAACGGTTAAAACCAATAATAGAAGATAAAGGCCTTATTCCAAATCATCAATTTGGCTTCAGGGAGAAACACTCAACAATAGACCAGGTACATAGAATAACAAACATCATTGAAAAAACGCTAGAAAATAAGAAAGTCTGCGCCACCGTGTTTCTAGATGTCGCGCAAGCTTTTGATAAGGTTTGGCATAAGGGTCTAATATTCAAGCTCAGACGCATGCTACCAGAATTTGCAGATATAATAGAGTCGTATATAACTAATAGAATGTTCAGAATACGGCAAGAGGACGCATATTCCGAACTAAAAGCTATAAAAGCTGGGGTACCTCAAGGAAGTGTACTAGGCCCAATTTTGTACTTGTTATACACATGTGACATCCCAGAACTGGAAAATAACACCATTGCGACCTTTGCAGATGATACTGCAATTATGGCTACTGGTTCAAGCCACAGAGAAGCAGTAGAAAAAGTTCAACTTGCTGTGAACAAAGTTTATGACTGGACACAAAAATGGAAGATCAAACTGAATGAGTCAAAATCAATTCACATTGACTTCACAAACAAACACTTGGACTATCACCCAGTCTACATAAATGGCATGCAAGTGCCGTATGCTAATACAGCCAAATATCTTGGCATAACCCTCGACGCCAAGTTGCGTTGGAAAGCTCATGTCAAAAAGAAAAGACAGGAACTCGACATACGTTATAAAAGTATGTATTGGTTACTTGGAAGGAAATCCTGTCTATCAATACATAATAAAATAACCATTTACAAGCACATACTGATGCCAATTTGGACGTATGGTATCCAACTTTGGGGCTGTACTAAACAAAGCAACGTCAAAATAATCCAACAATTCCAAAATAAAGTACTCAGGGATGCTGTAAATGCACCCTGGTACATAAGAAATGACGACCTTCACCGTGACCTTAAAATGGAGTTCGTCACCACTATTATCCAAAGATTTGCTGAAGCCCACGAACACAGACTCCACCGACACGTGAATGTTGAGGCTATCCAGCTGCTAGACAACACAGACTTAGTGCGTAGGCTAAAAAGAACTAAACCATTTGAATTAGTGTAGTGTACAAAGTGAATAAATAATAGTAACAATGTTGTGCTATTGAAATAACACATGAACATAGTGTTTATATAAATTATATCAGACTCTAAGAAAGTGCTACGGACTTGTGTAAAAGTGCAAATGGACACTATTCTTAGTTTAACATTATCACGTAACATATTAAGTTAGAGTTAAATTGCTTATTAGTCTTTTAATTATGTAGGCTAGATCGTAATTAATTATTAAGAATTCTGTTCTTACTAACAAGAAAAAAAAAAAAAAAAAAAATCTTTTAATCATATAATTATCAAAAACAAATACGATCAATCACAAAGGGCATCGAACTAACCTCAACAATCAAACAAAATAAGAAGTGACAGTGACAATGACAATGCAATGCTTACGGCACTTTAGCCGGGTCGAGACAGCGCCACTATTACGCCGCAAATAGCGGCACTTTATCCGACACTTCCAAAAATAATTGCATGAAAGTCGATTCCCGTGTCTGTCTGTGTGACCGCGATGTTCTTCTAAACTACGCAACGGATTTTGATACGGATTTTCACCACCATTTAGAGAATTAAACTACATAATATTAAAATTAAAAAAAACTCTATATTATGTGGAGTCGTACGTACAATCTGTGTGAAAAATTACGTTTTCAGAGCATAATTACATATATATTCGTAATATTTAGAACTTTATGGAACACGCCCTCGTAATTTTTATTACGAGTAGCTTACGCAAACGAATAGTAACAATAGTTCCATTATTTCTTCTAATGAATGAACGATTACTATTTATGTAATCGTTTTTATTTCGTTCTTAATTGTGGCCATTTCGCGAGTCAGTATTATTTCTTGGGTGTAGCCTATGACTGCTCATGGTAAGTTAAGTTATTACTTACATACTCGTATTTACAATTGTTTGAAATATTGCCAACACGCTACAAACAGTGGTCCTTTATGTTTATCTGATTGAGAAGCGGTCTTCGTCTTGCAGTGGGATAAAAAATTTGTAAGTAGTAGTCTCGTTTCAAAACAGAAATAGTTGTTACATATCTATCATTGATACTTTATTTCAGAATCATGGATATAGTATTTAGAACAGTGGTTCAACTAACAGTTACAACAAAAGTGATGGCAATCAATTTCGAGGATTTCATGAAATCGCTACCAGTACCTGCAGATTTAAAAGCTATGATCCTAGATATGAATGAAAATCAACAAGAATTTAGCATGCCTGATATGGACGACGTTACTTTAATGGATTTTAAAACTGCGACTCCTTTTACTGCAAGAAAACCCAACGAAATGATCAAGCCTATGAGTACGGTATTGGCAAAAACTGTGACCAAATGGAACAAGCCTGTGACGCCAGAAAAAAGATTTTTGAGAACGTTAGTCACCTTAAATCCTAGTCCTTCGTGTCTCGAAATAGTGTCATCAACAGCGAAAGCACCAGAAAAACAGCTAACGTTACCGCCGCCGCCATTCAAGCAATTATCAGGCATGCCAATGCAGATGCCGATGCCAATGGCAATACCTATCTTTGCTAGAGTGCCCGTCATGTTGCCGATGAGGGCGTACTTTGAAACGGTAAAACACGACCACCCGCCTCTTTACAAGATAAAACGAATGATAGAAGAAGACGAAAATAGATGGAAGGAAGAAAAAGTAACTGACAGTGAGATTTCAGTGGAAGTATGTTACAGTGATGTAAGTTCAGATAAAAGTACAGACACTGACAATGATAGCCACGATTCCGAATACAATGACGTGGGCTCCGACTATTCAGATGATGGAGTCAGTAATAGAGGAGGTAAAGACCGGTAACAACTTTTTAAGCGTTGCAGTAAGGATTTCTTTTTATTTTTGTACAATTTATAACTATATAACCTTTGCACTTTATGTAATTATTTTAATAACGTAATCTGCAATACAATGGAACAGAAGTTTTATTTTTACTTGCGTTACCAAAAAACATTAAGCATTTTTAAGACGCATTTTGTGTCAGTGAAAGTATCTAACATTGAAAACATTAGAATGGAGGATACATTAGGCTAAGTTAAGGTCAAATCAGCTGCCGGCTGCAGAGGCACAAACAGCCGCTACGCTTGCCGCGGGCGGTTTGTGCATGGCTGACCATCTTTACTTTACGAGCCCCTCCGTGGCTCGGAAAGCACGTTAAGCCGTTGGTCCCGGCTGTAATTCGTGGACTTTTGACAGTCGTTACGGGTCGTCAGAAGCCCGAAAGTGTGACAACTAGTCTTACCATGGGACATCGTGTTACCTAGTAACTGGGTTGTGGAGGCTGTACCCAGTAACAGATAAGCAGTAGCTCTATGTAAAATACTGGTATCCAGCTGCATACGGTTAGACTGGAAGCCGACCCCAACATAGTTGGGAAAAGGCAGGCAGATTGATTGATGATATATAACTCCGTTGATAGACAAATTGCTGGTCTTAATTATCAGTCATAGTTCGTTAGAAAAAAAAAAAAGAAAAAAGAAAGAAAATACGTTTAAACAATACGTTTAAAAATTACGTTAAACAATAATTAATAAATCTACATAATTGCTCGTTATAAGCACGCTATGACAATGATTATGCTTGTGATAATTTTTCGGTGTAGTAAATTGCAGCTATGGTCATTCCAAAAATTTATTTTATCAAAATAAATGTACTCATAGATATGGTTTAATGATAATATAATCCAAAATTGTTCATTATTTTTTGGAAGCCAAAGATGATTTCTTGCATTGCATGTAACTTGTTGAGCTTAGAACCCTAAAAGTCACAGGGTTCTCATACCTATTAAAGTAAAAGTAAATTGACATGACAGTATGTATGGTTAGACTGGAAGCCGACCTCAAAATAGTTGGGAAAAGTCAGGCAGATTGATTGAGTATGTATGTTAATTAATGTTCATCTCGTTTTATATGAAATTCGAAATCAGTACAAGGCTGACGACATTGTAAATAATAAATGACATAATACAGTCAATGTAAGTCGTGCTCTTGGTGCAATAATTACTGAACATTACTCAAAGTCAAATCATATAAAAAGCAAATTTGATCGTCAAAATTTACAAGAAAATATAATTTATTCTAGGCGCCCGCTCGCCCCTTCCAAAAGGTAGTATCGTATGGACAAGAGTGGGCGAGACTTCATAGATGGTCACTTTATTGACTTCGATCATCACATTTACTTGACAGATCATGTGCCCCATATTCATGGGGTAGAGAAAGTAACTAAATAAATATTTAAAGCTTTATTCTTAAGATAAAGTCATATAGATGCAAATGTAGCAGCATCCAGTTATACCAAAATGGCGGTAAACAATATTTTTTGTTTCAAAGCAGTGCAGGTACTATTGGATATTGCTGTTTTTGCTACAAACCTATAATGTCAACAGTGGTGGCTCAGTGGGAACGGCCACGACTTACGACTTTTAGGTCATAGGTTCGAGCCCTGTCAGTTTTACTTTGTGTAAATTATTTCATCACCACTGCTCTCAAAACGGTGAAGGAAAACATCGTGAGGAAACCGACATGTCCTGGAACTAGAAATTCAAAGATATGTGAAATTTACCAACCCGCACTGGGCCCGCCTCGGGTAAGGAATGTTACCTTTAGTGTAACAATGAAGATGATTTGACATTAATAGGCTGCATTCAAAGTTGCTATCATTGAAAAATAGGATGTTGCTGCATTTGCACCTATATGACACATTTTCTATTTGAATTAAATAATTGTTCTTTGCTAACCTCAACCTTTGGCTTTAATATCAGAATTTATAATTAACTTACATTTCAAATTAAATTAAATTAATTTTGTTAGTTTTTAGTGCTTTATGCGGCAGGGCAGCTCAGCATTTATCAATTTCTTATGAACGGTGCTTTGGAAGATCATCCCCCTTGTACTGGATATCCATTTTAAATACAACAGACGGGACGCATGTCCTAGGATCGCTAAGCCTATGGTAGTCGACAATATTTCAACGCACAACACTATGTAGGGCGCTATTTGGTACACCAGCACGAATTTACTCATTGTTCCTTCAGTCATCTTTGGTTGGTCCTGTAAGAAGAATAATGAATGCGTGTTTAGAACCTAGGAAAATGTTTTCAATGATGAGTATTTTTTTTGAGACAATCACTGGTTGGTGTAAGGAGGTAACCACAGCCTATTACAAATTGCAATCCTTCGTTTGTCACGACCACCTAAGATGTTCAAGTCTTTCAATAATTCCTTTTATCCAACATCATGGATATGGATGCCGTTAAAATTACTTTCATACCGGAACATAGAAAATTACTCAGAAATAGTGGCAAAAAATATTTTTACTTTGGAAATTCCAATTTTTGCCATTCCTTTTATCCGATTCGACCTTCGACTTGATTTAAAGCCCGCAATAAACTTGAATTGACACTTCCAAGCCATAAAATCACCTACGTATAACAAGGTTTCATATATCAAGGTAAGCATTATCAAGATCTATTTAATTACTTAATCATTATGACGTCTGAGCATGGAGCACTGACACATAATCATGTGTTAACTGGCGGAAGTTTCCCCACGTGTCAAAAAGGTTCACAGGTCGTAATAAGTCAACCATGATGTGAACAAGCTTAACTATGCACTATCTTAATTGTTAATTTCCTTGGAGTTTTGTAACGAGACAGTCATATGAGCAAACAGGTTTTTAATAATGAAGCACCTGATTACAATGAATTCAGCAAGGTTTTTATGATAAGTCTAGCAAGTTATGCAACGATATTGTGTTATAGTGAACAGTTACATTAGTTATTTATATTTTGATAGAAGAGGTTCAGTTACTTTCACCTTTTGTCTTCTGAAGTCTCCAGGAATCGTCGTGAAGGTCCATACCTGGATGAACGTTTGTCCAGGATTCTTTTGCAGCTAAGTCATCAGCTAGTTAATATACGAATAGGGCTTACCAGTTTGATATGAACGATGGGTATGACGGAGTGGGACATCATCTTGGTTCCTCGGTTGGAGCTAAGATCATCTAGCATCATGGTTAGTTGCATAGACAGCTTAGTGTTAAAGGTGATGCTTGCTTTCTGTAACAGAGACCATCGCAAACATTGTTAATGGAGAGGGACAGGACAAAAAAAAACCAAATAGGAATGCATTCGATGAGGAGCGATGTGGAAGATAACGTGAAGGCTGACAGGGAACATAGGAAGATAAAACCATTTTGTGCCAAACCCATGTCTACGAGAGGCTGCTTTTTAACCGACTTACAAAATGAATGTCGATTCGGAAGTTTTATTTTATTTTTATATAATATGTTCGGGCAATAGAATTTATTTATTTAAGGACAACCAACAAAGCATACACCAAAAATACATGTTAAAATACTTAAAATACACATATTATTTTTACATTTTATATTGTGCGTGCCTTAATTAAAGGCTGCCGCGAATTGCCAAACTTAAGTGGCAATGGGCAGGGTACATTGCTCACACAACGAGAGAGAAGTTTTGGAGTGGCGACCGCGTACCGGAAGACGTAGCCTTGGAAGGCCTTCTACAAGATGGACCGATGACCTTGCAAAGGCCGCAGGAATCCGCTGGATGCGGGAGTCACAGAATCGGTCGTAGTGGCGGTGCTTGGGGGAGGACTATGTCCAGCAGTGGACGTCTTTCGGCTGAAATGATGATGATGATGATGATGTTCGGGCATAACTCCTTCATATATAGACAGGTTTGCAAAATCTCTTTTTGTTTGAAAGGTGGTTCCATTGTCAATACTCAATACTTTATTGCATTCCACAATGTATGTGCTTAGGTGGTAAACATTTGCTTGAGAAACAATCGTGTTCGTGGACCCTGTCGGGCACAGCAAAAGAAAGTAGGTAGAGATGAGGACTTATACTTATAAGGATTACATGAGTTTCAGGGATTTATCATTTAAATATTCGTTTACACTGTAATAACATTTAATAAGATTTTTTTTTTTTTTGTGGATTTTTTTTTTCTTTTCTGATTGACTCGGGTAATTTATTATATATTTTTAGTGATATAACCAGAGGGCTAGTTGAATGTATTTTTATGCGGGATTTTCGTAAGTTTAGTCGTGTTTTGTATCGGAGTGTGTATCTTGTTTGTATAATGTCTTCTCGTTTAGTGTAAAAGCCGAGTTTGCATATATTAAGTGTGAATGTACAAGGCCGAGTTAAAATATTCAGGTTTATAAAATGGGGTTTAAGTCAGGATCTGATGATGATATCCTGGAGAAATCGAGGGAACTCTTCAAATATTATAGGCACACCTATAGCGCTTTGGGTATTTTTTATAGTAATTAGTGCAGTTGCTCTTGGAAAACACCATTTGGTGAAGTGGAACTGATGATGAAGACCACAGATGGCCACCGGAACTACTCAATAATAAGTATTTCACGGGTTGCCATTCGATTACTTTAATATGGTTACCAAGTAATTTATGCTCGTCACGATGCATATGGAGAAGTGGAGAACTCCTCAACGAATAACGTCCCTGCATCAAAAGCAATATTTTGTAAAAGGTGATGAGCAGTTGAAATTAGGTTATTGTAACTTAGATACATTACAAACTGAATCACTAAAAAGCGTAACTTGTTGTAAAATTTTCAATAATAATTCAGGCAGTGATAAAATAAAAACCATGCAATTAACATGACTATAATATACTTACACGATCTATAACTATTTCATTTACATGCACTTTTCTGTCCGGTTTTAGTCCATCAATGCGTTCTAGCAACTTGGGATCGGTATCCAGAAAATGTGCTTTGGATATCACAAAAGGAAGACCTGTGAACAAAAATCGCATGATTAATTATATGTTTCCTTGATTTATTTGTATTCAGCGGATTCATACAGCAGTCTGGTTTGCCCACGGTCACGCTGATTTCAATCTTCTAGCAGGTTCAAGAACTTAAACAAAGACTTACTATAAAAACATTCAGCGATATCCATGAGTCCATCAGGATAGGGTTTCAAAGTGATCGGATTGACATTGTTGATGAAAGTCCTATTACTGATGGTGTACACCAGGGCTTCTCCACCATACTCCATGATACTGCTGCCGATATACTCCAGGTGCCAAGTCCTACAGATACCCTGCCGGTATAGGTTGAGGGGGACATCTGGAGTCAGCATAGGGGGGTAGGCGCCACCTTCATAGGTATCTTCATCAAAGGTTAACTCACTGGAAATATGTTTAGGTACATCATTGGTTGATTTCCTGAATGCATTTGAGTTCGACTCACTATCGATCGATGTAAAAACTACAACGAAGAGTGCATGGTTTGATACCACCACCATAATCATCCTATAATGTTCCCACTGACTGGAGGGACACAGGTCCTCTCTTTGAGTGGGAGTGGGCTGTAATCTACCACGCGGCAGTGTGGGTAGGTAGATGTCATATATGCCTTCAATTTTTTGGTTCTAGGACATGCTGGTTTCCTCACGATGTTTTCCTTCATCGTTTTGAGAACAGTAGTGATGAAATTATTTACACAAAGTAAAGCGCCTGTCTGGGAACCCACGACTTACAACTAGTAAGTCGGGGCCGTTACAATTGGGCCACCACTGTTCTGGCGTGATACCTATGTCAAATTACTGACGACAATTTAAAACCTTTAAGAGTTCCGTTTGAGAGTTGGAGTTCCTAGAATTTTGTGATTTACCTTATACTTAAATTAACACTAGTTTTCAACAGTCACCAGAGCCGTCTTTATTATAGGCACATAAGAAATATTAGCCTTAGCTCTTGCAAGAAAACGCATATTTGATACCTCTCCAGTAGGTATTGCAGAGGTCTATAGGCGGAGGTCGGTTGTGCCAACAGCCCACATAATAAAAGTGGTTACCACATTCACGGTAACTACTAGTATTAATATGTGGGCTGTTGGCTTGCTTGCTATTCAATAAAAATTAATGATCATGTTTTTGTTTACATCTTTTTGTTATGTTACCTTTCATCAACATGATTAATGATCTCGGTCTGTATATGCCTGTACTTTTTTACCGATTTGATCTTGAACCGGTCTTGGTTGGTGGCTCCTACCACTATCCTGTAATCTGACTCGTTCTCATATAGCTGAAAATAAATCAGGTTCTCTATGAGTTTCTAAACAAAATGATGGAGAAGGAATAATTATCAATTCCCCATACAAGCCATAATTATTAATTTTATGAGGATAAGCAGTTGGTTAAATCATTGACAATTTAGCTTATTACTTATACTTTCGTCTCTTAGGATCGAATTACGAGATACTGCACCGATCAAAAGTATCTTTGAATCAGAGCATGCAGAAGAAGATATATATTATAAGTCTGTGTTGTCCCACTGCAAGGCAAAGGACCTTCCATCTTTCCACTTTGCCCGGTCTACTGCGATTGCGGGCCAACCCTTTAAGAAGGAGTCCAACTCATCCCGCCATCTCTTTCTGGACCTGCCGCGTAGTCGTTTCCTGCTATTTGGGATCCACTGAGTGGTGATTTTTGCATATTGTTGCTCCGACATGCGACAGATGTGGCCAGCCCAGTTCCACTTTAGTCCAGCCACTGTTCGGCCAGCGTCCGCTATTTGTGTTTGTAAAGAAGATAATCATCTTAAACTGTTTACCTATACAACAGGGAAAATAAACATTAGGTTAACAAACCAACTCACCCTGTCCAGGAGTCCAAAATCATCAAAGTACACAAGTCCAGGGGCGAGACTGTTGCACAGCGTGACCAGGGGGTTCTTATAACCCCACAGGTAGCTGTGGACATCCAGGTTCATAAATGCCTTAGCTCCTATCTGGGCTGCCATTATGTTAAACGTGTAGCGGATGAAACTTGGATAGTTGGATAGGACAGCTACTGCACTCTGGAACAAGAAAACAGATGGGATGAAAAAAGACGCTTCGTAAATTGCTCATGTTGCGATGAGACTCATATTTATGGACACATTCTATTCGCGTAGCATGACCACCGCAGAAACGGAAGAAATGAAAGGCTAACAGATTTTATGACAAGATGTTAAAAATGAAGAAAATAAATGTGACTTTGTAGAGTAGATATATTTGGTCACGCTAGGCTGATTGATATAAAGTACATAAATCATCTCAGTGACATCGGCTTCTTAGCTTGAGATTTCATGTTCAAAGGGACAGAGTATTGTCGCTTCACGAAAGCAGTTTCTCTTTGAACAACAGTTATAAAGTAACAAATAAAACTCACAAGAAAGGGTAAATTGGGCAGAGTGAGGTTTATATCCTTAGGATGGGCTATGGAGGCTTCCGGGATGAACTCTGATCTGATTCTTGGCGTCATCCCCATGTACTTGTCATCCTCACTCATTTCTAGATCCAAATACCAGCGGTATTCTCTGGAAATAAATATTGAGTTGATCATAACGGCCTATTACGAAAAAGGTTTTTATCGAATTTCATGCGCCTATGATCAGCAATGGATTGCAATAGACTGATTAAATCAGATTGATTGAAACAGCTAATTAATTCTAGGATGGGGGACTTACTGGAACACAAAGGGCCCAACTTCTTCCACCTTCAGCTTATAGTCTTCTCCAGAGAGGAACCTGTCGGCATTGGTGATGTTGAACACGTAGACCGACAAGCGGGCGGCTGGGATCTCATTCTGGAGGATATTGTACAGTATCGTGCCTTTAGCTAGGCGGAGTTTCTAAAACAATGGCGTACATTAGGTATACCTACCTACGTATCGGGGGTCGGGTTCAATGACAAACTGAGTGAACTAGAGAACAGGGTTTTAATAATTATGGTAGATTGGGATTCGTGAATCCGTTAGCCCGAGCCTGGTGATTATGATGGTGAAAGGGAAGGGAACTTTCTGAACAGTATTGGTGATGTAGATAAACAAATAGACAAATGCTTATTTTGCTTACTAGAAAAGGTTAACAAAAATACTAGTCATTTGTAAACTGTCAAGAATTAGAAGTTAATATTGTGTTATAGGGTGAATGTTCGAAGTTACTATAATATATTGGTGGTCACTGCTCTGAGATTATACTCACGTAATTAACGATCATATGTATGGGGTCTAAGACTATGATCAATATTGGTACTAATAAAAACACGGTGCCCGTCAATAGTGTGGCCAGGATTCTGCCTGTAACAAACATTGCATTAACCTTTTCAGACTGTTCATCACTGGGAGTTCGGCTTCCTGCGAGAGGACTTGGTCATTACTTCGCTAAGAAATAGCCTCATGGTTTTTACTCGATTTCGTTAATATGAGAGATATTGCTTTTTTATGTTCCTTTATCTGCAATCAAATAGAGAAGATGGACCGCTCTCTATCGTACATTGGTTTAACAGCTGATCCGCGAATTGGAGCCTCTGCATTGACAACAATATCAGTCTATTATTGTCCTGCTGTCCTGCAGTAGGACAATGGCCTCTTCGCATACAGAGAAGGCACGAGCATTCATCGCCACGCTTGCTCAAGGCGGACAGGCGATTTCAGACTTATATTAATAATAAGTCCAGGTGTACTCACGATGTTTTCACTCACCGATTTCAGTGATGTACAAAATTAACTTAGAAAGTACATACGAATTGGAACAGTCACATAAGTAGTTGTCCGGATTTGAACCCACAACCAAATGCACAAGAAACGAGGCCTTAAAACCCACTGCACCACCACACAAAAAACAAAAAACCATTATTATTTGTGGATTCATTGGTTGATGGGAGACTTCGAGAGATACTTACTTCTGCTTGTAATCCGAGTGTTAATGACATCTCCTCTGCTCAGTTGCACCATGGTCTGTGTTATCTTCACATTTAATCACACAACAAAGTTGGTGTTAGTGTTCTATGTTCCTGCAAAGAAGAATACTCCTTTGACTATTTATGAGAAACTAGGCAGCATTGTACTACAGAATATTATGAAGTCTAGAACATAACTAGTAAATATAATACGTACAATGATACTTATAGGAACTTAACAATGAAAGTGAACGTAATTTAGACTTTGACACTACTCAAGGTACACAAAAACAAACAAAAAAAAAAGCAAGTCCAAGTGCGATTCGGACTCACACACGAAGGGTTTCGTGTGGAAAAACACGTTTCTTGCACCCTCACACAAGAAACGTATTTTTTTGGCGTTTAATTATAACTTTATTTATTTTTTATTGACAGTTGAAGTGTCGACCTATTACGGTTTATGTGCTACAGCCCGCTGATAAGATTCCGTTTGGTACCCTTCGGGTACGGAACCCTAAAAATACCTGCATTTTAAAACAAATCCATAACTTCAAAGGTCACTTAAAACTTAACGAGTTTATTTTTTCAGTGAAAAAATAAACTCGTTAAGTGTCGACGTCTATGTATGTGATAGGAAGCAAAAATAATTTGAGTCTTTTGTTTTACTGACCCTTCAGAATAAATTAAATGAATTGTAGCATTTGCCCAGTTTATATCTTAGATATTTTTATATTAACTACTAGCTTCTGGCCGCAACTTACTCCGCGTGAAATTTCGGCCCCCGACTCACCGCGTCGCATCGCATCGCACGCCCGCGTTATTACATTATTTTCGCCTAGTGGTCTTTCTGACTTTTTTCCTTTTGCTCGGCTCCTGAGGGTCGTTGCTTGATTTTAACCAGCCTATAACCTTCCTCAAGAATTGGGCTATCCAAGCAATATTTTTTTTCAAATGCGACTGGTAGTTCCAGAGATTACTAGCATTTATTAGCATTCAAACAAATAAACAAACTCTTCAGCTTTATTATAATTTAATGGTTATTATCGAGAGTGTTCTTTATTCTCAGCTTTTAGGCTGGTTTTAGTTATATTTACGGGCGAAAACCAAGCAAATGCAGCGTGTGGTGAATTTTATTGTGGAAGAGTACTTTGTTTATTATTTATTTATTTAGTTATGGCACTCCCACGACTTATTCACTAATACATTTTTTGGGGTAATGTAACATTTAAACTTAAAATCTAGAGCGAATTTGTCACTTACAGGTGTGTACAGCACTTTCATATTTCAAGTTTTAAAATATTATATAGAGTACATATATGTAGATTAAAAGAAAAAATGAAACCACATGAAAACAAAATTGAAAATTAAGAATAAAAAATAAAAAAATGAAATAACTTGTTGCTCTAATAATAACAAATAATAAATAAGTAATTAATAATATAGAGAGATATGGATATTAACTGTGGCCACTGTGGTCAGTAACAATTGTTTGCGAAATTGCGATAGCATGTTGGTGAAGATGTCAATGCTTTTGGAACGTCTATGGAGCTCATTGTACGTCCTCATCAACATGTTCATTGGTGCCGAATGTCCGAGGTTAGTTCTTGTTGGGCATGGAGTGAACACATATAGGATGCGTTCAGATCTGGGTGAACTATGGCGAGGGACAGATATATTTATTTCGACGAGAAGCTTCGGGATTTGTATAGATCCATTAATGATTTTGTGAAGCAAAATCAGGTCATTAGTATGCCTTCGCTGTTTTAAAGTTATCATTTTGAAGTGACTTAGCCTTTGCGAGTAATCAGCGTCTTGAGGACAGCTATAAGATTTGTACCGCAGATAGCATGTAAAGCTTTTTGGGACCCGTTCTATGCGATTCACACGTGTAGCATAAATTGGATTCCAAACAGTTGACGCATATTCCAAAACAGTTCGTACAAGTGAATTATAGAGTTCTGTTAAAGTTTGGACAGTTTTGAAGTGTTAACAGGTTCTTTTTATGAATCCTAGTGTTTTAGCAGCCCTAGAAACAACAGAGTCAATGTGGGGTATGAAGGTATGCTTATTGTCAAGGAGAACACCTAAGTCTCCGACTTTGTTGACTTTTTGAAGTACTCTCCCGCTGAGCGAATATGAAGAATTAGTTTCGTCTGATTGCATAATTATGTTTAGATTGGCTGCTTTCTGCAGATTTATGTAAAGGGATTCTTCAAGCTATCTTTTAATTTCAGGCTACTGAGAAGATGGTCGGGATTAACACCTGTCGTGGAGAGAACTACAGGAACAACATAAATTGTATTATTTTGTCTCCAAATTATTGTGACTCCTTCTTTAAGCTCAGCGTATTTGCAAATTTTTTCAGCGATAATTTTTCGTCTATTAGGTAACTGTTTTTTATTATTTTATCGTGTAGGGTTATGTCTGGTCCTATCTGTAAGTATGGCGCGATCGTAATACAGTGTATGTGTGTGGTTGTGTTGAGTATGTAGTATTAGGTAGCATGTAAGTTATTCCCGTCGTAATGAATTCGCGTGTGTTTTGTTGTCCTAAAATAATATCTGTCAAGCTTTTTGCTACAGACTTGTGTAGTATCGTTACGTTTTTCTACCAAGATTTTTATATTTCATCTATACCCAGTGACTTGCTGTTATATTTCTTATTTCAGACTCTGTTATCTCTTTAAATTCCATTTCAACTATTGCTCTCCATTTTGTTTCTTCTTCTGTAATCCAGGTTGCTTTATCATGGTGTTGTACTTGTTCTTCCCATATGCTGGACCAGAATGTTTCTAGATGTTCTTTTGATGGTGCCTCTGTGTCAATGTCTTTTTCTAGTCTCTGTTGCCATGCTAGTTAAATAATGTGACGTGTCCTTGTGGTTCCTGTGTGGTCTGCGATTTTAAAGTTGAGTTCTTCAGTTATAGCTACCATTGTGCAAGTAAATGAGTGTCTATAAGTTGTGTGTTATCTATCAGATGATGGTTTGCATGCTGAGATACTGAGCGTCAGCAACAAGTGCGCCTCAGTGATGGCTCCCGGGCAGTGGTCTTGTACATTTTCTTTTTGAACGAGTCTCCATTTTGAGTGGTTTCCAGAGCCACATTAGCTACACCAGTAATTTCTCATTCGTGTGTCCGCCCCTCACGTAATTAGATGGTCAATCAGGCGTGTGATTGTTTAGGGGGCTTATTATTACTAATAATTATTAATATATAATTATAAAGTATGGATAATTATAAAACTTGTAGGTAGGTATTACAGTAACTTGGTATAAAATCTTTGGAATTATCAATGTAATAACTAAACTGACTGTTTGAAATTAAAACAAAAAATGCGGTGTGAAGTACCTAATGCATTGTTCCGGAGGCTATACGCGGGGGTCGTGCGGTCCATGACCCTTTACGGGGCACCGGTTTGGGCGCGTCCATTGAGGCGGCAGCCAGCCTGCCGGTTGAACTCGTCCCAGAGGGTCATGGCCACCCGGCTGGTCCGGGGATACCGCACGGTCTCCGGTGAGGCGGCGAGCCTGCTTGCCGGATTATCGCCATGGGATCTGGAGGCAAAAGTCCTTGCGCACATCTGGGAGTGGCGCGAGGAGTCGAAACGCCGGGGCGTAACTCCGATTCCGCGAGAAATCGCGGCACAGCGGACAGAGCTCCGGCGGGATCTCATGGCGTCATGGAGAGTGCGATTGTCGCAACCCAGTGCTGGGCACGCCACTATTGCGGCGATAAGTCTCCTCTTTGAGGAGTGGCTAGAGAGGCGCCACGGCGTCCTCAACTTCCGCCTGACGCAGGTCCTCACCGGACATGGTTGTTTCGGGAGGTTCCTGTTTCGTATCAGGCGGGAGGTAACGCCCGGGTGTCATCACTGCGTGGATCGCCCGGAAGACACGGTGGAGCATACAGTGGAGGTCTGCCCGGCTTGGGCAGAGCATCGCCGTGTCCTCGTGGAGGCGATCGGTGGCGGGGATCTGTCGCGTCCGTCCCTGTCCAGGCCATGGTACGGAGCGAGAGGGCATGGGAGGCCGTCACCTTCTTCTGCGAAGCAGTAATGCTCGCAAAGGAGGAGGCAGAATGCGTGAGGGAGAGGCAAATTTCGCGCCCTCACGCCCCTAGCCGCCGCAGGAGACGCCCTGGGCGTCGGGAATCGCAGGCCGAATCCCGGCCACCATAGGCGCGGGCTTGCGGACGGTGAACAATGGGTAGCTCGCCGTCCGATAAGGACCAGGCCCGGGTCGACGGCGCGTTGTGTTCCAAGCGCGCCTCAAAGAGATGTCAGCAAATGAAGGGGTCCGATAGGACCGATGCTTGCCGGCGTTGCGGGAAAGTCCGAAAGGGATACCGTGGCCCCTGGCAACGTACAGGCAACGGAAGGAACACGAAGTTATTTGATAATTTCCCATCAAAAAACAAAAAAAGTAATGCATTGTTTCCAGCAAAATTATGATTATAATCTGTCAGATATTTTGGGTTATCTTATCAATAAAAGATTTTTTTTGAGGACAACCGAACAACGAAAATGCATTGTTTGTGCAACGTTAATGTATTCCGTGTGCCTATGACGTCACTTCGCGAGGGTAGGCGCATGCGCGCGACCCTCTATTTTTCATTGTGTCGAAATTCCAAATCGTATAGTGCAAAAATGTGTTCAACGACATCAGAATCACCGTTCTACGGTGATTCTGATGTCGTTGCCGAGAATGTACAAAGGATTACCAGCAGGCCCAACATGGCACGCGACAATAACTCGCTCTCGCGTGAGTAATTTTTGTCTATTTTGTCACTTTTCTCGTTTTCTGACAGCGCTTCCCTACAAAATAGTCGACTCCATCTGTCAAACTTTATGTTTTTTCGACAAACCCTAACATGGCACCTTAGTTATCTCGATTTTTGACATTTCAACACGAGATAATCTCCGATTCTTCTGTCATTAAGTCGTATTTAATTATTGTTTATAATTTATATAAACGAACTGCCCAACTCCACGAACCAATACACTATATTATTTGCAGATGATACTACCGTGTTGACAAAAGAGAAAACTCTAGATAACAGTAAAATTGTTACGAATAAAGCATTGACAGATTTAAAAAATTGGCTAAATTTATAACATTTTTGCCGTATAATAACCACAAAAAAATAGGAAATGAAATGAAACTAAGTTTAAAATACAAAAATAATGACATAGAAAAAGTTAATAATATCATTTTTTTAGGAGTAGTTATGGACAGACATTGCAATTGGAAAGCTCAAGTAGATAATGTATGTAAAAAAAATAACAAATTCGTATTTGCCCTTAGGAGGATCAAAAATTTAACAGACATTCAAACAGCCTTACTAGTATACCACAGTCATGTTTGTTCTGTTTTAAGGTATGGAATAACTTTATGGGGGAATTTAACAGATGCCCAGAGGGCATTCATAGCCCAAAAAAGTGTGTAAGGTCAATTTTCAATCTTAAGTGGACAGACTCTTGTAAACCTGTATTTATTAAGCAAAAGCTGCTTACTCTCCCGTCTTTATATGTGTTTGAAATCTGCAAATTTGTAAGAAACAATTACTCGCTCTTTGAAAAAGATGAAAAGGCTATGTCAAAGAGGAAAGTAGTACAAAAGCGTAATAGACTAAAAGTTTGCAAAAAAAATTGTTATACCATGGCGGTGAAAATATATAACCACTTAGTCAAAGAATTTAGAAGTGCTACAGATTTAGAATTGAATAGAAAGGTTGTGTGAGAGATGTTTTTATTCCATCAATGAATATGTTGAGTGTAAAATGTAAAAATTATTATTATAATTATTATGCACATATACATCTACATTCTGACATTACTTAAATAATTTTGAAACATGTTCATTATTCTTGCAATTTTTTATTGAAATGACATAATTATTATTGATTACTATTTTTAATGTAAATTATTATTTTAAATTAATAGATTTGTATTTAATTTTGATTTTATTAATTGCATTGTAACCTAAATATAAATTAGTCAACTATCTTTAGTATTTTTATATTATTGCTCACTACTATATTTGTACTGCATGTACAACCAAAATGTAAAATCTGAATATTTGCACGGCTGAAATGCCGAATATAGTGAAACCCATAGATCTTAAGAACTTATGTTAGCTACCTATATTCTTGCAAATAAATATATCATTCATTCATTCATTCGTATTTACTCGTCCTCGATTTTGACGACGAGAAGAGTAGACAAAATTATGATACAAAAAAATCTCCAAAATAACATGGCAGTTTCACAATTGTAATTATTTTAGTCATCATTTTATTTTACAATATATTAATAATGAAAATACATAGTTTTAAACTACTATTTATATTGGAACGACGTGTTTTATATGGATTTTTTCGTTTTTTGTATGGAAAATATGAAAAATGATTACCTACATGTTGGGTATTCGGGGTTTGTAGGTGTCATAAAGGGGGTCGAAATTTTCATTATTTTTGCGATAGGTCACACCATTTTCGAGATATAAGCAAAAGAAAAGAAAAAAAAGTCGAGGTGTTGGTGTGAATTTTAGTTCATGAAAATTAATTTCCACACCTTTTTAATCGCGATTAAATACTTAGACAATCAGAATTTTAGATGAAAAACGTAAAATTCAGAATAGCACAATTGCCATTTTCACTAAATTAATAACTCAGTGCCATCTTAATGCCGTCAAACTAAAATATAGTTAAGTTGTGTCACTTTAGTCTATTTTAGAATGGGAAATCGTCGGTTGACAGGAATAATCAAAATTTTGGTAATTTTAAGTCTAGTTGGTGCCGAT
Source organism: Xanthia icteritia (assembly GCA_949128155.2). Classification (NCBI taxonomy): domain Eukaryota; kingdom Metazoa; phylum Arthropoda; class Insecta; order Lepidoptera; family Noctuidae; genus Xanthia; species Xanthia icteritia. Next base: position 21,656,924 of record OX421942.2, on the reverse strand, counting down.
TTCCTTGTCACAAATACCTCTAGTATTTGTGACAAGGAAATCGACACCATTGAATGAATGAAACGGAATCTCAAGCCGATGTTGCTATCATAAAAATCATTTGTTTTTAATAACTTGCAACATCGGTCTCTTGTGGCGAGATATAGAAGTGTCAAAATGCCTTTTTCGAGTTTACTCGTCGTTTTCGGTCATGTTAGGGATTAGAATGACGTCAGAATCGTAGACAAATTTCGACAAAACGAGAAAACGAGCGTTCTCGCGCTTGTCATGTTAGCCCTGCAGGACCTAAAGAGATACAATAAAAATATTTCGTAAAATAGGGGTAAAAATGCATATGTAGATGACAATTGCAAAATAATTTCATATAAAGACTCATATCGAACGTAAATCTGCACAGAAATTTAAATAATCTCTATCGATGAAAGTTTGCATCATAAGGACTCCAATGATCCTAAAAAATCTAGTGCCGTGCAAATACAATAGCAACGGCAGTATCAGAAACCGTAAGAAAATCTGTAAGTTGTCGTCTCATATCGGCCGTAAATCTGCTGAGGGGCCTTATTATGAAATATTAATGCCATCACTATTCCACTGCGAAAAAAGGATGGTGCTAGCGGCCTTGTATAGCTTCGTCTCTCACTCACACTGGAATAATGGTGGCATTAATACGGCCCCTGAACTGAAAAATATCACAATCAATGAATGCTTGTATCATTAGGAATGCAATAAACATATTTTTTTTGTAATTTGTTGTAAATATTAAAATAACATCGTTTAAGAATCTTGTTACTATTTAACCACACGTTTTCACGAAACTGCGGCGCGGGCTCGAGCTGCGAATAACTAATTTTTTTAAATAGCCTCTTCGTGCAACCTATACAGCGCAGAGGTCATTTACCGAGGTCACCGACTGCATCAATGAAATCAAAACGAATAACGTACAAAGAGTAGGCGAATTTTTTATCCTTTATTATTTACCTTGTTTGAAAATTAAAATTTTTCCATTTACGATTTTTTTTATCTTATTATATTTTTTATGATTACTGGCTACTAGCCTTACCGTGTGTTAAATTAATGTAGCCATTGTAGCGGCACGTTATATTCAAAAAAAGCATTTATTTTATGTCTGTCCTGTGTACCTTTTTACTCCTTAACGGCTGTATGGATTTGGATGAAAAGCATACCGGAAAGGCCATGACCCAGGTTAGGACATACTTATTATCCCGGTAGTTACCACGTCCCACGTGATCGTACATTCGAGAATATCCGACATCCACGCTGGCGAAGCCGCGAGCAGAAGCTAGTATAAATTATATAATTTATCATTGTACAAATAAGAGCCCAAACAACAATTACAGCGTGCGTTATTACATGTGTTATTACGGTAATCTGTGATAAAATGAGCAGGGAGTGTACAACCTGTGTGGCTCTAGTGCTAGGTTCCAATGACACAAGGCCTCTAGAGCAAAGTACAGACGGAGGACCTTCAATACCAGGGGCGCAAGGGTGAGGGTTTTAGGCTTCCTGGACCCTTGGGACGACAAGACAATCAGTAATCATGTACGTACAGTCAACTATATACTTCCATAGAAACAGCTTGCCTTATAAGCTGCACCTAACAATTTTATTTGAAGATTTTAATGAAGTGAGGATGACTGTTCCTGGGCACGCCACTATTGCGGCGATAAGTCCCCTCTTTGAGGAGTGGCTAGAGAGGCGCCACGGCGTCCTCACCTTCCGCCTGACGCAGGTCCTCACCGGACATGGTTGTTTCGGGAGGTTCCTGTTTCGTATCAGGCGGGAGGAAACGCCCGGGTGTCATCACTGCGTGGATCGCCCGGAGGACACGGTTGAGCATACGTTGGAGGTCTGTCCGGCTTGGGCAGAGCATCGCCGTGTCCTCGTGGAGGCGATCGGCGGCGGGGATCTCTCGCGTCCGGCCCTAGTCCAGGCCATGGTACGGAGCGAGAGGGCATGGGAGGCCGTCACCTCCTTCTGCGAAGCAGTAATGCTCGCGAAGGAGGAGGCAGAACGCGTGAGGGAGAGGCAAATTTCGCGCCCTCACGCCCCTAGCCGCCGCAGGAGACGCCCTGGGCGTCGGGAATCGCAGGCCGATTCCCGGCCACCGTAGGCGCGGGTTTGCGGACGGTGAGCAATGGGTAGCTCGCCGTCCGATAAGGACCAGGCCCGGGTCGACGGCGCGTTGTATTCCACGCGCGCCTCAAAGAGATGTCAGCACAACGGAAGGGGTCCGATAGGACCGATGCCTGCCGGGGTTGCGGGAAAGTCCGAAAGGGATACCGTGGCCCCTGGCAACGTAAAGGCAACGGAAGGAACACGGGTGGGTTTTAGTCAGTAAGAGTCTGACACGCCCTCCCGCTCCACCCAGAGCGGGAGAAGTTATTTGATAATTTCCCACCCAAAAAAAAAAAAAAAAAAAACGATAAATTACAACACATTTATTTCTAAACTATAATAAAAATATGTTGTAATTGGTTGATTACTTTCCGAAAAACAGCGCGGTGATATTTATGGATTTTTATGAAAAAACAAAACATTGTAGCTATCTCAAATTCAGTCGCACAAAACCCATTTTTTTGCAGAGATTACACATAAGTACTTAAAACCTACCAAATTTTCAAAAATATCCGTCGGCTAGTTTTCGAGTTCTAAGGTGGCTCCTCAATTCAGACGTCTGAATTGAGGAGCCACCTTAAACGATAAATTCTAGGATCAGAACTACAAAATCTATTATTTTACTACTGAATATTGGTAATACCCGCGTTTAAATATGAGACATGGCTCCTCAATCCATACGGACACAATGGGTGTAGGTAACTTCTGGTAAAAACGATTAAAGAAGTTTAGCTTATTTTCTAGTTTTGCTTATACCTTATCTAGAAAGAAAGAAAAATAGTATAGTTAGTAGTAGCACCAGTAGTGCTATTCTGTAACCATCTCACCGTGAAAACTTAGGTGAAGTGAGCAGCAGGTGGTATGACAGCTTAACTTCAAGCTCACTTCACCTAAGTTTTCACCGTGAGATTATTACAGAATAGACCGGCTGTTTTAGTAGTGTTTATTTAAAATGCTTTTATTAAAATGATTTTTAATTACAGTTTATGTAGGTAATTTACTTTAGATCTAGCAGAGATCGTTAAATGGGATTCCCCGAAGGGTTAGAAAGAGGTGTACCTAGAACTGCTGTACACCCACATTCAACCAGTAAGTTTAGGTCCCATGTAATGGGGGGCGAGCCTATTGCCATCAACCGGGCACAAATACAAACTCCGAGCTGCTACTGAGCAATTACAGACGGAAAAACCCAATAAAACTTTGCCCGACCCGAGAATCGAACGCATGACCTCATGCTCAGCAGTGGTACCGCTTGCGACCACTACACCAACGAGGCAATCGAAATATTTTGGTAGGTAAATCTAAGAATTTATTTGTAGTGTTGAATTGGTATAGACTTAAAATGTAAATTATAACCTGAATGACGTGAATTTAGAGATTGAAGAAAACGTTAATAAAAATATTTACATTTACATGCGATATAAGTATCGAAATAAAAAAGATCCGCTAAACAGATAAATACATTGTTTTTGCCAGCGTACCGTGGGATATATAGATATAAATCATCAATTAAATTAGCCTTCTTCTTTCTATTTTTTTAAATAATAAAATAGTAACGAAGAATTTTTGTAGGTTTGTTTGTCTGTTGGTCTGGATGTTTGTTCCGAATTGGCTCAAAAACGACTGAACGGATTTGGATAAAATTTTGCACATGGATGTTTTATCCGGGTAGTACGTTCCCGTAGGATATGTTCCGACATCCACGCCACCCTGCAATCCAACTGATGGTAACAAACGGTAATCGACGGTTTTGGACTTCTGCTATGTCTGAGGCATCGCAGTTGGCAGTGGCAGCTGTATTCAGTGTTATCTGGTGTGCTAGTGTGCAATTATACGTACAACAGTAACCCTTCAAAGCGGAACACAGCAACGCTGCTGGGCGATAGAAATATGATATGGTGGTAATAGTTCCCCGGACGAACTAACTCCGACATATTATGGTTTTTTATTTTAATACATGTCCTAGTCATGACGTGCGACTCCGGCTATACGAAAACAGCAAAAAAAATTACTGCGATGTCTTGTTTATACCTTTTTAATTGGCGTTTTTGTCGTAGTTTTGTTTTAGTTTTTGACTTTATTTTTTTAATGCATTGTAGCTATTGAATAAATGACCATACATCTGCCAAGCTTCAATAGAACAGCTGGTCGGTCACGCAAGCCTGCGACGTGCCGGTTGAGCTAAGGGCGAAACCAAACATAATGGGATTTCACGGCAGGCTCTAAAAAACGTGACGGGATGAACGAATATTCCCCGTTTTCAATAACACTAGGCGAGACATGAATGATAGCCAAAATAAAACTGCGCTGTTAGATTTTAAATTGTCAGCGTTGAGCTGCACGTGGAAAATCCAACATCTTGATTTTATTTTCGCAGTCATTTAGGTGACGTCTGTACCTATTAGTGAAAATGGAGAAGTCTATCTATCTGGAGAAAACTAAAGGCTAGCTGACAGGGAGGTGGCAGTAGAAACAGGCAAGTGCGAGGAGGGAAGGGAGGCTTTTGCTCTGCAGTGTGTCGATACAAGCAACCAAAAAACAACACCTCTCTAACTCTAACTTTTAGTTATTGCAATTACTTAAACCATGTATTATATATTTAACACAGGCACTTTTGAATTGTAAGAGGAAGAATTTTTCTTTTTAATTTGTTTTTATTTTATTTTTTGGATTGTTTATAGACAAAACGCCACAACACAAGGCATTTTCTGGCAGCCCGTTGTTCTGACGACTGTAAGAAATGGAATGTCGGAATAACCTGAAGAAACATTTTCCTACAGAACATTCCGAAATTCCATTTCAATTCTCAGAAGTCAGAACCAGAGCAAATATCATGTTCTCAAAAGAGTCGGTTATCAATAATTAGTGAAATCAATTTTAAGACATACCTATTAAGATTTATGTGTAGGTATATGTACATTCATAAATAAATCTTATAAAACCGGTTCGTAAAGATTTAGACGTATGGTGGCGACATGAAAATAAAGATGACACTGCACTCACCGTCTAATTTTATTAACACATTCAGGGACGAGACACAATAGAAGTTTTATTGGTATAGCACCTATGGGTGTTTAGTGTCCCTCAAAGTCTTAAAACAACGTATAAAAAGGTGGCTTTATACAATTATTATTTTCACGTAGCACTCACAAACTCATGTCACAAGACTGACCACACTACCTGAACTAAGTCAGTGGGAACAGCAGCTTAGTCTTATATTATAGAGAAGTATTTTATACTAGCCTTTGCTCGCGGCCTCGCCCGCGTGGAGCTCGGAAATTATCCACCTTCTTCTTCTTCTCGAGTGGTTAGTGACTAACCTGGTGTCAGAGTTTTAAAGCCGCCCATGGGCCTCTGACTTGGCTTCACATGCCGTCGAGAAATATCCCTCAGGTATGCCGGTTTCCTCACGATGCATGTAATTATCCACCGGGAACGTACTACAGGGATAAAAAGTATCTTATGTCCTAAACCATCTATCTAATTACGCAAAAATATGTTCATAAACGATTACGACTAATCTGTTTCATTTTGACAGTTCAACAACATTCATTGCGTTATTTACGTTGTTGAGCAGATTTTTTTTCGAACTTATGAAGCTATGGATTAACAATCTGTTCAAAACGATTCAGATTCTGATTGATCGTATATTACGCAATTAGGGTAGGTACTGGTCATGTTCTACTAGTGTGCTAAATCTCATCGAAATCCGTGCCCCCAAGGAGAGAGTAGCTGAATTTATATTATTATGTAAGTTGGTAAGAAAATCATTCTTTTATCTTTGATTTTTTCTTCAGAATAAAATTCTGTTAAATTATTACAAAATAATATTAAGCAGTAACTTGGACTGGACGTGGGATAACTACCGGGATAAAGAAGTATCCTATGTCCTAACCCGGGTCATGGCCTATTCGTTGTGCCTTTTATCCAAATCAATTCAACCATTAAGGAGTAAAAGGTAACATACAGACATATAATAAATGAAATTAATCTTTTTTTTATACAAATGTTATACAGGTATTTATGATTCCAAATGTCTAACTTAAAAATAAAAATAATTAATTTTAGTTTGAAATACTTTAGCGCCACCATTGATCACTGTTCATGTTTTTTTATTTTTATAAAATTGTCTATGATCTAATTTATTGAAGGGGATGATATGAAGATTCCAATGACGTAGTATCGGCGCACGCTGTTTTGAAAATAATTGCGAGTGGTAGGTACGCCATCGCCAGTTCGAAAACGCATTTAATCGAAAACCGCTATAACGAATGATGTTATCGTGAACACGCTGATGCGAAAACCTTTTTGAATGGTACGCTAGTATCGAAATCCACTGTTGCGGTAATTTGTCTAGGAATTGAACTCACGAACAAGTGATTACCAAAAACTCCCTACGCTACGATAATAAAACTATATACTTACCTATTATTCGACTATAATGTAAACTAGCGTATCATTCAAAAAGGTTTTCGCATCAGCGTGTTCATTAAATGCGAACAGAGACACACTCGGTGAGAGAGACACTCCCCAATATCTAGGACGTGTATTCAATACAACGAACTCAACTCAAAACTACCTGATTTGATGTGGTTTTTGGTTCCCTGCCGAAATTCAAAACACTCTTGCGCAGTCATTTAAACAGACATTGAAAATGTTCAAAGTAGATAATATTTGTGTCAGTGAACAAAAAAAAATCTTTAAGACTTACCGAATTCAAAGCAGTTTTGTTTTATTTTTTAATTCATATTTTTTAAATCCTACGTAATAAAGGGTTTTCCAATAAGAGGTATTATTTTGAATAGCCCGCTATTTCGGTTGATGTCACTCTTGAAGCTGTAATTTTTTGAAATTTGACAAATAGAAACTACGCTATTAATAAAAATAGAACGATACACGCTTCAACAACGCATTGAAATGATTAAAATTCACTATAAAAATGGTGAAAATTTGGCAGAGACGGTTCGTAAAACTCGAACATTTTTGGGTCGTCGTGAAGCACCTTGTCGGACCGCAATACAGAAATTGGTGGGAAAATTCGAGCTGTTGGGACAACTTAGTGATGTGAAGAATAAAACCCGTTCACGTCGCTCAAGAAAAGCCGAGAATATTGCTGCTGTAGCCGAAAGTGTTGAAGAAAACCCAGGTTTGTCCATTCCTCGTCGTTCTTTGGAATTAGGCATTTCACAAACGTCATTACACCGTATTTTGCATAAAGATTTGGGTCTTAAGGCTTATAAAGTTCAGTTAACACAAGAACTCAAGCCGGCCGATCATCAACAACGTCGTGTCTTTGCTGATTGGCTCGTTGAAATGCATGAAAATGATCCGGAATTCCATCGAAAAATCATCTTGAGTGATGAGGCCCATTTCCACCTCGGTGGCTTCGTCAACAAGCAAAATTGTCGCATCTGGGGCTCGGAAAACCCAAGAGTTATTGTTGAAAAGCCTCTCTATCCTCAACGTGTGACTGTTTGGTGCGGTTTATGGTCCGGCGGAGTCATTGCACCTTACTTTTTCGCTAAAATGAGGCTGGAGCAACAGTTACGGTGAATGGATTGCGCTATCGAGAGATGATTAATGATTTTTTATGGACGGAATTGGATGGTATTGATCTGGACAACGTTTAATTTTAACAAGACGGCGCTACGTGCCACACAAGCAACGAAACCATTGATCTTTTACGGGAAAAGTTTCCGGACCGTGTTATCTCTCGAAGAGGTGATCACAATTGGCCACCGAGATCTTGTGATTTAACACCTTGCGACTTCTTCCTTTGGGGCCACGTGAAAGAGAAGGTCTACGCCAACAGCCCAGCGTCGAAGATGCTCTAAGATGGAATTCGTGAGGCTATCGAGGACATAGGGCAGCCACTTTGCGATTTGGTTATGGAAAATTTCATGAAAAGGATATGGTCCTGTAAGCGTGGTCGTGGTGGTCATTTGCCTGATGTTATTTTCCACTATTAACGGAATACCTTCCTCTTTATAATGAAATAAACATCCGATCATTTATATAAAAAAATGGCATTTTTCTTTGAATATCAAAATAACACCTCTTATTGGAAAACCCTGTATTATAAATGCGCATGTGAGTTTGTTTGTCACACTTTCACGCTAAAATGGCTGAACGGATTTGGATCAAATTTGGCACATGGGTAGACCTGGGTTAGGACATAATTATAAGCTACATTTTATCCTGGATTGCAGACGGAGTCGCGGACAACAGCTAGTTTTATATAAGTTTAGAAGATATTGCTTTAATTAAAATTAAGTAATTTCAATATTACATGTAAATAAAATAGTCGCCCCTTGGGAGGTGATTTTATAAAAACGCTGGAACACGTAATTCTTTATTTCTTACCATAAGCCAGAAGCCCATGGACTTCAAAACTCGGACACCAGGTTAGTCACTAAACACAAGAAAAGAAGACGACTATAAGCATAATTTTCAATTTCCATAAACCTAACTTAAGAAATGCTCAATTACATTCACGCTTTCATCCGATCCCCTATATCGGCCCGTTTAGGATTAAAGCAACCAAACCAAAGAAAAATACAAATTTTGAGTTTTAAACGCCAAAGGTCTTCCGGCAAAGTTGAATAGTTTTTGGAATAATACTCCTAATGATTCTATCATTAAAATTTGCAATTGTATAGCAACAGGATGTAACGATTCTATACTCGACGCCGAGAGTGTACCACGATATCAAATGATACGATGTGACCAGAGGGCGGACGCGCGGACGGGTGCAAGCAAGGAGGTGCGTTTCTCGTGGCCACACACGGGTTCGAGCTTCGACGAGTGAATACACCGGGTGACGTCAACTTGGATAACTGCTCATTTGAACTAGTTTGTGCAGCCGTAGATGTAAAATGTAGATCTTAGTTTTTATGTTGCGTTGTTTATATACTACCAAAAAAATATATATCCACATAGTCCTCACATTCGCAATAATTAAAATAATATAATAATGTAATTTTGTATATAATTTTCAACAATGTCAATGTGCATATAAAACTGGTATATTTTAGTGATTTTACATAATAATTAAAATGTCAAGTTTTATGGTTTTATCACAAGGCATAGCAGAGCGATCAGCTCAATCCCAAGCTTTTTTTATCTTCTAAATAATCTGAAATTGTATTGTATTGTATTTTTTTTAAAGTTTGGTTTTAATACAGCTATTAAATCGTTTAATGAGTAAGTTTCGAATGTCAATGGGAAAATTGTTGTAAAAGCGTATACATTGACCCATGAACGAGTTGCCTACTCTGTGGAGACGAGCGCGGTGTACAGCGAGGTTGTGTTAATTCCTGGTGGTAAATAAGGAAATGTCCGATATTCATTTAGTTTAACTAAATTAATATCGGACATTTTCTTTAAATGTGATATCTTTTTGTGTACATACAATAGGTTTTCAAAAATATATTGTGAGGTTAGGAATATATGCTCAGAATATTTATTTCTTTGAATTTTTTTCTCTTGGACCTAGGTTGTAAATGGCGCGAACAGCCCTTTTCTCTACAGAAAAAGGCTGTTCGCGCCATTTACAACCTCTCAATTATCTCATTTATCTTTGGTCTACACCAAAGATAGTATTAATGTTCGCATAGGTTCCCTAGAGAAGAATCCAATATGACATAAGACTATAAAAATAACTAAAATTAACAATTCAGGCTGTATCTACGTCAGTTATCTGTCTAATTTTTTTAACAGCATAGGCGGCCGCACATAGCCTTCCTGAGAATTTTTCTATGTGTGGGCCCCATTGTAATTTACCGTCAATAGTGATTCTAAGAAAAACTGTCGACTCAACAGGGTCCAACTCTATTCCATTAACTTGAACATTGGTAGATAGCTGCCTGACATTTGGCGTTGAAACTGTAAACTCGGCAGTTTTTCTGGGTATAACAGTAGATGCCAAACTTCCGTGGGGCCAACATATATCGAGCCTAGCGGGAAGGCTCAATTCGGCCGCCTACGCCGTCAGGAAAGTAAATACACTGACGTTGATATAGCTCGGTTCGGTCGGTCTATTTTAGTTATTTTCATAGCGTTATGTCCTACGGTATTCTGCTGTGGGGCAAAGCTGCTGATATTCAAAATATATTTGTCCTTCAAAAACGAGCTGTTCGAGCCATTTACCAGCTAGGTGCCAGAGTTTCTCTGAGAGATTTTTTCAAAGATATCGATATCCTCGTGGCATCACAATTCATTTTCGCCAACATCTTATATATAAGGTAAAATATACACTTATATACGAAAGACAGAGATATTCACTATGTTAACACTAGAAATAAGTACAAACTACTTGCTCCCTTTCACCGGCTTCATAAAGTTCATAACTCATTTGTTAGGCTTGGTATAACCTTTTATAACAAGTTACCTTCTTCTTTGCTAGATTTGCCTTTTAATGCATTCAAAACTAAAGTAAAATCCAACCTCTGTTCAAAGGCATACTATTCTATCAACGACTACTTAAATGATAAGAATAGTTGGTCGCTGTGATTAACTCAAGACAATGTTTAAATGTTCTTTCTCCAGTATTAGCTTACCTACTGACAGGTTATATGGGTTTATTTAATTGTTTATAATTTTACTTTATAAATCAATTTATTTTTATTTTATTTTAATTTATTGTTGACATAATCTACTCATCAATGTTTTTTATATAAGTTGTATTGCAATATGTATGTGGTTAGCTAGCGACCTCGACAATTATTTATTTTACCTCGATGGTCTTAGTTTATCAATTATAATATAACTTCTAGTTACATCTATGAGTAAGCGGGCACGCCGTTTATGCCTGGAGGCTTTTATTTAGATATTGTTTTCGTTTAGTTATTTTTATTTCTGCCTGAGTATAGTTCTCGATGTTTTTGGTTGGTATATTGGCGTGTGCTAGCTGTCGTATGGCTATTAATTTATAATTTAAATAATGTTTTGTGTTGCGTAATGTAAATTATTTTGCACATTATTATATAGAATCATTTTTTTCTAACTGATTAGATAGCTGTGCTACTGGGGAGTATGTTGCGCCACTTCTTCCCAGCTAAAGCACTAGGAAGTGGTGAAGCACAAAAAGTAACAAAAAGTGACCTATAAATAAAATAATTTTAATTTGGACAACTAAGAGATCCATAAATTGTTAGTAACAGGTTTGCGCTTAAAACACTATTGTTAGTAACTTCAACTAATGACGAATTAATGAGAAGACCATCCATCACAACGAGAAATGAAAATTAGGGTATAAGTCTTCTCACAAATTGCCTTATTATGGCTGAGGAAGTATCTGCAGCCACAGTCTTCATGATGCTATTGTGACTGCCTCTTCCCCCTTCTTCTCTATCTCCTGGCCATAGTAGTAGTAAAAGGTAACATACAGACAGAGTTACTTTTTAATTTATAATAAGTATTAGTTTTGATTATTCAAGAGTTGTATGCATTTTATATCTACACTAGCTTGTGCCCGCAACTTCACCTGTGCGGGGGTCGGCAGATAATCCCACGGAAACGTAGGCACTACCGGGACAAAAAGTATGATAATTTATGTCCTAACCTAGGTCGTGTTCTAATTGTTTGCCCATCGATATCCTTTCACCCGTTAAGGCACGATAAGGTAACAGATAGACAGAGTAACTTTCGCATTTTATAATAATAATGTTAAAGGAACCTCGTGAAAGCCGAAAAAAAGATCAACAAATCAGGTATCTTGGCTCGCGAGGTTATCGACATGTGGGACGTAGGCTCAGCGATCATTGTACCGATAGTCTCCACCAACACCTAAGGAGGCTCTCGTTGGGCAGCCGGATTAAGGGCTTGATTCAGATAGCGGTAATTCTGGACACGGCTCGCATTGTTACAAGGTATCCTCTCTCTGGAGCCCTGATCATTAGTAGCTTGGACCCTGTTCCCGATACCGGTGGGCTACACTTTTCATATTTTTTTTATGTTTTTATAATCTAATTATAGTTATGTATTTAGTTAAATAAAGGATATTAATATAATAATTTTAGTGTGGATACCTACCTAGCTACATTATACCTAGAGGTAAGTGTGTGGGGGTGTGTGTGTGTATGTATGTATAGGTATGTTACATTGTTTAGTTTTATAACAATTTTGGCTCAGGAAAATGTACGAAAATAAAGTGGGTAATTAAAAATTCTACATTTGACGTGCAAAAGTGCCTTATAAGGGCCTATTTGAAATAAAAGATTTGACTTTGACTACATTATTAAATTATTTTGAAAAATGTTGAAAACACTAGGTGCGGATATTGTGACAAGAAATTGCGAAAATTGGGATCACCATGTACAATATATTCATAAAAACGTTCCATATGATATAAGGGAGGTAACAAGTACTACATGTTAAAAGAAAAATCCAAAATGAGGGTAATGATTTATTATTTACAATTAACACAATTTAATTTCTACATATTTTCCTAATTTTTATCACTTATTGAGGCTACTCAGCGCAACACCTACACCTTTAATAATCGACTAAGCTAAAGATGATAAAAATCAATCCTTCAGGGTATGTATTTTAGATTGCCACATTTATCATTCTAGGCGACAAAATAAATTTTAATTTAACCGCAATTTATTAGCTTCAGAGTTCCAAACTAAAGCTATGATTTCCTAGAAAAGCTGTGGCCGCACTTGACGGCCGCAGTGACGGCTGTCGTGAAAATGATGACAGCGGCAAAGATTTAAATCGTTAGATTCGCCCTACCGCGTCAAAAGATAGTCGCATTTCTATTTCGTTTTGACACACAATGACGTAGAGATTACAATTGTTTGTCATGGAAACGCTATTTAATCATGTGTGAGCTCACTCTTCTCAGTATGGACACTTTTTCTTGTGACTGAGTACGGTGAGGGCACATCTAGCGATTTAAATCTTTGGGAGGCGGGGCTTGCTTTACGATGTCATCAACGCTCTCTAGGAAAACACACCATCTGATAATCAACGATTCAGTGACGTTATTCGCCGGTAAATTGCGGACGCTACGTGAGCGGTCACCGCTCCTCAAGGAAAGTTTTAAGAAACCAAAGCTTTAGAAACACCCACGAGGCTTTTGAGCCGATTTGATTTGGGTCTTGTAGAAAGAAATGTTCCTTAGAAGAAGCTTTTTCGATATTGGTTTCTATTTTAGCGCAGAAATTGTCTAACATCACTATATTGTCGTCCACAAAATCTATGGAAAGACGTGCACGCTTTAACGTTATCGTTGACGGACATTTAAAAGCGTCTTCATATATTTTCATACATTTTACTTCCCTGTGCTATCGTGATGCCGCGGACGTCCACGATAATAACGTCACGTTAGAAATTATAAAAAATACCAATATACATCATGACTCATGACTCTATTACCTACCTATCACCGACATTATGTCATTAGTTAAAAACATTAATTAAAAACAGTTACAGTTTCTCTCTGGTAAGAATCGAGCACTAAATATTATAGATAGGTACAGTCGACCGCGTTTTCATAGTAATAATTTGGCATTGGCAGCGCCTTTGTGTCATGTCTGTTAGGTTTCCGTATAATTCAACAAATATAACTATTGACATGCGGTTAACTGTTCTGTCAGCGTACCACTGCATGCCTACATTATTCTTATTCTTGCTGTACATTAATGACCTTCCCGGACACAAACCATCCTATGGTACTATTTGCTGATGACAGCACAGTTGTAATTAAATGCGACGATCCTATGACTTATGAAAATGAAATAAATACAATTATATCATGGTTTGACAAAAATAATCTTATTATAAATTTAGAGAAGACTAAAATGATGCATTTTCACCAGAGAATTCCGAGTAAGTAACCTGACATTAGTTATTTAGGGACTCAGATAGAGTCAACTACTGTCACCAAATCCTTGGTATCATAATAGATAAAAATTTGACCTGGAGATCCCAGACAGACGATATTTGTAAAAAAATGAGTAAATTCGCATATGTTCTTTATAGACTGTCAAAGACTGTCAGCCTAGAATCGGTATTAACGGCATATCACGGTTATATTGCATCACCACTTAGGTATGGCATAATGTATTGGGGTAACTCAGTCGATAGAGAATTCGTATTTAGAGCTCAAAAAAAATGTATCAGATCTATGTGTGGCCTAAATAGCACCGACAGTTGTCAACCGTTCTTTAAAAGCCTAAATATTCTTACCCTTCCATCATTATACATCTACAAAACTAATATATTTGTCAAAACACACATGTCGCAATATAAAATAGCTTCCAAAAGCTACTATAGAAAGTTACGCGACAAAAATAAGTTAGAGCTCGCAATAACACATAGCAGAACAGCCTTAATGAATAAAAGTACTTTCTGTATGGCCACAAAAATATTTAACAAGCTGCCTGAGAAATTAAAATCATTGAATCTGGACAAATTCAAATGTGTACTATGAAAGTTTTAATCGATAAATGTTACTACTCAATAAAGGACTATTTGGATGACAGTTCTATAATCCCTCCTTCAGATAATAATCATTATATTTGACATTACACTTTAAGTTTTACTGTTGACATTCTGGATTATATTCAATTTATATTCTATTGTTTTTGTACTTGCTTATATTTTATTGATTACATTCTAAAAATATTTAATTGATTTACTACCTATTTTGACATTTGTATTAAACTACTATTTCATTTTTTTGACATTTCTGTTTTATCTTAAATTTTTATTGTTGACATCTTTGAAATATTTAATTAATTTGGTATTTGTTTTGACATTGTATTTATTATTTGAAACTTAATTAATTGTCAGGGGAATATTATATTGTTTTACCCAACACTCTAGCTCATTTTATAATTTTCATTTGATATTGTTAATGAAATAACTGAAATTAATATTAATATTTGTACGCCTAATGGCAAAGCATAGAGAACTTATAAAAATGTAACATCTCACACACCTGTGTATCTGTAACCTAGGTTTACAAATAAATGCTCTGAACTCTGAACTCTGAATATCAACCTACTTATTTGCAAATGAGTTAAAAAAAAAACTCATATTATGTATATCACACTGTGTATTTACCTTATTGACATGACAAATTAATTCCACTTTACAACGCTACATTGGCGCTCCCTTACCGGGAGCATTCTCCTGTAATGTAGTAACAGTGGTGAGTGGGAGCCCCCGTGATACAAATTTTAACATGAATGCGAATCTTATCGAATCTTGGATTGTTACATTAGAGGCGAATGCTCCGGCGAAGGGCGCCTTAAGGTTCTTTTGGCGTGTGGCCTAAATCGGAACTAACGCTGCCATCTTGTTTTTTCAATACAATTTCTGTAAAAAAATGTAAATACCAATACCAACAACGCCCCCTGTTGATATCATTCAGACGCCAATAGAACCTTGTAGCAGTATAAAAACAGTAATTTTTTCACTAACAGTTTCCGAACACTTCAACAGATGGCCCTGATTTAGACTATCTGTTCATAAGCGGTTGAGTGCTTAGTATTTCTTTCACTTTTATCTTCTTACTATGAAAATTGAAGTCTTTTCTTCTCGTACAGATCCAGTGGCAGTAGAGGAGTCTTGCTGAATATGCCAGAAGGAGAAGACCAGCAACCACGAGGACTAGTTGTACACTCAGGAGGATGTAGGGAGCGTAGACGTGGATCATCCTTAGGCCATATATTTGATCATCTTGCATTCTTGGTTGTACCTGGAAAAGGGAAAGATTATCGTAGTGACATTTTTAGCGCTAGAACTAATAGACGCTAAACATATCACTTGCTCTGCAGAGCATGAATGAGGCACAGATAAAGAAAATGCGCAGAAGTGGTCTCAATATCCACCACTGTAAAATCAAAAACCATAACAAAAACTACAAAAAATTAAAAAAAATCGGCCAAGTGCGAGTCCAACTCGCGCTCGAAGGAGTCCGTATTGAACTAGTATGTTAATAGTTTAGGTATCTACGTAAAAAATACTCTTATTTAATACATAAACTACTACACACTACTTACTACTACTACTCACTACTACTTTTTTTTTTTCAGTGACATAAGTCTTTTTAATGGTGGACACTCTAACATTTTTGTCCAATGAAGAGCGACTATGGCTGCTAAAATGAGAATCCTTAACATACCGACAAAGAAATTAATTGTTTCTTAAATTGGCACATACGCGAATTTGCCGTGTTATAGCCATTTTGCCGTGTTATACAACTGTCAAACAATTACAGTTTCGATTTAAGTATACGGACAGTCTGCGGTTTCAACCTATTGGTTTACTTTTTCTAGCTGGCCATTAATATTTTATTCCTAATTTTAATCATTTTCATTTTTGATTGAAGCCGTAAACAGAGCTGTCAATTTTCTACAAAAATCTTCATTCGCTGAAAAATATGAATTGAATCTAGTCGATTTTATAAATTTTGGACTTTCAATTTTAAACTGTAACAGGTAAGATTATCTCCGAATTTGGTATGTATTCTCCCTTATTTGCTCTCTCAACGGAAAGCTATAGCATTTTCTCTGGTGTAATACCCTATATCATTTGTCGTAGGTGTACAACAAAGTCAAATCATTTATGTCAAAATTTACAAAAAAAAAAAAAAACTAGTCGCCCCTTCCAAAATGTAGTTTTCGCATGGAGAAGAATGGGCAAGAAACTTCACCGTTACTCTTTTAAAATGTTTTACAATATTTTGTATAGGTATATTAGTTATATAATTATATGTGAAGACGCCTGATGCACCTAGAATAAAATTACTATACCACAATAGGAAAAAAGAATTACTATTAGCACTGGACTAATTCACCAAGCTTGGCATTTTTACCAGCAGTATAGAGTCCTTGGAGTTCGAGACCGGCAAGTCCGTTTTGGTGCGCGACACATGACCGTCGTATTACCTGCGATTCCGTCGAGGCGAGCAACGCTTTGAGGTTGTAGTTCACCAGGATCGACTTATTATTTAAACCATTACACTTAACGATTATAGTTATTAGTACTATCAGGGTTAACATTTTAATATCTTTATAAAATATATTCATTTGAAAGTTTACGTAATTTTGTGGTCGCGATCCTAAACCGAACCGAAACCTTTTTAATAATAAAATTATTATTAAAGTGGTAAATTTTTATTTTTATTTCGCTACAACCAATTCGCTTAACAATTAATTTCCCTGACTTCACAATTTGATAGCGGACCAGACACTATCAGTAATAATGACATTAATATTACTGTCATTCCTTAAAATATTAACGTAAAACTATTAAAATATTTATTACATCAACATTGATCCCCATTTGACTGTCAAATATTTATTACATCATCTTTGATCCCCATTTGATTGTCATTCAAGGGATTGACGATATAATGGGAGGCATAATATGTTAATTACTGTTGTTGAAATGAAGCAAGAACAGACATGACTTCGAATGAGGATAAATGTGAAGTACAAGACACTCACAATTTTAAAGTAGCCGACTGGCACGAACATATCAGAGAAACTGCTGATCTTGGAGTTGAAGTTCACGTCGTGCACCATCACGTTCATTTGCACGGAGAACTTCGTCGTCATTACCAAGCCGATTATCTGGAAGAAGCAAATTAATACAGAATCATAATATTATGAGCGACTCCAACACTAGAAAGATTTGAATACTACAGGTATTCAAATGTTTAAGATTCAAAAAGTTTAAATAAAAACTAATTTGTGAGTGAACATTTTAATATAGGTACATATGCTTTTTAAACCTTGGCAGTAACGGGATCAAATAGATTTTTCTGTCTAACAAACATGAGGTCAGTTAATCTTTATGAAAAGAGTAAGAAAACTGATTCAATATAGGGGATTCCAACACTAATGTCTTAACCCTTATCCTCATTAGTTCGATGCTGGAGAAGATAGCCTTTTTGGCTATCTTCTACTTATAAAGTTTTAATATTACTTACAGGTTCTATGATGAAGTCACTGCCATGCTGCTCCTCATTAGGAGTCATACCCTCGATGCGCTCGTATAACAACGGGTTCGCATCTAGGAAGTGAGCGTTTGACAAGACCACTGGCAAACCTAAAACAGTATTCGTAAAATTATTAGGAAAAAAAACCCGTAAATTGAAAGTTATTACATTAAATTGATACACCATCTTGATTATTGAAATATTTGCATTTGAGTCCTGCAATCAGGGACAAAATAGCTATAAAATCATGTGATAACCAAAAATATTATAAGGAGGCTGTACCTACTACAGCGATGCCGCCAAAAGGACTCAAAAGGCATGATGATAGATAGACATAGACTATTATGTTATTTTTATTTATTCGGGGAGAGACATATAATTGTACAGTGAGGATTCCATAATTATAAAAAAAAAGTAAAAAAGCTTTACTCAGTTCAGAACAACACGGTACAATATAAAAAAACGAGGAACGGATCACATAATTATGAGCCTTAGGTGCTAGATTTTTACAATATCCCTGGACCACACTAGGATTACCTGTGTCGTGGGGTCCAGTTTCTTCCCAAGTAAGGCAATCACATATTTATTTAGGTGAAAACAAAAGAAATAATAATTAAAAGAAAAATAATAAAAGCAATTAAGTACAAAGTAATTTTGAGGACACGGTTGAGCATACGGTGGAGGTCTGTCCGGCTTGGGCAGAGCATCGCCGTGTCCTCGTGGAGGCGATCGGCGGCGGGGATCTCTCGCGTCCGGCCCTAGTCCAGGCCATGGTACGGAGCGAGAGGGCATGGGAGGCCGTCACCTCCTTCTGCGAAGCAGTAATGCTCGCGAAGGAGGAGGCAGAACGCGTGAGGGAGAGGCAAAGTTCGCGTCCTCACGCCCCTAGCCGCCGCAGGAGACGCCCTGGGCGTCGGGAATCGCAGGCCGATTCCCGGCCACCGTAGGCGCGGGCTTGCGGACGGTGAGCAATGGGTAGCTCGCCGTCCGATAAGGACCAGGCCCGGGTCGACGGCGCGTTGTGTTCCACGCGCGCCTCAAAGAGATGTCAGCAAGTGAAGGGGTCCGATAGGACCAATGCCTGCCGGGGTTGCGGGAAAGTCCGAAAGGGATACCGTGGCCCCTGGCAATGTACAGGCAACGGAAGGAACACGGGTGGGTTTTAGTCAGTAAGAGTCTGACACGCCCTCCCGCTCCACCCAGAGCGGGAGAAGTTATTTGATAATTTCCCACCCAAAAAAAAAAAAAAAAAAAAGTACAAAGTAATTTTTAAAAAAAAGTTTGGATGACAAGAGGTTCAGGTGCTTTTAGGTGTTAGTGTGTTTGAAATGTGGGGTGTGTGTGGGGTATGTGGGGGTATAAGTGAGTGAGTACTGCGCGCGTGTTGTGTTTTATTTTTTTATTGATATGTTAGATATTACGACTGTAAGGTCTTCTGTTTGGTCATCATTTTTGGGATACAGCCATTTAAATATTGTATTTTTACAGCTGGTGTACGTTAAGTTGAGTATAGTTCTATTGTGGTAGTAGAATTTTGAATAGAGATATGACCCAAGAATGTACTCTTGACCGATCCCACTTTAACGTTCTGGATGAATGGCGGGCCAGTTCTTTAACATGCCTATGAAATCGTAGCAGAGTCTAAACAATAAAAGGAAGAGGAAGAGGCTACATTCTGAGTACAAGGCGCCAGTACAATATCGCCAAGGTTTTTTGTAGGCTATTTTTAGAATAGCTCGTTGAGCTTGTTCCAGCGCAAGCAGTTTGATTTTGTTTGCTGCTCTCCAGACTGATACACAGTAACTTAATATTGACTGGCACAAGGTATAATAAACAATATGGATGAGTTTTGGTTTTGCGATAGACTTAAATTTTTTGAATATGTGCGAGAGTTTTCTAATACGTTTCACGATTGCATCAATTTGCGCTTTCCATGTTAGATGTTTATCGATTAGTAAAAGTTAAATTAAATTAAATCTAAGGATGGTTACAGTACAATCCAATACTTTTCCAAGGATAGCAAAAAACAATTAAGGTACAGTGAAGACACAATATTATTATTAACTAAATCAAATTAAAAAAAAAACCCATAATTAAAAAGATTTAACTAGAAATTAAGATAATTAAGTAATTAGCTACATTATATTGTTTATTACTAAGACTGCTATCAGCATTAAAATTCCTTATTTTTAGGCTGTCATAACGGGATTTTTTAAATTTATGACGAGGTAAGGCAAATATGTCTATTTTTTCAAAATGGTTGTTTAATGTTTCAACTAATCGTTGGAGCGGCGCTCGCTGACCCGCATTCGTACGACATAGGGTAGTCACGAAAAGTTGGTAGACGCGCGCCTCTCGTCTCATATAGGACGTCTAAAATCAGAAGTGACTCTAAAGACTAGGTTATACATTTGGAATGCTTTGGCAGTAATTTTGTCTATATGTAAATTTAAGTGAAGTTTGGAGCCCAAGAGTATACCTAAATCAGAAATCTGAGTTTCTTTAGTGAGGAGTGCATTGCATAAAGAATAATTGAATTTAATAATGATTTTGTTTTTTGGTAAAATTGATGAATTTGCATGTTGTAACGCTTAACTGAAGTTTATTCAGTTAAGCGTTACAACATGCAAATTCATCAATTTTACCAAAAAACAAAATCATTATTAAATTCAATTATTCTTTATGCAATGCACTCCTCACTAAAGAAACTCAGATTTCTGATTTAGGTCACAGACATGTTCTGACAATCTATTCAGGTCATCTTGAAGAAGATTGCAGTCGTCAACAGTTTTGTTTGATTCGAAAACTTTTAGGTCGTCGGCGTATAACAAGAATTTACTATTGAGAAAACAGTTACCAATGTCATTGATGTAAATTATGAACAATAATGGGCCGAGGATTGACCCTTGAGGGACACCTGATGTAGCAAGGAATGCGTCTAAACAATAACCGTTACTCACGATAGTTTGGTTACGATTAATAATATAAGACTAGAACCAATGAAGTAGATTGCCTCTAATGCCGATGAATGCAATTTTATCCATTAAGATTTTATGGTCAACCCTATCAAAGGCCTTTTTAAAGTCTGTATAGACAGAATCTGTTTACATTCCTGCATCCATATTATTATTAACAAATTATCAGTAAAAGTCATTAAGTTTGTTACAGTTGATTTCTTTTTAACAAATCCATGTTGCTCGGGTATTAAATTTTGTTCGAAAAATGGGTAAATGTCGTACTGAGCAAGCCTTTCTAATACTTTGGCGAGGGTACAGAGTAAAGAAATTGGTCGCTAATTTTATTTTTTTTGTCTGGGGCCACTTTTATAGACGGGTATAATATTTGCCTTTTTCCAGATAGAGTGACAAGTGCCGTTTTGGATACATTTATTAAAAATAATGAAAACAGGTTTACACACTGTGTCAGCTGTCCATTTTAGGAAATACGGGGGTATGCCCTCTGGGCACTTTAAACGCTTGCGTACTAGAGGAATGCTGAAGGATAGACTGTGAATAGTGGTATTATTATTGTTGTTAGCGCTGGAATTGCCAGTTGGGACCAAATTAGGTCTGAGGTTTGTGGGTTCATACCCAAATTTAAAAAAGCATGAAAATAGGTTACAAATTTGTAAGGGGTCACTTGATGCTTCGTTTTTATAATGAATATGGGAAGATATACCATTCTTATCTTGACGGTTGGCTATGTACGACCAAAAGTATTTAACATTTTTGGGAATGCTGTCCTCAACGTTTTTGATGTAGCAATTAAAACAATTGTCGCTTTCCACTTTAAATCGAGCTCTATAAACAGAAAATGTTTCATAATCTGATAAGTTCCCATATGTTTTCCATTTCGACCAGCCTTTTTTCTTGTCGTTAAATATATGAATGAGCGCCTTAGAAAACGAAACAGATAAATTACTGTTTTTAGGTTTCGAAATTGGTATTATGTTTTTAATTATACCGTGTAAAGAGAGGAGAGTATAGAAGGGTGGATGATGATTGAAATGAAATGAAATAAAAATAATTGTTTATTCTGTAAATAGGATATTGGAATCACTTTTAGACGGCAATCTAAAAAAAAAAAAAAATTCTTGATGAGTTCGGCGTTTCCTATCTGACTAATCTGAGAAGAAAGGCCGAAACAAACTCAGAGGTCACAGTTTCTTTTAAGTCCAGACATAATCTTGGTCAGGCCATATGAGGACATGTAGATTAGTGTCTAAAATGGTCTTCGAGAAAAGAACCACACAGATTTGAGTGAACCTGTCCTGTCAGTGCAAGCATTTGTCAGTAATCGTGGAGCTCAACACGACGAACAATACCAAAGAAAGGACATTTGGGTAGGCTGCATAAACTACTCAAACTGCTAGACCATCATTAAAACTAAGCGAGGCAAAAAAAAAATATCCACATAGTCCTCACATTCACAAAAATTTAAATAATATAATACTTTACAAAGTAATCATGTCATTTTGTATGTTATATTCAACAATGTTAATTTTTATATTTATAATACTGGTATTATTATATATTTTGATGATTTTACTGAATAATTATAATGTCAAATTTTATGAATAATCATAATGCTTAGCAGAGCGAGCAGCTTAATCCCAAACTTTTTTATCAGAAATTTTATAGTACCCTTTTTACAAAGTTTGGTTTTAATACAGATTTTTAATCGTTTAATGGGTAAGTTTCGAATGTCGACGGGCAGTTTATTGTAAAAGCGTATACGTTGACCCATGAACGAGTTGCCTACTCTGTGGCGACGAGAGCGATGTACAGCAAGGTTTTGTTTATTCCTGGTATTTAAACTATGTATATCGGAAACCTTGTTAAAATTTGATATATTTTTGTGTACATACAATAGGTTTTCAAAAATATATTGTGACGCTACCAGTCAGAATATTTATTTCTTTGAATTCTTCTCGACGGGAATCTCTCGGACCTACATAGGTTGTAAATGGCTCGAACAGCCCTTTTCTGTAGAACATAGATAGTATTAAAGTCCGAACAGGTTCCCCACAGAAGAATTCCATTATGACATAAGACTATGAAAATAACTAATTTAAACAATTCTGTCTAATTTTTTTAACAGCATACGGCCGAACTTAGCCTTCCTGAAAAAGTTTCTATGTGTTTTCCCATTGTAATTTACCATCAATGTAGTTCCCAGAAAAACTGACGAGTCAACAGAGTCCAGCTCTATTCCATTAACTTGAATATTGGTAATTAGCTGCCTGACATTTGGCGTTGAAAATTTTATGAGTTTAGTATTTTTTCATTCAGGAGGAGATTATTTGCATAAAACCAATGCACAACTTTAGAGAGTGCATCGTTAACTTGTTCAAAGTCGACTAACTGACGTTTGATTTTTAAAATGAGGGAGGTATCATCTGCGAATAATACGATCTTGTGATTATCCCTTATGTGGTTAGGTAAGTCATTTATATAAATTAAAAACAAGAAAGGATCTAGAATTTAACCCTGCGGAACGGCCAACATTGAATTCTGTTGTTCAGATAAGAAGTCAGAAGGTCGAGAGCCCTGTCCCTCATACCATAGTGGTACAGTTTCCTGATGAGTATCATGATGTACGCAATCGAAGGCCTTGGACAAGTCGCAGAAAATGCCAAAAGCATCTTGCGACTCCTCCCAGGCCTCGAATATGCTCTTCAGTAATTCCACGCCCGCGTCTGTAGTTGAATGACCCTTTGTAAAACCAAACTGTTTCAGATGTAGTAAATGATGTGCATTCAAATGTCCAAAATTTTTTCAAAGATTTTGCTCAATATAGGTAATATCGAAATAGGCCGAAAATTCGTAGGATCAGTTGTGCTGCCAGACTTGAACAGTGGAAATACTTTGCTAAGTTTCATCCGGTCAGGAAATACTCCAGATGCAATACAAGAGTTAAAATTAATTGCTAAAAAGTGTGAAATAACATCAATTATTGAAGACATGGTTTGTACTGACAATCCTCAAAGGTCAGCAGTTTTTTTTACATCAAGATCTTTAAAAGATTCTATAATGTCTTTAGCAGTAGCAATTGTAAATTCAAAGAGTTTGTCACATTCTGTTACACATTTTTTTAGTATTGAGTAAGCAGAAGTGGAGGTCGACGATGACAGAGTTTTGGTTGTTGAAATGGGAACATTAGTGAAGAAATTTTCAAACTCAGTTGCCACCTCCACGTCTGCTTTAATATCTACATCATTGATTTTTAGATGGATGTCACGATACCGTACTTTCGTTCTTCCCGTTTCTGAATTAATCATATTCCAAGTTGTCATAATTTTATTTCCAGCAGATATTATTTTATTTTTAATGTGTATGGCTTTTACTGAGGAACAGGATCTTTTAAAAGTTTAAATGATGAGTTTACATAGTGAAGTATAAGTTCGATCCGGGTCGTTGTGATAAGGCAAACCCGGTAGTTTTTCCATTAAATTATTTTTAAATTGCCCTAAGTGACTTTTATTTCCAGGAACTTACATTTTCGGAGATATATCAAACTGAAGATCCAAATTTGGCTTATAATGAGTTTATTAGCACGTTCAAATTGTTCTACGATTTATGCTTCCCGTTCAAGGAAATCAAAATCAACACATTTAATAAACCCAAATGGCTATCAAATGGTGTTAAATTGTGCAGTAAGAAAAAAACAAAACTCTTATGGCAATTTAGATTGAATCCTAACCACGAAAATAAAAAGAAATTTGCTACTTATTCTAAATTGTATAATAAAATTATTAATCTAACACAGAAAGCACAGAATAATTACAAAATACAACAATCAAAAAATAAATCAAAAACTACATGGCAAATAATTAATCGGACAAATAACAATATCCCTAAACAGCAAATTGAAAAACTAAGAATTGGTAATCGAACTATTCACAAACCTTTGGATATCGCTAATGCTTTTAATGACTTTTTTGTTGACAAAATTCATCCAAAATTAGATGCTGAATATAAACCAAAGGCATCCATTACATCAAGAAGTGCGAAATCAATGTTTATGGCTCCCAGCACACCACATGACATACATAAAATAATAATGACATTAAAAAACACTGCTAGTGTAGGTTTTGATGGAATCGCCACTAAAATAATAAAGTCAGTATCAGTCGAGATATGCAGTCATCTGAGTCACTTAATCAACCTCAGTATATGTAGGGGTGTATATCCAGAAGCATTAAAAATATCCATAATTAAACCTCTATTTAAGAAAGTAGATAAGGAATCGATGGAATATTATAGACCTATCTCACTCATACCAGTCATCTCAAAGGTATTCGAAAAGTACATTTACAAACAGGTAGCTAGTTTCATTGAAAAGAATAAGATATTATGTGAAGAACAAAAAGGATTTAGGCAGCATAGAACCATCGATATGGCAATTTATGACTTTTTGTTTCCGATTATTAGAAATGTGGATAAACGATTCCCCATATGTGCAATATTTTGTGATATGACGCAGGCTTTCGATTATGTCCATTACAATACATTGTTAAATAAGTTAGAAGCCTACGGCATAAGAGGCAACGTACTCGAACTAATGAAATCGTATTTAGAAAACAGAACACAGATAACCGAAATCAGTCGCATCAATGTAATTAATAAACATGAAGAGATATCACGGTCACGAGAACGCAAAATTACATTCGATGTTCCTCAGGGAAGCGTTGTGGGCCCGTTTACATTTATATTATATGTTAATGATATGCCCACATCCATTGAACATCCCTTAACTATGTTTGCTGATGATAGTACCATCACGATCCCTTGTAAAAACGTAAGTACATATGAAACGGACATAAATAATTCTCTTGACAATTTGATTAAATGGCTAGATAAAAATAATTTGAATATAAATTTAAGTAAGACTAAAATAATCCACTTTAGACAACGTATGCCTCGTGTACCTAACCTTCACATACACTACAAAAATGACGACATTGATGAAGTGACTGATACCAAATTTTTAGGATTACAAATAGACTGTAGTTTAAACTGGAAAGCACATATCGGCATGTTGTGTAAAAAATTGAGTACGTCTGCATTTGCTTTACACAGATTATCCACCATAGTAGATACAAAAACACTTCTTGCAGCTTACTACGGTATAGCTGAATCTTACTTACGCTACGGTGTCATTTTCTGGGCGAACTCCACCGACAAAGAGTCAGCATTTACGAGTAAGGCTCAAAAAAGATGTCTCCGGTCAATGTTTAAACTAAAAACCACCGAAAGTTGCAAGCCATTTTTCAAGCAGTACAACATATTGACACTTCCTTGTATCTATATTCTTGAAGTAGCTATGTTTGTGAAGAACAATCCAAGTCGTTTTGAACGTTTGGCCGATGTATACCCAAGAAACAGACGTGACAATTCAAAATTAAATAACGTACCGTGTCAAACCGCTATGATGCGCAAAAGTATTTATTGCATGGCCCCAGTTGTTTATAATAAATTGCCAAGTGCTTGGAAAGACTTGAAAACGGTGCAATTCAAAAGTACACTTCGTAAGTTATTAATAGGTAAAGCATACTACAGTGTAACTGAGTTTTTAACGGACAATTTTTATCAAACTGCCTTGAAATTTTAATTTATTAATTATTGTTTTGCTTATTGAATAATTATCGTGTATTGTCTATGACCTGGAATTTTTAATGTTTGTTTGTTTATCTTCTTCTTGTATATACTGTTACTGACAATTTTAAGTTTTAAATTTTATTTAATGAGAATGACATATCTAATTTAATGTAATAATATGAATTTAAATTTTAACATTTTTTTATAATGAAAATGTTTGCATGCCGAATGGTGAAATATGGCAGAACTCTGATGAAAATCTACTACTACCTACTTATGTATAACCCATATTTGCAAATAAATGATATTCTGATATTCTAACAAAACTCACAAGTTCTCTTTGAGCTCTGACTGTTTTCTAAAGGAAAGTGACTAACTAGCCACAGTGTTCAGAATCGAACTCATTTATAATTAAATGGCTAGAAGGTATATGTTTTGATTGTCAACGGGACGTAGGACTAGATTAGGCATAAAAACATGGCAGCTAGTATTAGAAATGAGGAGATCGAGGGTACATCCGTTGTTGTTGGTCAGGTGGTTATACTGCTTGACGTCACAGTCAGTCATGAATTCTTTTAAGCGGTTGCATCTGAAAGTGTTACCGAGGGAAGTAACGCGGCTTACACTAGGATTCAGTTTTGTCCACTGGGCCGTGGATATGTTGTAGTCACACAATAACAGCAAGTTATCTAAGTTAACCGAGTTAAATAAATTATCCATATTTTCAAAATGCATATTATATACTCCCTTCGGAGAATTATTAGGTATGTATACGGCACTAATTAGAGCTTGTGTGTTTCTATTTTTACTTGGAATTGCTACAACAATTTGTTCAAAATACTTCTCAAATGAGTTCTGTGGCGATAAAGGGATACAGACGGGGTTGTATTTACGCAAGACAGCTATCAATACTCAGCCTCCGTCGATTTGTTCGTTGCAACTCGATTTCGGTCACAGTGAAAGACAGCGTAACGACTATCAATGAATTCGTTGTTGCTGGTAGCGGGGATAAGCCAAGTTTCCGTTAAAACAATTACATCATAACAGTTGGAGAGAATATTTATGTACAAAGTGTAGTAAGTTTTGTGCGCAAGCCTTTGCTGTTTTGATAATATAAACTTAAATCATTTATTGTATTAGCCATTATAAATAAAAATCTAAAGTGTGAGATAAGTTAACAGAGAAAAGAAAAAAAAAAGAAAATTACAAACAAATTATTCATGAATTTGATGTTTGCTGTAGCTTGCGTAAATCGTTAGCGGTTTTTATCGCTATGGTCCTAACTTTTTCGTTCAAATTTAAAGCAATATTTCTTTGCCACCTCTCGAGTTTTACGAAGTAGTAGCTTCTTAAAAAGTGTAAGGTGCTCATTAACATAAACAGCTTGAGATGCGCTGATGAAGTTTTTCCGCAAATCACGGATTTTGAACTTCGCGATAACGTTTTTAGGTCTCTCAATGGATGCAGCGTGTGGGACACGATGAACTGATGCAATATCGTTACGCGATATCAGACAGACGATACATTTGTCAATACACTCAAGAATAGTAAGTAGATTTTCATCGCGCCTTTCAGGAATATTTGTAATTTCTATATAACACCGCCTGGCCTGTTGCTCGAGATTTTCAAATTTTGACCCAAGGGCCTGTATTACAGATTTATTCACTGATCGCTCTTAAGACAATTAATTAGCTTTAGAAAATCGTCGTATTGATTGGATATGAATTCAGTGGACTTTCTATTTTCGGTTACTTCTGAGGTTAACTTGGAGATATTATCCTTCATGATGGTGTTCTTCATGATGGTGTTCTTCATGATGGTGTGTCCTTTTTGGACTAATAACACAGATATAACTAGATCAAAAATCTTACAAATTAATTAATTATCTACTCACCATAAAAACAAGGTGACATATCTGAAATCCCATCAAGGCAAACCCCTTTACTGCACAAACACTCATTCTCAGGTATCTTGCTGAAGCTCCTGTTGGTGAACTTGTAAGCCATGCCCTCGACTGCGAAGTCCATGGTCCTCTGACCCACGTACTCCAGCTCCATGAACCGGCAGAGTACGTTACGGTAGAGCTTCAGGGGCCGGTCGGGGGACATCTCTGGGGGGTAGACCATACCCTCAAAAGTGTCGTTGAAGCTGTTGCAGGATGAGCTGAGAAATAAGAAATTTGGATGTTGAAAAATTGAACGATGAGATAGCGAGGTATCTTTGGCTGATAAGATCGATGATAAAGATTTTTTTATGTAGTATCATGGTACATTATGTAAAACTACATAGCCCATTTCGTGGTAACAGTATTAGCCAGTGATTTGGCTCTAGAACCAATTGCATAAGATGCGCTAAGCGAACTTCAGTGCCTTGCTATTTAGGGTTTTTTTAAATCATTTATCAGGGTTTAACAATATATTCTTTACCACATTGAAGGTTTTGAGTCATTTGAACTCTCACTTCTAGAGGATCGGAACGGGATGATAATTATAAAGTCTATTTACCTTGTTTCCGGATATCCCCAACTTGAAAGACCTCCAATACCATTGACCGACTTGATCATGAACTTGTCCTCATCTTTGGCGCTTACTTCTACCCTGAACGGTGCTTTTTCATCATACAGCTGGGAACATATACTTAATGTATCTTAATGTATTTTACTGATACATTAAGTTTACGTACGTAAGAAGCTAAAAATATAGTCAGCTATTTTATTAACTGCAATTTTATTTTGCCCAAGAATTTTACTTGGTTTATAGAACTTCCTTTTTCTTAAAGGCTCGCGACTAACATTTTGTGATAAGAACAAGTGAGAGCTGTATATGAGCATTTAGAGAACCTACGGTCCTATATAGGTACTAACATTTGTTGATATAGCGCATTTTAACTCTCTTATAACCCGGATTTGGGGACTTAATAGTTATACATGAGTGACAATAAAGAGATACAATAGTTTTATTTGAGCAGTGCTTATAGGCTATACACAGGTTACAACTGAAAGCTAAAGTAGAAAATAAGATATGACATCCCCTCTAATAACTTTTTTAATAACATACTAGTGCTTCCTCGATACAATATATACCTTGAGAACATATTGTAGGTATTTAGTAGCAATAAACATCACCCAAAACGCCAACTTTTTTCATAATTTTTGTACCGTCATAGCGGTAAATTTTTAACAGTACGCATATTCATACTCGATATAGCTTTAAGTATTTGATAGAAGTCAATTATTGTATTTTAGATTACTGGTGGCATAATTATTAAAACTCACTGCCACTATAAGTTTACTGTAACAATAACTATAAGTTTTTCTCTCAATTTTGAAACACCTCAAAAATAAACTGTTTTTGATGATAATATGTAGAAAAAAATTACTGCGTCAGCTATTTTTTCGTTTCAATTTTGTTAAATAATAGTTCCTAGTACTGTCTGTAGGTATTATATATAATGGAAAATAAACAATAATATAGTAAATAAGTGGGACAATAATGGTTAGAACACGTTTTTTACTTTTAAAGTGTTATAGGTTATCTGTTTATTTAATGGCGTCGATTCTAAATTACTTAAAGACCCTAATAACTCTGTTATTCCTAACATAGTGCTTAAAGAACATTTTTTTTTACTTCTATTGCCACTTGCAGTTCTACAATATGGTTTAAAAAATTAAAAGACAAGAAGTTTACAGTTTCAGTTTGCATAATGGTTCTATGTGAAGCTGTATGCTGAATAGGTATTTTCAAGGTTCTGTTATTGTTTGAATAAAACCTTAACATATCAATTAGGAATTTAACTGAATAAATTAAAGAATTCGAAAGTCTATTATTCAATATAATTATGCAAACAATAGAAGACAGGGACACAAAACTAAAAATATTATTACTATCTGTAAGACAACCTGAAGAAGATATTATGTTTGCATTAAAACTTGTCTTTTAGTATAATACTGAACTTTTTTTTTGTATTTTGTAAGCTAACTTTTAGAAGCCTAACTTGTATGTTATTAACGAAACTAAATTATTAAAAATTAATTAGATTATTAGAACGATTTTCCTATTATTTCAGGTCGCAGATATGAAGGGCTTTTAATCGTATAACCATACAAATGACCATGCAAAAAGGGCTCAGCACAATTAGAAATGTTTTAGAAATTATCCTCAAACTTTGACGGATTATTTCACTGATTATGTTATTTTCTTATACTACTAATACTAGAAAATATTTTGTATTAAACTACATTTGTTAAGGTAATAATACGTTTTATTTTTACACTGTGTGTAAAAGAGGTAAGAAGTACAGAAAACCACTGTTGTGAAAAAAAAACCGAATAAACCCGCTGCACAATTTAAACATATTATATTGTAACAAAATATATATTTTGAGGTTGGGTTACATTAAGATGTATTTAGGTAATATAAAATTCTATAAATAAATGAATAATAAATAATAACTCAACGTAAAGTAATAATTAAGAGTTTTAATGTTTGCACATATTGTTTGCCGCCATAAAGCAGTATTTCTATAAGCCACAGTATTACCTAGGGTTGACCGAATAACCCCATAATATAAGCATTAATGGCTTAAAGGTGGTTTCTAACTCTTGCAGCTAATACTTTTCTTGCTAACTCTTAGGGCTCGATAGAACTCTTTAGGTGGTATAAACTATTTCACTAACTCTATTAAAGGACATGAGCTGTAAGTTTTAGTAGACACCTTACAATTACTTAGTGTTTCACGCTTCTTAAAGCTGTTACAGTAACCTTCAAGGGTTTAGAAAGCATCTAACTAACTCAGTTTAAAAACATCTGCCGTTAGTCAGTGTTAGCAGACACCGTACAATTGCTTTCAGTGTTTTACGCCTTAAGTTATAAGACTGAGCTATACAATGGTTCCCACCAACTCCATGCTACCGCAATAAGTTATAATATTTTTCTTTGTTACTGATTTTCCTCTTGAAAGTTTAATTATTTATCCTTAACACCATAGTAAAATCAAATGTTAGTGTCGGAGCTCTTATATATCGTTTATAATAATACTATGAGCAATAAAAAAGGTTACCCTTAGCGCCAAAATGTTTGTAGCTTAAGAGCAGCCTCCAGTCGACCACGTATTCTTCTATAATCACCAGCTTATAAAAACTCACCCTATCCAACAGCCCCAAGGTATCAAAATTGATCCACCCTGGTAGGATGTTGTTGCCCAGACTGATAAGGGGCTCGTTGTATCCCCACAGGTAGTCATAGGCCGACATCTGAACAGTGGCATTGCTTCCCAGTCGAGAGATCAGCAAGTTGAACCCCACCTTGGCGAAATAACCGTAGTTGGACACAACTGATGCCATACTCTGAAAACAGAAGGTAATGAAATGACGGAATGTTCGGTAGGACATCTTCTTCAGCTAGAACATACAGCAGCCCTAATAGTACGGCCATACCAATACGTTCAACATTGCGTCATGTGGGCTATGCGCCGATAAGAGTCGGCTGTTGTTAGACATACTATCGCTCTCCCAACAAAATGTATCAAAAACAAAAGTATGTAAATTCAAAATAACCAGCCGGAGATACTCGTAGAGCTACAAATCACTCACCATGCGAAACATTGTTTACAAGTAGATATTGGTGCGTAACGAAGTGAATCAGATATAGGTATCGGCTACAACGTACCGTCTATATTATCATTAAAAAAGTCTTGAAAATTAAAACGTAGGTAATAACAACAAGGTCGCATGTTGCAGCTCTAAGCGGAGACAATTATGTGAAAATAAACCGGTTAATTTGTTTTGTTTTGTTTATTCATGAACAATAAATTGTATCCGAAATTACATGGTCGCGTGAGTGTACAAGTTGTTTGAGCGTTTACTTTTTCATTCGTATTAAATAAGAATCGAAATTTTAGGTAATACAGCATTTCAGTTGGATCATTAAGTTCCCTTCAAAATAGTTGAGCTGAATAGTGTTAATCCATGCGTCATGTTCGTGAACGGGTGGTTAGTAGGGATTGGTCATCTCTTAGCTGACACGGCTTATTTAATTTTTGAATTGTTTTTATATTTTTATTACGGATGCTTTTAACGTGCACGTCTTTCTACATTGTTCTCACGTGTATAATTTCAACATTAATGATGTAGCCAACATTTAGTAACAATATTTTGATTTAAAAGAGTGTCCGTGGAGTTTGTTGCCAGTTCTTCTCCATAGGAACCCTACTACGCTTTGGAATGGGCAACTAGCTTCTTCTTTCTGACTGACCGACCCCTTGACAATTCAAAAGTGCCTGTAATTGGTTTATTTAATTTTGAAATAAATGGCTTTGAGTTTGAGTTTGAACGACTTTCTCCGTGAGACCAACACTGTAATCGCCAAAAAATGATCTACTGTCCCGTACAAAACTAATGCCTAGTCGACACAAGAAGCCTGATATTTCTTTCGCGATTACGATGTTTCGAACTTCGAACGAAAGAAAGTTGTTCAGTTTGATGGTCTGTACCACAACCCTTAAATATGATTACACCTTTCTGATACATGCCGTATAATATAGATCATTGAATATAATAGAATGCTTTTATAATAAACTCACCAACATGGCAATATTCGGCATGGTAAGTATCATGTCTTCCGGCCTGCCAACTGACTCCTCAGGCAGGAAGGTGGCCCTGTGCCGAGGGCTGTACCTCATTACACCAGCCGCCTTGTCTATCTCTAGGTCATCATTTGTTCTGTTCTCTCTGGAAAGAAATTAAAAAACCAAAACCTTAATAATCGTATTCTCGGGTAGAGACGAGTACACCTTCCTTAATACATTAATTACTGATATCTAGACTTATTTAGGTATCTACCCAGTGCTTAGGTAACCACATCATTTTGTCGACAGTTAAGTAATTGGACAAATTTAATTTAATGGATTAACTGCTGGTCCCTCAATTATTCACCAGCATTCAGCGAAGCGTCTCTGCTTCAAGTATGGCTTTCGTGTGTCAGTTTGTCGGTACTCCTCTACAGTTTGTATTTTACAACCGATCTGGACGAAATTTCTTTAATTGGGTCTCATAAAAATTTGGTGAAGATCTGATGAGGATCTTCTGCGTGATGAGTAGAATAGCTCCTCAAAGTGCAGTAAATTGCTCACTTTTAGATTTCTACCACAGGAATCGCTACATTTAACCTTTAACTACTAGGTAAGAATTGATGGAGCAAAACTAGGCAAAACTATTGATGGAACAAATCACATCATTTCGTTTAAAATACGTTTTTTTTTAAATTAATTAATTTATCTATATATGTATAGATTCTTTTCAATTTTGTGAATGTGAGAACGCTGTAGGCCTAGTGGACTATAGATTTGTTGATCATAATTATTCTGTTAATTACCTGGTACTTGTTGAAAGACCTACCTACACTGTCCTCCCATACCTAATAATACTTTTATTTGAAAATATTGTAAAAGCCAATTATTTTTAAAAGAGTAACCGTGGAGTTTTTTTCCGGCTTTTCTCCATAGGAAACAACCAATTGGAACCGTGCACCTAGCTTCTGATGCGTCATAAGTGGCCATGTAGGTTTATATTAAATAAAAATATTTTGAATTGAATTGAGGCTTTAAAACCCATTATTAATGTTAGAATACCCGTTTATGTAAAAACTTAGACAGCTTAGGTAATCTAAAATACTATATTACTATTTATATACTGTATTTGTGTTAAATGTTACAACAAAATACCTTCAGATGCAATACCTATGTATTGCAATTCAATAAAAGAAAAACCCATATTAAAAGTACACTTTTTGTCCGACTACGGCAAAGATGACTGATTTTGACTGATATGTATGTATGTATGTAGGTATGTATGTATGTTCATCTGTTCCCTCATAACTTCTAAAGTCCAAGTTTGACAAATGAGGTATCGTTAGCAGCGTCTTGATCGTCCTCTATTCGTGCCCGTGTTGTAGGCTATGTGACGTCACATAAAATTGAAAATGGCGCCCTTTATAAGACATAAAGTCACGAACTACATTTTTTTAATGGTGCCGTGTTGAGTATGAAATGGAAGGGCTCAATTAGCACATTTCAAATTAATTTAAATAAAAATATGTAAAGTTATGAAACTAAAACCCGACTACGACAAAAAAGTCATCTTAAAAGGTATAAAAAGGACATCACATAATCTGAACGTGTGTCTCCGGATATTTCATTTGTCTGTCTGTGATGTCTTGTTTACACCTTTTAAGATTACTTTTTTGTCGTAGTTGGGTTTTTAAACAAGCATATGATAATAAGAATGCTTGGAAACATGCTGGTCCTGCTCCATGGACAATCTAGAGTCTAGACAAAATCAAATTGGTTGCTAATTTAATTGCTTAATATATTATTTTTATTCTGATTTTACATTCTGTGATTACTTTAGCTCACACACTGTTGTTACACTATTACTTGTTAAAATTTCAGGAAAATCGTCTTGTGGTCGAATCGTTGATGTTTGTGGATATGTGAGCACCATCACATAATTAATTTATCCGTCATTGCTTCATTTTTCATTCTTTTTATACCCATTGTGGTTTTTTAGGTGCATCGTCTTCATTCACATTATTATGATATAATGAATGTTTATAAAATATTGTAATGCATTTTTAAAAGAGTAAAGGTGGATTTTCTTGCCCATTCTTCTCCATATGAAACTACCTTTAGTAAGGGGCGACTAGAATCATTCTATTTTCTTGTTAATTTTTGACGTTCAAATGTGCCTTTTATGTGCCTATTTGAAATAACCGATTTGATTTTGACTTAGGCATCTATACTTTGATGACTTAGGCCTTGTGTACAAGACGCGTCGTCGTCGACGCAAATGCGCTATGTGTAAAAGTCATCTTTAATTTATAAATATAAACATATTATAAATTAAAGATGCTTTTCTCTGTCTGTGTCTTGTTCTTCTAAACCACGCCACGGATTTTGCTGCAGTTTTCGCCAACATTTAGAGAATTTGTTCCGGAAGATTTGTGTGTATAAAACAAATTCAAAGTCAAATCGTTTATTTCAAGTAGGCATATAAAAGGCACTTTTGAACGTTAAAAACATAATTAAACTTACGTATAATAAGGAAATCTCGATATTTTATAAAGTAGTAAGAACCGTGCGAAGCAGGGCCGGGTCACTAGTAAATAAATAAATGACGCGTCGTGTCACGTGCATTATACCTGGGCCTTTAGCTGTCAGTCAGGTGAGCTGTATATGTAGGTATTTTAATCTGTGGTTTACCTGTGTCTATTTATGTACCTTATGGTTATTATTAAGTACTTCACATTATAAAATAAGGAAAAACATAACGATGTATCAGTCACTTCATACGCATAATTATATTAGCCGGTTTTGGCGGAGAGCCAGTCTGGTGCCCGCAGCGGGCGCTCTACGGTGGACGCCATCATGCGCGTGCGAGCCCTCACGACGGAGGACGCTCTGGCCCGGGGTGGGGTCGTCTTGGTGGTGTCTCTAGACATCGCCAATGCCTTCAATACCCTGTCCTGGAGTTGCATCAGGGAGGCACTCCGGTATCACTGGATGCCGACCTACCTCTGTCGTGTGGTCGAGGCCTATTTGACGGACAGGGCCGTCATCTACCCCGGTCACCAGGGAGAATGGAACCAGCGAGAGATGTCGTGCGGTGTCCCACAGGGATCGGTCCTGGGGCCGCATATCTGTGGGACATCGGATACGACTGGGTGCTGCGCGCCGACCTCCCTAGCGGCGTCAGCGTCGTTTGTTACGCTGACGACACGTTGGTCCTGGCGCAGGGGAGGTCACACCAGGCGGTGGCCGAACTAGCGAGACACGGGGTTGCGACAATCGTGGACAGAATCCGGCAATTGGGACTCGAGGTGGCCCTGCACAAGTTCGAGGCCATGTGTTTTCATGGTCCTCGGAACGCGCCACCGTCGGGTTCCCAAATAACGGTAGGAGGAGTTCACATCGGCATCGAGTCGACGATGAAGTACCTTGGACTCGTCCTCGACAGCCGGTGGAACTTAGTGGAGCACTTCCGACGTTTGGCTCCCAGACTGGAGCGGGCCGGGGCTGCTTTGAAGCGGCTCCTGCCCCATCTAGGGGGTCCAAACGCCTCCTGCCGGAGGCTATACGCGGGGGTCGTGCGGTCCATGGCCCTTTACGGGGCACCGGTTTGGGCGCGTTCATAGAGGCGGCGGCCAGACCGCCGGTTGAACGCGTCCCAGAGGGTCATGGCCACCCGGCTGGTCCGGGGATACCGCACGGTCTACGGTGAGGCGGCGAGCCTCCTTGCCGGATTACCGCCATGGGATCTGGAGGCAAAAGTTCTTGCGCACATCTGGAAGTGGCGCGAGGAGTCGAAACGCTGGGGCGCAACTCAGTTCCCGCGAGAAATCGCGACACAGCGGACAGAGCTCCGGCGGGATCTCATGGCGTCATGGAGAGTGCAATTGTCGCAACCCAGTGCTGGGCACGCCACTATTGCGGCGATAAGTCCCCTTTTTGAGGAGTGGCTAGAAAAGCGCCACGGCGTCCTCACCTTCCGCCTAACGCAGGTCTTCACCGGACATGGTTGTTTCGGGAGGTTCCTGTTTCGTATCAGGCGGGAGGAAACGCCCGGGTGTCATCACTGCGTGGATCGCCCGGAGGACACGGTGGAGCATACGGTGTAGGTCTGCCCGGCTTGGGCAGAGCATCGCCGTGTCCTCGTGGAGGCGATCGGTGGCGGGGATCTCTCGCGTCCGGCCCTGGTCCAGGCCATGGTACGGAGCGAGAGGGCATGGGAGGCCGTCACCTCCTTCTGCGAAGCAGTAATGCTCGCGAAGGAGGAGGCAGAACGCGCCCTCACGCTAGCCGCCGCGCGGGCTTGCGGACGGTGAGCAATGGGTAGCTCGCCGTCCGATAAGAACCAGGCCCGGGTCAATGGCGCATTGTGTTCCACGCGCGCCTCAAAGAGATGTCAGCAACTGAAGGGGTCCGATAGGACGGATTCCTGCCGGGGTTGCGGGAAAGTCCGAAAGGGATACCGTGGCCCCTGGCAACGTACAGGCAACGGAAGGAACACGGGTGGGTTTTAGTCAGTAAGTCTGACACGCCCTCCCGCTCCATCCAGAGAGGGAGAAGTTATTTGATAATATACCACCCAAAAAAAAAAAAGTTATGCAATTAATATTTAATATATTTCACTCTATAAATCGTACACCTTAGAAATACGATTGCTTCTAATTTCTTCTATAGAAAATAAATCCAAATTAATCTCTAAAAAATAACAAACCCTTAGTACGGCGTAAATTTTTCACGGAAGGTCATCGGTTATTTTAAAACTAAACTACATGTTTCCTATAACATATACATTTTACATTTTCAAAATGTGTATTGGTATGTAGTTTGAATAATACAAACGAATTACCTAAATTAGCGCGCGAACCGCCCATTCTTTATCCGGTCTATCCCATTAATTAGTGGCGAAAGCTTGGTGCGCCCTAGGATACACTAGTCGACGCGACGGCTCGAACTCGTTGGTGGGCGTGACTAATATGCTTGCTAATTATTTATTTATTTAGTTTTATTTATTTATTTATTAACTTATTTGGTGAAATAAATGATGATTTATAACGAACACAAATTGTTCCAATTTTAATGTGTATTTTAACTAATTTAACCTTCCTTTTTTCTTCATTAAATGTCTATTTTCTTTTAAATCTTTCTTCTTCTCGTATTCATGGTATAAAATATAGTATGCAATTCTTGAATAAAACGGATTTATATCGAGAGCCATGAATCACTCGCGTCGATTAGGATTAACTAACACTTGAATCACTCCCTACGGTCGTGATTCAGTCGTTAGAATCCTTAGAAAGAAAGAAAGAAAAAAAAGGTTTATTTGTCACAGAGACACGTGCATACAAATAACAAAAATATAAAGAACATAAATATTTGGCAGCTGCACGTCATGACTGTGACAAGAAGGCTTCCACTCAGCATAATTCTGTGCTATGAGCGACCCACAGCACAGCGCTCAGCAACAGCGATCCTTCAGTTGCTCGTGATTCATCTGTGGCGCTCGCTTTAAATCCGTCCTTTATTCACTAATTTCATAATATACTAATTTTAATTATATTATCTACATTAAATAAAACTGAAAAAGTAACAAGATTTATTTCAACTTACTGGTAGGTAAAAGGTCCCACCTCTTCCACCTTGAGCTTGCTATCTTCACCATTGATGAACCTCTCAGCATTAGTGATGTTGAAGAGGTAGGCAGAGAGGTGGATACTGTCCGCCTCCTTGCTCATGACTTCATGGACTAATGTGCCGTAGTCCACGCGGGCATTCTGGGCAAGGAATAAACCACCAATAAGCATAAGCATGAAATACGTGCACGGAGTGGAATTCGGAGTCAGTATTTGTTGATGGCAATGGACTAGATAAGATACATGGGACTTGAACATAACGGCAAATTGTGCGTACGTGTACTATAGTCTCTATAAGTACACCTCTACCTAACCCTTCTGGGATTACAGCCGTGAATTCGCTGCAAGAGTCTGTTTCCCGATAGCTATAACCTGGGAGTGTTCAAGTCGAGGTGAATAGTTTTCTTGTATGGAAGTGTGTACCATCGCTGACTACGATAGGTAAGTACTACATCATCGTCGCTTACCATCAGGTGAGATAGTCCTCAAACGCGGGCCTATCAATAATAATAATTAGAGATGGGCTGACTATGCATTTGGCCGACTAGCCGACTAGTCGGCCAAGCCGATCATTGCTTTCGGTTAAGTTCAGGTGACATCGGCAATGTTCGTGACTACGCTTTCGGCTCGCAGGGCGCCCGGCGCCCTGCGACCAGATGGACTTGTCGGGACATTGCATTTTTTCTATCATTGTTTACGTACGAGCCGATGTTTCTTGGTGTTTTAATTTAAAAAAAAATTAATTACGTAGCTAACACAGTGTATATTATTTTATTAGTAGTGGAACTATCTTATTGAAATTTTTTGCATCATGTCAAAGAAGAAATCAAGCATTTGAACTTTCTTTGATGAGTTGGAGGGGGAAGGAGGTAGTAAAGTGAAGTGCAATCAGTGCCAAGCAGTTTTTCTCGTGGTGATAAAAAAGGCAAATACTACGAGCATGACCAATTATATTAAACAAACATCCACAACTGATGCTTCATCTAGGTTCTGCGATTAAAAGTAGGTCATCAAAAGAAGATAATATAGTACCCGGTAAAATGGTAGCTGTTTAGTACATAGTACTCACACGTGTGCCATGGAATTATATAATACAAAGGAGATTGAGTATACAATGCAAAGATGCTCTTACAATTTTCAGCAGCTCCAACAGTATTTTCAAATGTTAATCAATTGGAGCGGGACCAGCATGGCACTACAGTTTATTCAATTTTGTTGGCCTGATACTTAAAAGACATCATCATTCTTCTGCCCTTATCCCAATATATTTGAGGTCGGCGCAACATATATTTTATGTCATTCATTGACTTGAATGCCCTGGCGGCTGTGAGTATGTCATGCTCACTCAGATGTCTCGCTGATGGTGGCGCGTGTGTTGGATCATTAAGCTGCCATCAAAATGGTTGAGCTGAATGGTGCTGATCCATGCGTCATGTTCGTGAACGGGCGCCGTCAGTTGGGACTGGTTATCTCTTAGCTGCCATGGCTTATTTAAAATTTTATTTTTTTACGGACGCTTTTAATGTGCACGTCTTTCTACATTGTTCTCACATGTATAATTTCTTAATTCAAAATTCAATTCGGAATATTTTATTTCACATAAACCTACATGGGCACTTATGAAACGTCAGAAGCTAGGTGCACGGTTCCAATAGGTCGTTTCCTATGGAGAAGAGCCGGCAAGAAACTCCACGGTTACTCTTTTAAAAATAATTGGCTTTTAAAATATTTTCAAATCACAGTGTTATTAGTTATAGAAAAAGAAAAGAAAGAAAATACGTTTATTTGCGGTAAACATGACGCAAAAGAAAAGAACACAGTTATGGGAGGACAGTGTAGGTTCAATATGAATGATGTAACCAGTATTTTATAACATTTTTTTTATTTAAAATAGTGTCCGTGGAGTTTCTTGCCCGTTCTTCTCCAACTAGCTTCATATTTCTGACTGTAAATAGTTTAATTTAAATAAATGCTTTGAGTTTGAGTTTTGAGCCATCGCCACGAGTAAGACAAAGAAGAAGAGAAGAAGAAGAGCTTTCGTACTTGTAAACATCCACTGCTGAGGTAGGGCTTCCTAACGAAATACACTGAACGGTTAGTTGCTTAGCAAATTAATTGGTGGCAGGTGGAGCTTGATTTTTGAGCATCGATTGACGTCAAATTATTTAATTATCATACTAATTCTTTTCCGTGGCGAATGAGCAATTTTTTCTGGACCGAAGTATCTAGGTCAAGAAATGCTGTCCAGGGTGCGGCGACTATACAAGTGTCTCCCGGGCTCTCGACACATGGTGGGTAGAACTAACAACAGTGGGTTTTAGTCGGTAGGAGTCCGACATAACCCTCCGTTCTCCCAACATGGAGGGTATCCATGTAGATTTCACCACGGAAAAAAAACAAAGGTCAATAAATGCAGATGGTGAAGACATTATAATAGCAGAAGTGTATAGACTTACATAAACGACGATAAGCCGTATCGGGTCCACTATCACGGTCAACATGGCTGTGGTAAGGCATGTCACTCCTAGCACTAAGCTCACTAGGGATTTTACTGAAAAAAAAAAAAAAAATGACTTCTTCGTTTTGGTCGCAAGTGCTCTGTTAAGCATGAGGTCTTAGGTTAATTCCCGGGTCGGGGAAAGTTTTATTGGGCTTTTCTATCTGGAACTTCTTAGTAGCAGTCCGGATGCAAATTCATTTATAATAAAATAAATGATAGACATAATTTTAATATTAAAAATAAAGATAAAATAGATCAACCATTTTTCAGAGTATCTAAAGTACATGCATCTTTTATGGGGTACTGTGTTAAAT
The DNA here is from genome assembly GCA_949128155.2 of Xanthia icteritia. Classification (NCBI taxonomy): domain Eukaryota; kingdom Metazoa; phylum Arthropoda; class Insecta; order Lepidoptera; family Noctuidae; genus Xanthia; species Xanthia icteritia. The sequence continues at coordinate 21,615,225 of OX421942.2, read as the reverse complement.
GTTACAACAAAATACCTTGTGAATTTGTAATATATTGCAATTATAGTCCAGTCATACCCAATGACTGGATTATAATTGCAATTTTTTTTTTTTTTTTAGGTTCTGGCTTAGAAAAGGTCAAGGAGAGTTCAAATTTGGCTCAGAGGATTATATCCAAGATTAGAATGCTTGGAAACATGCTGGTCCTGCTGCATAGGATAATCTAGAATCAATTAATATAAATCAAACTGGTTGCTAATTGAATTGTATAATTTATAATTTTTTTGATTGTGACGTTTATTTTTCATTCTGTGATTACTTCCTCACACACTGACTTATTAATTGTAAAATTTTAGGAAAATCGTCTACTTTTACAATGTTTGTAAATATGTGAATGGTGCTCACATATTTACAGACGTTGTAAAAGTGCCTAACACATAAATGTATTTGTCGTTGCTTCATTTTTAATTATTTTTACCTTATTGTGGTATAGTAATTTTATTCTAGGTGTATGTCTAGGTCTTCACATATAATTATATAACTACCTATACAAAATATTGTAAAAATAAATAAAAGAGTAACGGTGGAGTTTCCTGCCCATTCTTTTCCATACGAAAACTACCTTTTGGAAGGGGCGATTAGAATCAATTCAATTTTTTTATAAGTTTTGACGTTCAAAAGTGCTATAAGGGCCTATTTGAAATAAATGATTTGACTTTGACTTTGGAGTATGGATTTGTGGTGAATGTCAGGTTCGCGGGAGTATTTCATACGAAATTGTACCTCGTGTGGTCGCAAGTTATTGCAATAGTTTCATACACCCGCCATTCTGACGTCAGCTTGGTGAGTGTATTTTTGTGTAGCCAAGATTACTGAGAAGTTAGATATAAAACATGTATGGATGTTTAGTATCTAATTGGTACCTCTCTAAACATACCTTAAGCCATTGAAATCTCATCGAAATTCGATAGAAATTGATATGCTGTTTATTTGACACAAGTAGAGGTACCGGGATACTTGACTATAGGGATACTTAGCACCAGCCGGTCTATTCTGTAATAATCTCACGGTGAAAACTTAGGTGAAGTGAGTTGTCATTCTGCTGCTGCTAGGGACTGACTCTGAGCTCACTTCACCTAAGTTTTCACGGTGAGATGTTTACAGAATAACACTGCTGGTGGAATGACAGCTCACTTCACTTACATAACGGTGAGTTTTTTATATAATAAACCACGACAGATCTCGTTTACTCCAGCGGCCGGCCGGCATGTCGTTTAGTTGCCTTAAAAAAATATTCTAGATCACGTTACAAACAAAATCATGCACGGCAATCATAAGTTTGAGCGTAAGTTAGAAGTTATCTTAAATATTCATTTACATTTACCATGATCGAATAAACTGATCAAAGTGGCCAACATTTTGTTCTGAGCACAGCTGAACTTTTTTTTATCAAATTCGTGTCGCAATTAAAGAAAACAATTAAATTTCTGCAGGTGAGAGAACGAAGCGTGCTATATTTTTTACTACTACGGTGCTGCAAACTGAATCTATAAACTTGTTGTCTTTTCATTTTTAGAACCATATTATAGAACTGCAAGTGGCCTAGAAATACTAACAATCGTTCCTTTATTCACGTAGGTAGAGTGAGTTGTCATTCTGCCTAATGCTAAGTGTCCCTATAGTCAATTATCCCCCGCTTCCTCTACGATACGGTACGAGAGCATATTATGACCAAATTTTTTACCTCATAATTTTACAATCAAAACCGTATAAAATCGATAGATTTGGTTATTACGAATCCAAAAGCCCTATTCTCATAAAATTTCCGCGTCACATCTGACCTGACCGCATTTTTAGAACTGTTTCATAGCAATCTGCCCGTTTTCCAGAATGTAGCTGAACGATAGATTTTAGAAACCAAAAACTCAATTTTCATAAACCAGTAGCATCCCACGTACCCAAGAGGCAATTTGAGAAAATTTAAAATTGGTCGTGTTTAGCGAATTTGTCATGTAAAAGCATAAGGTAAGATTCATTTCAAAGTTTAGGCTAATTTTATAACGAATTTTTATCGAAACCAATGCTGATTCTCCCCTTACAGTCACCCGTTCTTAGCTCATAAGATTTCCAACAACATTTGCACTATTCTTTGCGTTCTCAAAACCAATATTCTTGTATAAATCATAGAAACGCACTTTTATAGAGTCTTTTTAATATTTAATTTGATGCCAAAATCATCAGGACTGAATAAGAATGGACGCTATAGCTGTGAAACATTGCAAGGGAGAATCGCGGTTTCTGGAAGGGCGCCGAAAAAGAATACTTACGCCCCGGCCTTCCTGTGAGCATCGATGGTGTTAATGACCCGACGAAGATTGCGAACCTTTTTAAGAACCAATTTTCGGTGAAGTCTCCATTGGGTACAGCGACGGAGGTGCTCAATGCTGACGTCAACAGTCGGGATACGGGGACTGCCTTCCGGGCGAAGGACGTAGCTAAAACCATAACGCTTATCTCGAGAGGTAAGTCCCCGGATCATGATGGGCTTAGCATTGAGCACCTACAGCACACCGGATCACACATTGCTAGGGTACTGGCTATGTTTTACTCGCTGTGCGTGAGCCATTCCTACTTGCCAGCCGACTTTATGAAAACAGTGGTAGTGAAGAATAAAACTGGTGACCTTACTGATAAGAGTAACTACAGGCGAATTTCTCTTACCACTGTAACTGCTAAAGTGTTTGAGGGTTTGCTTAACGCACAGTTAAATAGATCGATAACACTGCATGACAATCAGTTCGGTTTTCGTCCCCGGCTGTCTATTGAAAATGTTTACTGTGTCTTAAGCCTATAGCCATACCGACAAATAATTCACAGACCGTAAAACACCCGTGTATGCGTGCTTCCTTGACCTGTCCAAGGCTTTCGACCTTGTAAAAACATGAGAGTCAAAATGGCGGGTGTATCTTAGCTAATCGAATTATCCCTTATACAACAAAAAATGTACTATTTAGTACCTAGGTTTAAAAAAATTGTACCTCTTTCAAATGGGTGAAGGTCATCTCTAGGTCGGATCTTAGACCATAAGTATTTAATCAAAAGTAATTAATGATCAATTTTATTAAACTCACTTTTCGTTGCTCTATTCCGCTGACGACTTCCTTTGGCGACGTACCCCATTTTCAGTGCCTCTTTCATGTGTTTAGATAATAATCAAACACCGTGTTAACTAAACATGCCCCCGAGTTCTGAAACAAATATTCAAATATCACAATGTAGGTAGTTCTCTGAAGGCTGACGCACATTATGGCAGGCTGCACCGCAACGAAACATCCCCCTACATCAGTTTGGTACATTTTATATGAACCTTCGCACCCGGCGGGCGGCGCGGCGGCGGCGCCGCGGCCTGCGGGCCTCAACGGCTTACGGCATTGAAATGCGATGCGCTGCGGCCCAATTGAATGAATAGTGTCGTGTTTTCCTTTAATTTATATGCATGCGAAATCTATAATTACAACAAATATTATGGGTTAATGCTGTGTATGTATTTAGTTTGTATGCCTTTACAACTTAAAGATTTATAAATTATAGTTAGTAAGAGGTTTACGCTTAAAACACTATTGTTAGTAACTTAAACTAATGACCAATTAATGAGAAGACCACTGAAAGTAGGGTACCTATAAGTCTTCTCACAAAATGCCATATTATGGCGGAGGAAGTATTCTGCCACCGCAGTCTTCAGGATACTCTTGTGACTGCCTCGTATTCTGATCAGGAGAGAGACCGTTTTTTTCGCGGATGATGGCATGAAATCCATCGGTATGTGTTACCGCGAACATTGCTGAGGCACTAGGCTGCAAAAACGAGGCAGTCAGAATAGCATCCCAAAAACATTATTGTATTGGACGCGAAGAACATCCAGCGACCTTTTCGAGTGGACTTTAAGGACTTCGTTGGTAATGTTGTCGCTTCCTGGGGTCTTGTTATTTTTCTGAGCTTTTATTGCCTATTCGATTTCGGATCTGAGAATGATTGGCGTCTCTGTAGTAGTAGCTTCATTTATGATATCAGGACATCTCGATTGTATATTTTTTTAGTTTTCCTGTCCACTCTGACTTATCGCTCAACTCTCTATAGACTGTAGGTAGAGCCCCAGCTTTACCTATGAATTTTTCGAAGGTACTTTGACGTATTGTTCTCTTTTGTTTTGTAATATTCCTATTGATTTTTTTGCTTATTCTTGTTATTTCGCATTTTGGTCTCTTCTTTGTGTATAACTTTTTCTCTGTTCTAAGAGATCGTTTGTTTCTTCGTTGATGTATTTGGTTTTACGGACGTCAATTTCGAGATGGAAAAAACATAAATAAACATATTTACATTAAAATGCGTCAGAAGATTTATAAAAATAAAAATAAACAGGTACCTAAACACATTGTTTTTGCCAGGGTACCGTGGGATATATAATTAATTAAATTAGCCTTCGGCTTTTTTTTAATAAAAAAATAGTAACGACGTATTTTTGTAGGTACGTTTGTTTGTCTGTTGGTCTGGATATATATGTTACGGATTGCGCAAAAACAGCTGAACGGATATGGAATGGACTAGGATATTGTCTACTTTGTATGGGAATTTGGCTCGGTATGAACAGGCACTTTAAGTATAAATATAATATAGGTTTAATAGCTATTAATACCAGCGGGACATAGGATCTGTAACACAGTTTCCACCACAGGCAGGAGTTGAAGCGAAATTGCCTCGTTCGTATCCGAACGATTCAGGTTTCGGTGAATTCGATATCCATATTCAAGCTGGGGTCAACGATAGGATAGGGTTGGAGTTCATAGGCGTGCCGGGGTCAACGTGAGAAGGGGTATCAGTATCCAAAACCAAAACAATACTTGAAAAAAAAAACACAGCAAAAGGAGCAAAACAATGCGAAGAAACGGTCAGTGGGTCGTCTTAGGGAAACAAAGCGAATGACAAGTGAATTAAAGTGACAACTGACATTGATATAAAGGTTTTTTAAATAATCGATTTAATAATTAGAATAAAATTTAAATTCTTTGACCAACTCGATTCTCTAAAATACTTTTGTTTTCCAAATATATGGATAAAACATGTTCGAAATAATAAGTGATTACAAATAACAGCTTTAATTGACTGCAAGCTCTAGACTTTTACATGAATGAGAACGAAGTAGTTGAACTTCAAAAATAACAATTAGAATCGATTTGTAAGTAATTATTTTAAAATATACGATCAATCATTGGCATCACTATGTATTAATAAAGATCGAGTACTGTCAATATGTCGAAGAATAAAACAATTTCATTACTTATTCGTGGGCGCAAGTTCATACAAAAGTATAGAATAAATAATCGTTTAATAACTAAACATGATTTTTGATTAATTTGGTTCATTTTGAGCATCGCATCCACACGAAGCCGAAAAAGGACAAAGTCCTTGGGGAGACAGATAGTTTATATTGGATTAACACATACTTTTCATCCCGGTAGTACGTTCCCGTGTGATATCTTCCGACATCCACACGGGCGAAGTCGTGGGCAGAAGTCTTAAAGTATTTTTTATATCACCAACTGATATAAAAATACTTTGACCTGATACAAACAACCCTGCAACCCAACAGATGGTAACAAACGGTAAACGCCGCTTTTGGAGATTCTGATATGTTAGAGGCATCGCAGCTGGCAGTGGCAGTAGTATTTCTGTGTTATCTGGTGTGCTAGTGTGCAATTATACGTGCAACGGTAACCCTTCAAAACGGAACACAGCACGCAGCGTTGCTGTGTTCCGTTTTGAAGGGTTGAAGGACGAAAAGAGAGGCGACAGAAATATGGTATAGTGGTAGTCAGGGTTGGTATAAACAAACAAGTTGTTTTAAGACACGTATTTTAAGCAATGTTCAAAACAGTTTTAAGTAAAACAATGTTTTTTATTAAGTCTTTAAAATCACACTTTAAAACAATACATTTTTAAACATTAAGATAAAAACGTGGTGGAGGTGTTGGTCTGAGGTGACTGGTACTGGTACTGGTTATTGCAATTCAGCTGCGTAGGGCGTAGAAAGATGGTTATGGTTTGTTATTTGTTTATATTTTTTGTGGGACTTTTTGTGGGAGTCTGGGCTTCTGATTCTCGTGTTTTTTGTATCACGCTCACGTTTAAGGTATTCTTGTAACAACATACCACGCTAAGAACAAAATCTTCTTTCTGATAAATATTTGTACTCTCCAACGATTTTTTCTTTTTGAGTATCTGTATTTTCCTTCTTGTTGTTGTCATTGTGACAACCACTGGTCTAACTTTTCCCGAGATTTTCTCCCTCATATTGACGTGTTCGATTTTCCATTTCTGGCAAGGTATTTCCATTTCATTGGTAATAATGTCTAAGACTATGGAAAGTAAACTTTCATATGCCTTTTCTTTTTCCGCATTCCCTAAGAATATAACGTTTTTCCTTCTGAGCTGTTTAACTAAAATTTATATGGTTTTTTGTTGTTGTTTAATTTTTGTGCAAGTTTCGAAAATGAGGACTTTTTCTTCTATGTTATTATTTATAGACTCTTTGATATTTAGCTCATCTCTTTAATTTCTTGCTTGTTTTTTGATATATCATCATCAGTGATCGGAGTAGGTAGATTGAATTGGGGTCATTGATCCGATACGTATATATTAATATGGACATTCCTCCGGAATTGGTTGACTATTTTAAAAAAACCGGAACTTAGGTAGGAATTGTACTAAAATGAGCAATACGATTTGACATAACCCAACGACCAATCAGAACAAAGGATCATGGGTGGTGCACTAACCGGTTATCAAAACAATGCGTACGCCCGCCGACGACATGCCAGGTAGCTCACTCGTTTACTTCGGTTCGTAGAGTGCGCTTCTTTGTTTGTTACTGTGTTGTGAAAATAATATCACTACCAACATTAACAATTGTTAACAAGTACCAAATAGATACTCGACGGTTATGACGTAGTAGTTGCTTAATTATTCCCAAATTACTTTCAAATATTCTCATTAATATCTAAATAATTTTCTTTGTATTCATTTTTCCATAATAAGTAATTGATTTGATTTTTATAAAATAATTTAGTATTTCATAGCATATCGAGTAATTAACTGCCAGTTGATTTGAATTTGGCGGTTAAATGTATACAAGGGAGGGAAATCATTTTTTTTTTGACATTTCATTATATATTGTGAACCAGTAATATGAACGTGACTCTGCCCAAATACAGACTGAGTGTGAATTACAGTTCGTGTTTAATTGTGTAAAACCTGCTACTGAGTATCACAATATTTAATTAAATCCGGAAATACCGGAATTGCTTTACGGAAAAATGGCTTATCCATGTTATTCTTTCTGAGTGCATTTATGGTACAAGTACCAAAAATCAATCTACCTACTCCGATCACTGATCATCATGTATATTTTGTAAAAAAATCGCGTTTTTATTATTTTAATTTGTCAATGTTAATGTTATCTATCTGTTTATTTGACTCTATCTTGGAGGAAATACTGGGGATTGAGAGAAATAAGATAAAAAATAATGATATCAATATAATTATTAAGAAAAATCTCTACGAAGTAGTGATATTATTGCGAGGCTTTTTTTTTGGTTGGGAATTTATCAAACGACGCGTCAGACTCTTACTGACTAAAGCCCACCCGTGTTCTTTCAGTTGCCTGTACGTTGCCAGGGGCCACGGTATCCCTTTCGGACTTTCGCGCTACCCCGATATTGCCAGGCCTAACATAGGTTGCCAGAGATGGCACAGACCAATCACTGAAAAAAGAAGACGAAGAAAGAATTGCTATCTCTCAACGTAAAATGGAAAGAAGCATGCTTGGTCTAAAACTATCAGGTAAGGTTAAAAACATCAACATCAGGAAAAAAAAAACAAAAATATCAGATGAAAAAGAGCAAGATTACACAAATGGCATTGGGCAGGACACATTTGTAGGATAAATAACAAATGAACAAAACGTTTAACAGAATGGGTACCAAGAGACAGGACAAGGAAAAAAGGGAAACCAAGTAAAAGATGGAAAGATATCTTCAACCAGAGATGTGGACCCTTATGGATACGACAGGCGCGGGAAAGAGATATTATATCGAAAGGTTTAGGAGAGGCTTACGCCGCAGAGGCGACTTCTATTAAAATAAATTAACTTATACTATACATCCATTATTACCTATACTAATCCAATCTAATCTAATACAATGTGTTATAAAAACCTGTCCGATCCGAAAAGGGCACATAGGTACTGCAATAACATTACCAAAAAGTAATAAAAAAGCTTATTATTGTTGAAAATAAAAAAGTTTTTGCTATTTAAAGTTCACGTTTTTAGTACCAAAAAAAAATTTCCCAGTGGAAAAAAATGCGGCGATTTTTTTTTTTCTTTTTTCCTGTAAATTACCACTTATGTAAGTAAAGCAACAGACGATCCAAAAAACTTTTGTCCAATATCTCTGCTCTGCCTATGCACAAACTCTTTGAGAGACTACTTTGCTGGACCAACTAACGAGTGTTATTGACCCGAAGCTAATCCCGGAGCAAGCTGGTTTCAGACCCGTCAAGTCTTGCTGCAATCAGACCCTCAAACTCGCTCAACACATTGAGGATGATTTCGAGACAGGAATGGCCACAGGTGCTATGTTCGTGGACTTTTCAGCTGCCTACGATACAGTCAACCTCAAACGGTTGTTGTGGAAGGTGGAGACATTGATCAGTGATCAGAATTTTGTTCGAATAATCCGAGAACTTCTCCACAATCACCGTTTCCAGGTCCATTTTCTCTCGGAAAAAAGGTCGTTGGAGAGCGCAGAAAAACGGCCTAGCTCAAGGTAGTGTCCTGGCACCGGTCTTTTTAAATATCTATACCAACGACAAACCATCCAACCCGAACACGTCCCGCTTCCTCTATGCAGACGATCTTGCTCTCACCTCCCAAACCACCATCTTTGAGGAAGTTGAGGTCTACCTGTCAGACACTCTTGGTGACTTAGTCACATATTACCTCGCTAACTCACTCAAGCTCAACTCTAGCAAAACCCAGTCTTGCATATTCCATCTCCGCAATAGAGAGGCACGCTGCAAATTTAACATTGTTTGGGGTGGAGTGTCCATCGAGGGATCTTGGTGTTACTCAGGACAGGTCTTTAACATTTAGCAAAAACTGCATGAACATCAAGCAGAAGCTGCACTCTCGCAACAGTCTTCTTCAGCGACTAGTCTTATCCAAGTGGGGTGCTTCACCTTCTGCATATTTTGGGTATGTAGTCATTGTGCTAGGTTTAACTAATATCGAACATATATCCACGTCTTTAAAACTCGAAAATACTTACTTGACGGTAGTCACTCGGAACATGAGGAGTATTTACAGTAATTTTGACGACTTGGAGATGAATTAGCCTCTGATGAAGTTCGACGTGGATGTTCTAATTCTTACTGAGTGTAGATTAAATAATAAGAAACAAATACCACTACTAAATATTATTTTACCTCAATCCAGCTAAACCAAAACAAATATACGCCCCTGGTAACAGAACTAACTTTAACAAATGCTTCGGCTCTTAAAGTCAAATCATTTATTTCAAGTAGACCCGTATAAGGCACTTTTGAACGTCAAAAATTTACAAAAAAAATTAATTGATTCTAGTTGCCCCTTCCAAAAGGTAGTTTTCGTATGGAGAAGAATGGGCAAGAAACTCCACCGTTACTCTTTTAAAATGTTTTACAATATTTTGTATAAGTACATTAGTTATATAATTATATGTGAGGACGATGCACCTAGAATAAAATTATTATACCACAATAGGTAAAAAGAATTAAGAATTAAAAATGAAGCAACAACAGATAAACTAATTATGTGATAGATACATGGTGCTCACATATTTACAAACATTGTAAAAGTAGACGATCCTCCTAAGATTCCACAATTTATAAGTCAGTGTGCGAGGAATTGGTCATAGAATGTAAAAACAATGTCATATAATAAAAAATAATAATAAAATATACACTTAAATTTGCAACCAGTTTGATTTTGTCTTGATTCTAAATTATCCTATGGAGCAGGACCAGCATGTTTCCAAGCATTCTTATCTTGGATATAATCCTCTAATTTGTAATATGCTTGTTTACAAAGTGTACTTTTAATATGAGCTTTAAATTTTCTTTCATTTAATTGCAAAATATCACAAGGTATTTTGTTGTAACATTTAACACAGTACCCCATAAAAGATGTATGTACTTTAGATAATCTGAAAAATGGTTGATCTATTTTATCTTTATTTCTAGTATTAAAATTATGTCTATCACTTATTTTATTAAAAAGATGTCGATTTTTTCTAACATACATAATATTTTCATAAATGAACTGGCAAGGTACCGTCATAATATTAATCCTTTTAAATAGTTCCCTGAGAGATTCGCGGTGACGTAGATTATAAATGGCTCTGACAGCTCTCTTTTGCAAAATAAAGATGGATTCAATGTCAGCAGCCCGACCCCACAGTAAAATGCCATACGACATAATACTGTGGAAGTAACTAAAATAGACCAATCGCGCGGTTTCTACAAATTTTCTTAAAATCACCGTGTTTAATTTTACTGTTATAGGTAGGTATATACCGTTCCCCGACTATTGCCTGTGCTGACAATTTCATAAGCTCATTAAATAGCCATCTTGAATCTTGTAGTACGTACAAAGATATTATTGTCATGGGTGTCAAATAAGATTATAATTTTAATAATTACTTATAAACGCTTCCGTAACTTTTGTTTCAATCAGATAAAAATAAAGAGACAATATTATAGAAAACAAATAGGAGATTCAACTAAAAGTCCGCGACATCTTTGGTCAACAATAAATAAAATCACACAGTTTACTCCTTAAACTTCAAATACCCACCTTCTCAATATTACCGCACACCCTCTAAGCTCATTAAATAGGGTTCAACTTGTATTTTACCACCATATGCAAATATTTAGCGTAAAGTATCGTAACTCAGACTGGGATGCCGGTTGTGACCAGCTCCTGTAGTAGCTCTTGGGCTTCCTCGTTTGTTTTATTGGTACTGAATCCTAAAACAACACCTCGCTAACTCAAACTTAAAGCATTTATTTCAATTACTTAATTAAACTATTTACAGGTTCTTTTGAATGGTTTGAGTAGGGTTTTTGGAGAAAATGCCACAACACAAGGCATTTTCTGCCAGCCCGTTGGCTGACGACAGTTAGAAATGGAATGGCATTTCAATTCTCAGAAATCAGAGTCAGAGCAATAATCATATACTAGTTCACAAAACTCGGTTACTTATATATAATTAATTAAATAAATTTTAAGAAAAAATCGGATTTATATATGTAGGTACTTACATTAATTAATAAAACTTAGAACCGTGTCGAGAATTATTATTTTCACGTTGCACTCACAAACTCATGTCACAAGACTGACCACACTACCTGAACTAAGTCAGTGGGAACAGCAGCTTAGTCTTTTATTATAGAGAAGTATTTTATACTAGCCTTTGCTCGCGGCCTCGCCCGCGTGGAGCTCGGAAATTATTCACCTTCTTCTTCTTTTCGAGTGGTAGAGTTTTAAAGCCACCCATGGGTCTCTGACTTGGCTTCACATGCCGTCGAGAAATATCCCTCAGGTATGCCGGTTTCCTCACGATGTAATTATCCACCGAGAACGTACTACAGGAATAAAAAGTATCTTATGTCCTAAACCAGGTCATGTTCTACTAGAGTGCCAAATCTCATCGAAATCCGAGCCCCCAAGGAGAGCGTAGTTGAATATAGATTATTATGTAAGTTGGTAAGAATATCAACTTTAATTTTTGCTTCCGAATATTCCGCGGCTTCACCCGCGTGGATGTCGAAAATTATCGAACGAACGTTTCCGAGGGATAACTACCGAGAAACTAACTGAATGTCTGAGTTTTTTTCGGCCTTTCTTCTCAAAGTAGTCAGATAGGAAACGCTGAACTCATCTAGCTATCTTTAATAGTTTTTTTAATATGACGTGTAAAAGTGATTTCGTGATATCCTATTTACAGAATACACAACTTCATTTCATTTCATAATCCAGGTCAGGCCTATCCAATATGCCCAAAACCCACCCGTGTTCCTTCAGTTGCCTGTACGTTGCCAGAGGCCACCCTTTCGGACTTTCCCGCAACCGCGGCAGGCATCGGTACAACGCGCAGTCGACCCGGGCCTGGTCCTTATCGGATGGCGAGCTACCCATTGCTCACCGTCCGCAAGCCCGCGCCTACGATGGTTGGGAATCGGCCTGCGATTCCTGACGCCCAGGGAATCTCTTGCAGCGGCTAGGGGCGTGAGGGCGCGAAATTTGCCTCTCCCTCACGCGTTCTGCCTCCCCTTCGCAAGCATTACTGCTTTGCAGAAGGAGGTGACGGCCTCCCATGCCCTCTCGCCGGACGCCCGGACGTGAGGGATCCCCGCCACCGATCGCCTCCACGAGGACGCGGCGATGCTCTGCCCAATGCCCAAGCCGGGCAGACCTCCACCATATGCTCAACCGTGTCCTCCGGGCGATCCACGCAGTGATGACACCCGGGCGTTTCCTCAATGGTCTAATATAATGGCGTGACCAAGATTATGTCTGGACTTTAAAAGAGACTGTGACCTCTGAGTTTGTTTCGGCCTTTCTTCTCAGAGTAGTTAAATAGGAAACGCCGAACTCATCTAGCTAATTTTATTTTTATTTTTTTAAGATGACGTCTAAAAGTGATTCCAATGTCCTATTTACAGACTAAACAATTTCATTTCATTTCAATGCGAACAATTACTTGAACGTGTCATGTTATCGGTCCCATATAATCTCTCCAGACAGCCCATATCCAGACTTTTGAACCGCCCACCTGTAGGCGTAACATTGGGAGACACTCGCCAATATCTAGGATTCAATACAACGAACTAAACTCAAAACTACCATGATTTGGATGTGTTCTTTGGTTCCCTGCCGAGATTCAAAGCACTCTTACGCAGTCATTCAAACAGACACAAAAAAAATGGTAAAAGCCAATTTTAAGCGTATTTAATATTTTGTGTTATTGATGTTTTGTGTCAGTTAATTTAGTTTTTGCCTTTAGTTTTTAGACATTTTAGACTTACCTAAGTCAAATCTGTTTTGTTTTGTTTTTTAATTCACATTTTTTTACTCCTAACTAATACTGCGAAAATGCGTTTGTTTATTTGTTACGCTTTTACACTAAAACGGCTGAACGGATTTCAATGAAATGACCTGGGTTAGGACATAGGATACTTTCCACCCTGGATCGTAGACGAAGTCCCGGGCAACAGCTAGTTTTACATAAATTTAGAAGATTTTGATTTAATTAAGTATGTGAATGTCGAGTATTTCTTTAATTGGAATTGGCCTGTACATCAGAACGAATACCTATGACTTTTTATTAATGTATGTTAAATGCATAATTATACTGTTGACGTACCTATTTTAAATAAATAAATAAAATCTACATGTTGGCCGAGTTATTTCAGGACTTTATATTCTAATAAATTTGGAACGAGCGAGTGGACCGATTTGAATGAAATAAAGACTAAAATAAATTTTACATAATAGAGTCTGACTGTATTTCAATCCCTCAAATCTCTTAAAATGAAGTACACAAACATTTCAATATAACATGTAAAGAAGAATGGCAGGGTTCCATCTAATTCTAAACTGAACCGAACTGAAGGGTGATAAATATTTGATTTGATTTGATTTGATTTGAAGGGGTCCGATAGGACCGATGCCTGCCGGGGTTGGTCAGTAAGAGTCTAACACGCCCTCCTGCTCCACCCAGAGCGGGAGAAGTTATTCGATAACTTCCCACGCAAAAAAAAAAAAAAAAAGGGTTCCATCTAATTTGGGTATCGCACTTAGATATCGAGTACATTCGTAAAAATACTCTCTAAAGATAGATCTCGGTCAAATTAAGATAAAAGGTGATCACAGTATTTTTTTTTTTAATATTGGGTTTAACCAGAAAAACTTTTTTAATAAGCAAGTGGCTCCGTATAAACAGACCCCCCAACGAGTAAACAATCTATGACGTTCAAAGATGGCGGAAAGGAATAGTTCCAATAATGGCTACTGAAGGGAAAAGTGGCACTAGAAGCTGACTTTGTATGTATATTAAGCCCTCTACACATTGGATCTCTAGAAGAGCGTCATGTCCGGTTCCACTCCATGCACTTCAATGTAAAGCAAGCAGACATAATTACGTTATGATTGACAACATGAATTTTGTTATTACTGCTAATGTGAACGTCATCCTAACAAATATTATAAATGCGAAAGTGAGTTTGTTTGTTACGCTTATATGCTTAAACGGCTGAATGGATTTGGATGATATATAGATAAACCTTGGATGATGAAAACGAAAAATGCGACCTAGGGATACGTCCAAAAAATACTATGCTCGATAGTTTGTTGCCCTGCAACAGCTGTAAACTAACGCGTTATAGATTTTTGTTATGCATCGTACATCGTACACGGCCAAACAGGCTCCGAAGCATAAAGCTTCTCACGACACGTGACCCTAGATGCAAAAGGTCGTGAGGCAAGATATACAACACAACACACGTCGACATCGCCCGACGTTTCAAGCGACTGGTACTGTGAGACATTTGTCCAGTGAATACGTGAATTTATCACTGACGATACTTGTCAGTGGGGTTAATGGGACAACTGTCTTACTTATTCTACTATTTGGAAATATCTTTGCCTATGTCTACGTAATGTCTTATTATATTATAACTTCTAATCTTAGAAGGACTTCTTCGAATAACTGGGTAGCCAGGCGTCATGTTTGGCGTCGGCGTCACTATACGACGCTCATTCACTCCTCTTGCTCAAAAAACCGTCATTGTAGCGTACCAGAGCTGGGATAAAATAGCACATCTTCCTGTAGGGTTTTTTTTTAAATTTTAGTCTATTCCAACGAGACTATAAAAACGAAAAAGTCTTTATTCATAACTGAACTCAACTCAAAGCATGTATTTCAATTAAACCATTTACAGGCACTTTTGAATTGTCAAGGGGCCAGTCAGTCAGAAATATGAAGCTAGTTGCCCATTTCAAAGCGTAGGTTCCTATGGAGAAGAACGGGCAAGAAACTCCACGGACACTCTTTTAAATCATAATATTGTTTCAAAATATTGGTTACATCATTCATGTTGAAATTATATATGTGAGAACAATGTAGAAAGACGTGCACGTAAAAAGCGTCCATAATAAAAAGATAAAAACAATACAAAAATTAAACTAAGCCGTGGCAGCTAAGAGATGACCAGTCCCTACTGACGGCGCCCGTTTACGAAAATGACGCATGGTTTAGCACCAATCAGCTCAACCATTTTGAAGGGAGCTAAATGATCCACCACACGCGCCACCGTCGGCAAGACATTAGAGTGAGCATGACATACTCTCAGCCGCCAGGGCACATTCAAGTCAATAAAAGACATACCCAGTACCTAAATTGTAGCTTTATAGTCGGTACATAGTTCTCACACATGTGCTATGCAATTATACAATGCTAAGAGATTGAATTTATGCAATGCGAAGATAGTTTTTGAAATCTTCAGCAGCTCCAACGGTATTTTCAAATACTAATCAATTAGTTTATGCTTGTGGAGCAGGACCAGCGTTGAGCCAAGCATTTTTATCAGCGATGTAATCCCCTAACTTATAATATGCTTGGCTGCATAGTGTGCGTTTAATATAAGATTTAAATTTCGTTTCATTCAGTTGAAGTATGTGGGGAGGTATTTTATTGTAACATTTTAAACAGTACCCTTGAAAGATTTACCCACTTTAGTCAGCCTGAAACCCGCCTTGTGGAACACCCATTTTTTACTTTTAGACCCAGTGAATTGACACCATTAATTTGGACTTGCTGTTGTCTATCAGTTAAATAAGATTTTACTAAACTGAGAGCAAGTTTACCTAGTCCGTAATGCCCAAGTTTCAAGAGTAAGGTTTCATGATTTACGCAGTCAAATGCCTTGGAGAGGTCGCAAAAGATTCCTATGGCATCTTGAGCCTCCTCCCACGCTGTAAATATGTGTTTTAATAAGGTGACACCGGCGTCAGTCGTACAATGTCCTTTGGTGAAACCATATTGCTGATAAGTGTAAGTATAAGATTTGGTTGGTGTTAAAATGATTAAGCATTTGATTGAGCATTACCTTTTCGAATACTTTGCTGAATACCGGCAGCACGGATACTGGTCTATAATTTTTGGTGTCTTTACTGTCTCCAGATTTAAAAAGTGGTATAAAAGGTTATACCACTTTTAATTAAATCCGGGAAGAGTCCTTGATCCACACACAAATTAAATAATTAAGCTAAGTATGGTGCTATAGTCTCTATTATGGATGTACAAACTTTGATAGATAATCTCCATAGATCTTTGGTCAATTTGATTTTAATTTGCCGTTTATATGTTTAAATTGAAATTCAATCGGACAGCCTGGGACGACTCTTAATAAATTAATTGAGACATCGGGTGACGAATTTATAGTTTCCGTCGTTTTAGATGGTATATTAGTAAAGAAATGTACAAATTCTTGAGCTACTCTAAATTAGAGCTTATTGCACCACGTGAAGTCTCCAATGTGTAATCAGTGTTTCGTACTTTTATCCTATTAGTTTCAATCTTTATAACTTTCCAAACTGTTTTTATTTTCTGCTGATTTGATCTTATTGCTAATGTATGTGTAATGTATGTGGCTTTAGCTATCTTGTAGGTATTTCTAAAAAAAAATGAATATGTACAACATACTTATTGAAAGTTTCAGTGTTAATGTAAGGCTTAGGGATATATATTATAACTCGAAAAGCCTTTCCCTACTTATCCTAATACCTCTAGTTGCCCAGTCACTAAATATAAAATTAGGGCAAATATATTTTGTTTTCTTTTCAAAAGTTTTATTGAATTCAGTGTGCACTACTGAAAAGAAATCATCATACAATTTATTTGCATCGTCCATAGACATTTAACTCATTATTTAGGATACTATTGAATTTAATTTGCCATTTGTTATTGGTCTAAATTGAATTTGCACTTTTTGCAAAGGTGTTTTAAACTTAAAAGATACAGTTTGTCCACTATGATCTGACGGCAAATAATTTACGATGGATTTAGCTAAATAATCACAATCGCAGAAGACATTATCGATACAAGTAGCAGAAGTTGAAGTTAATCTCCTGTAAAAATATTAGATAAATTGAACGATTTAAAAAGGTTTAATAATCGACTGCTATTTAAAGTATTTTCCAGAATATTAGTATTAAAATCATCACAAATAATTGCGGTTTTGTTACTGGATGCAAGTTTCGCTAGGACATTTTCTATTATTGACTCAAATAAAGAAAAGTTCTGATAATTAGGGGGTCTGTACACGCACACTACAACATGCTTATCCAGCTCAACACAGGACAGTTCGATGCAATGTTCAACAGATAAACCAACTATCTCATTACGTTCCTTCGTTTTTAAACAATTTTTAATCAAGATTAGAGAACCTCCACGCGGCATAGATTTACGGTTAAAACAACTGCCCTTACTATAGTTCTCATAATTAATTAGCATTTAGTAATCCTTAATATCTAGAAACATCATGAATAATGCAAAATAACAAAAAAATAAGAACATTTTATTTTTGAAAACGGCACTAAAAGCGGCGATCTCTTCGGTAGAATGCGTGCATTGCGTTGTGGCTACAGAAGAAAATTTAAAAAACTGCATTGGCGCGACATCTTTAGAATTGATCTCTAATTATTACAAATTGCATTGGTGATCGTAATATAATTTACAACACTGAAAATGTCATCATCTAGTGAGAACGGAGACCCTAATTTGCAGATAGAAGAGAAAGGAAAATAAATAATGTTCAATCTGTTGCCGTCAAGGTCAGAAAGCATTTATTTAAATACTTACGAAGAGTTTATGAAGTGGAGGACAGAAAAAGGAGTGGATTCGCTTACGGTAGGAGTTTTTCTTACGTATTTTCATGAACTTATTATTAGCCAGGATTATTTACCAGCAACTTGCTTTGAAATATAAACTTTTTGAGTCTGAGGTACCGTATTATAAGTATATCCCCGACCCAGTTCTCGAAAATGACCATGTCACGTTGTACTGGGATAGGTCTATCATTACTGACAGGACTATTGTAGCCAATAAGCCTGATATAGTGGTAATAGATTGATCAGCGCGCCGAGCAATGATAGTCGATGTTACCATTCCACATGACGAGAACCTCGTGAAAGCTGAGAAAGAGAAACAAATAAAATATCTCGACTTAGCACACGAGGTTGTTGAGCTCTGCTATCATTGTGCCGATTGTCGTGACGGCCAATCGACTGATTGCTGAAAGCCTCGACCAACATCTTTCGAGGCTCTCGTTAGGCGGTTGGATCAAGGGCCTGATTCAGAAGGCAGTACTCCTCGATACGGCTTGTATTGTGAGGAGGTTCTCTGCAGCCCTAACCACCGGTAGCTTGGACCCTGCTCCCGACACCGGCGGCGGCGGACCTCTATTTTAAAAGATTTTTTGAATATATTTTTAGTGTAAGAATATTTAAAAATATAATAATATATGAAAGAAAATAAATAAAAATAATAATAATACAGTTTGAAGGAAATATTCCCTGCAGAAGTGTGAGGGTCGAGGTTTCTTAAATGCTCCACAACCGAGATCTGCAGTCTCAGGGAATATTTCCTTCTAACTGCCGTGGGGATGCACCGAGATGTGGTTGCACCCCGCTCTCTTTGGCGAAACAGAACTGGCGCAAACCTGCAGTACTTGATACTAACGATCGTAAGGAAGTATGGCAAGGCATAGAGCTTCACGGACGCTTTTTCCTGGCCCTCCATGGACCTGATGTTGACACAACCTAGTGGCCAGGATTATCCACCAGCAACTTGCCATGCAATACAGCCTTGTGGAGTCCGAAGTACCATAACACAGGTATGTGCCCGACCCAGTTCTAGAGAATGGTCACGCCACTTTGTACTGGTAGCAATAGCCAATAAGCCTGATATTGTGGTGATAGATCGACGAGAGTGCCGTGCAATAGTTAATGATATCGCTGTCCCTCATGACGAGAATCTCGTGAAAGCTGAGGAAGATAAAAAAATCAAGTATATTATTAAAAATTAAATAAAAGAAATAATAATATATTTATTTATTCTAACAACCATTGATCCATTACATTTACATTTATGTTGTTAGTATGAACTTAAAAACTATGTTAGTATATAATAACTAAAAGAAACTTAGTCCTCTGAGTGAAGCCCACACCAGTGGGCTGCCTAACTTATTGCCTATTATATTCAGGATGCTGTTACTGCTCCCACTACATCATCTCCAAGATTTTCGGTAACCACATCTCCAAGATACTTGAATTGGTATACTCGACTAAGAGGAATACCATTGAGTAACATTGGTGGAACAACAGTAGGGCGCTTTGTACCCGCCTTGAAGATCATGCACTCAGATTTTTTAATATCATAACTACTAGACCGGGTTTGGCCGCATACTTTCCGCATTCTTTTTACCTATTGTGGTATAATAATTTTATTCTAGGTGCATCGTCCTCACATATAATCATATAATTATATAACTAATGTACTTAGCTTACTTAGCAATATGGTTTCACCAAAGGACGTTGTACGACTGACGCCGGTGTCACCTTATTAAAACACATATTTACAGCGTGGAAGGAGGCTCAAGATGCCATAGGAATCTTTTGCGACCTCTCCAAGGCATTTGACTGCGTAAATTATGAAACCTTACTCTTAAAACTTGAGCATTACGGACTAGGTAAACTTGCGCTCAGTTTAGTAAAATCTTATTTAAATGATAGACAACAGCAAATGCAAATTAATGGTGTCAATTCACTGGGTCTAAAGTGAAAATAGGTGTTCCACAAGGCTCGATTTTGGGTCCATTCCTCTTTTTAGTTTATATGAATGATCTACCCCATTTATTAAAAAACCAACCACAAATGGTGTTATTTGCTGACTTTTAAGATAAATAGAATTTTTAAGATAAATAGACGTGCATCAAATCTTGACGACGTAAATAACGCCCTAGTGCAGTTCCAAAATTGGTTTACTGCAAATAATTTAGTGTTAAATGGGAAAAAAACGAAATGCATAAGATTTGCTTTACCGAATGTTAAAAGTATTGATTGTGATATAGTATTGAATAGGGAGAAACTAGAATTCGTTGATAAAACTGTTTTCCTGGGGATCACGCTCGACTCAAGGCTGCAATGGGGTTCACATTTAACATCTCTTGCAGGATGGCTAAGTTCAGCAGCATATGCTGTAAGAAAAATCCATCAATTTACTGATATAGATACCGCAAGGCTAGTCTATTTCAGTTACTTTCATAGTATCATATCTTACGGTATTTTACTATGGGGACGAGCTGCAGATATGGACTCTTTTTTTATTCTGCAGAAAAGAGCCATTAGAGCAATATATTGCCTCCGCAGGCGCGATTCTCTAAGGGAACTGTTTAAAAACATTAACATCATGATGGTACCTTGTCAATATATATATATGAAAACATCATGTACGTCTGGAAAATCTTAATCTTTTCAGTAAAAGAGGTGAAAGACACAATTATAGTACTAGAAATAGGGATCAATTAGTTCAACCGGGTTTTAGACTGAAAGAAAGAAAGAAAAAAAGATTTATTTGTCACAGAGATACGTGCATACAAATAACAAAAATATAAACAACAGAAATATTCGGCAGCTGCACGTCATGACTGTGACAAGAAGGCTATAGTAAACTCATCTTTCATGGGGTACTGTTTAAAATGTTACAATAAAATACCTCCCCACATACTACAACTAAATGAAACTAAATTTAAATCTTGTATAAAACGCACACTATGCTGCCAAGCATATTATAAGCTGGGGGATTATATCGGTGACAAAAATGCTTGGCTCAACGCTGGTCCTTTAATTTTAGCATTCGAAAATATTGTTGGAGCTGCTGAAGTTTGCATAAATTATCTTTGAATTGTATAACTTCAATCTCGTAGTATTGTATAATTGTGTGAGCATGTGACCATGTACCTTCTATAAAGCTACCGTTTACTGGGTACGTCTTTCATTGACTTGAATGTGCCCTGGCGGCTGAGAGTATGTCATGCTCACTCAAATGTCTCGCTGGTGGTGGCGTGTGAGTTGGATCGTTAAGTTCTCTTCAAAATGGTTGAGCTAAACGGTGCTGATCCATGCGTCATGTTCGTGAACGGGCGTCGTCAGTAGGGACTGCACTGCTATTCTGTAACCATCTCACCGTGAAAACTTAGGTGAAGTGAGCACTTCACCTAAGTTTTCACAGTGAGATTATTACAGAATAGACCGGCCTAGGGACTGACAGCTCACTCCGAGCTCACTTCACCTAAGTTTTCACGGTGAGATGGTTACAGAATAGCACTACAGGTCATATCTTATCTGCCACGGCTTATTTTAATAATTTAATTTTTGAATTGTTTTTATTACGGACGCTTTATACGTGCACGTTTCTACATTGTTCTCACATGTATAATTTCAACATGAATGATGTAACCAATATTTTGTAACAATATTATGATTTAAAAGAGTGTCCGTGGAGTTTCTTGCCCGTTCTTCTCCATAGGAACCTACGCTTTGGAATGGGCAACTAGCTTCATATTTCTGACTGACTGGCCCCTTGACAATTCAAAAGTGCCTGTAAATGGTTAAATTAAAATAAATGCTTTGAGTTTTTGAGTTTGAGTTTGACTTATACAAAATATTGTAAAACATTTTAAAAGAGTAACGGTGGAGTTTCTTGCCCATTCTTCTCCATGCGAAAACTACCTTTTGGAAGGGGCGACTAGAATCAATATTATTTTTTTGTAAATTTTTGACGTTCAAAAGTGCCATATAATTACTAATAACTATTTGAAATAAATGATTTGACTTTGACTTTGACTTTGACATACGGCAAGCAACTTCCGCAATGCACAAATCGAGGGAGCCAGCAGTACCATATCATCGGCATAGCTAAGGTTGTTTACACTGACACCATCTACGTAGCACCATACGGGCATGTGACTGAGTTCCTCGATCAGCGCATTTACGTATACGTTAAAAAGCAAGGGCGAGCTCAACCCCCTCTGCCTCACTCCGCATTCTAGTCTGTATTCACTCGACCATTCGCCCGCCCACTTTACATTATTTTTCTGATTAGATACCTAAAAAGTGTCAACTCTGGCGGTAAGCCCGTTTCCTTTAGATTTTGCCATAACATATCATTAGACAGTAGGTCAAATGCTTTCGAGAGGTCTAGAAAGACAAGCTTTGTGATAAAACCATAAATTTGAAATTTTAGTTATTATATAAAATTATCAAAATATACCAGTTTTATGTACACATTGACATTGTGGAAAATTATATAGATAATGACATGATAACTTTGTAAAGTATTATATTATTTTAGTTATTGTGAATGTGAGGATTAGGTATATTTTATTTTTCTTACATTTTTCTTTTCTTTTTCAGTTAGTTTTAATGATGGTCTAGCAGTTTGAGTAGTTGATTCCGCCTACCCAATTATCTTTTCTTTGGTATTGTTGATTGAGTTGAGCTCCTTAAATTCTGAATCGAGCTCCACGATTACTGACAAATGCTTGCACTGACTGGACAGGTCCACTCAAATCTGTGTGGTTCTTTCCTCTAGTTTCTTCAGTTCTACCATTTTAGACTCTTAGCATTCAAATTCCCACCACTGCTTTAGCTGGGAAGAAGAAGTGGCGCAACAAACTCCCCAGCTGCACAACTGTCTGAATAGTTAGAAAAACTTGATTTTATACAATAGTACTTATGCAAAATAATTTACATTACGCAACACAAAACATTAAATTAAATTATTTTCTATATGTCACATAGCACACCAGCACCTAGCAAGCCTCCAGGCATAAAGAGCGTGCCCGTTTACATATAACTTCTAAAGCTGTAACTCGGAAATCACAAATGATAAACTAGGACCATCGAAGTAAAAAATAAATTAACAGTTAATTACTAATAACAACAACAAAAACCATGATCAGCAAGACGACCAGTCACCACAAGCAGCACCCTTTCACGAGCATAACGCAAAGATCAGCCATTACCCCCCTCGCCATATTTGAGGAGGCAACCCGACCCGCGACGCTACCGCAAGCAGTGACATCTAACAGAGTATGACGAACTTGCTGCCAGTTGCTCAGGCAAGAATAATATGATCAATTTTCGAGGTAGCTAGCTGACCATATATTATTATATTTATTTTATTATTATTGTGTTATGTTATATAAAATAGTTTAATTAAGGACCACGCTACCGCATTAGGTATTTCCTGTAAAGATAGTAGTGTTTGTGATAAATAAATAAATAAATAAAATAAAATTCATTAAAAAAAACACTCATCTACATGGTCCTCACGGCCTGACCAAGATTATGTCTGGACTTTAAAAGAGACTGCGACCTCTGAGTTTGTTTCGGCATTAAAATTTGTTCTCAGAGTAGTCAGATAGGAAATGCCGAACTCGTGTAAAAGTGATTCTGATATCCTATTTACAGAATGAACAATTTCATTTCATTTAATTTCAGTTTTGTTTCACTAACAGTTTCCAAACACTTCAACAGATGGCGCTGATTTAAACTATCTATTCATAAGCGGTTGAGTGCTTATTGTTTCTTTCACTTTTATCTTCTCACTATAAAAAACGATTTCTTTTCTTCTCGCACAGATCCAGCGGCAGTAGAGAAGTCTTGCTGAATGTGTCAGAAGGAGAAGACTAGCAACCACGAGGACTAGTTGTACACTCAGGAGAATGTAGGGAGCGTAGACGTGGATCAACCTTAGGTTATATATTTGATCATCTTGCATTCTTGGTTGTACCTGGAAACAGGGGGAGATGTTAGTGGTGACATCATTTTAAATGTAGCCCTAGAACGAATAAAAGCTAAACACATCACTTGCTCTACAGAGCATGAATGAGGCACAGATAAAACAAAATGGGCAAAGTGGTTCCAATATCCACCGCTAACAATACCTACTTAGATATTTAGTATGTAAATAGTGTAGATGTCTAAGTAAAAGTTAGCTCTTATTTTAATTGATAGTGGTGGACATTTGACCTAGCCCCTAACATTTTTGCCCAATGAAGAGGCGCAACTGCCGCTGCTAAAATGAGGATCCTGAACATAGGTCAGGGAAATTTATTGTTTCTTAAATTGACACACTTCGCCAATTTGTCGTGTTGTAGCCATTTTATACAACTGTCAAAGAATGACAGATTCAATTTTAATATACGGACAACTTATGTTGGTAGTCAATTCACTTAACAATTACTCTCAAGCATCGTTCTCGATATTAGCATTAACCCACATGTAGTTTCACTCACAGACTCGCCATTTCGCATTGAATTTTTCGAGCATCTCTGATAGAAACTCAAGCAAAGCGAGATAACGGTATAGAAAGGAATCTGGTATTAAAATCTTATGCTTTGTCCTCCATCAGCGAGCCTATTACCGCGCTGCTCTCATCAGGTCATAAAAACCCTGAGCTTCTCATGCTGATGATGATGATGATCACGCTACAGCTCGAATTCTCGGTGATACTTAGACGACAAAAAGGCTTGGGACTAGCTCCATACTACTCCATACTAATTTAACTGTTTAGTTCATTTTATCTGACTGTATAAGTCAATTTATTTCAATTTTGTTTTCATATATTGTTGACGTCATCTACTCTTTACACAGTTTTTTTTTTTTTAATGAGATTTATTGTAATATATGGTCAGCTAGCGTCATCGAAAATTGATCATACTAATCTTGTCTGAGCAACCGGCAGCAAGTTCCTCAGATGTCACTGCTTGCGGTAGCGTCGAGGGCCGGGTTGCCTCCTTCCCTCAAATATGGTGAGTGGGGTAATGGCTGATCTTTGCGTTATGCTCGTGAACGGGTGCTGCTTGTGGTGACTGGTCGTCTTGCTGACCATGGTTTTTGTTGTTGTTATAAGTAATTAACTGTTTATTTATTTTTACTTCGATTGTTAGCTAGTTCGCTAGTTTATCATTTGTGATTTCCGAGTTACAGCTTTAATTGCTATGTGTAAACGGACACGC
Organism: Xanthia icteritia; assembly: GCA_949128155.2. Lineage (NCBI taxonomy): Eukaryota > Metazoa > Arthropoda > Insecta > Lepidoptera > Noctuidae > Xanthia > Xanthia icteritia. The sequence continues at coordinate 21,590,007 of OX421942.2, read as the reverse complement.
CCTTTATGCCTGGAGGCTTTCATTCGGGTATTAAGTTCTTTTTACTTTTTTTTGTTGGTATATTGACATGTGCTAGGTGACATAATATGTCACCTAGCAAAACACAAAACAGTAAATTAAATTATTTTCTATATATTATATAGAAAATAATTTAATTTACTGTTTTGTGTTGCGTAAAGTAAATTATTTTGCATAAGTACTATTGTATAGAATCATGTTTTTCTAACTATTCAGACAGCTGTGCTGCTGGGGAGTTTGTTGCGCCACTTCTTCTTCCCAGCTAAAACACTAGGAAGTGGTGAAGGGCGGGCGTTTTTGCGGGACTGTCTTATGTAATTTTGACGTTCAAAAGTGCTGATTTTCAGCCTAGTTTGAATAAATGACTTTTGAACTTTGAACCTTTTCATTGAATGAAATATTTTTTTTTTTCCTAAATTGATTACGAAATAGTGAGTCTGTGAATGAAACTACATGTGTCTTAATGCTTACATCTTCAAAGGAAGCTCTTCGAGTAATTGTGATTGAAGTTCACGTACAGATAAGTTCGTTTTAATCATCAATTAATTTCCCTGACTTAATTTTTTTATATACGATTGTCGAATAAGGCAGTGTCTCTTTAAGTCAAGGGATTTAAAGAGGGGCGATATGATGGGAGGCATATGTTGAAATGAAACAAGAACAGACATAACTGTGAAGATAAAGTTGAAGTACAAGTAGACACTCACAACTTTAAAGTAGCCGACGGGCACGAACATGTCAGAGAACCTGCTGATCTTGGAGTTGAAGTTCACGTCACGCACCATCACGTTCACTTGCACGGAGAACTTTGTCGTCATCGCCATGCCGATTACCTGGAAGAAGTAAATAAATTGATCACGAAACTACGACGCTAGTTAGACAGATTTGAATATCACAGCTTGTACAAAATCCAACAAGAAAAAGTAATTGGTGATGAACATTTGAATACACACATATAGGTATATGTTTTCAAAGCCTTTGCTCAACAGGATGGTCAAAAAGTATCTTCTTTCTTAACCATGATTTCTAATCGTTAATCTTCATGATAGTTAATCTTCAAAGTATGAGTATATTATACCAATTCTTATGTTAAGTTACCCTCATCAGTTCGCCGCTGGATAAAGACTTTAGTCTGTACATAAAGCTTTAATATTACTTACAGGTTCTATGATGAAGTCACTGCCATGCTGCTCCTCATTAGGAGTCATACCCTCGACGCGCTCGTATAACAACGGGTTCGTATCCAGGAAATGAGCGTTTGACAAGACCAATGGCAGACCTGAGACAGAGTTCGTAAAATTATTAGAGAAAAATCTTGATTATGGAAATATTTGCATAATGAGTCCGAAAAATAGTGTCCATTTAGCTGCAATCAGGGACAAACCAGCTATAAAATAACCCTCCTTTTTTGGCTTCGCTGCAGTTGGGTAATTATGTGATAAATAAATATTATAAGGAGGCCTTACTACATCGATGCTGCCTAAGGTACTCAAAAGGCGTGATGGTATACATACAGGGTGGAATTTTTGAACCTCAACTGGAGGGAAAGTACTCTTAATACTGGACATAGCAAATTTTGCTCAAAGGAAACCTTTATAAAGAAGCAAATCTGCAACCAAAGATTTTCGAAAATTCGCTTGCCACACTCGGGAATCGAAGTTCCGAAGATCCGAAAAAAAAGAAAGTAATATTTCCTTTGAGTAAAATTTGCTATCTCCAGTATTTAGAGTACTTTCCCTCCAAGTGAGGTTCAAAAATTCCACCCTGTATAAATGGATATAGACTTAGTACACACAGAACGTGATCAAATTATCTTCCTCACCATAAAAACAAGGCGACAAATCCGAAATCCCATCATGGCACACCCCTTTATTGCACAAACACTCATTCTCAGGTATCTTGCTGAAGCTCCTGTTGGTGAACTTGTAAGCCATGCCCTCGACTCCAAAGTCCATGGTCCTCTGACCCACGTACTCCAGCTCCATGAACCGGCAGAGGACGTTGCGGTAGAGCTTCAGGGGCCGGTCGGGGGACATTTCCGGGGGGTAGGATATACCCTCAAAAGTGTCGTTAAAGCTGTTGCAGGATGAGCTGGGAAATAAGAAATTTGGGTGTTGAAATGATGAACGATGAGATATCTAAGTCTTTTATCTTTGGCTGATAAGATCGACGGTACAGAATTTTTAAAGTAGTATCATGCTACATTATGTAAAATATTGGCCAGTGATTTGGCTCTGGAATCAAGTGCTCAAGGTACGCTAAACGAACTTTAGTGCTTTATAATTTTGGATTTTTTATCATTTATTGCGGTTCATCAATACACTATTTACCACATTGAAGGTTTTGATTGAATTGTCATCATGTGAATTCTCACTTGTAGAGGATCGGAACGGGATGATAATTATAAAGTCTATTTACCTTGTTTCCGGATATCCCCAACTTGAAAGACCTCCAATACCATTGACAGACTTGATCATGAACTTGTCCTCATCTTTGGCGCTTACTTCTACCCTGAACGGTGCTTTTTCATCGTACAGCTGGGAACATAAACTTAATAAATAAAATAAAATAAATTAAATTCATTTATTTCAGGTACCACATAACCAATTTAAGAAATCTTTAAATCACACACATCATCATTTCAGCCAAAAGACGTCCACTGCTGGACATAGGCCTCCCCCAAGCACCGCCACTTCGACCGATTCTGTGCCTCCCGCCTCCAGCGGATTCCTGCGGCCTTTGCAAGATCATCTGTCCATCTTGTGGGAGGCCTTCCAACGCTACGTCTTCCGGTACGCGGTCGCCCCTCCAGAACCTTTCGGCCCCATTGGCCATCTATTCTGCGAGCAATGTGCCCTGCCCATTGCCACTTAAGTTTGGCAATTCTTCCACACACAAAAACACAAAATTAAATAATTAAAATTAAAATTCAATCAATCATCGTAATAACCTCATATTCATTCATTATGTACAGTAGTCTCTTACGTACGACACTGTATGTAACTTGTTTGTCACAGCAGTATCGCACATAAAGACAGTCCAACCTATTTGCTATCATACTCAGAACGATATTGGAGCTGTATTAATGTATCAGTAAGTGGCTGGATCTATGGAAGAAGCTAAAAATAAAGTCAGGTATTTTGTCAACTGCAATTTTGCCCAAGAATTTTGCTTGGTTTAAAGAACTTTCTTATACTTAAGGTCTAAGTTAAGAAGAAGGAAGTTCTTTAAACCTCCAGCCTCCAGTCTACCACGACTTCTTTTGTAATCACCACCTTATCAAAACTCACCCTATCCAACAGCCCCAAGGTATCAAAGTTAATCCACCCCGGCAGGATGTTGTTGCCCAGACTGATGAGGGGTTCGTTGTATCCCCACAGGTAGTCATAGGCCGACATCTGAACAATGGCGTTGCTTCCCAGCCGGGAGGCCACCATGTTGAACCCCATTTTGGCGAAATAACCGTAGTTGGACACTGCTGATGCCGTGCTCTGAAAACAGAAGGTTTTAATCGTTTTTAAAATTTGAAATGTTTGGACGTCTCCTTGAGCTAAAACAAACAGCTCCCCTAATCATCCGGCCATAACAACACATACAACCTTGTTTCATGTGGGCTATGCGCCGCTAAGAGTCGGCTGTTGTAGACATACTATCGCTGAGCACAAACACCCAACAAAATGTATCAAAAACAAAAGTAAATTCAAAATATCCCGCGGGAGATACTTGTAGGACTACCAATACCTCCCCATGCGAAACAATGTTCACAAGTAGATATTGTTGCGTAGCGAAGTGAATCAGATATAGGTATCGGCTAAACAGATTTGCTTCGTTACCGTCTAAGTATATCATAATTAAAAAGTCTCAAAAATAAAATATAAGTAAAAATATTTCTAAAAACAAGCTGTTATTAAAATACAAAGTACTAAATAAAACTTACGTAAACATAGAACTTTAATATTTTCTTAAAAGTTTGAGGCTTATCTTTAGGTGTAAGAAGGACGTAAACGCCACAGGCTTTTATATAGCTAGGCTTTTATGATAATTACACCCACACTTATATACAAAACTTGAATGCCTAATCGACACAAATCTAAGGGACGGCTGATATTTCTTTCGCGATTACGATCTTTGATCTGTTTGATGGTCTGTATCACAACCCATAAATGTGATCACATCTTTCTGATACAAGAGTTTTATTATGGACCATTGATAGAGACTGAAAAATGTGCTCTTATGATAAACTCCACTAACCAACGAAACTCCCAAGTAACTCACCAACATGGCAATATTCGGCATGGTAAGTATTATGTCTTCCGGCCTGCCAACTGACTCCTCAGGCAGGAAGGTGGCCTTGTGCCGAGGACTGTACCTCATCACGCCAGCCGCCTTGTCTATCTCCAGGTCATCATTTGTTCTGTTCTCTCTGGAATGAAATGAAAAACAAAACCTTAAAAATCGTATTCTCCTTAATTTTTGAATTTTTGATCCCAATTTGAAGAACAAACTTAACTTTGCAGTTCATATATAACTATATGTATGCATATTACCAAATTTTGGATTTTCCTCTGTACTTGATCTTGCTTCTCGCCAAACTTCATGCTGCTGGGCAAACAGGAAGTACCAAATAGACTGGTTTATTTGCGAGTGTCAAAATATGCGGCAAAAATGGCTGTATTTTTTTATTGCTTTGACTTGGAAGTTTGATTTTCATTACAGCTCCAAGAGACCGTAGATCTAAGTTTTTGATATCTACTTCAACTTGAGGCATCAAGTTGAAATACATATCAAAAACTTAGATCTTTAGAGGTATGGGGAACAGGGTGTAAAGCTCACTCATCTTCTATAGAAAAGGCAGGATCCTCCGACCAGATGGGTGTCGTATCTGGTGGGCAACTGCCCGACGCTTGATGTCGATGTAGTATTATATAATATGTCGTTCGCGCGGTAAACTCTAATTGCGCGAAGCAGGATTTGTGTGACGTCAGGATTTTGTGTGACGTCAGGTCTTTGATGCGAAGTTCGCATTTGTCGATGTAGATATCGCCACAGATCTACACGCGTTCCTGAGAAAAAGAGTCTTGACAGACAACGAAGTCAGCCTTTAAGGGATTCAATTTTTCATTTAGCGTTTACGTTAGCGCACAGCTGTCAGACGCTCAGCATGGGTTTCGACCGGGAAGAAGTACCACTAGTAATCTTCTCTGCCACATGACTCATCTGGTGCCAACGGTGGATAATAGGGGGCAGACTGATGCTGATTACTTTGATTTCAGAAAAGCATTCGATCTAGTCGATAGTGAAATTTTGCTTAAAAAGTTTGCAGGTTCACCCCACACTCCCTCTAGTTTTTTGCCAGTTATTTGAGGGATAGCAATATGTGGAATATGCGGGACACGTGTCAGATCCATATTTCACTAGGTCTGGGGTAAGTCAAGGTAGTAACCTTGGCCCTTTGGGCTTTCTTCTGGTGGTAAACATCCTACCAGAAGTAGTCCTAGACTCTTCTTGTCTGTTGTTTGCCGACGACCTCAAATTGTCCCTCGCGATAAAGAGCAGCGATCAAAGGGACATCGATAAGGTAGTGAGATGGAGCAAAGAAAATATCTTGAAATTTAATAGCTCGAAGTGTGTGACCATCACTTTTTCTCGCGCACACAATCCCATCTTACATACCTACTATATTGACGGATTGCCTATGAAACGGGTCACAGAAGACAAGAACTTGGGAGTAGTATTTAACACCGGTTTGACTTTTCGGGATCATATTATACGTAGCTGTAAAAGAGCGTATAAACATTTAGGTTTCATGCTTCGTACGGTCCGAGGTTTCACGAATGTGAAAGCTATTATAGCATTATATAATGCATTGGTGAGGAGCCAGTTAGAATGTAATGCAGTCATTCGGGCTCCGCATGAAGCTAAATATAGTCTCATGCTAGAGAGGGTACAAAATAAATTTATAAGATATTTATACATGCGTTATGAGTGAGTCTATCCCTTTTACCCGTTAATGTATCCTACCTTATTTATTTTAGCACTAGCACTCGCCTCATATGTATTTAAATTACTGAGAGGGAAGGTGCATAATGCAGTTATTTTAGGCCAGGTGAGTCTGTGTGTTCCGGATAGGTACGTGTGGCGGCGACGGCAGCCACGACTGCTAGTGGAACCGCGTGCTCGGACCAACCTGTTAAAAGACGCTCGCTGACGCGTGCACTCCGCACGCTCAACCTCATAGCGAGTGAGACGGACTCGCTGATTCGGTTGTTCTCTGGGTGAATTCACAAGGAGTGCTTTGTTTGTAATTAGTTATAGGTATTAGTTATAAGTAACAATTAAGATTAAATAATAAGATGAATAAATTCGAGTTCATAATATAACAGCATCTTTGGTTGATTTTGAAATAACTGGGGTAAATCATGAATATAAACTAAAAAGAGGAATGGACCCAATATCAAACCTTGAGGAACGCTCATTACCATTTCAGACCCCAATGAGTTTACGCCGTTTACTTGAGCTTTAATCTTTCTATCTTTCAGGTATGATCTTAGTAAATCAAGAGCTGTATTCCTAATTCCATAGTGCTCAAGTGCCAATTTCAGCAGAAGTTTCTAATGGTCTACGCAATCGAACGCCTTCGAGAGGTCACAAAAGATTCCAATGATTACAAATTCCAAGACCTTGTACAGGGTCATATCCATTCGTGTCCCAGGCATTAAAAATGTTCTTTATTAGGGGGACACCGGCGTCAGTGGTACAACGCCCTTTGGTGAATCCGTACTGTTGTTCATGAAAAATAGAATTTTTATTAATGTGACGTAATATTTGATTGAGCATCAACTTTTCAAACTTCAGTCTTTAGTGGAAAAGTGTTATTAAATTGCGTGTTTAATAGTGAAAAGAACTCGGCGTAGAACTCATTTGGGTTACCTATATTATTAAAACTCTGAATACATAATTTACTGGCCAAATAATTATTTAATTTCTCTAAACTTTTACATGTAATTGCCCTAAACCTTATTTGATTTTTTGTAAAGGTATGTAGGAGCAAAATGTTATTGTTTGGCCACTGTGATCTGATGGCAACTTGTTTGTGTAAGTAATCACAATTACAAAAAATATTATCTATAAAGGTGGCAGAAGAAGCTGTCTCTCGGGTTGGTTCAATAAAAACATTTGAAAAATCAAATGACCTAAAAAGACAGTATTCGAGTTATTTTCTAACAAGTTAATATTAAAATCACCACATATGATTATTGACTTACTACTAGTACTAAGTTTCTGTAATACATCTTCCATTACAGAATCAAACGCGGATAGATTCTTGGAGGTCTATGTATATACGCATACTATAACATGCTTATCAAGCTCAACACACAGGATAATTCAATGTTGTGTCGCCTGTATCATACGGTTTCGGCTGAAATAATTTTGGCCCTTAAATGTCAGTTAGGTGTGCTCTATATGTAGGTATTTTGATCTGTGGCTTACCTATGACCGTTTGCGTAACTTATGGTTATTATTAAGTACTTCACATTACAAAACAAGGAAAACTACAACGATGTATCAGTCACTTCGATCATATTATTATATAAACGCATCGGAATCTAATTGAGGGTAGGTAGTACCATCGGCAATATTCGTAAAGGAAAACCTATTCCAACAAAGGAATTACGAGTACTTTTGCAAAATAACCTCACGACCACACTGTTTTCTTAACATGTTTTCCTTCCCTCACCATTAGTGTTAAAGATTAATAAACTACAATTTCCTCGTTTGACTAAGTACAGTTCGCAAGCATGGCTGCTGATCGTGGGGTTCCGAGTTCATTGTCTTAGTCGAGCAAAGCGATAACTATTATGTATTGTATTTTTTTTTCATTTAAAAAATGTCACCTCTTGTAAGCTCACCATCTTTTTTATTGATTGATTTTCTATAACATTACTGGCGATGTATGGATGTATTAAACGCACTGCTCACATGTTCAGGCATGATGTTTGGTTATGTTAAAATATTGTAGGTAAATTATATTGTCTACATCAAATATAAATAAAGTTACAAGATTTATTTCAACTTACTGGTAGGTAAACGGTCCCACTTCTTCCACCTTGAGCTTGCTATCTTCACCTCTGATGAACCTTTCAGCATTAGTGATGTTAAAGAGGTAGACAGAGAGGTGGACATTGTCCACCTCCTTGCTCATGGCTTCATGGAGTAATGTGCCGTAGTCCACGCGGGCATTCTGGGTAAGGAATAAACCACCAATAAGCATAAGCATGAAATACGTGCACGGAGTGGAATCCTGAGTCAGTATTTGTTTATGGCAATGGACTAGATAAGATACATGGGACTTGAACATAACGGCAAATTGTGCGTACGTGTACTATAGTCTCTAAAAGTACACCTCTACCTAACCCTTCTGGGATTACAGCCGTGAATTTGCTGCAAGAGTCTGTTTCACGATAGCTATAACCTGAGAGTGTTCAAGTCGAGGTGAATATGTTTCTTGTAGGGAAGTGTGTACCATCGCTGACTACGATAGGTACTACATCATCGTTGCTTACCATCAGGTGAGATATATTCAAACGCGGTCCGGACTATCAATAATAATAATTAGAGATGGGCCAACTATGCCTTTGGCCGACTAGCCAACCGAAAAAGGCAAATACTACGAGCTTGAACAATCTTATTAAATACAAACATCCACAACTGATGACTCAAATAGGTTCTGCGATTAAAAGTAGTTCATCAAAAGAAGATAATCTGTGTAAAACGTGTTTTAACTCTTTGTATGGAGCCGACTTTCTGAACCTTTCCATGTACCATAAGGGCTTCAGCATTGACGGGTGAACTGTTTGAAAAATGATATGGCTAGAAAGGGGGGGACCCATACGACGAATAATAGAGAAGTGTGGAAGAAAAATACATATATGTCGCGCCGACCCCAAATAAATTGGGATAAGGGCAGTAGAATGTTGATGAAGGGCTTCAGGATCGTCAGGCCTTTTAAGTATCAGGCCAACAAAATTTAATAAACTGAAGTACCATGCTGGTCCTGCTCCAAAACCACAACTAATTGATTAACATTTGAAAATACTGTTGGAACTGCTGAAAATTGTAAGACCATCTTTGCATTGTATACTCAATCTCCTTTGTATTATATAATTATATAGCACAGGTGTGAGTACTATGTACTAAACAGCTATCATTTAGCGGGAATATGTCTTTCATTGACTTGAGTTTTGAGCCATCGCCACGGACAAGACAAAGAAGATGTATCAGCTTTCGAACTTTTAAACATCCACTGCTGAGGTAGGGCTTCCTAACGAAATACAGTGAACGGTTAGTTGCTTAGCAAATTGGTGGTAGGTGGAACTTGATTTGTGAGCATCGATTGACGTCAAATTATTTAATTATCATCATCTTTTCCGTGGCGAATGAGTAATTTTTTCTGGACCGAAGTATCTAGGTCAAGAAATGCTGTCCAGGGTGCGGCGATTGTACAACCGAACCCCCGACACATGGTGGGTAGAACAAAGAACAGTGGGTTTTAGACGGTAGGAGTTGACATAACCCTCCATTCTCTTAACGTGGAGGGTATCCATGAGGATTTCACCACGGAAAAAAAAGGTCAATAAATGCAGATGGTGAAGACATTATAATAGCAGAAGTGTATAGACTTACATAAACGACGATAAGCCGTATCGGGTCCACTATCACGGTCAACATGGCTGCGGCAAGGCATGTCACTCCTAGCACTAAGCTCACTAGGGATTTTACTGAAAAAAAAAAAAACTTCTTTGTTTTGGTCGCAAGGGCTACTGTTGTGCATGGGGTCTTGGGTTCATTCCTGGGTCGGGGAAAGTTTTATTGGATTTTTCTATCTGGGACTTCTTAGTAGCAGCCCGGATGCCAATTCATTTATGAATCTTTTTAATAAAATAAGTGATAGACATAATTTTAATACTAGAAATAAAGATAAAATAGATCAACCATTTTTCAGAGTATCTAAAGTACATGCATCTTTTATAGGGTACTGTGTTAGATGTTACAACAAAATACCTTGTGAATTTGTAATATATTGCAATTAATTATAGTCCAGTCATTGGGTAGGTTCTGCCTTAGAAAAGGTCAAGGAGAGTTCAAATTTGGCAGAGTGTTACAAGTTGATGTCCTAATTGATATTCCGAATTTGCGACGTTGAGCGACCGGCGCTCGCGCCACCATATTGGAAAACTATACCAAAAAACATTTTTTCGAGAATATATTCACTCATAAATAGTCAAAACATAAGTGAGAAACAGATTATGGCGGCGTAGCGTCACGAATTGGTCGCAATTGGGTTTGTTCGGTAAACAAATTCAGCTAAATTTTACACTTCACAAAATCGCTACATTTTTCTCAAACAGTTAATATCGATTAACTTATGGCGTTGCCCACTTTTAGAATAAACGCTCTTAATAAAATTCATACTACCGTTTTTTACTAATTTCCGCATAACAAATTTACGGTATTTACAGAACTTTTAGATTACATTAGAGTATGATTTTTCTTAGGACTAAATTAAGTCCGTTTAGTTAGTAGACTAAATGATTACAAAACAGAGCAGATCAAAATTCTTTCCGTTGGGGACAATACAAAAGACTCTTGGCGGATTTGCTATCCACTCTCTCTGACCCAAACCTTTACGAACATGTAATAATATATAATATAATTCTTTATTCGCACACCTTAAATTCCATAGTGTTAGTAGTGACATGAAATATACTTATTTAACTATTATTAGTAATACATGTAATCAAACAATGAACAATAACATAATAAAATAAACAAGATGCCCGTATAGCTACTTAGAGCTGACCTGTGTGCGCAGTCTCACCCATCGGCCAAGCATCGGGCGGTCCCACCGGTCACTAAATACCCTCAACATGCTGTGGGAGCTAAAACATGTTCCTTGCCGGAGACAAGCGCATCGCTTCCGAATAATGGCGTAGAAATCATCTACCCTCGCATGAGTAAACATACCCGAAGCGCTTAATATATCAATGGAGTTTATAAACGTAACGTTTGAGGAAATGAAGACTGAGTTTTCCTTCAACACCAAAGTCGTCAATGACCTTAAAAAGGAAAACGAGCAGCTCAAAACTACTGCCAAAGAACTAGGTGTGAGGCTAACTCATGCAGAACAACAAACACGCTCTACGAATGTGGAAATTCAATGTCTTCTCGAGCATAACAATGAAAATCTTGTGTCAACTGTCATGAATATTAGTAAGGTGATATATTGTGACTTAACTGAGAATAACATACATCATGTTACAAGAATTGCAAAGCAAACCCCAACTAGTACTCGCCCGAAGTCTATTGTCGTTCAATTCAGCAGTCCACGAGTTCGAGACCACTTTTTGGCTGGTTTTTTCAATTTTAATAAAAATAAAACTTCTGAAGAGAAGCTCAACACTGAGATTGGCGATAAAATCAAAATGTCTATATAGTAGAACATTTATCAACAGCAAACAAGGCGTTGCATGCTGCGACCAGGATTAAAGCTGATAGTTTGGGTTACAAGTATGTGTGGGTCCGCGGCGGCAAGATTTTTGTTAGAAAATATGACGGTGCAGACTATAAATGGTCTGAGACCGACTCGTTGGACAATTTTAGTAAGCAATAAAAAGATGTATATAATAAGGTATAAGATTGATAAGGATTTCAATTCAATCAGTTTAAAATTTACTACCAGAATGTAAGGGTATTAGGACAAAGCTGAGTGATATTTACCAGAAAGTTGCATGCTGTTCATACGACGTTATAATGTTTACTGAAACTTGGCTACTGGATGGTATCTTTGACTCATAGATCATGGATGGGCGTTACGCTATCTATAGGCGTGATAGATCCAATAATGTTTTGAATAATAAAACCGCCGCTGGTGGAGTTCTTATCGCTGGATCTACAAAATTTTAATCACAGAGACTGATAAAATTCGAAAGTTCTTGCGGTGATCTCTGGGCAAAGTTTTCACTTAAAAGGGTAAAAAAGCTAGGGTAATTTATCTATGTCCTGTATACTTGCCGTCGCCGATACAGCCCAGAGTACTGGAGCATTTTGTTGATAATACAAACAATGTCTTGGAACATGCCAATGAATGCTTGATTATTGGTGACTTTAATATGAAAACTATTAACTGGCTTGGGACAGGTGGTGATGTGATAAGAGCTCCTCAAAATATTGGTACAGGCTTAGAGCAGACTCTTTGGGATTTTGCCTTCCTTAACAACTTAAGACAATATAATTATTTATTTAATCAAAATGGCAGAATTCTTGATTTAGTCTCGACCAACTTAGATTTTGTTACGGTAAGTGCACCTGTGGATGTACTTTCTAAAATAGATATATGCACCATCCACCTGTACTATGTGAGCTCTCGTTTACCAATTTTAAAAAGCCACAGAATTGTAAAACGGGAACCAAGTTGAATTATTTTAAGGCAATTAATGCAGCACTGAAGCAGGTCAATTGGTCATCAGAGCTAGATCCTTGCATGACTATAGATCAAATGGTAGACTTTTTTTATAATACATTGTATGGGTTAATTAAGCGCCATGTTCCACAAGTACCAATAAAAGATGCTAAATACCCGTACTGGTTCTCTAGACAGCTCATTAAAAGACTAAACGAAAAGAACTGCCTAAGACTTAGAGTTAAAAAGTAGATTAATCATTTTGACATTATTGCTTTAGATTTACTTAGAAAAAGATGTGACCGTATAGTTACGTCTTGTTATAATGCTCAAATTTCTGATAAAGAGGTTAAAATTACTTAGAACCCAAAATATTTTTGGAGTTACTTAAAAATGAAGAGGGTGGCAGCAGTAACTACCCCAGTTCTATGACAGATGGTATAAACACCTCTGAAATATTAATGAAATATGTAATTATTTCGCATCCCATTTCACTAAGGTATATAGTAGTGATGGGAATGATGTGCATGCGGGCGCAGGCGACATTGATGAATGCATAAACAATAACACGTTAGGACAAATAACAATATCTCAAGAACAGATCCGCAAAGAATTTAAAAAAAATGACGTTCACAAAGGGGCCGGCCCTGATTACATGCCTGCTTTGCTAAATAGGCTGGCGGATGTTCTTTCACTGCCATTAAGTGTTATATTCAATAATTCTCTGCTTCGGGGTACTTTTCCGACCAAATGGAAGGAAACTAAAATTGTGCCTATTTTCAAAAACGGGGATCAGTCTGATGTGAGCAACCCATCGCTATTCTCTCCATAATTGCAATGGTATTTGAAGCCCTCATATGGCCCTGTGCTATCTAGATATTTATGACAGCTAATAATAGATAGCCAATATGGATTTATGAAGGGGAAATCGACAGCTACCAATTTGGTTACTTATGAAAGCATTGTTGAAGCAGTTGATGCGCGTGTTCAGGTTGATGCAGTCTACACCGACTTCAGCAAGGCCTTTGACACGGTAGACCATGGCATACTCGTCAAGAAACTTAAAATGTATGGCGTTTCGGACCCCCTCTTAAGTTGGTTCCAATCATATTTGTCTGGACAGATGCTTAAGGTTGTAGTGAATGGCTGTGCTTCAGATTCGTACAGGGCAACGTCGGGAATCCCTCAGGGATCTCATTTGGGTGTGTGTATGTTTTCATTCTTTTTATAAATGATATTCATAAATGCTTCTCGAACTCGAATATATTCCTATTTGCTGATGGCTTCAAAGCCATAAAGATTATAAAAAATCCTACGGACTCGGTATTGTTCTAAAGTGATTTATACCGGCTGACTAAGTGGTGTGAGCAAAGCAAAATATCTTTGAATGTGAAAAAATGCCATCATATTAAATTCACAAAAAAAAAAATATCATGCAGTCAGTTTACTTATCGAATGGTGAGCAGCTTGAGGAAGTCGAAACTATACGAGACCTAGACGTTCAGTTCGATAAAAAGCTAAGTTTTGTCATACATTGACAAAATTAAATTAAAACATGCTTCGTTATGAGAGTGAAAATATATGTTCAACTCGCTAGTTAGAACTGTTACTGCAGTATAGTCTGGTCACCTGGCGTAGAAGGTTCACATCAAGCGCATCGAACGGCTGCAAAAACGGTTCTTGAGGCATCTCACCTTTAATAGTAATAAGTGCAAAAAGCTCAACTCGTACCTACGAAGACAGACTGAAGTATTTTAACATGGTGTCACTGGAGAAGAAAATGCTAGATTTGGTTTTCCAAGAAGTTAGTAACATGCTCTTTAAAACTTTCCCGATTTGCTCAGTAGGGTGTTATTCCATGTGCCCCGTAATCTGCCAAGAAGTTCTAATAGGAGGCTTTTCTGCATGCCCTTGAGGCAATACTGTCTTCTTTCTAGAATGTACATATGCTGCATACAAAGAGCACGAAGTGGTCATTGACCTCTTTTACTCATCAATACCTGCTCTAAAAAAAGCTGCGCTTGCCATTTAATGGGTATCTCTATTCTAAAATCAAATTTTACCTAATCATAATATACAAAAATTCAATCTTATATAAATTATTGTAATCAATTTAGCTTTTTATAATTTATTTTTCCATTTTATCTAAACTATGTATTACTTGTTTTAATTGTGTTATTATCTGCGCATGCTGTGCTTTTCTTTAAGTAATGAAGCGCTTAGACTTAAGTTTTCATCGTACAAAATGTAAAGTAATAGTGTATTCATTGTTGAAAACCCTAATAATAAATAAATAAATCAATTTTATTAAACTCACTTTTCGTTGCTCTATTCCGCTGATGACTTCCTTTGGCGACGTACCCCATTTTCAGTGCCTCTTTCATCTACTTAGATAATAATCAAACACCGTGTTTACTAAACATGCCCCCGAGTTCTGAAACAAATATTCAAATATTACAATGTAGGTAGTTCTCTGAAGACTGACGCACATTTGGGCAGGCTGCACCGCAACGAAACATCCCCCTACATCAGTTTCGTACGTTTTGTATGAACCTTCGCACTCGGCGGGCGGCGCGGCGGTGGCGCCGCGGCCTGCGGGCCTCAACGGCTTTCCGTATTGAAATGCGATGCACTGCGGCCCGATTGAATGAATAGTGTCGTGTTTTCCTTTAATTTATATGCATGCGAAATCTATAATTACAACAAATATTATGGGTTAATGCTGTGTATGTATTTAGTTTGTATGCCTTTACAACTTAAAGATCTATAAATTATTGTTAGTAAGAGGTTTACACTTAAAACACTATTGTTAGTAACTTAAACTAATGACGAACTAATGAGAAGACCACGGAAAGTAGGGTAGCTATAAGTCTTCTCACAAAATGCCATATTATGGCGGAGGAAGTATTCTGCCACCACAGTCTTCAGGATACTTTTGTGACTGCCTCGTATTCTGCTCAGGAGAGAGACCGTTTTTTGCGGATGATGGCATGAAATCCATCGGTATGTGTTACCGCGAACATTGCTGAGGCACTAGGCTGCAAATACGAGGCAGTCGGAACAGTATCCCAAAACATTTTTGTATTGGACGCGAAGAACATCCAGCGACCTTTTCGAGTGGTAAAAACTCTGACAAACCGTAATGTTTTTCTAGTTATTTACACTGCACAAACAGTTGCAGTAGTCTGTAATGATGCTTTCTGCAACAAGTTAAGATAATTTAATGGAAGATTAGTGTTTAATGACAGCTTTAAAAGTTAAAGTTCGTTTCTACAACTTAATTGAACATACTTAACAACTTAGAATTTAACACTATTACGAATTAGCTACAACACAGATTTAAAAATGAAAAAAAATAGTCAAAAGCGTCAATTTACGTTTTTAGGGTACCGTACACGAAGTGTACCAAACGGAACCCTAATTCTAAGCCTTGACTGTCCGCCTATCCGTCTGTCTGTCAGTTAGGATTCCGTACCCGAAGGGTACCAAACGGAACCTACTTACAAAGCCTCCGTCTGTCTGTCAGCGGGCTGTGTCTCGTGAACCGTAATACGTAGAAAGTTGACATTTTCACAGATTGTGTATTTCTATTGCCGTTAGAACAAAAAAATCACAGATCACGTGCATTACACGACCTTCGAGGTACATTCTGCATTCCTGCAGCCCTCACCAGGTCATTGCTCCACCTTATGGAGGCCCCCACAAGGTGGAGCGATGACCTGGTGAAGGCTGCAGGAATCCACTGGGTGCGAGAAGCACAGAACCGGTCGAAGTGGCGGTGCTTGGGGGAGGCCTATGTCCAGCAGTATGTCGGCTCCAAAGCTACGTCTTTCAGTACGCAGTCGCATGCGCATTTCAGTATGAAGTATGTATGCGGCAGGACGGTGTCACGTGTAAATCAAACTCGCTAGTCTGTTGCACACTGGTTTAATCTTTGGAAGTTACCGCGCGGGGAGGAGCGGGGCGCAGCCCGCTCGCCTACATAGCACTCGTACACATACATAACATCCCTACTCTTTATACTAGGCAAAACTCTTATCCTATTTATCTCTAAATCTACACTTAACCTATGGTCGTTTCCGATTGTTCATCATCATCATCACCACGTACTGGGCCGCCGTAGGTGTCGAGAATGTCGGACTTATTTCCTGCCGCCTGTGAGTTACCGTGACGCGTAGCGGAGTCGCCGGAGTTCCCCGTCCATTTTAAATGATTATTTTTACGAGATTTAGAAGTTAGACATTAAATATCATAAATATATTTAAAACTAATATTATGTATGCAAAAATGAGTTTGTTATCCTTTCACGCTAATACGACTGAACAGATTTTGATTAAATTTGGCACATAGGATGTCCATAACCTGGATTAGGACATAGGATACTTTTTCGCGGGTGACACCGCGGGTCGCAGCTAGTTATAACTTTATAATATTATTTACAGGTATTTTTGAATTGTCAAGAACTCGCTCAGTCAGAAATATGAAGCTAGTTGCCCATTCCAAAGCGTAGTAGGTACATATGGAGAAGAACGGGCAAGAAAATTCACGGACACTCTTTTAAATAAAAACTTTGATACAAAATATTGGTTACATCATTCATGTTGAAATTATGCATGTCATGTGAGAACATTGTAGAAAGAAGTGCACGCTTGTAAAAACGTCCGTAATAAAAAGAAAAAAACAAATAGGTAACCATTAAAAATTTTAAAATAAATTAAAATAAGCCATGGCAGCTAAGAGATGACCAGTCCCAACTGACCGCACCCGTTCACGATCATGACGCATGGACCGCAGCACCATTCAGCTCAACCAATGTCGGATAACCGATGTCGGATATCGTCCCACGGGAACGTATTACCGGGATAAAAGTATCCTATGTCCTAACCCAAATCATGGCCTATCCGTATGCCTTTCATCCAAATCCGTTCAGCCGTTAAGGACTGAAAGGTAACAGATAGCACACACGATATACGATAGCACTAACATAGCACGTAAGAATAAAATCGTACACTAACACACTAACAATTTATGGACTATTTATGGTCTGAAATAAAGAAATTTTATTTTTTTTATTTTTTATAGACAGATAATAAATTGTAATAACTTTTGACCCAGTGGATCGATTTTATGCAATACAGACTAAACGTTATCTCAAGATACGGATTGTGACTATATTTCCATCCCTTAAACGTCTTTTCATGAAGTATACAAAAATAAGAAAATTTTAAAATCATCCCTATTTTACCCCCTTTTTTTTTTTTTTTTTGGGTGGGAAATTATCAAATAACTTCTCCCGCTCTGGGTGGAGCGGGAGGGCGTGTCAGACTCTTACTGACTAAAACCCACCCGTGTTCCTTCCGTTGCCTGTACGTTGCCAGGGGCCACGGTATCCCTTTCGGACTTTCCCGCAACCCCGGCAGGCATCGGTCCTAACGGACCCCTTCACTTCTGCTGACATCTCTTTGAGGCGCGCGTGGAACACAACGCGCCGTCGTCCCGGGCCTGGTCCTTATCGGACGGTGAGCTACCCATTGCTCACCGTCCGCAAGCCCGCGCCTACGGTGGCCGGGAATCGGCCTGCGATTCCCGACACCCGGGGCGTCTCCTGCGGCGGCTATGGGCGTGAGGGCGCGAAATTTGCCTCTCCCTCACGCGTTCTGCCTCCTCCTTCGCGAGCATTACTGCTTCGCAGAAGGAGGTGACGGCCTCCCATGCCCTCTCGCTCCGTACCATGGCCTGGACTAGGGCCGGACGCGAGAGATCCCCGCCACCGATCGCCTCCACGAGGACACGGCGATGCTCTGCCCAAGCCGGACAGACCTCCACCGTATGCTCAACCGTGTCCTCCGCTATTTTACCCCCTTGGGGGATGATTTTACAAAAACACTGTAAGACATTTCAAGACATTGTAAGACAATTCCTTATTTCTTACCAAAAACATTAATTCGAATTTTCAAATGCCCCACTTAAGAAATGCTGGGTTTCCCATACAAACATCCCATATATAGGATTGTTTTTGTCAAAGTCAAAGTCAAATCATTTATTTCAAATAGGTCCTTATAAGGCACTTATCAACGTCAAAATTTACAAAAATATTGAATTGATTCTAGTCGCCCCTCCGTATGGAGAAGAATGGGCAAGAAACTCCACCAACAACAAACAAAAAGTACATTATGTCCTTCCCCACCATGCCATCTATCTTCTTGCCGAATTTGTCGAAAACCGTTCAGTGGTTTAGGTGTGAAAAGATAACATACAGACAGATAGACAGACAGAGTTACTTTCGAATTTATAATATTAGTATGGTTGCATGGATGGATAAATGCGAAAGTACTCACTTTCAGCCGTTTTATCGTGAAAGAATAACAAACAAACTCTTGTTTGTTATTCTTTCACGATAAAACGGCTGAATGGATTTAAATGAAATTTGGCACATGGGTAGAACATGACCTGGAGAAGGACATAGTAAACCTTTTATTCCGATATGCCCGCGGGATCGAGACTTATGCGGATGAAACCGCGGGGCGCAGCTAGTATGTATATAAAATAAAATAAAAGTTGCATTTATACTATCTGTCTGTCTGTTACATTTTTACTACTTAACGCCTGAATATTTTTGGATGAAAGGCATACCGGATCGGCCACAGGTTAGGACATAGGATACTTTTTATCCCGATAGTTATCCCACGGGAACGTACGTTCGATAATTTCCGACATCCACGCGGGCGAAGCCACAGGTAGAAGCTAGTATAATAACAATATATCAATTATCATTGTACAAATTACGGTAATCTGTGACAAAATGACCAGGGAGTGTACAACCTGTGAGGCTCTACTGCTAGGTTCCAATGACACAAGGCCTCTAGAGCAAAGTACAGACGGAGGACCTTCAATACCAGGAGCGCAAGGGTGAGGGTTTCAGGCTTCGTGGACCCTTGGAACGACAAGACTCAGTCGTGTATTCTATATCTTGTTAGCCATACTTGCTTAACGGTTTTCGTATAATGAAAGGCGGTTGATCTTAGTTTCCTGTCAGTAGTATTAAGATATAATTACAATAACAGACAAGGTTCAAGTACCTAATTATACTAAAAGGGTGAAGGTAACTTCTGGTACCAACGATTAAAGAAGTTTAGTTTATTGTCCTTAAAGAAAGCTTATAACTTATCTAGAAAGAAAGAAAGAAAAATAGTGTCACAATTACGTGGTTACTGAACAGAGCTAATAAAATGATTTAATAACTACTGTCTATGTAGTTAGTACTTTAGTTCTAGCAGAGATCGTTAAATGAGATTAGTCCTTTGATTTACAATTATATTAAGGTACATACCACTACAATGGAATTCATATAATTAATAAGATATTATTTCATTTATTCAATCTTTTAACATAAATGAAATACATTTATAAATATTTCTTAATTATTTAATAAATTTTTCATATATTTGTATTATATGCTAATTTACTGTTTATTTTATTTTATTTTGTTACCTATTTATGTACAATTCATCAAACCTGACTTCTTTTCCGTACGTGTTTTTCGGGCGACCTCTGAAAATCAGCACTTCCACTCAGCATGATGCTGTGCTATGGGGACCCGCAGGTCCTGAGTGGAAGGGTTCTTGTCACAGTCATGTTGTACCAGCAGCTGCCGACTATTTCTGTGTTTTGCTCGTGATTATATTTAAATCTATTGTGTTTTATTGTCCTGTTATCGAGTTATTTACCTATCTTCTTATATGCACGTGTTTCTGTGACAAATATTCTTATTTATCTTTCTTTTCTTTAAAATTTATGTATAGTGGTGAATTATACAGTATGCAAATTAAAACCTGAACGACGTCAATTTCGAGATGGAAAAATACATAAATAAACATATTTACATTAATATGCGACAGGAGATTCATAAAGATAAAAAAACCGCTAAACAGGTACTTAAATACATTGTTTTTGCCAGGGTACCGTGGGATATATAGTCAATTAAATTAGCCTTTTTTTAAAATAATCAAATAGTAATGAAGAATTTTTGTAGGTACGTTTGTTTGTCTGTTGGTCTGGATATATGTTCCGGATTTTCGCACAAACAGCTGAACGGGTTACGACATTGTCTACTTTGTATGAACGTTTGGCTCGGTATGAACAGGCACTTTAAGTATAAATATAATATAGGTTTAATAGCTATTAATACCAGTGGGACATAGGATCTGTAACACAGTTTCCACCACAGGCTGGCACCACAGGCAGTTGAAGCGAAATTGCCTCGTTCGTATCCGAACGAATCAGGTTTCGGCGAATTCGATATCCATATTCAAGTTGGTGTCAACGATGAGATTAGGGTAGGAGTTCATAGCCATGGTCAACGTGAGGAGGGGTATCAGTATCCAAAACCAAAACAATACTTGTAAAAAAATCAGAGCAAAACGAGGAAAACAATGCGAAGAAACGGCCAGTGTGTCGTAAATAGAGTTGATTTTAGTCTGACTAAAAAATTGAAAAAAAAAAACATATATTATATAAATATAAAGTTGTAGCGCAAACTGAACCTTATGTGTGGGATTTACAGTTGTTTTTCTTAAAACTCGTGTTTGTTTACATGTTTGGCAAATAAATTGTGAACGCAGATTAGGTACTATGGGATGGTCTCATGACGTTCGTTGACTGTTGCCGCTGAGTGTAGTAGCTGTGGCTGTAGAATCTGTGGCTGTGTGGGTAACTACTCTGTATGCACGTACGGAGTGTTTGCCTACAGAGCCATAGTCTTTTAGTTTTTTATGTTTAGTTAAGCAAAGATTCCTGCTTAATCCACGAGAACCTACTGCCGACAAACTTCTTAGCAGTTTGGCAGGTGTTATGTAAAAATAAAACTGTAACATTACGGATTAAAAAAATAATAAAAAAAACTGAAGTGACAACTGACATTGATATATATATATATATTTAATAATCGATTTAATAATTGGTATAACATTTAAATTCGTTAATCAACTAGATACTCTAAAATACTTTTGTTTTCTAAATATATGGATAAAACATATTCGAAATAATGTGTGATTACAAAAAACAGATTTACTCTAGACTCATACTCGTATATGAATGAGGACGAAGTAGTTGAACTTCAAAAATAACAATAATTAGAATCGATTTGTAAGTAATTATTTTAAAATATACGATTAATCGTAGGCTATGTATTAATGAAGGTCGAGTACTGTCAATATGTCGAAGAATAAAACAATTTCATTACTTATTCGTGGGCGCAAGTTCATACAAAAGTATAGAATAAATAAGCGTTTAATAACTAAACATGATTTTTGATTAATTTGGTTCATTTTGAGCATCGCATCCACACGAAGCCGAAAAATGACAAAGTCCTTGGGGAGATAGATAGTTTATACTGGATTAACACATACTTTTCATCCCGGTAGTACGTTCCCGTGTGATATCTTCCGACATCCACACGGGCGAAGTCGTGGGCAGAAGTCTTAAAGTATATTTTATATCACCAACTGATATAAAAATACTTTGACGTGATACAAACAACCCTGCAACCCAACAGATTGTAACAAACGGTAAACGCCGCTTTTGGAGATTTTGATATGTTAGAGGCATCGCAGTTGGCAGTGGCAGTAGTATTTCTGTGTTATCTGGTGTGCTAGTGTGCAATTATACGTGCAACGGTAACCCTTCAAAACGGAACACAGCACGCAGCGTTGCTGTGTTCCGTTTTGAAGGGTTGAAGGACGAAAAGAGAGGCGACAGAAATATGGTATAGTGGTAGTCAGGGTTGGTATAACAAACAAGGTTGGTAAACAGGCCGATTCCCGGCCACCGTAGGCGCGGGCTTGCGGACGGTGAGCAATGGGTAGCTCGCCGTCCGATAAGGACCAGGCCCGGGTCGACGGCGGGTTGTGTTCCACGCGCGCCTCAAAGAGATGTTAGCAAGTGAAGGGGTCCGATAGGATCGATGCCTGCCGGGGTTGCGGGAAAGTCCGAAAGGGATACCGTGGCCCCTGGCAACGTACAGGCAATGGAAGGAACACGGGTGGGTTTTAGTCAGTAAGAGCCTGACACGCCCTCCCGCTCCGCCCAGAGCGGGAAAAGTTATTTGATAATTTCCCACCCAAAAAAAAAAAAGGGTTGGTATAAACAAACAAGTTGTTTTAAGACACGTATTTTAAGCCATGTTCAAAACCGTTTTAAGTAAAACAATGTTTTTATTAAGTCTTTAAAATCACACTTTAAAACAAGTTATAATTAATTTTTAAACATTAAGATAAAAACGTGGTGGAGGTGGTGGTCTGAAGAGGTGACTGGCGTAGAAAGCTGGTTATGTTTTGTGACTTGTTTTGTTCATATTGTCCTTTCGTTGCCGCTGCAGACAAAATGTCTGCTTATATTTTTTTTTGTGGGAGTCTGGGCTTCTGATTCTCGTGTTTTTTGTATCACGCTCACGTTTAAGGTATTCTTGTAACAACATACCACGCTAAGAACAAAATCTTCTTTCTGATAAATATTTGTACTCTCCAACAATTTTTCTTTTTGAGTATGTGTATTTTCCTGCTTGTCGTTGTTATTGTGATAACCACTGGTCTAACTTTTCCCGAGTTTTTCTCCCTCATATTGACGTGTTCGATCTTCCATTTCTGGCAAGGTATTTCCATTTCATTGTTAATAATGTCTAACACTATGGAAAGTAAACTTTCATATGCCTTTTCTTTTTCCGCAATCCCCAAGAATATAACGTTTTTCCTTCTGAGCTGTTTAATTAAGATTTCTATGGTTTTTTGTTGTTGTTTAATTTTTGTGCAAGTTTCGCAAATGAGGATTTTTCTTCTATGCTATTATTTATAGACTCTTTGATATTTAGCTCATCTCTTTCATTTCTTGCTTGTTTTTTGATATATCTTGTATATTTAGTATTTTGAAAAAAAAAACGCGTTTTTATTATTTTATTTTGTTAATGTAATATTAATAATAATATGTACAAGTATATAAAAAAGGGTGGGGGAGGGATAATTATAGGGCATCAAAAAATTCGTCCGCATCGCTGTCAACAGGAAAAGTGCCCATAAGGCTGGCAGCATTGCCATTCAACGTGGCAATGCTGCCAGCCTTTTGGGCACTTTTGGATTCTTTGGCCAAAGAATAGGCCAGCCCTCTGGTCACGCGAAGAGTCGACCAGCCGCTTGGCGATGTCTTGAAAAATCAAGCGGGCACTCGGACCCCATGGCCCTAGTGTTTCAACCCCAAACGGCAAAATCTGTTCAGGTGGAGATTCATAGACGACTCCGCCTTGGAGTGTAAATGTGATGCTGTTCCACAGACGATGGGACACTTAATGTCGTGTCCTGCGTGTCCTGTCAGCTGCACGTTACAGGAACTGATGGATGCTAGTGATGGCGCCAAACACGTGGCTGACTTTTGGGCCGAGTCTATTTAGATTGCCATCGACACGCTAGGAAGAAGAAGACCACTTATGTAGACTCTCAGTATGATTCTTAACAACACCCTCACGGATTGGACAGGGCTTTTGTTACACGCTGTATACCTATACTGTTATAAACTAGATTAATTATGTCAAGTTTGATTAGTAGTAGTAAATAAAAGCTGTTTTATTTATTTATTTTATGTTTGTCCACGCATTTCTCTGAAACTATTAATCAGAGTGTGACCATTTTTATTGGCTTACATTTACTTCAACTTAGGGAAGGGTGTAATTTTCGTCAAAATTGGTTCAGCAGTTTTCAAGATATGGATTAAAACATGTAAGTGTGACGGCCTGGCTTATTGATACGAGCTACGGGTCTCAAAGGGAAAACAGTCATCTTAAAACCTTGGATAAATTCTAGTGCATGTAAGAAACATCAAAATGGCTGAAACATAATTGGCCTTACGGAGAACGAGAACTAAAAATGTGAATGTATGTTGATGATGTTATAAAAAAACCTCCTGACAAAACAACCGACTCCCAAAAAATACACGAAAAGTGAAATTACTTTTATTAAAAAAAACAGAACCAAAGACACCTAGGAGACAGAACACAGTACAGTACATGTTAACGAACCTATGGTTTGTTAAAATTCTTTAGATATAAAATAACTTTAAAAAAAAACATATTTAAATATGGTCATGAAATATATACACTTAAAAAAACCCACCTCATACAAACATTCCACGCAACACTCATCAACTAACATCCAAATTACAACTATCTATCGCTTACATCCATACACCCATTGAACCCCACATTAAACTAAAACTTCTGCATATTTATGTAGTCATCGTGATTAATACTCATTTTCCTCAATGTCTATTTTCAATCATACATCGTAAGTTATGCCTGTTACACTTTTTAAACAAAAATGGATACACACTTAAATACACTTGACAAGTTAGACCAGATTGAAATTGCAAATTCAGCTTTAGCTAATATCGATCATAATATCCACACGTCTTTAAAACTCGAAAATACTTACTTGACGGTAGTGACTCAGAACATGAGGAGTATTTTCAGTAATTTTCACGACTTGTAGATGAATTTGGCTGTGATAAAGTTCGACGTGGATGTTCTTATTCTTGCTGAATGTAGATTAATTAATAAGAAACAAATACCACTACTAAATATTATGAAACAGGTAGGAAAAAACAGCAACATACTAAATTTAATTTAGAGACTGCACATGGCACTATCAACTCAGACGTAGAAATAGCTCAGGAATTTGAAAACTTTTTTGCTAATATTCCCCTTAAAACTACTGAAGCTTAAATTCGTCACCAGCGCTTTCTGCTGCCTTACTTAGACAGAATGTTAAGGCATGCCCTTTGGAGTTTAGGTTTCAGCATACAAACCCCCAGGCTGTTATAAAAGCTTTTAAAGATCTTAAAATTAAATCAACATAAGATCTGTGGGGAATGTCGTTACGTCACTTGAATAAAAATTCCATCTTTCATGAATTAGGAGATTCAACTAAAAGTCCGAGACATCTTTGGTCAACAATAAATAAAATCCCACAGTTTACACCTAAAACATCCAATACCGACCTTCTCAATATTATCGCACACCCTATAAGCTCATTAAATAGGGTTCAACATGTTTTTTACCACCATATGCAAATATTTTGCGGAAAGTATCGTAACTCAGACTGGGATGCCAGTTGTGACCAGCTCATGTAGCAGCTCTTGGGCTTCCTCGTTTGTTTTATTGGTACTGAACCCTAAAAACAACACCTCACTACCTCAAACTTAAAGCATTTATTTCAATTACTTAATTAAACCATTTACAGGCACGTTTGAATTGTTTGAAGAGGGTTTTTGGAGAAAATGCCACAACACAAGGCATTTTCAGCCCGTTGGCTGACGACAGTTAGAAATGGAATGACATTTCAATTCTCAGAAATCAGAGTCAGAGCAATAATCATATACTAGTTCACAAAACTCGGTTACTTATATATAATTAATTAAATCAATTTTAAGAAAAATTCGGATTTATATAGGTAGGAACTTACATTAATTAATAAAACTTAGAACCGTGTCGAGAATTATTATTTTCACGTTGCACTCACAAACTCATGTCACAAGACTGACCACACTACCTGAACTAAGTCAGTGGGAACAGCAGCTTAGTCTTATATTATAGAGAAGTATTTTATACTATCCATTGCTCGCGGCCTCGCCCGCGTGGAGCTCGGAAATTATCCACCTTCTTCTTCTTCTCGAGTGGTTAGTGACTAACCCGGTGTCAGAGTTTTTAAGCCGCCCATGGGCCTCTGACTTGGCTTCACATGCCGTCGAGAAATATCCCTCAGGTATGCCGGTTTCCTCACGATGTAATTATCCACCGAGAACGTACTACAGGAATAAAAAGTATCTTATGTCCTAAACCAGGTCATGTTCTACTTGAGTGCCAAATCTCATCGAAATCCGAGCCCCCAAGGAGAGCGTAGTTGAATATAGATTATTATGTAAGTTGGTAAGAATATCAACTTTAATTTTTGCTTCCGAATATTCCGCGGCTTCACCCGCGTGGATGTCGAAAATTATCGAACGAACGTTTCCGAGGGATAACTATCGAGGAACTAACTGAATGTCTGAGTTTGCTTCGGCCTTTCTTCTTGGAGTAGTCAGAAAGGAAACGCCGAACTCATCTAGCTATTTTTAATAGTTTTTTAATATGACGTGTAAAAGTGATTCCGCGATATCCTATTTACAGAATAAACAACTTATTTCATTACAAAACCCAGGTCAGGACCTATCCAGTATGCCTTTCATCCAAATCCATTCAGCCGTCAAGGAGAAAAAAGTTAACAGACGGACAGACAATAAATGCAATTTTTATTTATGTTAAACAGGTATTTATGATTCTAAATGTGTGAAAAAACCCTCTCCCCTGTATTTACATTAAAATTAACAATTATTGCGAAAAAAAATTGTACTAATCCATTTTTTATGTGTTAACTTATTTCATAACTATTCCAACGACATAAGTTTTATAAACAGCTCCCATAAAAACTAAGAGATATCGTCATTTTAATCTCAAGTGGCCCACAAGATATCGGGTAACGGGACCACCCAGAAGTGGCGTTTGACACTCGCGCGTATACGCCGCTAAATCGCACCGATCCCGGAGGAGCTAACTGAAAAATAATAATAATACATTTTACTATTATCACCTTTAATTTGAAATACTCTAGCCCCACACACTGACCACTGTCCATGACTTTTTAAAATGTTCATTTTTTCTTTATGAAATTGTCAATGGTCTAATAGAATACGAACAATTACTTGAACGTGTCATGTTATCGGTCCCATATAATCTTTCCAGACAGCCCATATCCAGACTTTTGAACCGCCTACCTGTAGGCGTAACATTGGGAGACACTCGCCAATATCCAGACTTTTGAACCGCCCACCTGTAGGTGTAACATTGGGAGACACTCGCCAATATCCAGACTTTTGAACCGCCCACCTGTAGGTGTAACATTGGGAGACACTCGCCAACATCCAGACTTTTGAACCGCCCACCTGTAGGTGTAACATTGGGAGACACTCGCCAATATCCAGACTTTTGAACCGCCCACCTGTAGGTGTAACATTGGGAGACACTCGCCAATATCCAGGCTTTTGAACCGCCCACCTGTAGGTGTAACATTGGGAGACACTCGCCAATATCCAGGCTTTTGAACCGCCCACCTGTAAGTGTAACATTGGGAGACACTCGCCAATATCCAGACTTTTGAACCGCCCACCTGTAGGCGTAACATTGGGAGACACTCGCCAATATCCAGGCTTTTGAACCGCCCACCTGTAGGTGTAACATTGGGAGACACTCGCCAATATCCAGACTTTTGAACCGCCCACCTGTAGGTGTAACATTGGGAGACACTCGCCAATATCCAGGCTTTTGAACCGCCCACCTGTAGGTGTAACATTGGGAGACACTCGCCAATATCCAGGCTTTTGAACCGCCCACCTGTAGGTGTAACATTGGGAGACACTCGCCAATATCCAGGCTTTTGAACCGCCCACCTGTAGGTGTAACATTGGGAGACACTCGCCAATATCCAGACTTTTGAACCGCCCACCTGTAGGCGTAACATTGGGAGACACTCGCCAATATCCAGGCTTTTGAACCGCCCACCTGTAGGTGTAACATTGGGAGACACTCGCCAATATCCAGACTTTTGAACCGCCCACCTGTAGGTGTAACATTGGGAGACACTCGCCAATATCCAGGCTTTTGAACCGCCCACCTGTAGGCGTAACATTGGGAGACACTCGCCAATATCTAGGCTGTGTATTCAATACAACGAACTCAACTCAAAACTACCTGATTTGAATGTGTTGTTTGGTTCCCTGCCGAAATTCAAAGCTCTCTTATGCAGTCATTCAAAAAGACATTAAATAAAAGGTCAAAGTCAAGTTTAAAGCGTATTTAATATTTTGTGTCAGTCAATTTATTTTTGGCCTTTAAATTTTTGACATTTTAGACTTTCCTACAGTCAATGCTGTCTTGTTTTGTTTTTTAATTCATGTTTTTTTACTCCTAACTAATACTACGAAAATGCGTTTGTTTATTTGTTACGCTTTAACACTAAAACGGCTGAACGGATTTGGATGAAATGACCTGGGTTAGGACATACGATACTTTCCACCCTGGATCGTAGACGAAGTCCCGGGCAACAGCTAGTTTTACATAAATTTAGAAGATTTTGATTTAATTAAGTATGTGAATGTCGAGTATTTCTTTAATTGGCCTGTACATCAGAACAGAAACCTATGACTTTTTATTAATTTATGTAAAATGCATAATTATACTGTTGACGTACCTATTTTAAATAAATAAAAATAAAACTACATGTTAGCCGAGTTATTTTATGACTTTATATTGTAATAAATTTGGAACGAGCGAGTGGACCGATTTTATAAAAATAAAGACTAAAACAAATTTTACGTAATAGACTCTTTATTTCAATCCCTCAAATCTCTTAAAATGAAGTACACAAACATTTCAATATAACATGTAATGAAGAATGGCAGGGCTCCATCTAATTTGGGTGTCGCACTTAGATATCGCGTACATTCGTAAAAATACTCTCTAAAGATAGATCTCTATACTATGCACGATAGTTTGTTGCCCTGCAACAGCTGCAAACCAACGCGTTATCGCTTTTTGTCATGCATCGTACACCGTACACGGCCAGACAGGCTTCGACACATAAAGCTTCTCATGACACGTGACCCTAGATGCAAAAGGTCGTGAGGCAAGATATACAACACAACACACGTCGACATCGCCGGACGTTTCAAGCGACTGGTACTGCGGGACATTTGTCCAGTGAATACGTGGATTTATCATACTCACATACATAAACAGCCAGACCCGGAACAACTCATACATATTATATTAGTCATACAAATATTTGCATTGGCGCGACATCTTTAGAATTGTTCTCTAATTATTACAAATTGCATTGATGATCTTAATATAATTTACAACACTGAAAATGGCATCATCTAGTGAGAATGGAGGCCCTAATTTACAGATAGAAGAGAAAGGAAAACAAATAATGTTCAGTCTGTTGCCGCCAAGGTCACAAAGCATTTATTTAAATACTTACGAAAAGATTTCTTACGTATTTTGATGAACTTTCCAAAAAATATCAAAGTTTTACCCTTTGGAGCACATATTCAATGTTACGAACAACTATACAGACAAGATATATTGTTAATAGAAATAAATATGTAAATTTGATGGCTTTTCTCCAGAAATTATCCACCTGCTACAAGGACAAGAAATGCAAAGTTTTCACGAGAAAAGATATCGAGAATTTCGTAAATAAGGCACCAAATGAAAATACTTGGCAACAAATGTAAGTATAGGTATAAAACTACTTACATTTGTAAACGTTTTTCTATTATTTTCATCAAACAAAATTTGTAGGTACGAACCAAAATACAGTTTTAACACACTTAGTTTTTGTTTTACAGGTTGCTTTAATTTTTGGCATCAGCGGTACCTGCAGAGGGATAGAACTGGTAACATAACAGTGGAAGATGTCAAAACTGAATAAATCTGCCCAATACAAAGACAAATAAGGAGAGGAAATTCGTTGTCAAAGCCTACCAAGATTTACGGCCGAGTGGAGTGGGCGCCAAGATTTTTTCACAACTATCAAAATGGAAAATGCACAACAAGGCAAGTTATAGGCAAAAATAAATTGAGCAACATGCCAAAAGAGATAGATAGAGAGATAGATAGATAGGTGGCGACCTATCTAAATTTGCCTAATCCGGAACAGTAAACTGACCATTGTTTCCGAAGTACATCTGCCACTCTCTTGGCGGATTCTGGTGCAAATATAACAACGCTAAAACGCCACGGTGGATGGAGATCCGATCAAGTGGCGGAAGGCTATATAGAGAACTCCATAAAAAAATAATTATATTTACCCAGCGTATCAATATTCTCCCAACTAGCCCACGACCATCGACATCAAGAGACGAGTCAACTCAGCTGATTCTCTATTCAGAACATTCGAACGAGAGACCCTCAAACCTGGAACTACGTGTATCTCCCACGTTTACCCCACAGACAACTCGACATTCATCTTCACAGAGGACTGAAATTAAGTTGCCGGGAAAAAACATCTCGTTAAATATCCAGACATGTACTAATTGTACATAAAATTTTTAATAAAATAAACTATCTGGAGGAACGGTAGTTCTCCGGCCAAGACGAGCCAAGCGAAGCGCAAGGGCACTACCAACCTTTTCTCGAAGCGCTTCGTCGTTTTTTAGAACCCTCATAATTTGGGTTTGGATTATACCGGATAAACAAAAAAAAAACTTATTAAACATAAAGTTTCAATTGCATAGCTCTTATACTTTAGATTTTATTGATATCTAAAAAACCCCGATTTCGTCACTGACTCACTCACTGATAATCATTAAAATTCTTACGGTACTTCCTGAAGTCCTAGTGAAATGGTATTTTACATGAAAACGTTTTTGAGATTTAATATGATATCGGATTATATTATTTTCTCGCAATCGTAGTGAAAAGTAGAGTGTAACACACGGCGCTAAGAACCCATTATAACTCGGTTTATGTTTACTCCCGCGCGGGAGTAAAACTACCTCGTTATAATGGGTCATTTTAGCTCCTAGTATAACAATCTACTATTAATGTTGCCATGGAAGCTTGCCATTTATAAAACATGTTGCAAGTACTGTTTCAGATGTACAAGCTTCATCTCGAGTAGCACAGACAGATACTTATTCTCTCCCTCGTTCTAGTAAATGAACAAGGGAGAGAATAAATGGGTGAGTCCATCAGACATATTATCTCTAGCTGTTCGCGTCTGGCTAACAGCGAGTACTTGCACAGGCATAACCAAGTGACCAGGATTATTCACCAGCAACTTGCTTTGAAATATAAACTTGTTGACTCTGAGGTACCGTATTATAAGTATGTGCCTGACCCAGTTCTCGAAAATGACCATGTCACGTTGTACTGGGATAGGTCTATCATTACTGATAGGACTATTGTAGCCAATAAGACTGACATAGTGGTAATAGATCGATCAGCGCGCCGAGCAATGATAGTCGATGTTACCATTCCACATGACGAGAACCTCGTGAAAGCTGAGAAAGAGAAACAAATAAAATATCTCGACTTAGCACACGAGGTTGTCGACATGTGGAATGTGAGCTCGGCTATCATTGTGCCGGTTGTCGTAACGGCCAATCGACTGATGGCTGAAAGCCTCGACCAACATCTTTCGTGGCTCTCGTTAGGCGGTTGGATCAAGCCTCGGCCTGATTCAGAAGGCAGTACTCCTCGATACGGCTCGCATTGTGAGGAGGTTCCTGTCTCTGCAGCCCTAACCACCTGTAGCTTGGACCCTGCTCACAACACCGGCGGACCTCTATTTTTTATATCTTTAAAATATTTTTTGAATATATTTTTAGTGTAAGAATACAGGGCGTCCCACGGATATGCCACATGGAGGGAAAGTACCTTGAATAAGATGGAACATTTCACTTAAAGAAGACATTTGAACATTTGAATTTAAAAAATAATTTAAACTGCATTCATAGATATTTAAATAATTACATGGTTAAACCGGAAATCGAATCTGTAGCTTTATCATACCAATCGAAAGGCGTCATCATAAGGATTATTTTTTGCTAAATAACATAGTGTCAAAAATAGAAGGAAGACCATGAATTTTAACATTTTTAATACAAAATTAATCAATTTATCAAATGCTCAAAATGAGTCCCCTCCTGTTGAATACAAAGTCACACTCTTTTGATTATTTCACTCCCTGTCGATTTTTTGATCTTGTTGTGATGGATATTTAGAATAATACGTCTAAGTTCTGCTTGTAGCTCGTGGACACTTTCATACTGGTTCTTGTAAACAATTTTTTTTAAATAACCCCTTAAAAAAAATCTAACGCAGATCTGGGGATCTCGGCGGCCATCTTATTTGTCCATTTGTCCCGATCCAGGGATGAAAGTGTTAATTGAGATAGTCCCTTGTTCTGTGACTGTTATGAGCCGGAGCCCCATCTTGCTGAAAAGTAAGGTTTTGTCGTTCTGCAACCGGAAGATTATTTATCTCATTTCTCAAAATCTCAAGTATTTCTAAATACCTTTCCGTATTAAAATGGCCTTCGTAAAAATGTACTAAGTGGTCCCGGTTTTTTACAATCCCACACCAACAGTTGAACGAAAAACGCACTTGATTATTAGTCTCGCGGATACGTAAGGGATTCTCCCTGGACCAAATGCGATTATTGTATCGGTTGTACATACTATTATTGCTGAAGTTTGTCTCGTCTGACCAGATAATATTATTTAGAAAATACTGATCCTCAAGGATGAGCCATTTCAAGGCAGAAAATAAGTCGTATTTCAGCATCATCGGGCAGTAATTTTTGTAATAATCGCCCTTCAATGTAACTTTTGAATTTGTATTTATTTAGTACACGGTGTATTTTGCTCTTCGAAATGCCGATTACTTCTTCACCTTACCTCACTGAACTTTTAGGATTTGCCTCAAAGTATATCAAAATGTCGAGTTCATCGTCAGTGTTTATCATTTGGTGCCGCGGTTGTGGTAAGCAATGATCGAAACGTCCCAAATTTAGCAGATTATCCACCAACCGTTTCATAATAAATCGAGATGGTGTATTTCTATCAGGGTATCTTTCGCGGTGCCATTGTAAGGCTAATGTTAATATTTTTGTGGTTCAAAAAGTATGCTTCCATTAAATCAAAATTATTTTGATACGCCATGGTTATGTAAAAAAATCACAATACATTGCAAAAATTCTACAATAAAAATCACATAAACAAAAGAATAAAAGTTTAAAAATGGAACACATCTTTGAATTATTTCATCAGCCAGCCGCATTGCGACGGACAAAATAATATACGCGTCTTTCGGCTCAGGATACGGCTCGATTTGTTGCTTACAACCAGGTACCTACTAATTACGTATCTCTTTATCATTTTATCATGCACTTAAATTATAATAGGTAAATGATGCGTACTTCTCGAGTGGGTACATTTATTAGTAATAGGTACTTATGATAATGTCAGTTGTATGTCCTTACGGCAATGTCAGCTTTTCATTTTTCTGAACAAAATTTCACATCAAATGTTAAAATTCATGGTCTTCCTTTTATTTGTGACACTATGTTATTTAAGAAAAAATAATCCTTATCCTTTCGATCGGTATGATAAAGCTACAGGGTGATTATTTTTCTCATGTAACGGGTTCAATTCCCGGTTCAACCATGTAATTATTTAAATATATAATATATTAATGCAATTTAAATTGTTTTTTAAATTCAAATAATGTCTTCTTTCAGTTAAATGTTCCATCTACAATATTCAAGGTACTTTCCCTCCATGTGGCATATCCGTGGGACGCTCTGTATTTAAAAATGTAATAATATATGAAAGAAAATAAATAAAAATAATAATAATACAGTTTGAAGGAAGTATTTCCTGAGACTGTACATCTCGCGGAAGGGTGAGGTTCGAGGTTTCTTAAATGCTCCACAACCGAGATCTGCAGTCTCAGGGAATATTTCCTTCTAACTGCCATGGGGATGCACCGAAATGTGGTCGCAGGGGATAACGGCCTACCCCGCTCTCCTTGGCGAAACAGAACTGGCGGAAACCTGCAGTACTTGATACTAACGATCGTAGGAAGTATGGCAAGGCATAGAGCTTCACGGACGCTTTTTCCTGGCCCTCCATGGACCTGATGTTGACTTTTTGGCGTCTGTATACTGGCTGCGTTTCGGCGACCACTTCGGGGAAACCGAAGGTTTTGTCTGTGCGATTTTGGATGAAGTTATCATGACGAATAATTATCAGAAATACATTGTCAAGGACAGTA
The DNA here is from genome assembly GCA_949128155.2 of Xanthia icteritia. Taxonomy (NCBI): domain Eukaryota; kingdom Metazoa; phylum Arthropoda; class Insecta; order Lepidoptera; family Noctuidae; genus Xanthia; species Xanthia icteritia. The sequence goes on along the minus strand of OX421942.2, from coordinate 21,555,613 downwards.
CAGTTGACATCTGTCGGGAATGCCATCGTCCCGGTGAATCAATCCGACATATTGTTTCCGGTTGTTCTCGTCTTGCTAACGGCGAGCACAGACACAACCTAGTGGCTAGGATTATTCACCAGCAACTTGCCATGCAATACAGCCTTGTGGAGTCCGAAGTACCATAACACAAGTATGTGCCCGACCCAGTTCTAGACAATGGTCACGTCACATTGTACTGGGATCGATCTATTATCACTGACAGGACTATTGTAGCCAATAAGCCTGATATGTGGTGATAGATCGACGAGAGTGCCGTGCAATAATTAATGATATCGCTGTCCCTCATGACGAGAATCTCGTGAAAACTGAGGAAGATTCAAAAATCAAGTATCTTGACTTAGCACACGAGGTTGTCGACATATAGGACGTGGACTCTGCAATCATTTTACCGATAATCGTTTCGGTTAATAGCCTAATAAAATAAGCAGAGAGCCTCGGTCAACACGTCCGGAGGCTCTCATTGCGCGGCTGGGTCAAGGGCTTGATTCAGAAAGCAGTACTCCTGGACACGGCACGTATAGTGAGGAGGTTCCTCTCTCTAGAGCCCTGACCACCGGCAGCTTGGACCCTGTTCCTGATGCCGACGGGCCACTATTTTTTATATTGTGAAGTTTCATTTAATAAAAATATTTATAAATGTAAACAATAATTATTAAAAATTAAATAAAAGAAATAATAATATATTTATTTATTCTGACAACCATTGATCCATTACATTTACATTTATGTTGTTAGTATGAACTTTAAAAACTATGTTAGTATAAAATATAATAACTAAGATAAACTTAGTCCTCTGGGTGAAGCCCACACCAGTGGGCTGCCTAACTTATTGCCTATTATATTCAGGATACTGTTACTGCTCCCACCCAATCTGCTTAGCAGAGAGGATGTCTTTTTGCGCACATCAAAGCCGTCTGTACGCGACTCAGCGAACATTGTTGACGCACTGCAGAAGCGCGACATACGTAACAGCGCCCTGTATACATTGTTAAACTGGATGCGCAGAGAATTGTAAGCCCTTGGGTTATATCTGAACCACAGGCTCACTAAGTACAGAGATGTACAATACGCTTTGAATAAAGTTAGTTTCACCGCGTCTGTATATCGAGCGAACCAGCGGGTCAGCATGTTTGCCCGGACTGACAATGCCCTGCGCTCCCTCTCCAAATCTACATCATCTCCAAGATTTTTGGTAACCACATCCCCAAGATACTTGAATTGGTATACTCGACCAAGAGGAATACCATTGAGTAACATTGGTGGAACAACACTTGGGCGCTTTGTACCCGCCTTGAAGATCATGCACTCAGATTTTTTATATCATAACTCAGACCGTGTGTGGCCGCATACTTTTCACATACGCCAAGCAACTTCCGCAATGCACACATCGAGGGAGCCAGCAGCACCATATCATCGGCATAGCTAAGGTTGTTTACACTGACACCATCTACGTAGCACCCTACGGGCATTTGACTGAGTTCCTCGATCAGCGCATTTACGTATACGTTAAAAAGCAAGGGCGAGCTCAACCCCCCCTGCCTCACTCCGCATTCTAGTCTGTATTCACTCGACCATTCACCCGCCCACTTTACATTATTTTTCTGATTAGATACCTAAAAAGTGTCAACTCTAGCGGTAAGCCCGTTTCCTTTAGCTTTTGCCATAACATATCATAAGACACTAGGCCAAAGCCAGGGATTTCGAGAGGTCTAGAAAGCCAAGCTTTGTGATAAAACCATAAAACTTGACATTTTAATTATTATGTGAAATTATCAAAATATACCTGTTTTATGTACACATTGACATTTTGGTAAATTATATAGATAATGACACGATAACTTTGTAAAGTATTATATTATTTTAGTTATTGTGAATGTGAGGATTATGTTTTATTTTTCTTACATTTTTCTTTTCTTTCTCAGTTAGTTTTAATGATGGTCTGGCAGTTTGAGTAGATGCAGTGTTTCAGCGCTGGGGCTCTGTCTTGCATAGGGTCACAGCATCATGCTGAGCGATTGCCGTTTTGCGTGAATGTGACGCATATTTACCCTAAACTTGTTTCTTTTTTTAATTTTGTGTTCTTTTTTTGCGTCATGTTTACCGCAAATAAACGTATTTTCTTTCTTTTCTTTTTTCTTTCTATGATTCGGCTTACCCAAAGGTCCTTTCTTTGGTATTGTTCATCGAGTTGAGCTCCACGATTACTGACAAATGCTTGCACTAACTGGACAGGTCCACTCAAATCTGTGTGGTTCTTTCCTCTAGTTTGAAGAAACAACGTTCTACCATTTCGGACTATTCAAATTCAAAAGTCATTTATTCAAACTAGGCTGAGAATCAGCACTTTTCGAACGTCAACATTACATAAGACAGTCCCCCAAAAACACCCGCCTTTCACCACTTCCTAGTGCTTCAGCTGGGAAGAAGAAGTGGCGCAACAAACTCCACAGCTGCACAACTGTCTGAATAGTTAGAAAAACTTGATTCTATACAATAGTACTTATGCAAAATAATTTACATTTGGCAACACAAAACATTAAATTAAATTATTTTCTATATGTCACCTAGCACACGCCAATATATCAACAAAAAAGTAAAAAGAACTTAATACCCGAATGAAAGCCTCCAGGCATAAAGGGCGTGCTCGTTTACATATAGCTTTTAAAGCTGCAACTCGGAAATCACAAATGATAAACTAGGACCATCGAAGTAAATAATAAATTAACTGTTAATTACTAATAACAACAACAACAAAAACCATGATCAGCAAGACGACCAGTCACCACAAGCAGCACCCTTTCACGAGCATAACGCAAAGATCAGCCATTACCCCCCTCGCCATATTTGAGGGAAGGAGGCAACCCGACCCCCGACGCTACCGCAAGCAGTGACATCTAAGGGAGCATGACAAACTTGCTGCCGGTTGCTCAGGCAAGAATAATATGATCAATTTTCGAGGTCGCTAGCTGACCATATATTACAATACAACTCATTAAAAAAAACTCTAATCTACATGGTCCTCATATGGCCTGACCAAGATTATGTCTAGACTTTAAAAGAGACTGTGACTTCTGAGTTTGTTTCGGCATTTGTTCTGAGTGTAGTCAGATAGGAAACGCCGAACTCATCTTGCTTATTTTTAATATGGCGTGTAAAAGTGATTCTGATATCCTATTTACAGAATGAACAATTTCATTTCATTTAATTTCAATTTCGTTTCACTGACAGTTTCCAAACACTACAACAGATGGCGCTGATTTAAACTATCTATTCATAAGCGGTTGAGTGCTTAATATTTCTTTCACTTTTATCTTCTCACTATAAAAAGCGATGTCTTTTCTTCTCGCACAGATCCAGTGGCAGTAGAGAAGTCTTGCTGAATGTGTCAGAAGGAGAAGACCAGCAACCACGAGGACTAGTTGTACACTCAGGAGAATGTAGGGAGCGTACACGTGGATCAACCTTAGGTTATATATTTGATCATCTTGCATTCTTGGTTGTACCTGGAAACAGGGGAAGATGTTAGTGGTGAAATCATTTTAAATGTAGCCCTAGAACGAATATAGGCTTAACACATCACTTGCTTTACAGAGCATGAATGAGGCACAGATAAAACAAAATGGCCAAAGTGGTTCCAATATCCACCGCTAACAATACCTACTTAGATATTTAGTATGTAAATAGTGTAGATGTCTAAGTAAAAGTTAGCTCTTATTTTAATAGATAGTGGTGGACATTTGACCTAACATTTTTGCCCAATGAAGAGGCGCAACTGCCGCTCTTTCAACTGCTGATCTTTTAGTTCCTTCTCGATAGTAGACAGAATGAACGCGCGTCGTGCGATCGAGTCCGTGTATTGCATATCACCGAGAATTTGAGCTGTACCCATTAACAGCATGAGAAGCTCAGGGTTTTGATGACCTGATGAGAGCAGTGCGGTAATAGATTCGCTAATGGAGGACAAAGCATAAGATGATTGTATTTTTTACGAAGGTCACAAATTTGCCCTGCTAGTACTCTTCAAGTATATCTTGATAAAACCAATCAGATACGTTAAGACAATCAATTACTTTTTAATTCATTTAGGAAACCATACCGAGCTGTAACATCGCAGACTTTGAGCAAATGGGTAAAGAGCATATTACAATGATTGTGTGATTGATTGTATGTGATTGATTGTCATATAGCTTTGAAATATACGAGTAGATATTTATTTATTTTCTTCATTCAAACTCCCAACCATATATAGGGTACGTATTGTATCTGTGATTTGGGATTTATTTCACGACTGCGATCTCTAAACATCTACATGTGTATAAATGCTAACATTGAGAACGAAGCTTGCGGATAATTAATGATTAAACGAACTTCCTGTACGTGAAGGTCAATCACAATTACTGGAAGAGTTTCGTTCGAAGATATTATCATCCCTCCCTCCCAGTCTTTTCTTATTTCTAGTCTATATAAATGACCTTCCTTACATGATGGCTAACTTATCGGATATAATTCTATTTGCTGACGACACTTCTCTAATTTTTAAAATAGATAGAAAAGATACAGATGTCTTACATGTCAACGATAGTCTAGCTGTTCTTTCGAAATGGTTCGCAGCTAATAATCTTTTACTAAATGCGAACAAAACTAAATGTATTAGGTTCTCATTACCAAATGTACCTCAAGTCGGTCTAAATCTAAAATTTGATGGCAAAAAATTAGATGCAATAACAGAAACTATATTTTTAGGTATTACTTTAGATTCAAAATTGCAATGGGGCGCCCACATTAGAACTCTTTCAGGTAGATTAAGTTCAGCTGCATATGCAGTAAGAAAAATAAGGCAGTTGACTGATATAGCCACAGCTAGGTTAGTTTACTTTGCTTATTTCCACAGTATTATGTCTTATGGAGTTTTGCTGTGGGGATCGGCAGCTGATGTAGATTCAGTTTTCATTTTACAAAAGAGGGCTATCCGCGCTATATATAAAATGGGTCCTCGCGAGTCCCTTAGAAACAAATTCAAAGAAGTTGATATACTGACTCTGCCTTCTCTTTATATCTTAGAAAGTATTTTGTACGTTCGCAAAAACTTAGGACTTTTCAAAATAAGAAGCGATTTTCATAATATAAATACACGTAATAGACATGAAATTGTGATACCCAAATTTAGATTAACTAAAACAAGCAAGTCATTTCTTATAAACAGTATCCGCTTTTATAACAAGTTGCCTAAGTCGGTTACAGAACTTAGCGATGGGAAGTTCAAAACCCACATCAAACGCGTCCTTATTAAGAAAGCATATTATAAAATTAAAGACTATGTTGAAGACAAGGAAGCTTGGCAATAATTCCTTCTGCACATGTGGCTTCCCTGGTACCTGATTAACGGCAAATTATGTAAGAATCTATTAACTGCTCCCAAATTACCATGTATACATTTTTTATTTTTATTTTTACATTCTTCTTTGACATAATCACCCTATTATTTGACATTATATACTTAAAATTTTATTTCAACTCTTTATTAGTGGCTTTTGTGGACATGATAATTATTGAGATTTGATACAGCCGTAATAGCAATCACGTCATTTCGTTTAAAATACGTTTTTATTTTTATTAATTTATTTATCTTTATATAGATTCTTCTCAATTTTGTGAATGTGAGAACGCTGTAGGCCTAGTGGACTGCAGATTTGTTCACCATCATTATTCTGTTAAGTACCTGGTACTTGTTGAAAGACCTACACTGTCCTCCCATACCTAATAACACTGTTATTTGTAAATATTGTAAAAGCCCATTATTTTTAAAAGAGTAACCGTGGAGTTTCTTGCCGGCTCTTCTCCATAGGAAACAACCAATTGGAACCGTGCACCTAGCTTCTGACGTTTCATAAGTGCCCATGTAGGTTTATATGAAATAAAAATATTTTGAATTGAAAAGTCATTCTGAACCCATAGTCGTGACATAACAAACAGCGCAGCACACCCAAACTAAATGAGCTGGCGAGGTGCGAATGTCATTTGCGGGAAAGTCCGAAAGGGATACCGTGGCCCCTGGCAACGGAAGGGTTTTAGTCAGTAAGAGTCTGACACGCCCTCCCGCTCCACCCAGAGCGGGAGAAGTTATTTGATAATTTCCCACCCAAAAAAAAAAGTATTGGATTTTTTTTTTTTCTCCTAAATTGAATACGAAATAGCGAGTCTGTGAAACTACATGTGTCTTAATGCTTACATCTTCAAAGAAAGCTCTTCGAGTCATTGTGATTGAACTTCACGTACAGGTAAGTTCGTTTTAATCATCAATTAATTTCCCTGACTTAAAATTTTTATATACAATTGTCGAATAGGGCAGTGTCTCTTTAAATCAAGGGATTTAAAGAGGGGCTATATGATGGGAGGCATATGTTGAAATGAAACCAGAACAGACATAACTGCGAATGAAGATAAAGTTGAAGTACAAGTAGACACTCACAACTTTAAAGTAGCCGACGGGCACGAACATGTCAGAGAACCTGCTGATCTTGGAGTTGAAGTCCACATCACGCACCATCACGTTCACTTGCACGGAGAATTTCGTCGTCATCACCATGCCAATTACCTGGAAGAAGTAAATAAATTGATCACTAATACTAAAACGCTAGGTCCTGAATATCACAGTTTCTATAAAATCCAAGAAGAAAAACTAATTGGTGATGAACATTTGAATACACACATATAGGTACATGTTTTCAAAGCCTTTGCTGAACAGGATTATCATAAAGTATTTTCTTTCTTAACCATGATTTCAGTTAATCTTCAAAGTATGAGTAATAATACAGACTGAATACAGTTTATTTATTCCGATTCTAATGTTAAGTTACCCTCATCAGTTCGCTGCTGGATAAAGACTTTAGTCTGTAGATAAAGCTTTGATATTACTTACAGGTTCTATGATGAAGTCACTGCCATGCTGCTCCTCATTAGGAGTCATACCCTCGACACGCTCGTATAACAAAGGGTTCGTATCCAGGAAGTGAGCGTTTGACAAGACCACTGGCAGACCTGAGACAGAGTTCGTAAAATTATTACGGAAAAAAATTTGATTATGGAAAGATTTGCATAATGAGTCCAAAAATAGTGTACATTTAGCTGCAATCAAACTAGCTATAAAATAACCTTCCTTTTTTGGCTTCGCTGCAGTTGGGTAATTATGTGATAAATAAATATTATAAGGAGGCCTTACTACAGCGATGCTGCCTAAAGTACTCAAATGGCGTGATGATATACATACAGGGTGGAATTTTTGAACCTGACCTGGAGGGAAAGTACTCTCAATACTGGACATAGCAAATTTAACTCAAACAAAATACAGTTTAAAACGAAACAAATCTGCATTCAAAGATTTTCGACACCACACTCGAGAATCGAAGTTCCCAAAATCCGAAAAAATAACACCAATAATATAGACTTAGTACACACAGAACCAGATAAATTATCTTCCTCACCATAAAAACAAGGCGACAAATCCGAAATCCCATCATGGCACACCCCTTTACTGCACAAACACTCATTCTCAGGTATCTTGCTGAAGCTCCTGTTGGTGAACTTGTAAGCCATGCCCTCGACTCCAAAGTCCATGATCCTCTGACCCACGTACTCCAGCTCCATGAACCGGCAGAGCACGTTGCGGTAGAGCTTCATGGGCCGGTCGCGGGACATCTCTGGGGGGTAGGCTATACCCTCAAAAGTGTCGTTGAAGCTGTTGCAGGATGAGCTGGGAAATAAGAAATTTGTGTGTTGAAATGATGAACGATGAGATAACTAAGTCTTGTATCTTTGGCTGATAAGATCGACGATACAGATTTTTTAAAGTAGTGTCATGCTACATTATGTAAAACTACATAGCCCATTCATGGTAACCATATTGGCCGGTTATTTGGCTCTGGAACCAATTGCTTAAGGTACGCTAAACGAACTTTAGTGCCTTATTATTTTGGGTTTTTTATCATTTATCGCAGTTCATCAATACAGTTTTTACCAAGTTGAAGTTTTGAGTGAATTGCCATTACTTGAATTCTCACTTGTAGAGGATCGGAACGGGATGATAATAAAGTATATTTACCTTGTTTCCGGATATCCCCAACTTGGAAGACCCCCAATACCATTGACAGACTTGATCATGAACTTGTCCTCATCTTTGGCGCTTACTTCTACCCTGAACGGTGCTTTTTCATCGTACAGCTGGAAACATAAACTTAATGTATCAGTAAGTGGCTGAATGTACGGAAGAAGCTAAAAATATAGTCAAGTATTTGGTCAACTGCAATTTTCCTCAAGAATTTTGATTGGTTTAAAGAACTTTCTTATACTAAAGGTCTAACTTAAAGGTTTAAGAAGAAGGAAGTTCTTTAAACCTCCAGCCTCTAGTCTACCACGACTTCAAAAAACACAAAAAATTCACCCTATCCAACAGCCCCAAGGTATCAAAGTTAATCCACCCCGGCAGGATGTTGTTGCCCAGACTGATGAGGGGCTCGTTGTATCCCCACAGGTAGTCATAGGCCGACATCTGAACAGTGGCGTTGCTTCCCAGCCGGGAGGCCACCATGTTGAACCCCATTTTGGCAAAATAGCCATAGTTGGACACTGCTGATGCCATGCTCTGAAAACAGAAGGTTTTAATAGTTTTTAAGTTTTGAAAATGTTCGGTAGAACTTCTCCTTCAGCTAAAACAAACAGCTCACCTAATCGTCCGGCCATAACAACACATACAACCTTGTGTCATGTGAGCTATGCGCCGATAAGAGTCGGCTGTTGTAGACATACTAGCGCTGATTACAATCTCCCAACAAAATGTATCAAAAACAAAAGTAAATTCAAAATAGCCGGCCGGATATATTCGTAGGACTACCAATACCTCACCATGCGAAACAATGTTCACAAGTAGATATTGGTGCGTAGCGAAGTGAATCAGATATAGGTATCGGCTACACTGATTGCTTCGCTACCGTCAATATCATCATTAAAAAAGTCTCAAAAATAAAATATAAGTAAAAATCTTTTTAAACACAAGCTGTTATTGAACTAGAAAGTACTAAATAAAACTTACGTAAACATACTCGTAGAACAATAATATTTTCTTTAAAGTTTGAGGCTTATCTTTAGGTGTAAGAAGTCCTTCTTACACCTAAAGATAAGCCTCAAACTTCACAAGCCACAAGCTTTAAAAAAAAAATCTACTGTCCCGTACAAAACTTGAACGCCTAGTCGACACAAATCTAAGGGATGTCTGATATTTCTTTCGCGATTACGATGTTTCGAACTTCGAACGAAAGAAAGTTGTTCAGTTTGATGGTCTGTACCACAACTCTTAAATGTGATCACATCTTTCTGATAAAAGCTTTTTATTATGAACCATTGACATAGACTTAAAAAACCAGAGTGCTCTTATGATAAACTCCACTAACCCATCTCCCAACCAAACTCCCAAGTAACTCACCAACATGGCAATATTCGGCATGGTAAGGATCATGTCTTCCGGCCTGCCAACTGACTCCTCAGGCAGGAAGGTGACCCTGTGCCGAGGACTGTACCTCATCACGCCAGCCGCCTTGTCTATCTCCAGGTCATCATTTGTTCTGTTCTCTCTGGAAAGAAATGAAAAACAAAACCTTAAAAATTGTATTCTCCTTTTGGGCTCCGCCGCTGTCGGGTAGACGAGTACACCTTCCTTAATACATGTACTGTATGTAATGTGTGTATGTGAAATGTGTGTATGTCTATCTGTACCTGTGGTTGCCAATTATTTGGTCGATTTTGATGTTATTTGGTGAAGACGTACACACGGCTACATATCAAGCTATAAATTTTCAGTACAAGCTGATCTCGCATTGAATAGGATTTCCGTACAATGAGAGGTCAGCTTATATTAGAAATGTGTACCTTGATGATATATGTAGCCGTGTACATTGGTGACCGAAAAGTGAAACACGAAATTTTTCATTGGACAGTTAAATTAATGTTAAGATGTGTATTAAAAACTTACAATTAAGTATTTACATTGAGAGCGATCAAAGTTACCGCTAATAGGATTTATGAAGCAATTATTGTCTTAGTACAATGAAAAGAATACCTATGAATATTTTATGTTCAATTTTACAACTAGCAACATCAAAATCGATTAAAGACATAATTATTATACCTACCCACATGTGATAGAACAAACCCACACACATACCTACGTTATTAATTGTTTATTCATTACTAGCTGCGCCCTGCGGTTTCACCCGCATAAGTCTCGGTTCCGTGGGAATATCGAGACAAATTACTCAACCAATTATCATGTGGGCTATGCGCCGAAAAGAGTCGGCTGTTGTATGTATACCTACTATCGCTCGGTACAAACTCCCAACAAAACGTATCAAAAACAAAAGTAAATTGAAAATAACCAGCCGGAGATACTTGTAGGACTACAAATCACTACTCATCTACTGTAACAGCGAATCACACTTTCCTTAAGAATTAATTATTTATTTATTACTATCTGCACCCGGCGGTTTCACCCGCATAAGTCTCGATCCCGTTAAAATATCGAGATAAAAAGTATCCTATATACAATCTGGGTCATGCTCTACCCGTGTGCCAAATTTCATCCTTATCCGTTCAGTCATTTTAGCGTGAAAGCGTAACAAACAAACAAATTAACAAACTCACTTTCGCACTTATAATATTATTACTTTTACTAGCTTTTGCCCACGACTCCGCCCGTGTGGATGTCGGAAAATATCCCACGGGAACGTGCTGCCGGGGTTCAGAATATCCTATGTCCTAACCCAGGTCATGGCCTAACCGTATGCCTTTCAACTAAATCCGTACAGCCGTTACGGCATGAAAAGGTTACAGTCAGATTTTAGGGTTGCGTACCTCAAAATGAAAAATTGAAACCCTTAACGTTGCCGGATGATTTTACAAAAACGCTAATACGCGTAATTATACCCCTAATATCAATTATATAAATAATTTTTCATATTTTTTATAAAAAATCCATATAAAACACGTCGAGGCTGCCAAAAAGACGCGCCTCCGGCTCTAAAAAAAATCACGGGGTAGGGTAAACAAGTATGTACCACGTGGAGTCGCGATTGTCAAATTCGATTTACTTGAGTCAAAATAATTTTTAAATTCAGAGACTATTTTATTGCAGAATAGCGTTAAGATTCTCATAGCCAAAAGTAAGGAATTTTAGTGATAGTTTAGTTAGTTTAATTCGTCCTACAAGAAAATCGGCACCATTATGAATTATCTACTACTTAAACCGCAATACCCAACTAAAATTAAATAAAGGAGTAGCTACTTAATTAGCTACCTAACTAAATAACTTAGCAATGCAGAATCGTAATAATTAACAGCACCCCAGGTTCCTCTCTTGCGAAGGGAGTGAACGATCATCGAGGGCTGGTGGTAGGTCTACCACCGCCCGCCTCACGCTCAGGGCACCGCGCCACGTCTCATCAACGTGAGTTGTGAGGACTCACATAGTGTGAAAGTCTCCAGAAGACCTTACTATAGAAATGATCCTATGAAGTAAGGTCTGGAATAGAAATACAAAAACCGATTCACGTCATTCATTCGCGGAGACTTAACACCGCGATTCAGAAAAACGGGTCATGCGCTAAGTGTTTCATAAATATATTATGTTACATAAAAATCACGTGTCACAATGTTCGTACACGCTAATCTCCGAAATCACCCAACCGATTTCGATTAAATTTTGTGGAAATGTATGGTTGGTTCCAGCTTTGGACCCGATAGGTGGCGCTCCGTGCGAAGCAGCTGGGGCAGGTCGCTAGTACATATTATAAATTTGTGTCTACCTGTATGAGCGCCTTGTTCTTCTACACTGCTCCACGGATTTTGATGCAGTTTTCACCATCATTTAAAGTATTTATTCCGGAAGGTTTATGTGTATAAAACATTATTAAACTTAGGTATAATAAAGAAATCTCGATGTTTAATCAAGAAGTAAAAACCGTGCGAAGCAGGGTCGGGTCACTAGTAAATACATAAATGACGAGTCGTGTCATGTGCATTGTACATAGGCCTTAACTGTCAGTCAGGTGTGCTGTATATGTAGGTTTTTTAATCTGTGGATTACCTGTGTCTATTTACGTAACTTATGGTTATTACTAAGTAATTCACATTACAAAATAAGGAAAACATAACGATGTATCAGTCACTTCAATCGCATAATTATATAAACGCATCGGAATCTAATTAAGGGTAGGTAGTAGGTACCATCGACAATATTCGTAAAGGAAAACCTATTCCAACAAAGGAATTACGAGTACTTTTGCAAAATAACCTCACGACCACACTGTTTTCTTACCATGTTTTCCTTTGCTCACCATTAGCGTTAAAGATTAATAAACTACAATTTCCTCGTTTGACTAGCTACAGTTCGCAAGCATGGCTGCTGAACGTGGGGCTTCGAGTTCATCGTCTTGGTCGGGCAAAGCAATACCTATTATTTATTGTATTTTTTTTCCTCTCGAAATTTTCACCTAACTATTAAGCTCACTATCTTTTTATTGATTGATTTTCTATAACATTACTGGCGATATGTGATATATTAAACGCACTGTTCACATGTTCAGGGGTACAGGCGTGATGTTTGGTTATGTTAAAATATTGTAGGTATATTATATTATCTATATCAAATAAAACTGAAAAAGTTACAAGATTTATTTCAACTTACTGGTAGGTAAACGGTCCCACTTCTTCCACCTTGAGCTTGCTATCTTCACCTCTGATGAACCTCTCAGCATTAGTGATGTTGAAGAGGTAGGCAGAGAGGTGGATACTGTCCGCCTCCTTGCTCATGGCTTTATGTACTAATGTGCCGTAGTCCACGCGGGCGCACTGGGGAAGGAACAAACCGCCAATAAGCATAAGCATGAAATACGTGCACGGAGTGGAATTCGGAGTCAGTATTAGTGGTGGTTGAAGACAATAGGCTCCCTCACTATAAGATATATGGGACTTAAAAATAACTGGCGAAATGAGAGTAGTCGTACACCTCTACCTAACCCTTCTTGGATTACAGCCGTGAATTCGCTGCAAGAGCCTGTTTCCCGATAGCTATAACCTGGGAGTGTTCAAGTCGAGGTGAATAGTTTTCTTGTAGGGAAGTGTGTACCATCGCTGACTACGATAGGTACCTACTACATCATCGTCGCTTATCATCAGTGAGATATTGCTCAAACGCGGGCCTATCAATAATAATTATTATTTTATTTAAACTCGCCGTTCGTAGCGTGTATACGTGTTCGCGTGTTTTAACTCGTAGTATGAAGCCGACTTTGTGTACCTTTCTTTACTTTCTGTACCAGGATCGACGGATGAACTGTGTGAAAGATGATATGGCTGGAAAGGGAGTGACTACCGAGATGACGACTAATAGACAAGTATGCAAGAAAAAGATTATGTTGCGCTGACCTCAAATAAATTGAGTTAAGGGCAGGAGATTGATGATGGAGGGCTTCAGGATCGTCAGGTGTTTTAAGTTTTTGGGCCAACAAAATTTTATAAACTGTAGTGCCGTTTTGAACATCCATTGCTGAGGTAGGGCTTCCTAACGAAATACAGTGAACGGTGGCCGGAGGAGCTTGATTTTTGAATGTATTATAGTGGAAGCGCTGTAAGTACATACTTACATAAACAGCGATCAGCCGTATCGGGTCTACTACCACGGTCAACATAGCTGCCGCAAGGCATGTCACTCCAAGGAACGTCAAGCTCACGAGGAACTTTACTGAAAAATAAATAATAAATATTTTTAGGATTTGGTTAATGTCTAGGTAAAAACATATAGGTATCAGTCGTATTAAACAAGAAAAAAAACTGGTTTTTAGTACCCAGTTATACTGGAAGCCGAACAGAGCAGCCAGTCAAATTAGTTGAGATAAGGGTACGTAGATAAATCGGCGTAATAAGAATTTCATTGGACATAAATCTGTCATAGGATCGTAGAAAATAAATAGGTCCAGTCTATGCATAATTTTTTTTTTTGAAAAAGGCAACTTTTAAACTTTATCGCTGGTTGCATCAGAGTTCATCAGATGTCACACATAAAGTCAAAGTCAAAGTCAAAGTTAAATAATTTATTTCAATTAGGCACAAAGAAGGCACTTTTGAACGTCAACATTTACAGAAAAATAATAAGTGATTCTAGTCGCCCTTTCCAAAAGGTAGTTTTCGTATAAAATTCAGAGAAATAAACATCCTGACTGTGGCCTCACAATATATTTTTGAAAACCTATTACATGTACACAAAAATATAACAAATTTTAAGAAAATGACCGATATTCATAGTTTAAATACCAGGAATAAACACAACCTTGCTGTACATCGCACACGTCTCCACAGAGTAGGCAACTCGTTCATGGGTCAATGTATACGCTTTTACAACAAACTTCCCATTGATATTCGAAACTTACCCATTAAACGATTTAAAAGCTGTATTAAAACCAAACTTTGTAAAAAAGGGTACTATAAAATTTCAGATTATTTAGAAGATAAAAAAGCGTGGGATTGAGCTGCTCGCTCTGCTAAGCTTTGTGATAAAACCACAAAATTTGACATTTTAATTATTATGTAAATCATTAAAAATACCAGTTTTTATATACATATTGACATTGTTGAAAATTATATAGAAAATAACATGATTACTTTGTAAAGTATTATATTGTTTTAATTATTGTGAATGTGAGGACTATGTGGATATTTTATTTTTATTGTTTTTCCTCTTTCTTTATTTTTTTCTTTCTCAGTTAGTTTAAATGATGGTCTGGCAGTTTGAGTACTTTATGCGACCTACCCAAACGTCCTTTCTTTGGTATTGTTCGTCGAGTTGAGCTCCTTAAGTTCTGAGTTGAGCTCTACGATTACTGACAAATGCTTGCACTGACTGGACAGGTCCACTCAAATCTGTGTGGTTCTTTCCTCAAAAGACCATTTCAGACACTAATCTACATGGTCCTCATATGGCCTGACCAAGATTATGTCTGGACTTTAAAAGAGACTGTGACCTCTGAGTTTGTTTCGGTCTTTCTTCTCAGAGTAGTCAGATAGGAAACGCCGAACTCATCTAGCATTTTCTTCTTTTTTTTAATATGACGTGTAAAAGTGATTGCAATATCCTATTTACAGAATAAACAATTTCATTTCATTTCATTTCATTTCATTTCATTATGGAGAAGAATGGGCAAGAAACTTCACCATAATAAATAAAATAATACCTCCACAGATATATTTAAATATAGAACTGATGTATTTATGTGTAGTCTTCGCAAATTTGCAGGCAGATGGAATATTGTACTGCTTTTGAATCTAAGCTCTAGCTATCGACTTAAGTATTTAATAAAAAATAATTAATTATCAATTTTAAAACTTACTTTTCATCGCTCTTTTCCGCTCATGACTTCCTTTAGCGATCAACCCCATTTTCAGTGCCTCTTTCATCTGTTTAGATTATAATAATTAAACACCGCGTTAACTAAACATACCCCCGAATTCTGAAACAAAAATAAATATTACAATGTGAATAGGTAGTTCTCTAAAGGCTGACGTACATTTGGGCAGGCTGCACCGCAACGAAACATCCTCCTACATCTTTCGTACATTTTCAAAGTCAAAGTCAAAGTCAAATAATATATTTCAAATAGATCACTTTTGTACGTCAAAAATTTACAAAAAAATTGAATTGATTCTAGTCGCCCCTTCCAAAAGGTAGTTTTCGCATGGAGAAGAATGGGCAAAAAACTCCACCATTACTCTTTTAAAATGTTTTACAATATTTTGTATAAGTACATTAGTTACATAATTATATGTGAGGACGATGCACCTAGAATAAAATTATTATACCACAATAGGTAAAAAGAATTAAGAATTAAAAATGAAGCAACAACAGATAAACTAATTATGTGATAGATACATGGTGCTCACATATTTACAAACATTGTAAAAGTAGACGATTTCCCTAAAATTTTACAATTAATAAGTCAGTGTGCGAGGAATTGGTCACAGAATGCAAAATCGGGGCTCCTCGCCGGCCATGCTATGGGTCCGCCTCTTCCAATCCATTGGTTTGGGTAATTCTCGTCCAACCATGCTCGAACACTTCTTCTGTAGTGCGCTGGGCAGCCATCATGTTGAAAGAACATGTCTCGTCTCAATGCAATAGGCAAGTCTTAAAGAGGGTAACTCCTCCCTCAAAAAGTTTTCATAATATGAATCGCCATTCAAGTTATCGGGCAGGAAGTATGGCCCTATCAAGTTATTTGATATTATACCCATCCACACATTAAGACTGAATCTCCTTTGTGATCCTTTTGGTCTTTTTTTCTTGGTGTTACCTTGCGCTTTGGGAGCCCAATAATGGGTGTTATGATAGTTTGTGATGCCGTCTTTGTCAAATTTCGACTCATCTGTCCACATGATTTTCTTTAAAAAATCCGGATCTTCATTATCGGCATTGAGCATAAATCTGCAGAAGTCTAGTCGTCTCAATGGATCCCCTTCTTCAATTACTTGCACTGGCGTGTAATGGTAAGGGTATTGCCCAGAACTGTGCATTACGAACCAGACTTTCCACTGGGAAATACCAAGCCGTCGAGCGACAACGTTTGTTGACGTGGTTGGGTCGGCTTCAAAGAGACGTCGTATTTCATTATCTTCGTCGTCGTCATCAAGAACACGAGGTCGTCCCATGTCAGTCCGACGTACTAGCACAGAACCAGTTTCTCGTAGTCTTCGATAAACTCTGTCAAATACGCCAATATCACTCACAGGTACTCGGCGAGTAGGATACCTTAGCATGTATTCATTGCGTGCACGCAACGACACTCCTTCGCAAAATCCATAACACATTAGGATGTCAGCATATTCCTCGTTGGTAAATGTTGCCATGTTCACAACACAAATCAAAGTCCGATGGTTACAAGCCACGTCACACAGTTAGAAGATGAAACAGTCCAAAAATCCAAGCCAAGTCGCGTTTTTACAAAAAAAATCGGAGGGCACGGATAACACATCTACCATGGAAGATTCGCATGAGCAGACTAAACAAACACCACGATCCACGATTTGACAATTCAGACATTTAAAATGACATAAATACCTGTCACCGCACGTCTCCCGGGCACAAACAATGTCTACCCAAACCTTTTTTCATTGTTTAAAAGTGCCAGGTAGTAAGCCGGATTCTTTTGTATCGAAATTCTGTTATGTTGTACTACCAGATGGGCCTATTCTAATAACATTATTTTAAGATTTTATGAACAAACCTAGTTGATGACCTTTTTGAATAGCTAAAGAGACGTAGAACTTTGTAAAGTTATTCGCAGAATAAGTTCCATACATTTTTTTTTTTAAAACCCATCAAAGTTAAGAACACTCTATTAGAAAATTCATAATGCTAACCGTTGTCAAGCAGTTTTTTAAGCTGTTAGTAGTAGGTTCAGTTTCTATTGATCATTTTTATTAATGGACATGTCTTCTAACTAGATACATAAAAAAAAATTGACTCTAATCCCAAAGAAAACGACTAAAAGCCAAAAAATAAAGGATTTTTAAAAATAATCTTTAAAATTTAATATCTCCATAACGGTTAAGTTTCGGACATTTTATTTCAGAATCAAAATCATCAGAAATGACCTGAATAATAACCTCCTTTAATATTCAGTACGACTTTCCCTGTAACCCTGTATAAACCTCATATCGTGGGAATCGTTATGAGATAAGCTAACACATTAATATTGGATACATTTTAAACTAGCACTTAATTCAAATAACTTACAACAATAGTCTTAAAATCAGCTTCCGTTTTTCACTTAAGTATTTGATTAATCCGTGGACAATAGTGTGGGTTATATGTTTAACTATTTATTTTAAGAATCTTATTGTATCGCCATAACATGTAACTGTTTTTTTGTCCCTAATAAATAAATAAATAGATAAGTACAGTTTTGCCTTGTAATATTGTTAATTTTAATGTTAAATCAGGGGGGTTTGCCAGGTTATTGTAAAAAAAAAAATCATAGCGTTATTATCTTTTAAACAAGAAAATACACTATTTTACATTAATCAATAAAAAAACACACCTCCCGATATAATCTTTTATCGAGAGGTTTAAAATAACATGACGTCATTTAGCCGAACCGCGCGCAGTGCAAAAAAAGGGTCGTGTTTACACTTCATTTCTGAGAACGCTGGAGGTAAAGTGGAACAGTCTACTAAACTACTAACGTCATTTTGGGGGTCAAGGAAAGTCCGCTGATATAGTCGAACAGCTCATTCAGACGACGAGTTCGGTTCTCACCTCGAAAAGGCGATTGTCATAAATAAAATTGACACTGACTTATAAATTGTGGAATCTTAGGAGGATCGTCTACTTTTACAATGTTTGTAAATATGTGAGCACCATGTATCTATCACATAATTAGTTTATCTGTTGTTGCTTCATTTTTAATTCTTAATTCTTTTTACCTATCGTGGTATAATAATTTTATTCTAGGTGCATCGTCCTCACATATAATTATATAACTAATGTACTTATACAAAATATTGTAAAACATTTTAAAAGAGTAACGGTGGAGTTTCTTGCCCATTCTTCTCCATACGAAAACTACCTTTTGGAAGGGGCAACTAGAATCAATTATTTTTTTTTGTAAATTTTTGACGTTCAAAAGTGCCTTATACGGGCCTACTTGAAATAAATGATTTGACTTTGACTTTGACTTTTTTTGAAGTGTCTGTTTGTAATGTCAAAATAACAGCTTTTTATTAAATGCATATGAAACTATAGGTATATGTTACTTTTAGCAACTAGACAAATTTTAAAAATCTCGAATTTCCAAGCATGTTTGAGAAAATAAATATTTGCTAGGCTCATACTTTATGGGTTCGCATCATTTAATTTACTAAATCTCTGCTAAAAACTAGTTTAGTCAGGGCTGATTAGGCATAAATATTGCGGTTTGACAGCTGTTGTATATAAAATAATTATGTCAAAGTGACATATATTTTATTCTTAGATAATTGAAAAATCTGCTCATAATGTTTTAAAATATGGAACTTAATAACTGTAAGAATTATGCTCAGCCGTGGAAGTCGCGCTGTGAATGGCGATGACGATGAACTAGAATTAACTTAAAATTAAGAGCGTGCATTCTGAAAGTGGGTAACGTCCCAAATAGATGTCAAATATTTACCTGTTTTGATTAATTTGGCAATATTACTGTATGGAAATATGAAATATGGCTAACTAGTGAACTAAAATATTGGTTATGAAATGCAATAATTAATATCGTAACAGCGAATATTTAGATGACAAAAAGTATTTAGAATCTTTCCAAATGCCTTTTTTACATCTAAAACGGTTACAACAAATCAGGTCAAATTCAGTGTAATAATTGCAATTCATTATTAATATTCTAGTTCACTAGTTAGCCATATTTCCATACCTAACTAACTTTTAGAATAAAATAATGCTTTTAAGAAACATGATTGAGTTGGCACGGTGTATACTAAGTTCGTGTATACTAATCTACTGCGACAGTTTGGCCAATTCACGTTCTGCTTTTACGGAACGCTGAGAACCGACAAACTATAATTATCGATATTTCGATAAACAATGAGAATTAGGATCACTCATTTTACGATTCAAATGATTATTGGATAGGATTTAAATTAGGTAGGTATTTCTTGTACTTTTATTAACTGCCGAAACACATACACAAAAAACTGGTCGAATGTATAACCACCTCCTTTTTTTGAAGTCGGTTAAAAATTGAAAAAGTTTCCATTGCCGGGAATCAGAGCCGGGTGTCAGATGTCTGCGATTTTTTTGTTTTGGGACAAACTCTCTAAGAAATAGATAATATCTCTTTAGGAGGTAGAATGTAGATATGTACATACCTACATATCTACACTTGAAACATTACCCTCTCTCTAGGGCTAAAACTTAAAGAAATTATACGTCGCAATTGATTAATTGCGATCAAATGCAATTGTAAGTAGTAATATTGTCAATCGCTTCAATTGCATTTGGTAGACGATCCATTTGCGCATCAATGTGTGTCAATCACGTAACAATTGACAATTGCAATTGATCGTTTCGGGGACCCTTAACCAGCACCCGTAAAAGGCTATGTTTCTATAAACGTCCCATTCCGACACATGAAACATACGCTTTATAATAATTTATTTTAGCACGTCTACGTCTTGCTAAGAGTATTTCGTTGTAACAACAATTCGCATCAAATCTATTTAATCATTGTTTATCATTCAGAACTTGCTAAATTGTTATACTATAATGAATGGTTTACACCTTTTTGAAAGGTATTAGGTACAGTCAACATGATAAGTTGATATAATTTAACAAATTGAATTAAATTCATTACATTCTGACTGCCTCGTTGGTCTAGTGGTCGCGCGCGCTACTGCTGAGCATGAGGTCCCAAGTTCGATACCCAGGTCGGACAAAGTGTCACTGCGTGGATCGCCCGGAGGACACGGTTGAGCATACGGTGGAGGTCGTCGTAGTCCAGGCCATGTTACGGAGCAAGAGGGCATGGGAGGCCGTCACCTCCTTCTGCGAAGCAGTAATGCTCGCGAAGGAGGAGGCAGAACGCGTGAGGGAGAGGCAAATTTCGCGCCCTCACGCCCCTAGCCGCCGTAGGAGACGCCCTGGGCGTCGGGAATCGCAGGCCGATTCCCGGCCGCCGTAGGCGCGGGCTTGCGGATGGTGAGCAATGGGTAGCTCGCCGTCCGATAAGGACCAGGCCCGGGTCGACGGCGCGTTGGATTTAAACATAACTGGCAAAATGTGGGTGTACTATAGAGACACCTCTGCCTTCGGGGAGTTCAGGCGTATCAATACAACATGCATTCATAAAACAATCATTAATATTACATTACATTACAATACAATACAAAACCACAGTACATTCAACACTTACACGAACACAGTTGTAATTGAAAATTATTACATAAGTTAAAAAGTCAATATGAACATCTTATTCACAAACCCCTTTACAAAACCTAATCATTATCTATCTATGTGAACGATCACAAGGTACACCAATAATATTTGTGTGTTTAATTATTATTAAATCAACAAAGATTGTAAGTTTTGAGTTGAGTGTACCTGCTATCGATGGTGTCAGGAAAATTTCCGTCGAGATAAAAAGAGGCAGTAAATAATAAACGTATGTAAGCACAACAATAATAACAGGTTATTAGTATTAACAAGCCATGTGCCCGTTGGGATTTCCCATCCGAAAAAATGTCGAACTCCAATACAAACTTTCATCCCCTATTTAACCCCTTTAGGGGGTGAATTTTCGAAAATTCTTCCTTAGTGCTCACTTTCGATATACAACATTTCCAGGAATTAATGCACCCCACCAAACACCCCAGTTAGAATATTATGTTATAATCATAATACATACACTGAAATATTATGTATTAAAATATATATATATAATAAGGTCACATTAAAATAGGTGGACAAAATTTTTGAAATCATTCAGACCACCAAAATAAGGACAATGGTAAAAAAATAATAAGAAAAATGCATTAGATACTTACAAGAAAAATAAATCACCTAACGAAAATACACTAAAAATGTTGGTTACCCAATGAATGCCATTTATTATTTAGGGTCAAAATAAAATCACTTTAATCAGTGTTTTTTTTGCTTGGATATCTTTGGTCAGACGTACTGAACGCTGTGTTAAAATTTTTCCATCTATTTTAATGGGACCTTGTATATTAAATTAGTTATACTGATTTTAAGAGAAAATTGTGGTCACATTACGATGTACGTCTTTCTTTCTTTTTCTTTACATTACAATCTATGCACACACAGTCGCACACGTATAAGGGTCCAGTGTAGTGGGTATTTCGTCCATTTTAGTTTGTTTTGACCGTACAGGGGAAGTGTGACTGTACATAAGTTACGTAGTTTTCATTATTTTTGGGACAAAAAAAATACGTAGGTATATTATAAATGACAAAAATCGATGCAATAAACGATTCTGAACAAACTAATTTCATAATGTGCATTAATAGGGATGTTGACAAAAATTTTTTTTGTCCATATATTAACATAATATTCGAGCCCCCACTCCCCAAGAAACCACTCATATTAATAAAAATGGTTTAGATAAAACGCATTAAAGAACTGACTTGTGACGTAGCGAGCCCCGACACCCCAAGAATGGTCTCTTGGGGAGTCGGGTCTCGCTACGTCACAACACGGTCTAAACCATTTTTATTAATATGATAAAGCAAAAAATACGTGTCTATTTTTTTTTTATTATCTGTCTGACGGACTAGATAGGTTTTGTTTTTCCCAGTCAACGTCCATTGTTTAAGAATCTATTGTGCTAAATGTCATGCTTCTAAACCCAATGGTTTAGGCTGTGCGTTGCCTTTTATGTATAAATGACTTTAAGGAAGAAGATTACCACCCTGTATTTCCCCTGTGCAACCTCAATAATGTCATTAGAAATGAAACTTCAAAGGACTTTGTTTTCATATTCATTTCTAAGATAATTTAATAAATGGTAAACTCTATTTAAGTACCACAGTTTTCCTCTTATTCATAAACGCTGTTTAAAGTTAAGAAACGTTTAAACGTCAAAAATGTATGGTTAAACAGGCGCTAATCATTACTTAAATTTAAACAGCGTTTATAAATAAGGGGGTTTATTGTTATCAGCGCAAATTCTAGGTATACTGTTCCTGCCTATCCTCTTAACATATTTGATTCCCTTAATCACCTTGACGAGAAGATGAGAGTCTAACTCATTCTTTGCCGATAGTACCTAAATAAATACTCTTTAGATTCAAAACACAAAATTTATCTCAAAAAAATATTATTTTTACTTTCTTCAGTTCATCCAAAGGTCGCCTGGAGGTAGATGACCCAGGTAAAACCACAATCGTACATTATTAATTTCTAAATTCTATTATTTTCTTCTTTATTCATTAAATATACCTATGAATTACATTTTAACAAACAGCTACACAGCACACAGCTACACGAGTGCTAGCTGTTGTCAGCGACATCGTCTATGATCCAGGATGAAAAGTAACCTATGTCCTGCTCCAGGGCATGGTCTACCCGTGTGCCAAATTTCATCCAAAACCGTTCAGCCGTTTTAGCGTGAAAGCGTTACAAACAAACAAACTTACTTTCGCATTTATAATATTAGTTAGGATATAAAAACATTTTAAAACATTAAAAATTGTAGCCCACCAGTATCGGCAACGGGGTTACCATTATTGGCCTATATTTTCTAATACAGAGCGAAGCTTCTGTACTCTCTGGCTATTAAGGACGTGATTTTTTCAATAAAGCATGCAAATAAATAAGTAAAGATTTACCTTAAAAAAACAATAATATTATGCTAGTACAAGAGTCACATAGACACCAAAAACAGCACAGTTGTATTGAGCAACCACCTTAGACGTCGGTCTCTGGGAAACCTTGCACTACTCGCGCAGCATCGCGGCACTTTATCACTTACAGCTGCCAAACACACTGAGCCGGTGCGAGAGTTACACCGATATATATTAGCTTCTATATTGCTGTAACTTGATTAGAAGCGCGCCTGCTGCTTACCCATGGTGGAAAAACGAGTTCGAAAAGTTTCCCGAATATTCCATATATTTTTGGGCACGTTTAAATTATGCCAATGGAATTATTAAGTAGGTATTATATCGACCTAAGTGTATTATTGTATATGACAACAAAATCATTCATTTTCTCGGCCCTTTCTCAATTTATTTGTGGTCGGCGAAATGAATTTTTCTTCCATACTTCTCTACTAGTCGTCAGTCTCGGTTGTCACCCCCTTTCTAGCCATATCATCTGCCACACAGTACATCCATCGTTCCCTTGGTCTTCTCCTAGGCCATCTACATTCATACTCAAACTTTCCTCACGACATTTTCGTATGACAACATAACACCAAGCTTGTATTCTCTGGAGAGGTAGGCAGAAGTGTAAAGTACACCCACATTTCACCTTGTGATAGGGATGACTCTACTAACCAGTCACAAATCCAGACTCAGACTGCTTTATGTATTTGTTATAAAGTTGGATGTAAGTATATCTGGACAGTAAACGATTTAATTTCCCGACGGGCTCGAACCCAAGACTTCACAGTCAGCAATTACGCTTGCGACCAGTGGCCAACGAGTCTTTTTATTAGTATTGTACATATTTAAACAGTCATTAGTCATACATGGTGTATGACAGTTAAACATAATCAAACAAATAAATAACAATGAAATCATACATAGATACATAAATAAATAATAATGGATATGCATATCCATTATTATTTAGCATAATCAGCCTATAATGCTCCCACTCCTACAGGCCAACTCTCTTCGAGAGGGAGTGGGCTGTAATCCACCACGTGGGCCCAGTGCGGGTTGGTAGATGTCACATGTCTTCGAATATTTGGTTCTAGGACATGCCGGTTTCCTCACAATGTTTTCCTTCACCGTTTTGAGAGCAGTGGTGAAGAAACTATTTACACAAAGTAAAGCATCTGCCTGGGTTTAAACCCACGATCTACAACTCGGTAAGTCGGGGCCATTACCACTGGGCCACCACTGCTCACTGGGCCACCACTGGTCACTGGGCCACCACTGCTTTATTATTTATTTATTGAAAATAGGTACTCCAACAGCATATTAACAATGCACATAAAATAGTTAAAGTTATCTCTTGTAGTTATTTATAGTCTTGTTCTTATTTATATACCAGTTACAGGTATACACGATATTATAATCGTAAAAGCACGGTTTAATTTTTCTTCCGGAACGTTCGAACTTTGCATTATTGTTGCGTGATCCCCTAATGTTCTGATAAATCATAGCTGTTTTCCACTTATTTAAGACGTCATCAGGCCATGTATGATAAATTATAATAACGCTACAAAAAGTAACATAAAATCAAATCACCAATGCGTAGCCAGAATGTCACAGCGACGTGACTTATACAGGTATAAGTCGCGTCGCTGTGACATTTGGTGGAACATGACTCTGGAAAATTTCAAAAAAATTGCTGTTCCATACATTTTGACCGCGTAGATGTTGCACTTTTTAGGAAACTGCAGTTTTTTTTTTACTGACATAACGTTTCAACTCTGGGGGTCTAGAATCATACACTGAATCCAAGGTAACAGGTTGCGCGAAGATGTCCCTGCCACCCTGTATTAATATTATATTATATATTTCTAGTTAATAATATTATGTCGCGTCGCCGTGGTCCCGGCTGTCCTTTGACAGTCATTACGGGTAGTAAAAGCCCAAAAGTTAGACAACAGTCTATCCAAGGGGTATCGTGTTACCCAGTAACTGGGTTGTGGAGGTTAGATAGGCAGTCGCTCCGTGTAAAATACTGTTACTCAACTGCATCCGGTTAGACTGGATGCCGACCCCAAAGTTGTTGGGTAAAGGCTAGGCAGATTGATAGTAAGTCGCGTCGTGAGCTCGTGACGTCGTGTAATACTAGTAGGTAAGTACTGGCTGCTCATTGGTGATGTGAGTCAGTAACACGGTATTCTTGAGTAGCGAAGTGGACGATAGGCCTTATTTTACTGTTAAAATCGGTAATGCAGTTTATTTAGTCTTTTTATTATTCATATTCATATCTTTATTTGCATTCCATAATGTTTTTAAAGTTATTTTTTTATGCAATATTAGAACAGAATCTAATATTTTGTAGTTTTTGCGTCAATCCGAAACATATAATTATACCTTAGTTATTTATTTTAATAATAAAGGGATAGGTTAATTACGTTTATTTTGGAACGAGTTACATTTCGTGATAAAATTAGAATTTTATGTTATTTATGTCTTTTTGATTGCTTTTCATGGATATTTTTAGCGGTCCGTATTTACAAGAATGACTGCACCTGCAAACATTTTCTCTTACTACATTTGAAATGTCCCTACCTATACCTATATCTGTAGGTACCCATTTACTACATTTAAAATTATAAAATATTTTTTTTATTTTTTATTAATGCCAATGAAATTAAATACTTACTACCTACCTAAAAATAAATGAGACAGCACATCCCAATTTCTATAAGGATATATTATCAACTGATCTTATTTATTAGTCATTTATGAATGACATTCTAAGACTTGGTTTTTGAACCGAAACTGCATCCTTTTGTTTTCCATATATCGGAGTCGGGTTTTAGTTCGTAGTCTATTTTTATTTACTTTTGTTTTAATTGATAGTACGGTTAAGCTCAGCTCATTTAGCATGCTTATGTGGCAGGACCAACCTATTAAAATAACACTTACACCAGGTTAAAAAAAAATGCAAAATTATGGAGAAATGAACAATATGGGAAACACAGAGCTTAGCCATTCAAATATTAATAAATTAATACTTTTTATCATTTACACCCACGTTCAAATGATAAAAACGCAGGAATGAATATTTTAATTGAAATGAGTTGCATGCTTCAAAACTAAAATAATAAAACATTAATTAAGTAAATATAATCTTTATTGTTCTCTGATAAAAATTAAAAATGCGTTTGTTCAGTGCAACAGTCTTCGTGGATAATAAAATACTTTTTATCTTCATATTGTTATATGTTAGCACTAAGTAAATACAAGTAATTTGAGGTAGATTAATTATTGCTATTAAGAGGGTATGGATCTATCTGAAGGCAAGAAGAATGCTGCGACGGCGCCACCTGAAAATGGAGGAAAAAAATAACTTGTTATGTGTGAAAATAAAGAAGGTAATATTCTGCCTCGGCTGCTTGGCTGCCGATATACAATGTGTAACAAAAACCCGGACCGACCCGTAAGGATGTTGTTAAGAATCATACTGAGAGTCTATGTGGATATTTTCTGGAAAAAGAAAAAAGATTACCGCTGCTTTTTTTTTTTAAGGGGAATTTTACCGGTTTTTTTACACAGGGCGCGGGCGGCCGTCGTTTAGCGGCTGTCTACAAGTCATAACTTATGACGCCTGCTGAAAATTTACCAATTTTTTAATGAAATTGGGATAATATTGGTACTAAAAACGTGAATTTTAAATAGCAATACATAACTTTTTTATTTTCAATAATAATAAGTTTTTTTATTACTTTTTGGTAAAGTTATTGCAGTACCTATGTGCCCTTTTCGGATCGGACAGGTTTTTGTAACACATCGTATACCTACTGTAAAAATCTCAAAACTTATATGCGAAGTGAGCCTGAAGTGAGTTGTACGAGTATAATCAGGTGGAATGACAAGTCACTTCACCGCAGTTATCACGGTTAGATTTTTACAGAATGGACTGGCTGGTCTAATGGCCGCAAGTAAAGAAATGATGTAAGAATATTCTCGTTTCAGTGTAATAAGTAATATTGATAATCTGCTATTGCCAATCCGTTTGCCATTGGTAGTGATAATTGCAATTTAAATGCATAAAGAAATTATGGAAATGATTAAAATTTATAAATTGAGTAACATGAATTTGATGCACAAAAATTAACCGTATCTCACACTTCTAATTTCTCTTCTATAATAAAGTTTACAATCAGATATCTTATGTATCTATATAAACACCGTAACAAATATATGTGTGTTCCATATAAATCTGTATCATGTGGGCATCGAACCCGCTAGCCATCCATAGCGCAGATTGCTTGCTCAAGCAGCTACTGGGCAACCACATTGTTGACTAGCAAATATGTTTACCCCCGAATGAACTATTCTTATTCAACCATCGCGGTACAAGAAAAGAAGAACACCCTTCAATTTCATGCTACCCTCCTTGGTTACTGACACTGAGTCATCATCAAAAACATCCACAGCTGGACATAGAGCTCTCCCACGCATCGCCATAAAGACCGGTCCAGAGGGCCAAGACAAGTGGCTTCAATACGTTTCGTATTTCAAGGACAACTGTCAACAGGATTGACATAACCTTTTCGGTAGCTCATGTCGGTTTCATAAATTTTTGACTTTTCCAGCATCCTTATCGCTGATAAAATGTCACTTTGCCCTCTGAGAATCTTGCATCCAGCGGATTCCCTTGACCTTCCTTTCAGGTCATCAGTCCATCTTATCCTACTGAGCATACCTCTTCTTATTAGCGTGTCGATGGCAACCTAATTGGAGGAGGCCCAGAATTTGGCTACGAGTTTGGTTTAGGGTGCATGAAAACGCGTATCTACAGAGAGCCACTATGGGCAATCAGCGAGTTTACCACGCTGATTGGCTAATCCTTTCACCACGATGACAATCCTAAGTCCACTGAGTATACTTACTGAGTACCACACCAGCTCCCGAGTACAGTGCCACCGAGCAGTGGTCTGTCATGGCGCCGCTCAGTATGTTGGTGCCCGCGAACGCACTCAGCCTAGCCACCATCATGCCTAGACAGGCGATCATACCCCTGGAAACAAGACATTTTATCAGTCTACGTGATAAGGTTATGGTTAATGATGCTTCATTGGAACTACCTTGCGGATCTAGGTTTAAAATTGCGCTGAAATGATATTTCAATGTCATAATTTTAATAACTTTCTATTTCTATCTTCTAATTCGTGTCGATGGTACTTTTATAATTCGCTACTTCCACGGTATCGTCGGCGGCAGCGTAGATGTCGCTTTGACGCAGGGTTTGGGGCGCAGAGGGCAGGACAGGTGGCTAGACATGGTCTGCGACAAAGTTCCGAATCCGCACCCTTCAGCCGTTTTCTCGAGGTATCCCCACTATACCAAATTTAGGTTACATCTGCCGACTTAGGTTTAATTTTTTTTTTTTTTTTGGCCCTGAATTCAGCAACGCGAATACCGTTTGCGACGCAACCATTAGGTCCTCATGTGTGCAGGTGATATGTGCTGCAAGATGGGAGGTGAGCCATTGTCTATGGAGAAACGCCGCATACACAGCCTCTGAGAGATCTGAGCCGTCCATGAACCCCCACTTGTGGAGGTTGTCCTTGCCGCGGCCTACGAACGCGGGGTACGAAATCTATTTAAGGTTGACACGCTAAGAAGAATTTAGGATTGTTTATGGTATTTCTACCTGGCTGCTTAATTCGTAAACAAGAAACAATAAAAAACAGACTAACATTGTGGATACAAAAAATCACCATGGGATAATTAAAAAAATAATAGAATTAATTTTTAAAATCTTTAAATTATTAAGTGACGCCTGCGCATTGTTCACGTGTAGGAAGTTATAGCAAAAAATAGATATCATGACGTAGACATTATTTTATTAACGTACCTATTATTTAATTTAGTTAGTAAAATACGACGAAAACACGAACACGAAGACGTCATAACAATAAAACATCTATTAACAGTTAACTGAATAACAAGCATTGCTGTGTGATATTATCTCAAGTGAATTGTAACTCAAGTAAGGTGATAGGTAGAGGTATTTCAATTAGAACATAACTTGCACCTAACTTGCCTATTAACTCAGTAACTCCCTGATTTACGCCTCTTTTAAGTTTACTCTCATGAGAATGACTCTTAAGGACGATACTTGTTGGTGCCCCGGGTGTACCGTTGGTTCAAACTACGGTCAGCCTTGCAACCTACCTTGCTGAAAGCCTTTTAGCTTTTTACCACGGTCATAAATTCTCTTATAGCAGTTTTGATTCAGATTAATCGTTAAGGCTAAATGTTAATATTTAGTCCCGCCTAGTTATAACCATAAAAGCCAAAACTGTTTAAATTGAACAAAGGCTTATATATAAGTAGATAAAATGAGTACATACCTAGATTTTTTTCTAATCACGTTTGTGACTACAATGTAGTTCGACTATTAGTCGCAAGGGCGATTACAGATATTGGGGTTTGATCCCCGGTTCGGGCTGTGTTATTGTAACGGTCCATTCAGACATTCTCAGTAGGTGCTCGAAGTCTGAAGATTAGCCCAGTTATTGATAAGTTCTAATACATGGTAATTATTCCCGTGAACATTAACTACATGGGACTTATATGCTGCGTCTCGTTTTTGTTTTATTCAACATGTTTTGTTCCATCCCACTACTGCGAAAACGTCTACCCAATAGCTCTCCACTCTTCTCTATTTTATAATGAAATACATACAAGCTTACCTATAAGACGTCGGATACAAATCCACAAAGTACGAGGATATGACTCCGAAGACCATGGCTGTGGTGAGGAATATGTAGAATAGGACCAGCCCTGATATAGCTTCACCGGTGTTGTCGATGCCGACGCCTGCTGCTGCTGCTATAATCAGGATTATGATCGTCAGGGGCTGCGGAAGAACAGATAAATCTATACATCATTATTATATGTATGTAGATTGAAGTCGCTTTTCGTGTCTGTCTGTCAATTACGCAAGGGATTTTGGTGAGATTTACAACTTCATTGAGTCTTAATTGTGGAAGGTTTATATAATTACATATGTGTATAATAACTTTAATATTTGATTTAGATATAATGATGAAATTTTCAGGTTTTGTCAAGTTGTAAAAACCGTGCGAAACAGGAGTGGATCGCTAGTATCTACAAGATAAATAATAAATGGTGTTGGTGGTGGATGTTGGTGGAAACACCGGGAAGGGTAGTCAAAGGCACTTTTGAATGTCACAATTAACAAGCAAAAGAATTGAACCTAGTAGCTCGTTGTAAAAGTCGTTTCGTGTGGGCAACAAACTCCAAAGCTACTCTTTAAAATTCGATTTACAATATCTTGTTTAAATTATTTCTTTTTGACGTGTAACATCTTTCAAAATCAAAGTCAAATAATTTATTTCAATTAGACACATAAAAGGCACTTTTGAACGACAAAATTTACAAAAAATAAAGAATTGATTCTAGTCGCCCCTTCCAAAAGGTTTTCGTATGGAGAACAATGGGCAAGAAACTCCACCGTTACTCTTTTAAAATGTTTTCACAATACCTTGTATACATTAATTATATAATAATATGTGAAGACAATGCACCTAGAATAAGATTACTATACCACGATAGGTAAAAAGAATGAAAAATGAAGAAATGACAGTTTCCTCTCGCTTTCCTGCAATCTGTGGGAGTAATTTCGTGAAAAGGGGACGGAAGTGTGTAACAGGAAGTCAGGGAAGCGTGTGCTATTTGACTTGACCAATAAGCGGGCACGGTGCTACAGCTGGCCGTCAGATGGTATGAACCCATTTTCCGAGAGGTTGGTACTGTCAGCCAAGATGTCAGGTGTTACACATCATATGCTAGTACTGAAAGGCTCGCTCGTTGTTTCTTCTTGTTTAGATAATTATACATGAGACATAAAAGAATATTTATACTGACACTCAAATAATAGGTTATGTCCTTTGGTGCGTAGTACCTACTCGCAACTGGCCCGCGTGTATGACATTAGGCCTTACCTCTCATTCATCATAATAATATCGTAATTTTTTACATTTACAACATTGAGATTAGATCGAAACTAGATTTTGAACATTTTCAACTCTATACTTAGGTGCTATTCAGATAATATGCGTATGCGCATGTAAATTGAATTCATTATAAGTAATTATAGCTCGTTTCATTTATCAGTTTCTGCCTAACTCCAAAAGAAAAAGGCATAAGTGTAAAATGTATGCATAAAAAACTATAAAATTATAACCATTTTGACATTGTTACTGTTTTTCAATAACTTCGGTGTTTATTATTTTAATCAACAAGTTTTGAGAGATAAATGCCTAGAGACGTTTGATGTATTATTAATGGTGACCCCAGATCATAACTATACACTATAGACTTCTTAATTATGAAAGTAATCAGAATGGTGCCTCTGTACAAGAAATGCTGCATAAGTTCGATAAGCCGGATTTTGCTCACGTTCCTAATAAAAAGTTACTTATTAAGATCAGTTGTTTCACTAAAAATGTTTTACTAAAAATTGACTGATCGCGCATATTTTGGTATATTTTCAATAATTTTAACTGTACCTAGCTAGCTAAAAATACAAATATGTACTTACATACATAAACATAATGTGCTATAAACATAAATAATAATGAATTGTAGGCATTATAAAAATACAACTTAGGTTTAAAAAATATCTTACCTGCTACTGAGCGTTTGGAACAGTAATTGATAGTTAAAGTTTTGAATTCAGTATAAATATAGTCTAGTTTAAATACATTAAACTAGACTATATTTATACTGAATTCTGTTGTTTATATTATTAAAAAACCGTTTTGTAGATTTATTTCAATAAATTTGATGTTGCATATTCTGGCACTTTTTAGCGAATTTGTCGCGTATTTCGACCAATGATGATGCATGTATATTTCGACAATTTTAACATACATTTAGTAGCAGCATGCAGCATGCAGTAGTAGGTAATCCGGCTTCTAATGATTAGGTAAAATGCTGAGAAACTATCATCAACTGTTTCCGTGAGAGCAAAGCAGCTCAATACCTAGGTTTAATAATAATAAATAGCATTCACACTTCTCAGTATTTTTACAACATCTTAAAACAATTTATGTGTTTACAGAAACATGATCAAATGTGATTAGCATTGTAATTATTTAAATTAATATAGTTAAAATGCGACGCATGTACTTCGCTTTAGTCATTTAATTCTCTTAGAATTTAATTAAATATTCGAGATTATTAGACGGAAGGAACGTTTGATACATTCTGAGCATAGTTGTAGTTAATTACTGGTAATAATTACTGTTAAGTATCTCAACTCCAATAGATCCAGTATAGACTTCCGAATTTTAAAGGCAATTGAACCTCAACTAGTCGTGACTAGTCCGAAACTAGTTGTGG
Organism: Xanthia icteritia; assembly: GCA_949128155.2. Lineage (NCBI taxonomy): Eukaryota > Metazoa > Arthropoda > Insecta > Lepidoptera > Noctuidae > Xanthia > Xanthia icteritia. The sequence continues at coordinate 21,522,742 of OX421942.2, read as the reverse complement.
CTACACAGAAGCGGGTCCTGGCTAGTCCTATTCAGTCCGAAACTAGTCGTGATTAGTGTGAAACTAGTTGACCCGCTTCGGATTAGTCATACCGGAGCAGGTCGTGACCAATACAAAAGTTAGTTGGTAGAGAATGCCGAATTGCAAAGTCCCATCTTATGCACTGTATTATTATCTAAATAAGGTTTAAAAAAATGGTATTGAAAAATAAGTAGGTGTTTTGTTCGGTCCTGTAACTTAAAGCAGGGGCCCCAAATCTCCTTTTTGTGATTTAGAACGTTGCATAAATCCTATGTAAATTGATTCATAGTACCTACTGCGCAATTGGATGGCCGTTATTACCTAAGCCTAAATTAGTTGTAAACTTGTTTCAAGGTAATCTACGAATATGGGGTCAGTAGATCTAGCCCCTCGCAAGTTGTTAGACTAGATTCTTAATAACAATAATTTGGACTTAATTTATTCCAAGCTTTAATTGACGTCAGTGAATAATGCTGTTTGCGCTATCTAGTTGAGACAATCTACAAGTTTAATTAAAAATAAATAAAAGTAGAATCATTTTGCAATTGTTTATTTACGGCCGAACCCAATAACCTATCTATAACCAGTTTTGGCATACTGGAGATAGAAAAACCTATCTATCTATGGATTTAACGTCCCAATATATATTTTGTCAGAGAATAGGGAATCTTACAGAATTGTGGAACGACATTCAATGACATATAGAATTATACTGTCTACCATCAATAGCGATCTGTCTTTTACTGAAAATAGGTTATTGGGTTCGGCCGTTAAGCTAGAAGATAGCCCGCGACTCGCAGCGCTTAACCTCTGCGCAAACCGTGCCATTAAATTTATAGAATGTCAATATAAATCTGTCTAGCCTTTTCTCAACTATTAGCTTGTCAATCGCTGTACGACTCAAATTACTCGTAACTAGTTTAAGTCTTAAAGGGGTTTATTTTGTAAACGTTGCTTAAAGTTAAGTAATTTTTAACCATATATTTTTGACACGAGAATAAATGAAAGCACTGATACAATACAATTGCTTAAGAGTATTTTGAAACAATCAAATAAATCCTAACATCTAAATTTAAAAAAGTGATATTTTCAAAGAAACTAAATAGTAGTGATGGGCCGACAAAGGGTTTGCCAATCTTTGACTAAACTATTGGATATAATTGGTTGCATTTTTGTATACAGACTGGGCACGTCATTAGATATGATACATGAGATTAAAGGATACTTTTCAAATTTGTATGAGAAGTGGTCTATGAATCGATAGCGATAAGGTATTATTGTGTAGAGATACTTCATCTATACCCTTGTGCAAAGGGCCATCAAAATTTGACCCGGAAATTTCGAGACATATATACTTTTGGGATTTACACGATTTTCAAGGGCACCTTAGCCGTTGAAGCTACAGGAAACCATTATTAGGAGACTGGCTTTAACTTTTTGAGTTATTGCTAACTGCATTCACAGATAATGTAAAAATCGTACAGTCAGCAAAAAAAAATACAATTTTTACATTTTATTTTTATGGTGCCTATTGATGCCGTTTCGTGTAAAGATTAAAAGACTCTTATATACGTACTGAGACTAGAGTGCTAGAAAAGTCGCAAATAAATCCCATCATCAAAATTTTGTTACAAATTATCGTGCCTAGAGATACAAAAAGTAGTTTGAATAGATACTATTGATAGTTTAAAAATACTGACCTCTATGACCACCTCATAGACGTAATTTAAAACCCCTTGATTCTTCAAAACCTCAAAAAAAGTTGACAAAAACAAAAGATTTGTATTTACAATAAGATGACTTTCTTTTTCAAATGTAATGCATACGTTTTAAAAATCGTGGATAATGTGATTCATCACAACGAACCGTTTTTGGGAAAAGTTTTTGCCATTGTGATATTTCTTGTTCTCTCACTAGGTTAGCCCCATTGGGTGTTTCGATCTTTAAGAGAAATAGGATCAAAAATAGGAAAAAATATTTTGTAAATTGCTCATATTCTTGCTGAGTGTACTTTTTTCTCTAGATGTTTAAAAAAGTTAAAGACAGTGTCCGTAGAATTTTTTCCCGGCTCGACCGCGTTCTCTCCAATAGCTACGCCGTCTTTCTTCTCACCATTGCGTGGAAGTCATGAACATGCGCCTGCGCGAACATGCCAGAGGCACTACAAAAGCGCGGCAGCCCCAATAGCATTCTGAAGCTGTTATTGTATTGGACCCTCAGGGCGTCCATTGTTTTCCGCGTGTAGCTGGCCCACAGGCTGCTCGTGTAGAAGGTCTGCCAGTAAGCCTTGAACAATGTTATCTTAACCTCCTTACTACATCAAGCAAACCTGCGAACCAGCATATTGCTTCTCACAGCAAGAGCCCGGTGCTCGCGTTCGATATCTTCATGATCTTTAAGGTCCTCCGTTACATAATGCCCCAGATATTTAGTTTGTTTCACCCTTTGCAGGGGCTGGCCATTGAGGGTGATATTTGCTCGTATGACTGCTTCCTACCGGGGGCGCGAAAAGGCTCTTCTTACAATTATAAACCAGACCGTGGCTAGCAACGTACCTTCCACAGGATTCTAAAAGCTCTATTATTTGCTCTAACCTCCTTATCTACACACTCAGAGAAAAGTTTCAACCAGTATTGGCTTCAGATTTACCATAATTTTATCGAAGTTTAAGTTATACATAACTTTATTCCACGTTTATTAATAGGGCGGAAGGAGTGCATGTTAACTGTTAGAGATTTTTGTAACAATATTATAATTTAAAAAAATCGGTTCATAAATGACAAAGTTCTGAGGTAACCAACATTTAAATTGAAAATTCAAAAGTGCCTGTTATATAAATGGTTTAATAAAAATAAATACTTTGATTTTGTGACTGATTGTATACAAACCTTCCTCCTGCCGGCACATTGCGAGATCAGCGCGTTGAGAAGGAAGAATGACATCCCGTGCGCACATCCCGCCCAGATAGTGTTGTCTTCTATGCTGTTCTTGCATTCTGATGGCTCCTGCAACAAGAGTTGAATTGTTGTTATGAAGCTAGGTAAAAATATTATAAAAAACTAAATATGGCCTCGAGGCTAAGTAATAACAACCGCACGGGGCGATCGTTCAGGTAGGCCGTAGATGGGTGATCTTTACAAACCGAGACCCCTCCGTGCCTCGGAACGTTGGTCCCAGCTGTTATTGGTGGATCTTTGACAGTCGTTATTTATTTAATACTTCAAGCACAGAAATGTATAGAGGCGGACTTAACGCTATAGGCATTTTCTTCCAGTCAACCACTACGGGTCGTCAGAAGCCCAATAGTCTCCTTTGTATTATACAAATTGCATAGCACAGGTGTGAGTACTATGTACTAAAGAGCTACCATTTAACGGGTGTGTCTTTCATTGACTTGAATGTGCCCTGGCGGCTGTGAGTATGTCATGCTCACTCAGATGTCTCGCTGATGGTGGCGCGTGTGTTGGATCATTAAGCTCCCTTCAAAATGGTTGAGCTGAATGGTGCTGATCCATGCGTCATGTTCGTGAACGGGCGCCGTCAATTGGGACTGGTCATCTCTTATCTGCCATGGCTAGAATTGCTCTTTGTTTTTATCTTTTTATAACGGACGCTTTTAACGTAACCTGTCTTTCTACATTGTTCTCACATGTATAATTTCAACATGAATGATGTAACCAATATTTTGTTACAATGTTTTGATTTAAAAGAGTCTCCGTGGAGTTTCCTGCCTGTTCTTCTCCATAGGTTGGGATGGGCAACTATATTTCTGACTGACCAACTCTTTGACAATTCAAAAGTGCCTGTAAATGTTTTAATTTAAATAAATGCTTTGAGTTTGAGTTTGATACCCAGTCTTATGAAAGGTCCAAGTCCCCAGTCGCTCCAAGTAAAATACTGGTACTCAGCTGCGTCTGGTAAGATTGGAAGTTGACCCTAACATCGTTGGGAAAAGGCTTGGCAGATGATGATAAAGCTAGGTAACGTTTGGTCCGTCCGTCCGTCTAGGTCTGCTGAACGTGGTATCGTCTGCTGAACGTGGTACCGTCTGCTGAATGTGGTATCATCTGCTGAATGTGGTATCGTCTGCTGATCGTGGTATCGTCTGCTGATCGTGGTATCGTCTGCTGAACGTGGTGTCGTCTGCTGAACATGGTATCGTCTGCTGAATGTGGTATCGTCTGCTGAATGTGGTATCGTCTGCTGATCGTGGTATCGTCTGCTGATCGTGGTATCGTCTGCTGATCGTGGTATCGTCTGCTGATCGTGGTATCGTCTGCTGAACGTGGTATCGTCTGCTGAACGTGGTACCGTCTGCTGAATATGGTATCGTCTGCTGATCGTGGTATCGTCTGCTGATCGTGGTATCGTCTGCTGATCGTGGTATCGTCTGCTGAACGTGGTATCGTCTGCTGAACGTGGTACCGTCTGCTGAATGTGGTCTGATCGTGGTATCGTCTGCTGATCGTGGTATCGTCTGCTGAACGTGGTATCGTCTGCTGAACCTGTTATCGTCTGCTGAACGTGGTATCGTCTGCCAAACGTGGTAATTGAATGACGATTTTCACCAAGATAGCCCCTACTGTTTTTTACCTGTTTAACTTCCACAGCGGTGGTGTTGGTAAGATGGAAGAGGTCACAGAAGGAGGCATCGGCAGAGCTGGTGGCGTACGACGTGAAGAAGATGTTGAAGATCGTCGGCAGAATGATGGCGAAGCTGTTGTTACTGTTCATGGAACAAAAAACCTTAATTTAGTATGGAAAGTATAGGTATTATTAAAGGTAAACATAATTTTCAAGAGCTCTCGATTGTTTGTTAGCAACGCGATGCGTAGAAACGAGTCTGCAAACTATTGCAATTTCATTGTAGCAGGCGTTTCGCGACGATTAATAAACTTGCATTAATGGAATATTTAACATAAACACACAATTTAGTGAAAATAAAATGGCCAGTATATTAGAATTACAATAACATCACGCTAGTATTTCCCGTTTATGTTTAAGTCCCATGTAATAGGGGGCGAGCCTATTTCCATCAACCGGGCACAAATGTGGGCTCCGGGCTGATACTGAGAAATTCCAGTAGTATTAGTATACTAATCCTAATGCTGACTAATATTATAAATGTGAAAGAGAGTTTGTTTGTTTGTTATGCTTACACGCTAACACGGCTGAACGAATTTGGATGAGATTTGGCACATGGGTAGACAATGACCTGGAGAAGGACAAAGGATACCTTTTATCCCACGGGATCGAGACTTACGAGGGTGAAACCGCGGGGCGCAGGTAGTAAATAATAAAACACCAACACAAAATAAACTTGATGACCATTAATAATCGCGTAGCGTATTGGTAACTTCTACGACTGCAATGTCGGCGTAGCGGTCCGCGTATCGGCTACGAAACCGTAGCATCCGCAGTACGTATACGCAGGACGTCTGCTACGTCGTAGCAAACATGATGTAACCTTTTCCCTACTACCATAGAATAGACGAGTAATGTTTTATCGTTTTAAATCTAGCTGAGACAGTTATTCATTTTTGTAGAAAAACTAAAAATAATAAACTCACGCAATATAAGTCACGAAAGTGAGGTAGTACAACAGTGCGGTCTTTCCCAAAAGAGGTGGCTTGAATAGAGGAGCTATCTGTGTCCAGAGAGAGTGGAGGGAGAACACTCCCACTTCCTCCTCGTTGCCGTCTTCTAGGTAGATCTGTTTCACCTAAAAGTGAAAGAAGAATAGGTTTAATTTCATTTTAAAAGCCTACAATGGTACATACAAAAAGTAAAAAAAAAGAACTAAAAAAAGAAACAAGTTTAGGGAGAATATGCGTCACATCCCCGCAAAATGGCCATCGCTCAGCATATGGTATACGGTACATATTTTACGGTAACAAAAAAGATACAGCTAGCCTCAAACAGATACATACTTCGACAAAAATTCATTTGATTATCTACAATTTTAATATAATATTGTATCAATGAGTATCTACAATTAAGTATCCAACTTGTCATATATATGGCTAAAAATTCATTTTATTGTCTACCATTTTTGGTACGACGATAAACGCATCTTTTTGAGGCTGACTGTACAAACAAATAAGATCTTACAAAATAAAATACACAATTTGTAGTTTTACCGCAGATATATTAAAATCTTATGAAATCATTACAAGCTGTATGCCCTATCCATTTGTTTTTAGCTTTATTTTTGAAGACTAAGGTCTTCAACCAGGGCGTCCTGTCCGTTATGACACACGGTGCCAAAAACGTGGATACTGACAGTCGGGCTGGTCCACAAATTCAAGGTCGCTTTGCGCGTTACGGAGCAGGCTATGCTTGGAGATTCTTTGAAGGATAAAAACAGGAATGAAGTTATCCGAAAAAGAACCAGAGAAACCGACATAGCTTACAGAGTAAACTGAAGTGGCAGTGGGCTGGCCATGTTTGTTGAAGGACCGATGACCGGTAGAGCAGACGAGTCCTAGAGTGGAGACCGCGTATCGGCAAGCGTAGCGTGGAACGCCCCTAACTAGGTGGACCGCAGACCTTAATAAGATGGCTGGGACAGACTGGATGCGGAAGGCGGAGGACAAGGTGTTGTTACGCAAGCTGGGAGAAACCTATGTCCAGCAGTGGACTGCGAGAGGCTAAGTTGATTGATTGATTATGTCTTAACAACGCCATAGTGCCTATTGCGCCAAACCTAGCAAAGATACAAAACCATTACATACAACATTTTGCTCTGATATTACTACAGCTTGCCCACAAAATCTATACTCACAGGAAACGACTCCGCATCGTGACCATTAGCCACATACATCCTCTTCAGCACTTTCACCGCCTCCTCACTCCTGCCCACGTTGGCGAGGAACTTGGGGCTCTCACTGAAGAACCACAGCATCAGCGCCGCCAGCCCCAAAGGCAGCGCCATGATAAGCGTCAGCAGACGCCAGGGTCGGTAGATGATGCCCAGGAGGTAGACCGTGAAGTCGAGCTTCATTATGAGGTAGGCCGTTACTGGGAAAAGTTAAAGAAAGTTTTTTTTATTGGCTTTTATTCGTTTGTCATTTTGATTTGATGATTTTCAGTCATATGTCCCAAATTGGGACATAAGCTTAGTTGTTCTTTTTTTTTTCTATCCTTTAGGGAAAATAATGATACGATCATTGCCTCGAGCAAAGTTTGAAGTTAATCGTTCGTAATCAGCATTTATATTAAGACAGCAACAGTGATAATAAGTACTCACTATAATAGAGAGTAGGTGTGATCATAAGCGCGCTGGTGATGAGCAGCATGTACTTCGCGCGGACCTTGGGGCCGCAGCACTCTCCGATCAGCGCGTACGTCGCTGACTCCGCTGCACTGGATCTGCAATGCGAGATTAAAACAACTTGTAATCGTACACCACAAGAAAGAGAGAGTGTTTTATTTTCATTTTAGAAGACTTATAGGAATTTAAAAGCTAACAGTTTCCCTGTCCACAAAACAGTCATAATAGTTAAACAATGTACAAGAATCTTGTGAACTATAAGAGACACCTCTACCTAACCTTTTGGGGTGATGTTATGTTTCACTGGACAAGGAAAATGTTAGTAACCTGATTTTACTAGCCCTAGTAAAAAACTAAACTTGTCGGCTACTAATACTTGACGCCAGAAGATTATTATCGTAAAATCTCTTGGAAAGGTAAAAAAAAACAAGAAATGTATTAATTTGATGTGACTTTGTTGATATAGTGGCACTTAAAAAGTTCATTGGCTCATTTACAAATAACATCAAATATGTATTTCTTAATAATAATACCAGCCTATTATTATTCCACTGCAGGGCGAAGGCCTCTCACATACCGAGAAGGCACAAAAATAAAAATAATTATGATGTTGAATAAATATGTATTTCTTGTTTACTTTAAAGAAAAGAATGTCTATAACTAGCGAGCCCGGTCGCACAGGTGCAATGACGACATGTCAAAACATCGAGATTTCTGTGCTATATCTAAGTTAAATAAATATTATTTTTTTATACACATAAACCTTTCAAAATAAATTCTCTAAAAGATGGTGAAAACAAACACGAAAAGCGACTTCGTTGTATAATATTTAGAGATTAGAGAAAGAGACAGAGAACAGATAGAGAAGAGATGTCATACTTACAATGCTGAGCTGATGAATCTCAAGGCAGCTAGCACCTGCCATGTTGGTGACAGGCTGCTGACGGCTGAGCTGATGAAGCTGCCACACATGGCCCACATGAGGACCAGCCTCCTGCCCCTGGTATCAGACAAGTAGCCCCACGGGTAGGACATTACTATAATACCTGGAATTCAGATAAAATCATAATGTTAGGGATCATTATTTTTTTAGGCAAACTCCTATCAATATGCAGAATCCGGAAACGATCTCTGCTGAATACAGAGAAGGCTACTGTGGCTGTGTGTCGTTAAGTAACTTTCCAACTTCATAGCAGGTCCAAAACTTGAATATATTTTAAGCCGGTGACAGAGCAATTAATGTATTTTTCGTTTGCTGTCTACGTTTTTCATGGCGTTTAATTAATTAATACACTTCTTTTTCGTTTATTGGATTGGTGAACGGGTCCATGACTACGATCAATTATTTTATTTCTGTAGGTTTGTACAAACACTTGTACACGTCAAAACTAGATGAGGTCGGCGTTGCATTGTATGTTAATCTGTGCCTGTACCTACTGATGTACAGTAAAATTGTTGCTTATCCTATGAAAATAAAAGTATTATATTTTATTCTAATAAATAAAAAAAATGCTTGTTTTCACCCGGAAACGATTACCACAGAGAAACTCTTCAGTAAACTAACCAGCAAAGGACATAGACGACAGGATCCCAATCTGGCTGAGTGTCAGGTCCAGGTCGCAGGTGGAAGCCGTCACGATGATGCCCAGGCCGAAGATATCGATGCCCATCGCGATGATCAGCACGAAGCATGTCAGAAGCAAACCGTAGTTGTATTTGCCGTGACCTGCAATGAGGGGCTCTGGTTAGATGGTGGCGCTGGCAGAAGCAAACAGTGGTTTATGCCTAGTAGCAGTAGATAATTATGAATTGATCTTTCAAATTATCCATTTTATTGCTATCTTTTAAGCCCCCTGGCTTGGAAGATACCTAGTTAGTATAAAAAGCTTATACTTATCTAGTATTTTGTCGCCCCCGCGATGAGCTCAGGCAAAACAGGATATAGACGCTATGAAGAAGTCTCTACTGTCCTTTTTAATTTTAGTTGGCAACATAAATAATATTATAGTGAAAAGTAAATAAGTAGCTAAAACTTGTTTTCTAGTAAAATGTTTCTTTCCTCCATAGATGTATTATTTAGAACCACAGATGTATTTAGAATTAGCTACGTCCCGCGGTTTCACCCGCATAAGTCTTGATCCCAGTGGAATATAGGGATAAAAAGTATTCTATGTCCTAACCTACGTCATGGTCGACCTATGTGTCAAATTTTATCCAAATCCGTTCAGCTGTTTTAACGTAAAAGCTAACAAACAAACAAACAAACTCACTTTCGCATTTATAACATTAGTTAAGAAGTTATGTAGAATATCTATGGTTTCCTGCGACAAGAATTCAAATTCTAAATAATTAGAAACTAAATTAAATTATTAAGAAAGATGTTTTAGTATTCAAATAGTTTCATTCAATTTTATTTTATTTTATTTGCTCTGAACGCATTAACTTAACTTTGTAGTTGAAAAAATGTTCTGCCATACATTAATATACATCACGGTCAATTGTCCAACAGAAATTTATAATCGAAAAAAAATTGGTAAATCTACAAATTGCTACGATTTTCGGACTTTTCCTTTACTGTTACTTTTTTTTTTTTTGGGTGGCTTATCAAATAACTTCTTCCGCTCTGGGCGGAGCGCTCTGGGCGTGTCAGACTCTTACTGACTAAAACCCGCCCGTGTTCCTTCAGTTGCCTGTATGTTGCCAGGGGCCATGGTATCCCTTTCGGACTTTCCCGCGACCCCGGCAGTCATCGGTCGTAGCGGACCCCGCTAGTTGTGCTGACATCTCTTAGAAGCACGCGTGGAACACAACGCGCCGTCGACCCGGGCCTGCAGTGCTATTCCGTAACCATCTCACCGTGAGAACTTAGGTGAAGTGAGCACGGAGTGAGCTGTCAGTCCCTAGCAGCAGCCGATCTATTCTGTAAAAATCTCACGGTGAAAACTTGGGTGAAGTAAGCGTGGAGTGAGCTGTCATTCCACTTGCTGCTAGGGACTGACAGCTCACTCCGAGCTCACTTCACCTAAGTTTTCACGGTGAGATGGTTACAGAATAGCACTACAGGTCCTTATCGGACGGTGAGCTACCCATTGCTCACCGTCCGCGAGGCCGCGCTTACGGTGGCCGGGAATCGGCCTGCGATTCCCGACGCCCGGGGCGTCTCCTGCGGCGGCTAGGAGCGTCAGGGTGAGAAAATTGCCTCTCCCTCACTCGTTCCGCCTCCTCCTATGCCATTTTATGATATTTAAGCATTGGCTCCGTTTATTTTTTTAGCAAACAAAAAATATAAGTTGCCAATTTGCCTAGCCGGTTTTATCCTATGATATATTTAGCACGATATTAGAAGCCGTTTCAAGCAAAAAACCGACACTTTAAAATTTAAGCTTATATGTCTCCGAGAGTCTTTTTTCGATCCACAGTGCGAAATAAATGAAGAGTCCGTGTAGCGTGTGGCGCCGGTATGTGGTTTCACAGATTATGTAGATCAAACATGAGGAAGACTCTCAGTCCACGACAAAAAATATTTTAAATATCGCGATACATTCTAATATTTTGATCTATTGTTTTGAAATCTGATAACCTCTTTTGATCATATGGACGATAATCAGCACCATAAATAAGTAGATATAGAATGTCGTCGTGGGATAACATTGTTTTTTTATCAAAACACCTTGTGCTAAGATCGTAGCAAAATCTTTACACATGTCACATGATTTGTAACATGGTTGTATTCCCCGAAGTGGCCGACTCCTTTTTATTCAAGATGGAGCAAAAGTAATGTCACAATGTCATTGTGCTTTGACATTTAGATAAAAGACAAATGGAGAATTGGTTGACAATGCAATGGAGCCATACACACAGCTCGGAAGTCAATTTAGCAACGAGGAAGTAAGAACAATCGACACAATTATGAATTTTAAACTTAAAATAAGAATATTCAATTCGTAGCGCTGGAGCCAATCGCAGCCACTGGAGTAATCGACCCATAAAGTAACGAAGAAGTTACAAAACAGAATACAAACCAGTACTTGCTAGTAAACAACAAAGTAACAACAAGTGTTACTAATTATTTAAACTATTAACAAGACGACGTCCTTACTGATAAACAGGTTTTGTTTTTTACTTTGTTTATGTTTCAAGTACAAAGATGCATTTTCATCGTTGTTGTTACATATTACCGTGAAATATAATTTTATAAAACTAAACAGATGGAAGAGAAGATGGTCACGGACATAGTAACTAAGCGGTCGCGGGTACATACGAAGTCCGCTATAAGAGGAACACAAGTGGTAATGACGGAAAGAAGTTTGTTACTGGATTCGCTTCACTACCACAATGTGAGTATTGTGAGTAGTTTTCTCATTTTACACAAATATATCATAAACTTATTTTCTAGAACTGAAGATCGTTTGGACAAACCTAAAACCAACAGCTACAGGTAAAAAAACAATAAGAAATCGTTAAATTTTCTTCACTATTTATTATAGATTCCAACCTTGACACATTATGTACGGCGCTTTTTGAATTACAAAGAAGATGAAATAAATATATTTTTTGTTCAGAAACTAGACAAACGGCTTATTCAGGAAAGGTAAAAAATGTCTATGTATAAACCCGACAAAGTCCTTCAGTTGCACTAAGTATGTAGGTATGTACGTCATCGTTGGTAGCCTTCATTAAAACTATGCCTACTGGAATTTTAGAACACACGGTTATAATTTGACAAGTTTTATTTTGACAATTTCTAGTCTTCGTTTTTACGAACGGAATACATCTATGTTTTCCCAATAATGATGACGACAGCGGTGGGTAAGAATAAACACCCAGACTTGTTTTGGGTGTAATTTCAGCCAGTTTTTCTTCTAATGGGGATACCTTCATGGATATGGGGTATGAGGATATATCCCCACATAAATAAAGCCCATCCTTTCTTCCTAGATCTTGGAAGACAGGAGACTCATGTCGGAGTTCTACCAACTAATTCCCATGGAGTTATTTCTGCTACAACGTATCGTAAGTGTGTACTCACACATACTGAGTGTCATTACTCAGAATATGGTGGGACCTCCAGTAGAACGTACTAGTAGATGGTCCTAAATGTACACGTCAGCTCTGTTTGAGATCGAAAAAAAATAGTCGCTGCAATTCATTTTTTGCAAATCTGTGGCGGCAAACACTGCATTGTAGGTAGACGTTTGACGGACAAGGTAAGTTTATTTTTACTGTTTACATTATAAACCGGTTTATTCAGATGATGTAGTTAATAATTGTGCAGGTAGTTTCCCTAATCTTAAAGGTAGGTACAAATCTCCGGGTATTATGATCTTAATGTTATGCCTTTAAGGCTCCTTACTGATGGAACCTGATATTCTTATGCAGTTTGCATACAAACACTATGGTCTTTGTCAGTACGCATATAGCTGAATGGTTTGTTATATTTATGAACAAATATTTCAAGTACAATGGAGGAGAGAAAGGTTTTGTGCAGAGCCTACTTCCGACAGTCCTTTGATATTTTAGCAGTTTCCTAAGTTTTGGTCTTCTAGTTGACTAGAAACGACGTATGACGATGTCATACGTACGACGTCACTTTTGTTCAAAGCAGGCAATTTGCCTCCCTATTATTATTTTCTTTTTCGTGTGGTTATGGACTAACCCGGTGTCAGAGTTCTTATGTCGTCCATGGGCCTCTGACTTGGCTTCACATGCCGTCGAGAAATATCTCTCAGGGTTTCCTCACGATGTTTTTCTTCGCCGTTTTTGAAGCAAGTGATAATTATACAATACGCACATGAATCCAAAAAGTCAGAGGTGCACGCATTGGCTTCAAACTCGAGACGTATGACTTGGCAGTCCAACATCACTAGGCTATCATTGCTGTGCCTCCCTGTTTAGTGAAATAAGTTTTCTGACTTTCTATTTTGAGTTCAATTCAGCTGATTACTGTAACCTTTAAAATGTGATATTGACCTTGTATTATTATCTGTTTTATTATTGTGGCAACGACTACCTACAAATAGCTGCTCTGCTAAAATAGCATTTTCATTCACTCCTATTCTACTCGAGGAAGCGGAAAACTGATCTGAATTTACATCAACGACCTTGAAACTATCATTACCAAACTGCTAATAACATTTTTATGACCTCGGTTGACTTGAAATAAATTAGAGAAACATGTTATATCTTACACACTTTATTTAAAAAAAACTCATGCATACGGACGAATGGATATAGTTTTAATTGTGGTACAGACTTCTTCTCTTGTGGTGGAACGAGTAAAAAGTAAAAAATCACAATTTATTTTATTTTCGCATCGTATCTGTATATAGAATTCTTCTGTAAGTCTGTATGTCACTGAACTCCTCCTAGACAGCTGGACCGATTTTGATGTTTTTTTTTTGTGTGTGTTTGAGTGGGTCCCTGGATAGTTTAGATTCACAATTGGACCCACTGAGTGGCGGCACGATCAAGTTCTAGGAAACAGAACAAACTAACCTCGTAATAGGCATGGCTGGTAGCCATACCCATTACGAGTATAGTTTGTTTCTTCATTTATAAATATGTATGTGCAAAATTGCCGAAATCACCAGATGCTGTGAATGTTAATAAGAATTAAAGTCAAAGTCAAATAATTTATTTCAATTAGGCACAAAAAAGGCACTTTTGAACGTCAACATTTAAATAATAATTGATTCTAGTTGCCCCTTCCAAAAGGTAGTTTTCGTATGGAGAAGAATGGCAAGAAACTCCACTGTTACTCTTTTAAAATGTTTTCACAATATCTTATTATGTAAGTAGTTTTAATTGTGTCATTTGTGTGTATTGCCGCATATCGTGACACAACGGAACGGACGTAAACGTCGAAGAATGTAACACCCCTTCGCGGTCACGCGTGGATGAAGAAATCTATATACTACTACGATAGTAAATTGAGCAATCATCACTATCATCATCAGTAGCCTACAGCAGTCCACTGCTGGACATAGGCCTGTTCAATCGCACGCCATTCATTTCTTTTCTTGGCAATTCTTATCCAGCTACAACCAGTCACAATATATTGCCTCCGCAGGCGCGATTCTCTAAGGGAAATGATTAAAAATATTAACATCATGGCGGTACCTTGTCAATATATTTATGAAAACATCATGTACGTCAGGAAAAATCTTAATCTTTTCAGTAAAAGAGGTGAAAGACACAATTATAGTACTAGAAATCGGGACCAATTAGTTCAACCGGGTTTCAGACTGGCTAAAGTAGACTCATCCTTCATGGGGCACTGTTTAAAATGTTACAATAAAATACCTCCCCACATACTACAACTAAATGAAACTAAATATAAATCTTGTATAAAACGCACACTATGCTGCCAAGCATATTATAAGCTGGGGGATTATATCGATGACAAAAATGCTTGGCTCAACGCTGGTCCAGCTCCACAAGAGCGCATAAACTAATTTAATTTTAGCATTCGAAAATATTGTTGGAGCTGCTGAAGATTGCATAAATTATCTTTGAATTGTATAACTTCAATCTCGTAGTATTGTATAATTGCATAGCACATGTGTGAGCACTGTGACCATGTACCTTCTATAGAGCTACCATTTACTGGGTACGTCTTTCATTGACTTGAATGTGCCCTAGCGGCTGAGATTATGTCATGCTCACTTAAATGTCTCGTTGGCGGTGGCGTGTGTGTTGGATCGTTAAGTTCCCTTCAAAATGGTTGAGCTAAACGGTGCTGATCCATGCGTCATATTAGTGAACGGGCGCCGTCAGTAGGGACTGGTCATCTCTTATCTGCCGCGGCTTATTTTAATTTTTGAATTGTTTTTATATTTTTATTACGGACGCTTTTTACGTGCACGTCTTTCTACATTGTTCTCACATGTATAAATAATTTCAACATGAATGTTGTAACCATTATTTTGTAACAATATTATGATTTAAAAGAGTGTCCGTGGAGTTTCTTGCCCGTTCTTCTCCATAGGAACCTACGCTTTGGAATGGGCAACTAGCTTCATATTTCTGACTGACTGACCCCTTGACAATTCAAAAGTGCCTGTAAATGGTTTAATTGAAATAAATGCTTTGAGTTTGAGAGTTGAGTCACGCTGCGAAGATCGTCGTTCCACCAATTGGGCAATAAGTGATGTTAATTTCTTTATCATTAATTTAATTTCTTAAGCTGACAGTGAGGAGTTTTGAAGGTCAAAACTTACAAAAGTCAGCCCCAAAATGGTCTCCTTTAACCATAATAACACTTTGAAATACTTAATTTAGACCTTTCACTTCTTACTTAATATCCGTAGGTATTACTACTGAGATCCATTTCTTATACTAGTCTATGCACTTAAAGTCTCGTTCAGACGCGACGTGACACCGGTATCGTTCTACCGTGAATTTTTCTTAGATTATTTTTTGTTAGAATACTCTAACAAAAAATAATCTCGTAATCTCGTCGCGCCGTCGTCTAGCGCCAGTCTGCACGTAGCTTAAATCGTCACTATCACCTTCAGAAAGGCCGTGGAAAAAAGTACTGCTTATCCTTATAGTGCAATCAGTCGTACAGTTTTCCTTTAGTTCCAATAAGACCATTTTATATATATATATATATTTAAGTATGTTATACTCCTTTATCTTAGTGCGTAGCCGCCTGACTTCTGCGTCTATCTGTCTGTCTGTTATCAATTGAAGTGGATGGTGCTCAACATTTTGATTGAACTCCTTGAACTGGGATTTATTGTTATCTAGATTTAGGTACTATTGAGAGCAATCTTATCAATGTGTATATTTCTAACGTGCTCTTGTACTAGCTCTCTTAAAGAGTAGAGAAAGTATCTAGAGAGAGTTCTTTCGGACGTAAGAAGTACGATAATAAGTAGGTGCTCTGCGAAGTATGGGCCAAGTAATGAATGGTCAAAGAGAAAGCCTATGGCCACTATGGCAGACTTACGGAAGCTGCTGCCCACCTTGTATCTTAGTTGCCGTTAAGACCGCGATATCGTGTTCGTGCCCCAAGGAAGCATCGTTGGACCTCTTTTAATCATAATTTATATAAATGATCTCCCAAAAGTCATAAACCAGGAAATGATACTATTTGCGGATGATAGCACAGCCATTTTTACTGACCACGACGAAGTTGAATATGAGACAAATATAAATAGATCACTGGAAGCGATTATTAATTGGCTAACTCGTAATAATCTTAAAATCAATCTTGACAAAACAAATTACATGACATTTACAAATAAAAACACAAAACCAAAAAAGCTAAAAATAAGCTGTCATGGCGAAATGATAAAAGAAGTCGATAACACAAAATTCTTAGGTATACATATTGACCATGTACTGAATTGGAAGGAACATGTTGATCAAGTTTGTAAAAAATTAAACCAACAGTCCTATGCCCTTTACATGCTAAGGAAAGTTGAAAACGAGTGCATTATTAAACGCTTACGCTAAAATATGGCATTCTGTTTTGGGGTAATTCTCCTGATAGAGAAAATGCTCTTAGAGCCCAAAAAAGATGTGTGAGAAGTATAACCGGACTTAAACAGACTGACTCATGCAAAGAAATGTTTAGAAGGTTAAAATTTTTAACTCTGCCTTCATTATATATTTATGAAGCGGCAAGAATGATAAAAAGCGATATAAGTAAATATGAAACATTTAGAACTGCACGACATAAAAATGAGCTATGCGGAATTCGGTGTAGAATAGTTAAATTTAAATCTAGTATTTTTGGAATGTAAATAAAAATTTATACCAAATTGTATTAAAGATATTTCAGCTATGAATATCTTTGAAATTAAGCTCAAAGAATTCTTGATAGGTAAAGCGTACTACATAATAAATGATTTTTTTTTTATGACAAAAACTTGGTTTAATGTATTTTCGTTTCATTGATAATGTATGACTATGGAATGTATGTTTTAATTTTAATGTATAATTTGACTAAAAAATACTAATTTTATAATATTTTTTAAGGTATAATTTGATTAATGCAAAGAGTGACTAGACTAACTTTAAGAATGTTTATAAAAATAATAACGTAATAGAATATTGTACACCTTATAGTTATGTTACAGTGCTACTATTATAATTACTATAAGATCTTTTTCTACATGTAACAAACAATAAACGTATTTGAATTTGAAATTTTAACCTTTCAAACATGTTAAGACAAACAGGTAACATATTTTCTGTTTTACTACGCCGAATTCTTTTTTAGAACCAGTTATGATGGCAATTTATCTTGTTGTTTCACTCTCCTTATGCAACGCCCTTCTAAAACAGAATCTCTACTTCTGTATCTTTTACAATAAAAAAGTCTTCATAAAAATTAAGAGCTATATTGAACAGAGACTCGGAGAGACTCGCACAGACCAGGGAAGCATGGCACGTATGGAAGGAGGCCGATACTCAACAGCGGGTCGAACAAGGCTGCCGATGATACTAATTATGATATTGAACCGACCTGACTTCTTCAGGTCAGGTTAATCCATCAGGGATCACGTTATTATCCTACGTTAGATCTTCAGGTAGGATCGCGGTCTGCCGGGGTTGCGGGAAAGTCCGAAAGGGATACCGTGGGTACCCTGGCAACGTACAGGCAACTGAAGGAATACGGATGGGTTTTAGTCAGTAAGAGTCTGACACGCCCTCCCGCTCCGCCCAGAGCGGGAGAAGTTATTTGGCAATTACCCAAACAAAAAAAAAAAGGTAGTATTGCGGTTAAGCAAATTACATCCACTAAGTAATTAAATAGAGTGAATATTAATTTGATAAACACGTTTTGATAAGAAACAAAACAATCGGTTGACTGTAACGATAACCCTTTTTCCTCGGTCAAGTATTATGTGATACACAGATGACTTGTAGGTGTATAATCTTCTGTATTGACTTCCGAATCATTATCATCAGCCAATGAAGTACACAGTGGTATTCACAAAAAGTACAGAAGTTAAAGAGTTATACTTCATCCTCTTGACAATATTCCTTGTCTTTCATTGGTTGAGAGAGGTAGTTATTAGCCTGTTAGTCCTGCTGTAGGGCAAAATACCTCTTCTTATACAGAGAAGAAAGCAGCATTGAAGTTAGCAGTGACTAACATAGGCCTGTGACCGAATGTTTTAAAAATAAATCTCCCAAGATACAGGATTTAAAATTATATAGGTACTTCTTTAGATCAACCCAAATTAAGCACGCATGGGCACCGTCCGTTCTCAACCTGTATGAGTAGCTGTTGTTCAATTTTTTTCAAAATGTTTATGGATGTCATTGAGCAGGCTTTGAGTATAAATTATACTGAAGGTAATTTACTTTGTTGTCAATGTTACTATGTATTTACTTACCGGTAATTTCCAGGGCCTCTTCATAACTGTACTGTAATTTACTAGGTTTTGTTGGAGTCATTTCTATATCATCTTTTCTTTTACTTATATTGTAAAAATTTTTTGAAGGCGCCATTTTTTACTTACAAATATCTTATTTTATGTATTGTCTTTTTAACTAAGATTTTATTTTATTTTAGCTATGTTTATCATCTTCTGGTTACCATGTTTGTTTAGTAACTACAGTCCGTGTGTTTGAATAATATTTTACAAAACACTTTGAAAACACTTATACCGTCTTATAACATAGTTTTTTATTAAAGTCGGTTCATTATACACATCCTTAATTAACTTTTTATCATAATCACTTAACACAATTCTGTGGCCTTTTGCGGCTCTAACAATGAGATGTTTTTTTCACAATTTTACTTAAATATTAAATACTTTTAAGAAATAAGTGTTTCTGCCACAGCACCGAACGTTCGACTGATCAGAACTAGGTATCGGCTGGAAGGTCAGCTTATCTAAGCGTTACGATACCGAGTTCTTTTTTACAATAATGTTGCAATTTGATTGTATTTGTTTATTTATACAGTGTGAGTGTTTATTTAGAGTAATTTATTGAGAAGAAGATTCATTATATAGATTTTAGAGTGAAAATAACCTAACAACGTTACCTTATATAATAACTTTCGACTTACATTATTATTTAGTTATATTCGTTTTAAGATAAAAGTTGTTGCAGATCATTTCTAGGCGCCTTCAATGGTATGTGAAGCTGCTAGCACAGCTGCTACTATGCTGCTACTTTGTTTACATTCAACCTATGTATCCTCTATCGTAGTAAACGCGGGCTACACAAGTACAAATATTAGGGCTAATTTTCTACTTTTAAAAGGCTAATTTAATATAGAGGTGTATAGTTACGAACATCTTTTGGTACCTTTTGAACTTCGCTGGTTGATTCCAACTGGCGAAATCAAAAAGTACCAGCCGGTCTTTTCTGTGAATATCTCGCCAGAAAATCTGGTGAAGTGAGCTTGAAGTGAGCTGTCAGTAGTGTCAATCCCTAGCATCGTGGAATGAGAGCTCCATGACAACTCCATGACAACTCCATGACAGCTCCATGACCGCTCCATGACCGCTCCATGTCAGCTCCATGACAACTCCATGACAGCTCCATGGCAATTCCATGACAGCTCCATGACAACTCCAAGACAGCTCCATGGGCGCCGCAGGTTCAGGGGTGCATCATCAGCTCCACGGATTTTCACTTCACTTCGGATATGTTAGGTTATCATTTGTTCATTCATACAAGGAGTAACTTTATCGACTTATGCAGAGAAGCTTAAAAAATAAGAAAATGTAGGATTCCAGAGCGAGCGAAGCGAGCTTAATATTTTTTTGGTTCTCGCCTCGAATGGGATAGTTTTTATTTTGTCCATGCATACAGAAAGAGGACTAACTGTGTCGATTTATACAAAGACACCTAAGAATTAAGATCGAGTAGAATTGAGAGATTGCAGAATTTTTCGGATCTCGTTTAAGTTAAGTTCTCTATTATTGTGTTAGGCGTTTTTGGATATTTCTTTAGTTCTGAATGTTTTTACACCTAGGTAGATATATTTTATTTTGAAGCCAGGGAGGTGCAAGTTCACTCTCTTGCACCCCGCTCCCGGCACCCATGGACACTGGACAGCTCACTTCAGCTAAGTTTACACGGTGAGATTTTTATAGAAAGTTCAGCAGCTCTCTAGTTACAATCACGCTGTGTTAAGACAAAAGAAAGTTGGTTTAGTTAGCTATCTGGTGATAAGTAGACATAATAGTGTTAGTAGTTCGATCAAGATGGAACGGTCCCATTTCTCCTAGGAGAGCATGCGAATCGGTTTAGTTAGATAAAATTGTATCTTTCACAGTTTTGTTTTGATCTGATATGTAATCTGTCTTAGCAGAATCCGAGCACAGTAGGTATACCTACTATCGGTGCGCTCATTTTCTCTAGAAGTGTCGCGATAGTGCACTACGAGATTTAAATGAAGTCAGAGCATTACACTTCGAACTCGACCACACATACCACAACCACACCAAATAGCAGCGACAAAATGTGGGCAAGCAGTGGTTACATGTTCAGCTTCTTGCAGTTGCGCTGTTGGAACTACAAATACGATGCTTTGTCGATAGTACTTACGATGTGGTTACGTTGTGGCTAGTGTTTGCAGACAGATCGACTCCAGCCATGACAGAGTCGTCGCGTCGACGCAGCGTTGTGGTTGCGTTGTGGCTGCGACGTCGCCTTGATGTGATCGGTATCGCCCACACGGTTGATTTTGACGGCCAAATGTGTTCCGTGTGAATAGACTATTAATTTTCATACAAATTACCGCCCGCCTATGTGGTGACGTTGTGGTGTGGTCGTGGTACATGTGTTCGGGCCGTTACGGACATATCAAAAGCAATTTTTTCGTGAAATAATGATTGCAACTGATTGAAAAATTGCAATCATTATTTACGTATTTCATAATTATAATAGTATGGCTTCGAAAATACTATGTTCGTAGCACAATACAATTTCTATCAATACTTAAGGAGAATATCGCTTTTGAATCTTGCGTAAGTGATAGATGTTTACGCTCGTGACTTTGTGTGGGGTAGCACAAATAAAAAGTGAAAAATAAAACTTTTTACAAAAAAAAAATAGAACAGATTAAAAAAAAAAAAAAAAAGTACAAAATAACTTTAATTTCGGAAGTTACTGTCTCTAGTTCTGTATTTTCGTTTTTTGCCACCGATTTCCGATTTCCTTTTTTTTGTAAAAAAGTTTTTATTTTTCGCTTTTTATTTATGGTACCTAACCCATACAAATTCGAATACCACTACCTCCTGCTATATTTAAATAACAGTGACAGCAACTATAACATCATCCATAGAGACTAAGTGGGAAAAATACGTATTTTTGAAGCTAACTCAAAAAATACCGAAAATTTATATGGTACCACCTCTGAAATATGATCTACCAAACAAAAAAAGAATCATCAAAATCATTTCATAATTTGCGGAGTAATCGCGTAACAAACAAAAAGAAAAAAAACTTTCAATCGAATTGAGAACCAACTCCTTTTGGTCTCCTCCTGGGCCTCAAACAGCTTTTTTTTTATAAATATTGTATATTTAGCTTATGGAGATTAGAATATATTATTGTTTAAAGGTCTTATACATACTTAATACATCATCATTTCAGCCGAAAGACGTCCACTGCTGGTCATAGGCCTTCCCCAAGCTCCGCCACTTCGACCGATTCTGTGCCTCCCGCATCCAGCGGATTCCTGCGGCCTTCACAAGGTCATCGGTCCATCTTGTGGGAGGCCTTCCAACGCTACGTCTTCCGGTACGCGGTCGCCACTCCAGAACCTTTCGGCCCCATCGGCCATCTGTTCTGCGAGCAATGTGCCCTGTCCATTGCCACTTAAGTTTGGCAATTCTTCTTATGGAAATTAGAATATATTATTGTTTAAAGTCTAAAATGCCAACTCGTCTTGAGCAAGTGTTGTGATCAATCCTCGTGCTTTATCTGAATAGTTAGAGGCCTTTGCCCAGCAGTGGGACAATAGTAAGCTGGTATTATTATTGTTTCAAGGCGTCTTCGCATAAATCGAGCGAGTATTGATCAACCGGCTTGGTTGTACATACACCTCTAGACCTCCACGGCTACTGTACCAAGTAATAATAAGTTCGAAATATAAGAATAACGGCAAAAAATCTCCATATTTTGTTAAGATGAAAAACCGTGCGAAGCAGTAGTAATGAATAAAGAAATATTTTGAGAACAAGAAAATCTTCATAATAGTTACCATGAAATTATGGAAATTTTTGTAGTCCTTAAAATATTACATTGAATTTGAATACTTTAATGCAAATTACGCATAATTTGCATTGTAGTATTCAAAAACTAAAGCTGTGACTAACTAATTTTATGTTTTATTTCACATATTGTTGTAATGACGTGTTTTACAAAGGTGTTGAGACTACGAGATACATATATAAACTCAAGCCTTCTTCCTATTGGGGTAAGCAGAAACTACAGAACGTGACCTGCAATGTTCCCCTCGAATATTTACTGGCGAAATGTGGGTGTATAGGTGAGCCACTGCTTAACCCTTCGCGGAATGTAGGCGTGATGTTATGTGTGTGTTATGTAAAAATATAAATAAGTGAACTTACCTGTGGTACCTACGTCCATTTACGCCTGCCATTAATTTAAATAATTATGAATTTCATACGCCTTTGATTTGAATATGAATGAAACAATCGTTTTGGTATTGTGTTTATTTTTTAAAACGTACAAATTACTAAGACCTTATTTCTATACATCTATTTAATTATTTTTTCCGTACGTCTGGCGGTAATAGGAATGAAAAGGCTGCGGCGACTGTAACAAAAGATAATATTAGTTAGGTAGGTACTTATACGTTGGATGTGACGCTAATAATTGTAGCATTTGAAGCTACTAGTATTTTCTTAAGTTTTAGGCTTGAGACTTGTATTGACTTGTTTGAACTTGTATTTAACCTTTCACTGAGGACTGAGGAGGATTCTTCTTGTCTACAACCAAGCAGCAACCTGCCCTTTTAAACAGCTAATTAATATATTATAGCAACATATTTTTACCGCCAAAGAGGTCATAGTCTCGTTTGAAAGGAAAACTGGAAGCCAATAAAATGACAAGCATGAAAATTCAACTTTCATTGCTAATGAAATTGTTGTAAGTTTGTATTGGTGCTTTCCACTCCACTTCCTTACCGTAAATTTAAGGTAGGTACCTATTCTTTTTTATTTTTTACTAAGCAAGGTACACCAACGACATACCTACATGTTGTATTTTATAATTCTTCTACAACTCGAACTGGTAAGCCTAGCAAACTTTTGTAAAAATAAAGTCATACTAACCTAACATCAGTCCACCGCACACGTAGAACATGGAGACACAGTGCGTCATGATGAAGGCTCCCAGGACGTTGACCCCGCCCAGAGCGCTGAGCCGGGCCACCATCACACCTAGACATGCTGCCATACCCCTGGACAAGGAATACAGTCGTAAGTTATACTGTGTTACAGTAGAGCAGTGGTGACCCAGTGGTGACGGCCCCGACTTATGAGTTGTAGGTCGTGGGTTCGAACCCAGGCAGGCGCATTTATTTACATTGTGTAAATAATTCCATCACCACTGCTCTCAAAACGGTGAAGGAAAACATCTTGACGAAACCGACATGTCCTAGAACCAAAAATTCGGAGACTTGTCACATCTACCAACCCGCACTGGGCCCGCGTGCTAGATTTATAGCCCACTGCCTCTATAAGAGAGGCGGCCTGTGCCCAAGCACTGGGAATATTATAAGATGATAATGGCTTGAAAATGTTAGAGTAATATGTTGCTCACAGGCAAACTGATTATACTTGTAAAAATATTATAGCAATAGGCCTTTCGTTGATAGGCACAAAAAAATGAAGACCAACATAGTCTTATTCAATCATTTAATATGGTGTATGGACTCTTGGACATTTAATATTGTTAAGATGTGGTTCATTTAATGGGTCCATGGTTGTGTCAGAGTGCCTGTATTCTCAGAAAGTGCATTACTACCAGCAAAGAGTCATGAACTGTCTACTGACGTATCCTTAAAGCTTGTATTGCTATTACACACTGCCAGGCGTTGAAAAAAAAGTGGTGGTGAATTAAATAAGAGGAAAGGGTTTTTTATTTTGCCTTTAAGATTCGGTCTAAACAAATATACAGATATTGCAAGTTAAATAAAAGCTTGTAAAAATTCTAACAATTGTTAAACATTTGGAGGACTTTCGTCAGAAAGGCCTTTGAATATAGACTGGAAAGGAAGGTTAGACGGACCCTGCAGGTACGAAGGTCCACCTTAAGAGGGAACAGGGGCTACGAGGAATTTGAAAAATAGGTATTTGAAGAAACTATTGCCGTCGTCTTACCTCAAGTCTGCCTCCATAGAGTGCGATAGGGACAGCTGTAGCTCAGACCAATTTATAACAAAAAAAATTGATGAGATCGACGTTTCGTATTCCCCTTTTTTCTCCTCGAAAACCGATTCAATTATTTTTTACAAATTTTTTTTAAGAAAGAGTATGTCTAGGTTCCTATCATTTTCTTTTATATTAACAACTTTTCGAATTTGTCTGGTAGTCCTCTTATCACGGCGGTAAAAATGGGACATTTTTGTAATTTTTGGAGGGTCACATTTTCTTTACCAATAAGTTGCTGAAAAAAAGGAAATAACAGGGACGTTTGTCTACAGCAGACCTTGATTTTAGGAAAAAAAAATAATGCTCTAGAAGCATTATTCAGGAAGAAAAAAGGGGAATACATTTGTATGGAGATTCGCAGGCTCTGTTCCCTCTTAATCATTTTGAATAACGCCATCCCATAATAAATTGAATCATGCGGAAGCTTTTCATGGATCTCTTGATCAGCGAACTCAACGCCGCCAACTTACACAACGACGCGGGCCTAGTGCGGGCTGGTAGATGCCACATTTCTCTTTCTTCCTATATTTAGGGTTTCCTCACGATGTTTTCCTTCACTGTTTTGAGAAGTGGTGATGAAATTATTTAGTAACCCGCCTGCCTAGGTCCAAACCTACGACCTACAAGTCGTAAGTTGGGGCCGTTACCAGCGGGCCAACATGTTTGATTATTATTATTTATTTATCTTTATTCCAAAAAGGTAAGTAACATATAAGCTAAGCCCCACAAAACCGTTGCAATGGTTTGATGCTTTTACCTTTATGTTAGTGTTAAGGTCGTTAATTGGAAGATTAATAGGAATGCGTATCACTCACCGATAAGACGTCGGATACATATCAACGAAGTATGTATAAATGATTCCTATACACAGCTCATTCGTCAGAAGCCCAAAGAACATGATGAAACTGGTCAGATTATCCTTGATGAGGACGGCACCAATAGCGGAGAGGGCAGAGAAAGTCATGATGATGATCATCAGAGCCTTCTTCCTGTGCGCCAGCTTAGTGATGACCAGCATGACGATCACGAAAGAGACGCCTTGGGCTAAGCTGGCCCAGACTAGACTGATCCCCATTGTGGATTTGCATTCAAACTAGAAATAAAATAAGATAATTAGTTTTGAAATTACCATGATTTAGACAGCTTTGTTGGCGATTAGAATATCGTTGATTAGATTTTTTTGTTACAAAAAGTTTCTTTTATTTATCTATATGCTGATATAAATTGTAAAACACCAGCTCCGTTAGTGGATATTACTATAATACGTTTTATTTGTGTATGTTGTTGCTAATGTAAACATATGCTCTTCTAATGCATATATTTACATTAGCAACAACACAACAAAACTGATATTTTTAGAGATTAGATATTTAGAGAGAGAGAGCTAGATATTTGATAGAACCAATGTCAAATTACCGAAATAGAAGACTTTGCTTTCACATTGCATTGTTATTAAATATTTCTGTTTTTCAAATAGCATACGACATTTTTCTTGCAGCTGTTTTTATTATTGCAAGAATTGTAATAAGTAGGACATGAGCTTGATTTCGCTTAGCTCCTATCGATCACTTAGCTTAGCGCGTCGCAGTCCACTGTTGGACATGGTCCTGTCGTAAATATTGATTGTGTAAGAAAACCAAGGTTAGTCAAAATCCGTTTGGTGTTAAGGCTCGCTTGCACCACAAATCAGTATCACTAAATTATGTATATTTAACGCTAAACAAAATTAAAACATATGTAGTTCTATTTCTGTAAATTGTTTGAAGATGACAAAGACAGACGTAAACGTTTTAATACGTTCAGTGCTAAATATATTTAAGGATTTGTGGTGCAAGGCCTTAGACTGTCGAAAAATACCAAAAGGACCAAAAACTCTCACGTCTTCTGCAGTGATATTAGTGTTGCCGACGATCATCTTGCAGAGCCCTGTCTCATCATCAGCTTCCATCGCGTTGAGTCCGGCAGAGAATTTCTCAGCCAGGTAGGGGAACCAGATGAAGAAGCTGTTGTTTCTGAAATAAAATTAGGAGCATAATAAGGTACACTATATCTTACTCGTTTTTTCTCAGATATTTTGTAAGTGGTTGTAAAATGAGACCAATTCAACTCGTTTGTTTCGAATTGTTATTTAAAAGCAATGTCGGTATCTATTTTTAGGGTTCCGTACCTCGAAAGGCAAAAACGGAACCCTTATAGGATCACTTCATTGTCCGTCCGTCAATCGTCAAGACCTATTTTCTCAGGAACGCGCGGAGGTATCAAGTTGAAATTAATATCAAATACGCCTATATTCCCTTGGGAAAAACAAGCTTCTAAGTCAACGCAATAAGAAAATACGGCCATTTATTCGACATATTTTTGATTCTCGGAAATAAATCAAAACCTACAGGGTACTTCCCGTTGATCTAGAATCATGAAATTTGGCAGGAAGCAAGGTTTCACAGCACGTGTAAGGAAAAAAGTCCTAAAATTGTTAATTTGTAGTTTTGTCACATTTTTTTTTTTACCCTTTCAAACTTACATTTGCAGTTGGAGAATTGACCGTGACGAAAAACATGTTCTCTCATACATCTATATAAGTAATATAGATGTTCATGTATTATAGATGTTTCATGTTTTTCAACTACAATGTTAAGTTTGTTTTTGGGATAAATTCATCCCAACTACGGAACCCTTCATTGTGCGTGGTCCGACACGCACTTGGCCAGTTTTTTTCTAGAACAGCTGAAACTATACGAAAGGTGCCAGTGCTTTCGCTCCAAGTATGTATGTGGAAACGAAATTAAATTAAATTGCTTATTCTATAAATAGGATAAAGGAACCACTTTTACACGTCATTTTTAAAAATATTAAAAATAAGCTAGATGAGGTCGGCGTTTCCTATTTGACTACTCTGAAAAGAAAGGTCGAATCAAACTCGCAGTTTCTTTAAAATTCCAGACATAATATTGGTCAAGCAAGAGTTGGAGGGTCAGCAGTCAGTAGTATGTAATGATGTGACTGCTCAGGTTACTTATGGTGTATTCAAATTTTGTCACTCGTGGAGATTATTTTAATGAATTGCTCTTACAGTCTAATCTATATCTGTAGAAGGCAGCTTAGGAAAAACTTGATCTTGGTACTCACGTGCTAAAAATAACAGCAGTAAAGAAGTACAGCATGATACTCTTCCAGAGCAGAGGAGGCTTGAACAGAGGCACGATCTGCTCCCACAGAGATTGCAGCAGGGAGGCATCCTTGCGGCGCTCGTTACCTTCCTCGTTGAGAATTACTCTCTTGACCTGAATAACAAAGAAAGGATCTCTAAAAAAAGAGTAGCGCTTACTTTATTATTTATATAATAGACTGTAAGATTTCCTAAGAATAAATAAAAAAATATAAAAAAGGAATCTCAATAAATTATGACTCAAGAACAAGACTAAAATGAACGATAAAATATGTTATCGTTCATTTTTTATTTATTGGGTCCAAAGAGTGTGAAGGCATTCAACATTATTAACACTGGGTCTATTCATTTCTATAATAGTCTCATCTATCGAGACACTTGAGGACAAAACATCTAAGAACGTTAACATTATACTTACAGGATATTTCTCTCCCATCCCATTATTTCTTTTCCAAATCTTCCTCAGGTTGTCCACAGCCTCGTCATCCCGTTGAACATTGACTAGAAACTTGGGGCTCTCGTAGAAGAAATGCGTACCAAAGGCTCCGAAGCCCAGGGGAAGAGCCAGGGCGAGGGCCAGGAGACGCCAGGGGGTGAACGTGATCATACCCATGTCGTAGGAGAAGTCCAGGTTCAGGATAAAGTAGGCTACGGCTGTAATAATGATTAAAACTTACGTTTCGAACGATATAATATTGATATTATAATAATTATACGAAATACATATACAACAAATATACGTGTCGACTTGTGAACCTACTCCTTGATTTTATTTGTGTTTAAAATGTATTTACAAGGCAGATGTGAGTCGCCGGGAGGGGACGCCCTAAGGGGACATATACTGACACCTTATCGGTGATTTCAGAAAGGACAGGTGCGTAGTACCTGTATGACCAGATGTATGGACGTAAACGAGGCAAAAGATACTCCTTTTGCCTCTATTACGTTCATACATCTGGTAAGGATCGTAGCAGGTGGCGTTCTGTAGTTTCTGCCTACCCCCATCGGAAGAAGGCGTGAGTTTATGTTTATGTATGTTCTCGATATTAGTTTTTGGGATAAATTCATCCCAACTACGGAACCCTTCATTGTGCGTGGTCCGACATACACTTGGCCGGTTTTTTTTTCTGTGGCGTCTAAAGTATTTTACTTTTAATGGATGGCCTAGAGGAATGGATGTCATATATATGTATCAGGCCAGTTCAAAATTTCACGAGTACTCGTCTCACAAGGCGAACTACGAATAAATAAACTTTGTTAAACAATTGGACCTGCATGGTTAACTCCATCAGCTTCATATTGCTTGTAGCAGAGCCTCATATCCAGTACTAAAAATACTGAGATGAAGGCAATGGAACATGGAACAAATTAATTGGTATAAAGGCAGACGAATAATGATGAGGCTGATATCTTACCAACATAAGCCGCTAAGCTGAAGTCCAACACGCTGGTCATGATCAACATGTAGGAGTCTCTCACTTTCTCTGCGCAGGATTCTCCCAGGAGTGTGTACGAAGCTGACTGTGCACAGCTGCAACTGTGAACACACATTTTATGTTATTACATGAGGATAATGACTTTTCAACAAAGTGTATAAACAGTGTATGTGTGTGTACACCCGTACCGAATTAACGTGGGCGCGATAACGATGTGTCTTGAATCGTCATAGATGACTTCATGACATGCGCCATCTTGCGATAACGCCGACCATGCCTTTTACTAATATCACCGTGAGCGCTGTCAAAAATGACAGTTGTGATGTTTTGTTTTGACTCGCATCCTACCTTTAAACTAACTGTGTGTAGTGTGTGGGTTTGTGTGTGTGATTGCTTCAAAAACGGCGAAGGAAAACATCGTGAGGAAACCGGCATGCCTAGAGATATTTCTCGACGGCATGTAAAGCCAAGTTAGAGGCCCATGGGTGGCTGACACCAGCTTAATTATTAACCACACGAAAAGAAGAAGAACAAAATGTATGGTTCTTTAGTCTTAATCGATTGAAGAAATAAAATAATAGTCTTCTTCAGTTATTTTCTGGAATTACTCTTTTTATTATTTATCTTTTTGATCAGTAACGATTTTAGTAGTACTAATTATATGTCAACTCTATTTCATTTTGTCTATCGTTCCTTTCTGTTTGTACGATGGCCGTGCTACTCGTGCAGAGCTCTCTACAGCCATACTCGTACTGATTTCTACCGAAAAGTATATTTGCTACATTTTGATTTCAATGGAATGGGTTGACGGACATGCTCCTACAGGTGTCTCTGGTTAACTTAGCGTAACATCATACTTACAAACTAGTACTAATAAACTTGAGGACTGCCATCACCACCCAGTTGGGGCTGAAGGCGCCGATGGTGGCCACTACAAAGCTGACCCACATGGCGATGAGCAGGCTCCTCCGCCGACCCTGGGTGTCCGAGATATAGCCCCACGGGTATGCCATCACTATTGGACCTGGAATTGTAGGAAGAGCGTAGAGTGAGTATTTTACCGACAGTTCCCTAGCTGTTATTTAGAAAATTGATGAAAATAAAAGTGCTTATAGTTTGTAGTTTGGAAAGTGACATCAACCAACGTGCACTGGGTCCCTCGTGGTGCCTACTACCTCTTACAAGACCAGAGAGGAGACGAGAGAAAGTGGAGGCCTGTGTCCCAGCAGTGGCTGATTATGCTATGCTTATTAGTTAATAGTATAGTTTGCTACAGTTTGAAAGGTTATTGGCAAATATTGCTCTGAAAGTGAAATGCCATGCAACCATTGTTTTAAATACGGTTCTTGAGTTTTCCTATCTCACATTGACAACAAAACCATAATATTCATAATGCTGCGGCCGCATCTGCGTCTATCGTGACAAAGCTTCGCACAGTGATACGATACACGTAGATGTCACCAAACTTTATCGGTTATCGTCGCGATGGTTCGGGCTGCGTAACACTTATCGTCCGGGTGACGGTACATAATAAACGTGGCAAAGCCGCTAATGTGACCACCGTATAAGCGCGATAATTTTTTCCGCGGGCAAAACATTCGAAGCTTCGGCACGCATTGCTTTGTCACGATAGACGCAGATACAGCCGCAGCAAGGATTCTCATGTCGGTGGCGTTAAAAACTTAATCGTTTTATATTGTGACGTAGACTTAAACACAGAATGAATAATATCCATTGTGTGATTATTTCTTTTCAATAAATTGGCGGGAGAATATAAATTTAACATCCATGCATGTTTTCCTTTGAGTTTTTATTTTTATTTTAACAACTGCTTTTGCATGCCTCAGTAGAAGATTTGCAAATAATGGATTGTTACTATGACGAATGAAAATTATTCCAATAAATGCGAACGAATACAGTTTTTCAGTCTTATAATACAACTAAGTACCTACTTAAATCAAATCAAATCAGTTTATTGCAAACATGTTATTCAGAGGTTGGTGTATGATATAAGTTATAAAATTCACCCTGTAAGAGCACTGTAAAAGAATACAGAATTAATAAATTGGGTACATTACATAAACATTAACAAAAAACACAGTTCAAATCAATAGAATACAATAATTATTGTTTATTGTTAGTATAGCTATAGAATTATAATTATTTATTCTAAGTATTAAAGAATAAAAATAAGTTATATAACATTAGTTTAAATAAATTAAAAAAGTAGGTAGGTATACAAACATTGGTGAGCTATTAATTATTCCATTACTATAATATTTTTTTATTTTTTTAATCTTAATAAAACGCTTGCAATGTGTAGTGTACCTTTGGTTCAATTAAGTGAACAATTTTGTTTTAAATTAATTATTACGTTACATACGGGTCTGAATGGAAAATGGATAGTTTTAAAACCGGTAATCCTAGATCGTTTTGGTGTCGCAAGTTTCGTGGCTTTGTATAATGATATTTATTTAAGTGATGTATTTTTCCTGACAAACAAACATATTTCAAAGATACACAGAGATGTGAGTATAAGAAATCGAATCTAATATGTAAAACTGTAAAGCAATTGTGCGTAAAAACTTACATTTGCAGTTGGAATGTATGAGAGAATATGTTTTTCAGCTAAAATGTTAAGTTTGCTCTTGGGATAAATTCATCCCAACTACGGAACCCTTCATTGTGCGTGGTCCGACACGCACTTGGCCAGTTTTTTATAGCTTGAACTTGAAGCGTATGCGTTATAATAGGCTGTTTTAGAAGATTTGAAATCTGTAGATCTTTTCAATTCCCATAAAGCATAAGAGAATCTAGAGATTTTGTTACTTATGTATGCTAAAAATAAGAGATTTCCAATTTTAGTTTGTGTCAATCAACAATTTAGAATTATCAACGCAGCCAGTTTAACAAAACTAAATTAGACTGCGTTGATAATTTTATTTCAAGGGTTAAATTTATTTCGATAGGTTTTTGATTTCAAAGTTATGTTCGTTTAACCAAGTAGATATTTATGTCAGATAGAATTCGATGGATGTCATTGATAAGGGTCAGGTTATTTTACATGGAACGACAACTGAAATGTCATCTGCGAATAAGACGCTTACAGCATCTATTATTTGCGGAGGTCGTTGATGTAGATAATAAATAATATGCATCGAAGGACGCTACCTTGTGGGATTGATAGATTTAAATTAGTTGTTTGAGATTTAACATTCGTGATTTCTCCAGTATTATGGCAATAATGCTCTATTTCTACATATAAAACATTGATCGTACACATTAAAACCTTTAAAAGAATGTGCTGTGACATAAATGCACTAAAGTGTTTGATTCAATTCAGTGTAAGTGATTCATATGGAGACATTCTCAGCTGTTACGCCAATTGAGCAGTTAGTGGTTATTGATTCGTGGATTGAAAATGTGTTTGTATTGTATATTGATTCGTCTATATCAATAGCTATACACCAAGACAGTCACGACCAGATCATGGCCCACTTGCTGGAGTGTCCAAAGTATCTCTACACCTGCACTTTAGAGGACATAAAAAACCCTACTCATACCGATGGATAGACTGTGTGAAAGATGATATGGCTAGAAAGGAGGTAACTACCGAGATAACGACTAATAGAGAAGTATGAAAGAAAGAGACATATTACGCGACCCCAAATGCAAATTCTGGTCAGTGGGTCGTTTTCTACAAGTTGGCAACGTCGCAAATAGCTGTCAAATATTTTTATTAATTTGTAATATTACTGTATAGATGGTGGCCCAGTGGTAACGGCCGCAACTCATGAGTTGTACCTACGTCTCGTAGGGTCTAACTCAGACAGGCGCTTTATTTTGTGTAAATTAAAAAACATCGTGAGGAAAAAAAGCAAAACAAAACCTAGGACACATCAGCACCCGCACTGGGCCCGCGTGATGGATTACGGCCTGTGCACTCCCTCTCATCCAGAGGAGGCCTGTGTGCCAGTAGTGGGGACATTATAGGCTGATTATGCTCCTGTATAGAAATATGAAAAATCACTCCATTGTGCACTAAAATATTAATGAATAATATTGACAAATTAATCAAACCAGTTAAATATTTGGCAGCTATTGGCAACATTGCCAACTTTCAGCATGCACCGCCTTAACCATTCATCGTTCTTCATCATTTATATTCATACTCACCAACAAAGGGCATAGACAGTAGTATACTGGTCTGACTGATGTCCAGACCGAAGTCACAGGTACATCCACTAACGATCACTGAGAACCCGAACATGTCCACCCCCATCGCGAGGGTACAGATACTCAGGGTCGTCAGGAGACCTATACTGTAGCTGCCATTACCTGAAATAGAATCCAGATAAAACAGTCATTTACCACCAGTTCTCCACTTATTATCTGGTGAGATAGTAGTGAAACGCGAGCCGAACAATAATTAAATAAAAGATGAAAAAATGTGGTTGGAATGACTTCACTGACTACGGAAGGAAAACCTGTTATTGTGGCGCCGCTAGAAAGAAAGAAAGAAAACGTTTATTTGGGCACAGTTCGTGAAACACAAAATAAAAAAGTGAAAATAATCTTCTGACAATAATGTGTGTGCCTCGCGGCTGCGCCAAAAAGGTTAATTTCAGCATGAATGCCAGACAAATGAGAACACTAAAGAGAGGGCCATGTCCATTTTCCAGCACTGGGTTGCGATACGTTAATTGAATTGATTTATTGATCGAGTCCAATGTTAAATTCCACTCGTTGCAATTTTTAAATATAAACCCATCCTAGCTGTAGGAGGAATTGACAAAATAATTGTCGTATGTACGTCTGCCGTACCCTGGGCCTTGCCACGCAAAACATCTTGCTGTTTGGCAAATCTTTTTATCACGTTATTAAGTTTACCTGTAGGTTGTCTAACACGAGACCAATGAACCAAACAGGTTCTTCTGGTTGATATCGTACTGAATAATTAATTAAGAAGACTTACCAGCTAAGTTGATAGCTTCAGCATAAGTGTAAATTCTTTCTTCATGGCTACTACTGGTTATATTCAAAACGTTATTATTTATAATATTAATACTATTTCCTTGGCCATCCTGCTTGATACCCGTTTTCGTCGTCATTTTCTCTACCCTAAATAATACCCTGAAACAATGAACATGTTATATAAAACTTACAAAGTATATTTAGAATGTATAGTTTAAACTCGTAATTGCCCACTAATTGGTATATTAATATTATAAGGTTTTTTTTTCTGGTCCTGGTTTCTATTCCCAGGTCAGGCAAAGTGTAATTGGGTTTTTTCGTAAGGAATTTCTCAGTAGCAGCCCGGAGTCTGGATTTGTACCCGGTTGAACTCGTACCATATAACATATTTTGGTTGGTATATTGGCGTGTGCTAGCTGTCATATGGCTATTAATTTTATAATTTAAATTATGTTTTGTGTTGCGTAATGTAAATATCATTTTGCATACTATTATATAGAATCTTTTTTACTGAACAGACAGCTGTGCTGCTGGGGAGTTTGTTGCGCCACTTCTTCTTCCCAGCTAAAGCACTAGGAAGTGGTGAAGGGTGGGCGTTTTGGGGGACTGTCTTATGTAATTTTGACGTTCGAAAAGTGCTGATTCTCAGCCTAGTTTGAATAAATGACTTTTAATAGAATAAATGACTTTTTATAATTGAATTTTGAATAGGACTTAAACATAACTGGCGAAATGCGGGTGTACTATAGGTACACCTCTGCCCAACCCTTTGGGGAATACCGGCAAGTGTTTTAATTTATATATTTATCGATACACAATAATAATAGCTAGGTATCTATTATTTATTGAAAACTACTATTGCCTGTGGATGCGTGGAGGTCGGAAGTTATCCCTCGGAATACGTTCCGTTTTACCGGGATGAAAAGTTTCTATGACGTAACACAGGTCAGGTCATGGTCTACCTGTGTGCCAGTGGTTCTGTTCAACCGTTACGTAACTAACTCTACGACCTACGACGTAGGTTAGGTAACTCTACTTTAGCATGAGCATACTTCAACAGCCTCTGTGGTCTAGCGGCTAGACCACCTGTCTCAAACCAAAGGTCCCGAGTGTGATTCCCAGTGGGGGCAAATTTTCTGCTCGTTTCGGTTGGTGGTAGGACTTGTTCTAAGTCCGCCTGACTAGTTACCACCAACTTATCTGAGTCTGTCGCCACAGCAGATGTGTATGTGTGAAATGTAGATAGCCATTTCCTCTGTGGTTGAGGATTCCTGGTGAAGCTCGCTTCCACCTTCGGCCTGATCATCACTTACCATCAGGTGAGATGCAGGCCAAGAGACGAGGCGCTAGTCTTAGTATTTCAATAGATTAATAGATCTCGAATTTGTTGAATATGTTGAACACAATGTCTAGCCAACGGTATTGTAATACCGTTTGTTTAAATAATAACAGTTAAACTGATGTGGATTTGTTATTATATTCATGTAGTAATATGATTGTTTATTATATCTCAGCGCCTGCTCTTGTGTCCAGTGACTATTAATTAATCGTTTCCCTTTTTGCTTTTACTGTCTCTTTACATTGTCCTCACATACGTAGTGGCAGGGAAAAATTTCAACGCAGGGAGGTGCAGAATCATGTGCTGAACCTATAGTAACAGGTAGCGCGTTGACGTCCCGGCCATCCAGTATAGTCTGTATACCCACGCCTTTCCCTTTGAAATTCCACAAGAAATTAAAACGTTTTAGATGGCTCCATACATAAAACTAGCTGTTCCGGCTTGAATTGCGAAGAACATTTGATATTTAGTTTGGCTAATTTATTATTACACAGACAGAATAAACGATCAATATATTAGAGAAAAAAACATGACTAACCTGTTTTAATATATTTTTTTGCTACAGATTAAGAGAATTAAATATTCTTGTTTTCTATGTATAAATATAATAGAATGTTTTAATTCCCAATACATTCTAGAGAACTTTGATAGTAATTTAATTAATTATTGATTCATGCTGATTTCAAAAACAAAAATTGAATATGATTTGATTTATTTATTTCGTGTCGTCAACGAATGGTAGGAACCAAGTATTGATTCTAAAAAAAAACAATCCATAAGGACTATCATAGCACACACATTCAATTTTATTACAGGCAACCATAGTATTTTTTTTCACAGTAAATTTGAGTGAAATCAATTGGAAAATAGCATTTGTAGAATCAAAATTAAATTAATAGGTATTATTGTACCTTAAATAAAATTGAAAAAATACATTAAATGTATGCCTATGGCATTAAGTCCACCTTAGTACATTTGTGTGCTCGAAGTATTAAATAAATAAATAATAAAAGTCAAATATGTTAATTAAATTAAATTGTAATATCACAATCAAGTACTATATTTAATACACAAAAAAATCTAGAAGTCTTTAACACAATACTTACCTATCTGTCAGTCATTTTATATTATGTAGAGCAATAATTAATTGGTAATACATAGATTATTATATAATGAAACTTTTTTTTTTTTTAAATTTCCCTACCGTCCTCTTAAATATTCTTGAAAGCAGGCTATGCTTGTAAATGGGTATATATAAGGCCATTTTAATATTTGTTCAGCATTGTTGAGTAATTCTTTTAATTAAGTTACCCTAAAAATCAATCCGCCAAGCTATGCAACTATGTAGGGGTTGGCTTCCAGTCTAACCGGATGCAGCTGAATACCATTATTTTACATGGAGCGACTGATAATATAAAAATATTTTTTTTACATAATAAAAAAGATGCATTTATTTTACATAGTAACATATAAAAATAAGTATAATATAAGAAATAATTACCTGTTTATTGTTATCCTAATATAAATCTCAAACCATTTTCTAAAAAAAATAAGATTAGATTGGTACTTCACTGACGAAATATAAATCACAGATTCAAAATTATGAAATTAAAATTTCAATCACAAATAATTAACTAGAATTTATTTTAAGTACAAAATAATTATTTAGAACTCAAAAATAATTATTCACGCATTCTTAATTTGAAAAAGTCAGCACATTTTGGGAAACGACTCGCACGCACCGTGTTGTAAGATCGACTGCGGTTATAAGAGAAAATGATTATTTATTTAGTTTTGCTCTCTGCGACCGTTTCACTATACTGCCAGGTATTTATTTTTATATTATTGTAGGCATATTATCCTTAGTTTTGAAATAATAAAAAGGTTTGTAAAAAAGCACGTTGACGATGAGAATCGTTTTGAGTTGTCTCCAGCCTAAGCATTAGACATAACTATTTAAACTAGGTGGAAACAGTCAAACGTTTCGATCAGCCTTCTTCTTAGATAGGTACACACGGCTATACATTTCCAGTTTATCCTGATTTCGCATTGTATAGGATTTCCGTACAATGCGAGGTCAGCTTGTACTGGAAATGTATAGCTAGTACCAGCCTTCATCTCGTTATTCAGTTTGCTTGTATTTTTTGGTTCACCAACAATTGTTTACACTGGATTTGTGTCAAGCCATATAATTTTGCATAGAATCCAACCATTGTGTGCCATCCACGTTCACAAGGTATACGTACTAGGTACCCACTGGGTAGTGAGGTTACGTGGTTCAGATGGCAGTTACTTCGAGTAAGCGACAACTCATTGGACGATCGTTGGGTAAACTAAGACACAATACTACTTATGTTAATTATTGTAATTTTTATTTACATATAAAATAAAATAAATCAAATAAAATTCAAATAAATTAAATAAATATACTTAATTCATTATCAGCCTATAATGTTTCCACTGCCGGGACACAGCCCTCCTCTCGGTGACAGGGAGTGGGCCGTAATCTACCACGCGGGCCCAGTGCGGGTTGGTAGATGTCACACGTCTTCGAAGTTTTTGGTTCTCGGAAATCCTATACAATGCGAGATCAACATAAACTAGAAATGTATAGCTTGGTGTGTAGTCATGTGTACCTATAATTGCATTCGTTATGACTTATACTCTTGCCTAAATACTCAAGCATCAATAATGCTCTAACTAAGACTAGCTAGCTAGCTAGCTTCTATAAATCATATAAACGCACTTTCACAGAATCATCTCTGTGAAAGTGCGTTTATATGATTTATACAAGAATACTGGTTTTCAGAACGACAAGATTAGTGCAAATTTTGTTGGAAATCTTGTAAGCTAAGAACGGGTGACTATAATGGGAGAATTAGCATTGATTTCGATTAAAATTCGTCATAAAATTAGCTTAAAAACTTTGATATTAATCTTACCTTATGCTTTTACATGACATATTCGCTAAACACTACAAATTTTATGTCGATAATAAAGTTAGTGGTTTTGTATATTTTCAAGTCAAAGAAAAAAACGAAGAAGTTCGTGGTTATTTGCACAAGACCAATCTTGGAGTCAACGCAACGATGATGAAGCTAGTGGTTCCGTAGACTTATGTGATATATGGTGTCTTCTGGAAATAATTCTGATTCAGAAGAAAAAAAATATCAACATCTATAAACGCCAACAACACAATGTTGAAAGGAAGTATGTCAGATCCGAAACAGAAAAAATGTATGGATACTCATTCTCCCCCCAGGGGTATCGTATTACCCAGTAACTGGGTTGTGGAGGTCAGATAGGCAGTTGCTCCATGTAAAATACTGGTATTCAGCTGCATCCAGTAAGACTTGAGGCCGACCCCAATATAAATGGGATAATGAGGCAGATGATGATGCTGATGACCCATTCTGGTAGAATAGGTACATCATCCAATCCCAACAACAGCCCTCTTATTTTGTAACAACGTTTTACAGTGTCCTCCCGTACAAATGTCAGAGTATCATACATTTTAAGTACGTTCATGTATAAAAGTTTATAAGTTTTCATGTACTTTCAATGGAACCCCAATCTATATAATGGCGTCCAAGTATGGCAGGCATATCACACAAGTCTACATGCAATAACTCCCATAGAAGCATAAGATTAGTAATAATTCTTGCAATAGTCTCAATCAAGTCAGTGTCCAAATTTAATTTATTCCAAAAATACTTAAAACGCGATTACATCGCGATCCATTGAAAATTTTCCGAAAACCCATATAAATATGACAGAAACTTACGTTCGCTTTAATATTTCACTTACAATGCAATACACGTATCACTTATTCCTAATTGATGTTGTCCGGAACATAAATAACATTAAAAAAATAATTAAAGGTTTCTTTTCAGATTATGCTCAGATTCGCAAAGTAAATGTTTTTGATTCCAATTGTATCTCTTATTGGCGAAGTCTGTGATTTAAAAAATAAATTAATGCGCTTACAAGATAAAACCAAGACTAATTTAACACGTTACAATGCTTTTATAGAACCAAAACAGAACTAGAAGTCTTGAAATTTGTTCCCAAATCGGGACTTATTAGATACTACAAAACCATTACAACTCATTTACCAATGCAATAACTTTGGAAAAAGTGCTTTGGTGACTTTTATAAGACCAGTTTTTGCTAATCTATCGGTATTATTTCCCATATTATATATTATAAACTGTCGAAAAATTGTGAACTGGGTGAAATGGGTTAGGTTAGTTTAGAACTGTGACAAACCGCGCGCAAGCCGAGCGAGCGTAGCGAGCGGTGCCGCGGCAGCGGCCGGCGAACGCTTCTTCCAAGTTGCCCGCAGCTAGGGGGCTATTTAGTATTAGCGCAAGATGCGTTACGTCACAAGCAAGTTCGATACCAGAATTCACAATTTGTCGCTTTCTCATAGATAATTATATTATAAACTATCGAAAAATAATGAGTTAAACTGAAAATGTTTTGTTGCAGATCACAATTTTTCGACAGTTTATAATCCAATGGAAATAATACCGATTGATTATAAAATAACGAAGTTCATAATTATACGATGACATAATATTCGAAAGAAAATTAGATAATTTTCTTTACTGGACGTCTATATCTCATTCAAAGTTGAAGAAAGGCAACGCAGCTGATGATACATAGGTTGTATAGGTACCTTATATTCATTATGGTTTTAAGATAAAAGTAAAATTATACAATTACAGCGAGTATTGTTTGTGTATAATGTTATCGGTCACAGATGACGGAAAGAGATAGTTGTATATCTTAGGTCATGAACGAATGACCGCGCCAAAACTCAAGATTCACCTATATGAACTTGAAAAATTATATAGATAGCAAGTAGGTATTATTTAATACCTACTATCTACTTTATTTATAATCTGTTTTTACGAACTGCTTCTCTTTTTATTTAGTTAATGTCATAGAGACATGCCCACGAGAATCACGCCCGTTCTTCTCCAAAGGAACCTACTACGTTTTGGAGTGGGCAAATAACGCCATCTTTCTGACTGACACATGCCTGTACAAACTGCTACAAAGAGTGTATATATCGATGGCAAAATCAAGGTTTTTCAAAGACACATAACATAACATCACGCCTCGTTTCCCCGAAGGGTGGGCAGAGGTGTTCATATAATACAAATCAGCACCCACATTTCAAAGATATTTTATAGTTATATGGTTTCTAGTGGTTTTGTCCTAACCTTAATCTAATAATAGGTATCATACATCTTATATTAAGTAGTCATAAGTAATTTTTTTCATAAAAAAATATTTAAACATATTGTAAAGCGCTGCTAGCTTCGCGGGAAAGTCCGAAAGGGATACCGTGGCCTCTGGCAAGTACAGGCAACTGAAGGAACACGGGTGGGTTTTAATCAGTAAGAGACACGCCCTCCCGCTCCGCCCAGAGCGGCAGAAGTTATTTGATAATTGCCCACTTTATTTTGTGTAAATAATTCCATCACCACTGCTCTCAAAATGATGAAGGAAAATATCGTGAAGAAACCTCTATATCCTAGAACCAAAAATTCGAAGACATGTGACATCTACCAACCCGCACTGGGCCCTCTTATCGAGAAGAGGCCTGTGTCCCAGCAGTTGTGACATTATTATAGGCTGACTATAATTATTATGACATGGAGCGACTGCCTATGAATCAGACCTCCTCAACCCAATTACTGGGTTACACAATACCCCTTGACAAGACTAGCTGCCAGATTTTCGGCTTCATCTGACCTACACTCCTATATATTTAATTCGTGATGTATTGAAGCCACAATGAACCTCCACACCAAACACGAAAGTAACTTCAAAACACAATGCTTGTTATTAAATTGATACTTAAACAGGCGACGTTGTGTTCAAGGGAAGCAGTGGCTTTCAGGGGCCGTA
Organism: Xanthia icteritia; assembly: GCA_949128155.2. Classification (NCBI taxonomy): domain Eukaryota; kingdom Metazoa; phylum Arthropoda; class Insecta; order Lepidoptera; family Noctuidae; genus Xanthia; species Xanthia icteritia. The sequence goes on along the minus strand of OX421942.2, from coordinate 21,481,230 downwards.
TTATGACGTATTAATGCCACCATTATTCCAGTGTGAGTGAGAGACGGAGCTATACAAGGCCGCTAGCACCATCCTTTTTTCGCAGTGGAATAATGATGGCATTAATACTTCATAATAAGGCCCCTGTACAAATATTGCCTACTAACGTGTCAGTTTATAACAAGCCTATACATAATTAGCCTATAATTCTTCCTCTGGCCTCCTCTGTGTGAGAGGGAGCGTGCTGGATACCACCACGCAGGCCCAGTGCGGGTTGGTGGATGTCACATGGCTTCGAATGTATGGTTTTAGGACATGATGTTTGTTGCTGTTTCCTTAACGTAAGTTGCATGCCTGCCTTGGTTTGAACCTGCACCTTACAGCTCGTACCTCGGCGCCCGCCGCCGCGCGCGCCGTAACATTACCTACTTACCGACTTTCACCGTTGATAATCGTCCCTTTATCTACATTTCAAAACAATTTATTTGTTTCGAAGTACCTAGACAAGAATAATATATTATGTTTAAGAGTAGGTAGGAACCTAACCACAAATTATTATTTATTTTAAAGCTTGTGCTCGTGTGTCTATTAGATATAGTTATTATTGTAATTCATATCCATATAAAATAGTGACCTTTTCCCACACTGAAAGTAGTCACGTCTTAATTATTAAACCCTTTAGAATCCTCGAACACAAATGACAATGTGAAGGACGAGATAACTGCGGTCAAAGTCACGCCGCATTCATGAAAAATATGTGATGATGTAACTATTTTGGTTGCACGTTCTTCTTTATAGGAATCTACTACGCTTTGGAGTAGTAGATTCCTATAAAGAAGAACGTTTTTTATGCACTGACTTATTATCACTCCGTTCTGAATGCACGTAGCAAATTGTCACTCAGGTGCAAATTGCGTACCTACCTGGCGTGCATTCGATCAATAATGACCTATGCGTGCGCCGCCTGGGCACAAGCCAAACCCTATCATCTCCACAAGATGCAGACCCTTCAAAACCGTTTCCTTCGAATGACAACGGGTTCCCCCTGGTTTGTTAGGAACAAGATCCTGCATCTCGACCTCAAAATCCCCACTATAGCTCAATTTCTTAAACGCAATTCAAAGCGTTTCTTCGATACAGCCGCCAAACATCGCAACCATCTGGTTGCCGAGGCAGCCAGATATGTCCCCTCTAGAATTTGTAAGATCCGCCACCCGAGGCATGTTCAGACCGACCCTGATGACCCCATTACCCTCCTCCAGGAGAGCAGTAGGGCCACCAGTACAGTATACAAGCACAAACGACGACCCGCATTCCGACCTCGCCGCCGAGGTCCTCCGCGATCGCGACCCTCCCGAGTAAATAATACTCCCCCCCGACCCTTGCTCGACGATGCGCCAGCCCGCGTCGATGCTGAGCCAGTAGGTTTAAACTCCCCGACTAATAATAATAATATATCTTTGATCCATCCTGTCCCATCTTGCTGTCCTCCCCCCAGCGACGCCCTAAGCCGCAGCCGCGTATCCCACAGGGGGTGCCCTTAGCGAGCGCTCGCCTAGTTTATAATTAGAATAGTTTTTGCCCCTGGCTGGAGGCTTTGAGTGTAGAAGCTTAAGGCATCCACATGAAAGTCCGGTTAAGCAGCTACGACCCTCTTCAGAGGTCAACTACGAGAGGCCCTAGTAGAAAAAAAAAAAAAAGCACTGACTTACCTACCTGAATAAATTTTGCCGAACATCTTTCAAGTGCTAATTCATAGGTATTAGTAAGACATTTTTCTTTGCACCGTTTGTTGATCTGACAAATGCTTGCACTGACTGGACAGGGCCACTCAAATCTGTGTGGTTATTATCTCAAAAGACCATTTCAGACACTAATCTACATGAACCTCGTATGGCCTGACCAAGATTATGTCTGGACTTTAAAAGAGACTGTAACCTCTGAGTTTGTTTCGGCCTTTCTTCTCAGTATTTTTTTTTTTAATATGACCTGTAAAAGTGATTCCAATATCCTATTTATAGAATAAACAATTTTATTTCATTTCATTGTATACCAAAATGTTATCTAAAATTGGCAAAAACTATTTATAGACAAAAGTACCTATTTACATTGACATGTTAATTAAATGCTTTATGTATTCTTTCCTAGTATTTAACTTTATAGATTAGTTAAGTTAATTTGTCTAGTAGTTAAATATATACTCGTATAACACACAATCATGTTGCGACAATAACAATAATAATAGTAATGATGTTCAAAGACATGTTTTCCTATAGTATAATGTGTGAAAATATTCTTGTTATTAATAAAAAGGCGAAATGTGGGTGTACTATAGCTTCACCTCTGCCTAACCCCTCGGGGATGATAGGCGTGATATTATGTTATGGATGAAAAGGTCTTCCGTAGCACGGTTGTTAGGATTTATGTGCAAATTGCGCAATAGGTACCTACTTTACTCATAAAAACTACCTAGCTGCCCCCAAGCTTTGTTTTCATGTACACCTATCTACCCTACCTACCTACCTAACTACCTACATACCTACCCTATCCAGGAACCTAACCTAAACTTTTTTTTTGTTCTGGCGTGGAAAATCCTATGTCCTCCGCTCTGGGGCGGGCGAAGAAATCTGTCAGACTTCTACGGACTAAATACCACTCTGGTGTTCCCTTCCCACACTTGGACCGGGGATCATGAGATCTTGTGCGCCTTCCATGATCCCCGACTGGTGCCTGGCCCGCAAGCGGGCCACTTCATGCCCGCGGGGAGCGAGGTGTGAAATTCCTCCCGCGATGTCAAATAGAGGCACGCGTGGAACACTACGCGCCTCCACCTCGGGTCCTGCTAGATGGAACGGACGTCCACGAATCCACCGTCCCTCCGGACCTGTTTAGGGGGGCTGGAAGAGGACATTGTTCGCCCTCCGCCGACGCCCGGTCCGCCTGCTAAGAATCAAGAGAGTGGTCTCAATCTCCATCTCCCTTTCCAGCCTTCTTCTGCGAAATTACAGTTTCACAGAAGGAGATAACCGCATCCTTCGACTCGGTGTTCCCTAAAATCGAACGAGCGACAGCCGGCAGCGACAGGTCAGCTCCGACTTCTGATATTAGGGCACTGCGCGGCACCTCCCATGCGGTACACTCTGCCAGTGTATGCTGCACCGTGTCCTCCTGACAGTGGATGCAGTGATGGCATCGAGCGTTGGCTCCCTGTTTATGCGACACAGGTACTTCCCGAAGCAGCTATGCCCCGAGAGCACATGCGTCGCCCGAAACGACAGAGAGCCGTGCCTCCTCCCGAGCCATTTGTCGAGCACTGGTTGGATCGCGTCGACGGTAGTGAGGCCGGCGGTAAGGCACAGAAACCTGTCCCGCCATTCCGTCACAAGGGCCTCGAGGAGCTGCCCGATCGAGAAGCCCAATCTCTGGCTGCACCGCAAAATGAATTGACTTACACAGTCAAATAAAATAAACAATCATATAACCTATCAGTAGGTTAGCTAATTCTGGAGAAAGAACATTTAAACATTGTATTGAGTTAATCACAGCGACCAACTATTCTTATCGTTTAAGTAAGTAAGTTTAGTTTAATAATATGTGGATAACGTTGTGAGTAGTGTATTTGTTACCTCTATTATTAAGTTCTAACCTAGGTAATAGGTAATAGGTAATACGGGCTGGTTTCCGCAACTCCACGTCAAAGCGCGTATTTTGCGTATGGGTGGGAAAAATCTGTTATTCGATCCACCCCAGCTCCTCAAAGAAGGCCAGCAACGCCTTGGTGTTACTGGCAATCTCGCGTAGGGTACCTGGGTTACCGAAGTACTTTGCCCTGTAAGTGGCGACCACCGGGCAGTTTAACAGCACGTGAGCTGCTGTCTCGTCGTCCTCCATGCAGGCTCTGCAGAGCGGACTGTCTGTAACTCCTATGACAAAGAGGTGTTTATTAAATGACCCATGGCCAGTTATAGCTGCAGTAACCGTACGCAGCTGCTGTTTAGTTAATCGGAGAACCTGTTTCGTGAGGCGGCCGTCGATTGTAGGCAGTGCCTCCTTAGCCTGCCTGCACTCACCTTGGTCCGACCATAGTTTGTGATGCTGATCCCTAGTTCGTTTCCTTACCAGAGTGCGTAGGTAACCGAAGGGGAGTGGTACAATGGGTTCGGGCCCCACTGGTGCCATGTTCGACCCCCTTCTAGCAAGTTCGTCGGCTGCATCGTTCCCCAGCGAGCCGCTGTGTCCTTTGATCCATTGAATGGTTATGTTATTGAGGTCACCCACCTGGTTAAGGTTCTGGTGGCACTCGTATATCAGCCCAGAGTCCACAGTGTGACTGTTCAGCGCTTGCAGAACAGCCATGCTATCTGAGAGTATACGTATCGAGTGGTCCTTAACTTTCCTAGCCAGAATTGCTGAAGCGGCAAGAGAAATACCCAAGCACTCGGCCTGGAACACTGTGTTATGGACTCCCAATGGTGTAGCTATGTGGATGTTGAAGTCCTCTGAGAAGACTCCAGCACCTGTACCACTACCTGTTTTGGATCCATCCGTGAAGATGCGCAGCTCTGTTGGGCGCAAACCCTCACATCGGCGATCCTCGTGAAGTTGGATTTTGTATTTTTTATCGAAGATAAATTGTTTAGGTACCCGGTCATTGATGGCTTTCGTAATGGGGAACTCCTTGCTGAGTCCCTCAAGCAGCGCGGTGTGTTGTGTGTTTCTCTTACCCCAGAGATTTACTGCATTTAGACGCACTGCCGCCATCGTCGCTTCCTGCTGTATAAACAGGTGCAGCGGTGGTAGTCCCAGCAAGGCTTCCATAGCTGCAGTCGGAGTAGTTCTCATGCAGCCCGTGGTCGCCATGCAGGCCAGTCTTTGCATGCGTTGTAGTTTACTGGAGGCTGTAACCAACTGGGTGCGGGGCCACCAGACCACGGCCGCGTAGGCTATCATGGGGCGGATCACTGCGGTGTACAGCCATAGTATTATTTTGGGGGATAGGCCCCACTTCTTACCTATCATTTTCCTGCACTGCCAGAAGGTGATGCAGGCCCTGTTTAGCTTATTGTCTAAAGTTCTAACCTATGTTTACTTATTATTACACTACTGTTTGTTGTCCCTAAATAAATAAGTAATCGTTGATAGAATTTAGTATGCCTTTGAACAAAGGTTGGATTTTACTTTAGCTTTAAACGCATTAAAAGGCAAATCTAGCAAAAAAGAGGGTAGCTTGTTATAAAAGGTTATACCAAGCCCAACAAATGAGTTATGAACCTTATGAAGCCGTTGAAATGGAGCTCGTATTTTGTCCTTATTTACATAACATAACATCACACAACATCATGACGTAAATATTAAAAAAGGAACTATTAAATTCAATTGCTAAATTTAAAACCCTCTGTCGTCCCGTCAGCCAGTGCGCGCAGGCCTTTAAGTCACCTCATACGAAAACTACATCTTATGAGAGAAAAGGGTACAGATGTTATTCTATCTATTCTTGAACATTGTGTCAATGAATATCAATATTAGTATTTTCTTAGCATCGCACAAACTTTATCTTCAGTTAGCAGTTGAGCAAATAGTTGTGATAATTGATACAAATATTATTTCTTGTAAAGCAACCAACAAACGCAATAAATAGTGCAACTGGTGATATAACAAAATATCACGCCTGTATTCGCCGAAGGGTTAGGCAGAGGTGTACCTACTGTACACCCACATTTCACCAGTTATGTTTAAGTCCCATGTAATACTCGTAGATAGCAAGCCTATTGATAATTATACTTATAACCAAAATTTGTAATAGAACTCTCTATGAAGCAGCCATACTTATTTCTGCCGCCACGTGCTGTGTTACGGTTTAAAAGTTGGTGTGTAGGCACATGAGATATTTCTGCTTTGTGTCTGAGTTGGTCACGCATCTGCTACGCTTCAAGATCAGCTTGAAGCGTAACGTTTCTATTTTAATTTTATTTACCTACGTCATCCAAATAAATTATTGTTATTATTCACAACAATACGAATTGTATTAAACAGTATTTATCCTGTCCTGACCAAATTAACAAATTTTTGTTGTTTTTTTTTTTGCGTCTGCCTATTTAAAATATGTAAAAGTACAGAGTTTGAATTGCTGAACAGTTTTGTCTTCAGTTATACTTTTATAGGAAGTCAGGAATTAAAGATATTCTAATTTGAAGTCAAAGTCAAATAATTTATTCGATCAGGTTCAAAACAGGCACTTTTAAACGACTATTTACAAAAAAAAAAAAAACTAGTCGCCCCTTCCAAAAGGTAGTTTTCGTATGGAGAAGAATGAGCAAGAAACTCCACCGTTACTCTTTTAAAATGTTTTACAATATTTTGTATAAGTACATTAGTTATATAATTATATGTGAGGACGATGCACCTGGAATAAAATTACTATACCAAAATAGGTAAAAAAAAATAAAAAATAAACATGAAGCAACAACAGACAAATTAATTATGTGATAGATGCACGGTGCTCACATATTTACAAACATTGTAAAATAATACGATATTCCTAGCATTTTAACAAGTAATAGGTACTAATAAGTTAGTGTGTGAGTTCAAGTAATCACAGAATGTAAAATCAATGTTATAAAAAATTATATTATACAATTAAATTAGCAACCAGTATTTAGTCTAGATTCTAAATTGTCCTATGGAGCAGGACCAGCAAGTTTCCAAGCATTTTTAACTTGGATATAATCCTCTATTTTGTAATATGCTTGTTTACAAAGTGTACTTTTAATATGAGTTTTAAATATTTTTTTAATTTAATTCTAATATATCACAAGGTATTCTGTTGTAACATTTAAAACAGTACCCCATAAAAGATGTATGTACTTCAGAGAGTCTGAAAAATGGTTGATCTATTTTATCTTTATTTGTAGTATTTAAATTATGGCTATCACTTATTTTATTAAAAAGATGTAGATTTTTTCTCACATGTATACATAATATTTTTATAAATGAATTGGCAAGGTACCTTTAATTTTTAAGGTTGCTTTATTAATATTTTTAAAAAGTTCCCTGAGAGATTCACGGTGACGTAGATTATAAATGGCTCTGACAGCTCTCTTTTGTAAAATAAAGATGGATTCAATGTCAGCAGCCCGACCCCACAGTAAAATGCCATACGACATAATACTGTGAAAGTAGCTAAAATAGACCAAACGCGCGGTTTCTACACCTGTTAACTGTCTTATCTGTTAAATGTCTTGTCAACAGACCCTAATTAAAGAAGAAATGGGTATAGAAATACCTACTTACCACTTAGAATATCATTGATAGATATGCATTTTTACAGCAAAATTAACTACGGACTACGGAATTATAAGTCTAGCCGACAGCAACATGCGTAGGTCTACCATATGGCCCACATGCGACGTACCTAAGCAAATAAATTAAATCTGCCTAGCCTTTTCGTAACTATGTTAGAGTCGGCTTCCAGTCTAACCGGATGCAGCTGAATACCAGTATTTTACATAGAGCGACTGCCTATCAGACCTGCAAAACCCAGTAACTGGGTAATACGATACCCCTTAATAAGACTGGCTGTCAGATTTTTGGGCTTCTGAGGACCCATAACGACCGCCAAAGATCCACGAATGACAGCCTGGACCAACGGCTAAACGTCCACGAATTAATTCTGGCAAGCTTAACCTGATGTATCGACCCGTACGGCTTAGTATTTGCTGGCTTATTATTTAGCCACGAGCTCCTCCGTAAGTAAATAAATGTTCAGAAGAATATTTATTTAATAATCTTAGCCAGATATCTTTAGGACAGGGGTAGGTTATAATCAAAAGGTAAGGAAAAAAAAACAAAACATTTTTTTTCATATTTATTCCTCATCATCTCTAACCACTATGTTCACAGCTTCTTCACTGCCAGAAACTTCTTTTTGCAAGTAATTATAAACTGCAGCCATTGCAATATCTCTGCATGCCTCGCAGACACAGTCATCTTCCAAATCTAAAAACAAAAAGGATAATACTATTAATACATTAGAATGATTTATTAAAATTTCGTGACCTATGCAATAGATACGAGTATGTAAACGAAACTTGCATATATTATGATATTTAGGTAGAAACGCAATATGTTGCTTGTATAAACAGAACATATCTTTAACCTATTTATTATAAAACTTTAAATAGATACATATTTCATAATCATGATTTTAAATAACATAGTTAGCTTTATAACTAAAATCAAACACAATTTTTTCATGTAAATAATCTTGTACTATACTTGTTATACAGTTTAAGGCCGCACGCACTTTAGACGCGTTTCGTACGAATTTCACTCGTGACTACACGTACGAACATGCACGAACGATCCCGACCTTCCAAGTACAAAGGGAGCGCGCAGACTGGGTGCAACTTAGTCGTACGTATACGTACGTATTGTTCCGACGTCAGAAAACAATCCGAACTTGTTGGGATTTTTCGTGCGTTTAATGCGATATCACCGGATTACTACCTATTTGACGGAGAAAAAATTACTCTCTCAACACGGGCGAATCGATACTTTTAAATATATTTTTTTTCTGTAGGCCATTCGCACGAGGTTAATTAATTTTTGGAGGAAACGACAACTCCATAAATACTTAATTAGGCAAATACCACATTTTGAATTTTATGTAATAAAGTTAAGAAAAAAGTACATTAGCGCACAGAAGGCCGCAGCACATTTAGAATTAGAATTTATTTATATACAAAGAAGTGCGGTGCGGCCCCCCTGTGGGCGTTGGTTCATAGAACATGTACGAAAGGGATTAAGGAGTGGATTTAGTCGAGGATTTTGCACTGCGTTGCGTTGTAGCGCAGCTCACCCCAATCTGGTTTATCCTTTGCAGGTCATCTACATGTTACAAAAATGGTAGAACGCTGTGTCAAGGCCCATTTATTTTATTACATATGACTACATCAAATACTAATTCACTAGATCGGTGATTGTTTACGAAGATCACTCAACTTCCAGATTCAGCTAGATGTTTTCGTTTAAGAAATTCACAGTTGCCGACCAGAGTTTCGTAATAAACACAAAGGGCCCATTCACACATACCACGACCACACTACATCGCAGCGACATGTGGACAAGTAGTGGTTAAGTGTGAATAGTATCGCTGTAACTTCTTGCAGTTGCGTTGTGGTTGCGTTGTCGCTAGTGTTTGCAGACAGACAGATCGTTTTGTTTGCGATGTGGAGGGCGGCTAGTGCGCGGTCTCGCCGCTGGTGGTTGCGTTGCGGCTGCGAAATGACCATGATGTGGTCGGTATTGCCCACACGGTTGATTTTGACGATCAATTGTGGTCCGTGTGAATAAATTGTTCATTTTCATACAAATTAGCGTCCGTTCACGCGTTGTCGCTGTGGTGTAACTGTGGTAGGTGTGGTTTGATCGGGCCCTAATCATCCACTTAGCAATGACCATTGTTTCTTCTTCTTCTCCGGGTCGTTGGCTATAAATGTTGCCAGCCCTAAACTTAGATGCGGTATTTTTTCAGCAGCATCTACGAATTCCGTGCGTGTCGACTACTACTGAAAATCAGCCTCCTGTAGCCTACTGCATTTGGGAGCACCCGGGTAATACTGCCAATGGCTTTGTTCTTCATTTTAGCATTACATTAACTTATCTAAATGAGTGTCATCGAGATCTTAAACTTCTTTGGCTTTTATATCTGGAGGTAAGAACATCGCCACTCCGACACCACCTGTGAACAAAAGATGGCGTAATAAATCAATAGTTTAAGTATAGCGCCTGCAGCTTTAAACTTACAAAAAAAGATATCTTTCTTTTCTTTTTCTTTCTTAAAAGTATCAAGCTGCAGCAGGTAACTCATATTCTTACTAGAAGTGAGGACTCATTAGCATTACATTGTAGTCCACTGTTGATTATAGGCCTCTCAAGCCGCACGTGTTTTAATGGTACCAGCCACCCAGCGAATCTCGCGTTTCACCCTCCTGAGGCTTTCACGGTTCAAATCTAGCAACTTAATCAGGCAGCAAATGTCTTTTTACTTTCTTTATTGTAGCTTCAACGATGATAGCATCACTTATCCCAAGTAGCTACTGCAGGTTGAGTCTGTAGTACGAGCCCTAGTTAAACCAAAGTATTTAATTTATTACCTTCACCATAAAACTTGTATATACTCACTCATCAAATATGCGGTGAAGACGTAAAAGGTCGCGGTGCAGTGCGTCATGACGAAGCTGCCCAGCAAGTTGACGCCAGCCAGGCCGCTGATCCGGGCCACCATCACGCCAAGACATGCTGCCATAACACTGGAAAGAGCAGTACTTATTTAGCATGATCATGTTGATGCATTGGGTAAATTATTATTGCAATGAAGGAAAGTACGTTGCGGTTTTCAGCAGCTGTTATTAAGTAAATATTAAATATATAAATAAACATTATTCAATGACGTTGTAATGTAAATGAAATAGAAAAGGAACACGTGAATCGGCTGTTTACTATTATTTTATTTCTGATAACCAACATAAATATCTGAGGTGCGTTCCCAAGATTAGAAACTCAATATGTCAACATAATATTATATTATCAGCCTGTATTTGTCTCTCTCCTGCAGTGAAACGAGGACGTCTTCGTTTGAAAATGGGAGGATTAAATGGGTCAGTGAGAGCGCGGCCCGAGTCAACTCCACCCGAATAATAATACCAGATGCTACGTCGTCAAAACGCTTAAAAAAGTGGGGTGTACCGTCGGAAGAGCACGGTAATCTTTTCGCAGAAATCGCCTTTTTGTCTTTTATGTCCTAGCTATATAGACTTGTTTTGATGTGCAAGACTGAAATAGAAAACTTTTCTATTGTCATCAGATCCGATGTGTGTTATTTTCTTAGCAAAGGAACGGTTGTCTTTTTTAGTCTAGACAATTTAAAAAACTGATGAACTTAGGCTACATATAAGTATCATAATTATTGATATAGGCGTCGTAAATAATTTTGTTTTCCTGCTTTGTATGTAGATAAATATAAAACCATAATCTTGAGAAAACAAAATTACATTCGTAATGATTTATTTTAAAATATCGATTTTCTACCCGACCGTACAGATCACCGTAATCGGGAATGAAATATCTGGTATTATTATTCGGGTTGAGTTGACTTGGGCCGAGCTGTCACTGACCCGATTAAATATTCCCAATGGTTTTTTTCAAGTGTGATGACAATTTTAAGCCAATCAGTCCAAGTTTCCACTTAACTCCTTCGCGGTTAAACAGTGTTGCCAAACTAACAAACTAAATACACATTGCAACATGGCAGGTTTTTAAAAGCTTCATAATGGATCTTAAGAATGTATTAGGTCCTTTTTTTTACCTGTAAGACGTAGGATACAACTCCACATAATAAGAGAACAGCACTCCCATACATAGATTCGTCATCGTCATCCCAACAAACAGGATCAAACTTGCCAGGTTATTCTGGTTGAAGATCGCCCCTAAACTAGACAGGGCCGGTATAAGGAGGAACATTAGCATCAGGAGCTTCTTCCTGGAAGCTAGCTTTGATACCACCAGGGTGATGCCAGCGAAGACCAGACCATGGGTGATGCCTGATAGCAGGGTGTGGGACTGGATTGATGATGAGCAGGTTGCCTGGAAGGAAGAAATCCTCATCAGTTTTGATTAAAGGAATCCAAATAAAGCAGAAAGAAAAGTTTTTATTTGGGACACGCACAAGAAATACAGGCAATAAAAAAGTAACATTAAAAACTAGCAACATAATGAATAAAAAACCGGCCAAGTGCGTGTCGGACAACACACAATTCCGTAGTTGGGATGAATTTATCGCAAGGACAAACTTAACTTTGTGGTTGAAAAACATGTTCTGCCATACGGGATGTATGGGAGAACATGTTTTTGCAACCGCAAATGTAATTTAGTCGATTATTAGTCGTTACTTGTAAAGCCTACTTAGCTGTAATAGTTTTCCTTTTAATTTCGTCATATATACTACTGCTGTGAATTTTTTCATATATCCAAAACCCACCATTTAGCTGACAGGGGGGGGGGACACTAGACTCTAACAAAACATTGCACTTTAAAGGTTAATATTTTGCTAATCGATTCCTGAAATCTAAAATGAACGACCAATATTTTTGTACGACCTTTCCAACCTACCCCATGGGATAGATAAGAAAAAAAAGACCATCCCCACTTTACGTGTAGGGGAGGTACCATAAAAAAAATGTTTTAATGATTTTATTTTACCACTTTGTCGGCGTGATCAATATGTATAACCATGCTAAATTACAGCCTTCTAGTACAAAGAGTCTCTGAGCTAAACCGCGGGCAGACGGACAGACAGACAGACGGACATGGCGAAATTACAAGGGTTCCTTGTTTACTACGGAACCCTAAAAAAAGCCTTATATTTTTCTAAGATTTACAGTAACTATTTTTTTTTTTTTATATTGTTTTTATTTGAGAACCCCTGAGGTGAAGGCCTCCTCCAAAGAATGCCAATTTTCTCTATGTTTCGCCAGGTCCATACAGCGTGATCCAGCTATTCGCACGATCACGTCTTCCCAGCGAGTGTGTGGTCTTCCTCGTTTACTTTTGCCAACCGGGCCCTTCCAAGAAGTCATCAACAATAATATAAATCGTTAAAAATTGTAGTAACTTACAGTTTCATTAGAGTGGGATAGATTCACGGTGGACTTGAGGATGCTGCACAAACTCCTGGACCCGTCGCCAGTTTGTGAGTTGGTTCCAGCTGTGAAGGCTTCTATGATGTACGGCATCCACATCACTAGGCTGTTGTTACTGAGGAAAACAAAGAACTTTATTGAAACCTGACTGCTAATAATCCTTAGGATGTTAAAAACATTAAAGTTACTCATTACAAATGTGTGTATCAGTCCGTTGAATAATACTTACTATCTCTTCAAGATATTTTAAGTTGTGGACTTGCGGTTTCTGGGGAAAACATTCGAGTTTGACAGTAGGCAACATGGCATGTTCCATTGAAACATTCTCAAAACAAACCTGCTAATATTGTCTAGTTACTAAGCACCAGAGGGCCTACCGCCTCTCAATTCTAGCAGTATTATTTTAATCTTAATTCAGTGTGGGAAAGAGATGGAGCTATGCGTCATTGCTATATTGCCAATGAACTTACATAGAATAAATGACGCTAGTCAGGTAGAACAGCTGCAAGGTCCTCCAGATAAGTGGTGGTTTGAACAGTGGCATGATCTGAAGCCACAGAGACTTCAATATGTGGTGGTCTTGCTTTTTAGAACTTCTGTCTTCATTTAATACTACTTTACGTACCTGGAAATTAAAAGCAGAAAATTTTTATAAGTTATCTTACCAGTGACTGTAGTGTTAACATTTAATACTATGCTAACTGTCAGAATTTTAATCACCACCGTTAATTTAATAAAGCCATCACAATAGCCATCACATCATTCATAATACATACCTTATACCCATTCTTCCCTCCATTCCTTGTCCAGATCTTGGTAAGATACTCCAAAGCTAGCTTCTCACGACCAACATTCACCAGAAACTTGGGGCTCTCATAGTAGAAGTGCAACAGGAAAGCGCTGACGCCCAGAGGCGCAGCCATGATAATGGTTAGCAGTCTCCAAGGTGTGAAGATGAGGAGACCCAGGTTATAAGCGAAGTTTAGCTGGAGTATGAAGTAGGCCGGCACTATGGAAATAAAAACGACAGTCAGGGTCTCAAAGTTCTGTTTAAATTGTTTACGAGAACAACTAGCAGAGAGTTACTGATATGCTCATCTTTGTCAAGAAAATTCGGTAAGTCTTTGAAAAGCAAACAAGTCTAAATAACTTGCACAGGTTCCCATGTTTTATGAACTAATTTCTGCTGGCAGTAGCCAAATGCTTTAGTTAGTGACTTGACAAATATTAATAACTCACCAACATACGATAGAACGAAGAGCATCAAAACGCTAGTCATGATCATCATGTAGACGCCCCTCACAGCGCTCGCGCAAGACTCATTGAGAAGAGCGTATGCGCCTGATTGGACCGCGCTGCACCTGTTCGCACAAACAATACAATTGTTATTGCTAATATGGTAGAGTCAATCTATCTAATTCTTCCATGTTTTAAAATAAATATTTGATTAGCATCTGCCAATCACAACATGTTCTTCTTTCCTCCATGATGTTTTTCTAAAATAACTAAAACAATAACTTAGTAGCACCATCTAGGATGAACAAAACACGATTATACAGGCTGGCAGGGACATCTCTCAAACAGCTGCCATACAGTTTGCAGGGTTTTTTCTTTATTACCTATGAAAAATTTCAACGCAGGGGTTCAGAATCATGTACTGAATCCATGGTAACAGTTTTCGCGTCGATTTCCCTGGCACCCTGTATTTTATAATTTATTTTTATAAAATGTCAGTTTCAAATTAATAAGCACAGATCTGAACCTCCCATTTCAATTTGTAAGTTTTTCATTTCGTCACAGGTCTATGGACTATACAGTGTATTGATATGAAATTAAAACATGAAAGTAATAAATATACGAAATTATACACGGACAACATAACATAAACAAAGGATTTTATGTAACTGCAAATAAATAAGACAATGTTAAGGTATACTTACAAGCTTGAACTGATAACTTTGAGGACTGCCAGCATGATCCAGTTGGCAGAGAAGGCGCTGATGAAGGAGGATAGGAAGCTTCCCCATAATGCTATGACCATGACCTTCCACCTGCCTTGCGTGTCTGATATGTAGCCCCATGCTATTGACGTTAGGATTGGTCCTGGAAACATTTTATCAACAATTATTTAAGGTGCCAAATCTGCCAAATGCATATTTGCCAAATGTTGACGAGGTTATTTTATTACGGACGCTTTTAACGTGCACGTCTTTCTACATTGTTGTCACATGTATATTAATTTCGACATGTATGATGTAACCAATATTTTGTAACAATATTCTGATTTAAAAGAGTGTCCGTGGAGTTTCTTGCCCGTTCTTCTCCATAGGAACCTACTACGCTTTGGAATGGACAACTAGCTTCATCTTTCTGACTGACCGACCCGTTGACAATTCAAAAGTACCTGTAATTGGTTTATTTGAAATAAATGCTTTGAGTTTAAGTTTGGATTTATTTATCGAAATAACAATAGCCCCAATCAAAACACTCTTGAAATTAAATTTTTAACCAATTAATTAAAAAGGTTTTTGGAAACCTCAAGTACCATTCGACTTATGAAATGACTGTTAAGAAACTAAATGATCGCGATGAATACTATGAAATGTTTGCGATTAAAATTGTTAGCCAATTTTAATCGCGATCATTTCATAGTTCACTCAGTAAACGATATGGATTAGTTAAGAGTTATTATTTTTGAAGAAATACATTATATACGTAGATTTCCAAAGCTGTAAAGTGTAGCTTATAATTTGACAATTCAAAAGTGCCTGTAAATGGTTTCATTGAAATAAATGCTTTGAGTTTGAGTCTGACAGTCTTCGGATTATGTAAGTTCTTACAACCCTTACCAATAAAAGGCATGGACAACATAACACTCTTCTGCCAGTGCTCCAACTGGAAGTCGCAGGCGCTGCCGGTGACGATAACGGAGAATCCGAAGATGTCGATACCCATCCCCAGCAAGCCCAGACTGAGAACAGCGAGGAGACCGCAGTTGTAGCAACCATTACCTGACAAGGACAAAGTTACTAGACTTAAGGTTCGTATCGGAAGTGAAGGTGACTGACAATTTGATGTAATCGTTTCTAAATTTAGCATAATTTGTTTAGTGATTACTTGTTAATGATCGCGATTCATCACCGCCTTTACATCTGCCTATAAACATTCACTGCTATGGACCTCTGTGAAGTTAGCCCCCAATTTAATTATTCTGAACTTTTAGTAATACTAATCGTTAGAGAATCTATTCTTACCGCGACCCGATCGTGTTAGTGATGAAGATGATGATGGGGTTATATCCGTGAGTTCCCAATGCAATGCGCTTTGGAGGATGCTTTCCGGGAGTACCGCTCCAATCCTGGTCGTGGTACCGCTCCAAAACGTGGTCTAAGACCATGTTTTCCTCGTTTGCCCGTGCACAAGAAAAACAAGGCGCTGGTGTGTACTCTAGACTCTCTCTTGAGAGAGTTTGAGAGAAAAGAAAAATGATTTGAGAGTAATTAGTTTTTATGTAATAACGATTAAATTTTTTTGCGTGAAGTTAGCCCCCATTCATTCATTGGAAAACTGGACTTTGATGTTTAACCTTTTTTTATCATTTGGAAAAAATATCAATGTAGAGAGATGGTGACTATGTTGTAGAAAGTACTGGATTGCTCAAAATTGTTCGATCAAAAGATTTTCGATTTTGAATGATGTTCATGAAAATTTATTAGAAACTAACACCTAACACCTGACACCTGCCTAACACCTGATCAGACTTTAAATGTTTTTTTTTCAACGAACGCTCTTTGGTGTTCGTCGGCCCAATGCCATTTAACACCCTCCCTTATAAGATTTATTTATTTATTATTAAACTTACACACACTTTCTTTACAGGATGACCCCAATACAATAAAGGTTTGCTAAAACACACCAAATAAATTGAAAAATCAACTTACGGCTAATACATAAAAAACTAAACTTTAAAAATACAAAGCAACAGTAAACTCTATTAAAAACACAATCTGAAGTCTGACTACAGAATTATATGTACCTATGTAATAATTACCAAAATAAACTTTTTTTGAATGCTATATAATCTTAACCTAAAATATAAAATCAGACTTAACACAGAATATTAATATTTAAATATAATCTGAGTGAATTCGCAAGAGTTTTGTTGAATTTTTTTAGTACACTTATTGGAGATTACACGTTAAGATCGTTTAAGGGACTTAAGATTTTGGACGCCTTAGGTACGAAATTACGGTACTCAATAATTTACTAATCCTAAAAATGATTGAAGTTTGACTATATCCGTGGTAATTTTACTTTATCTGCTGATTTTTTTTAACTTGTCTTTGTCAATAATAATCCCAAGCAATTGATTTCATTCGTAAAAAAATCGCATTTTTCTTTCTTCAAGGTTAGTCCCGCATTTTGCAGCCTTTGTAAACCTGCCGTTAACACATCGTCTAAAAGACATAGCACATTGTCCATACACAATACGTTTTCTATTTCGCGCTGAAAAATAGACAGTGCGATGGTCAAAAACCATAAGTGTATACTGAAACAATCCGCGGTGAGTATTTATGCATGTAATCTTTTCTGAGTCTTCGTCTAAAACTAATTGATGGGCCATGGACAGGTCTAACTTTGAGAACTAATTTATCTGAAAAATCAACAAATGAACAATAAATCGACAATGATTGAGATTGTTATGTATCTTTCTTCTTGAGTGGGTGTATTCATTTCCCCAGTTATGTTTAAGTCCCATGTAATAGGGGGCACACATTATTATCTAAGAAACAGAAAACTGCTACTGTTCTGTAATACAAAAAGAAAATATAATAGATATTTTATGTTCTACCTCAAGTTGACAGCTTTTAGAAAACTGTGCGTTGTCTTTCCTTTACTAGTTTGAAGACTTTTCAATAAAAAAATAGTTATTCTTATTACCTGTTAAGTTAATAGCTTCTTCGTAATCATATGTTTTGTCTTCAGCAGCACCAGCACAACAAGTAGGATCTTTCACATCAGTAGCACCATTGTATGAATATTTCTCACTTTTTGCAACATCTCCTGCGACGTTTACAATGTATGTGCCACTGTGGACCATTATGTGACCGTCACTATCTACAATTGGTTTCTGTAAAAGAGTAATCAGTTCTAGATTTCAGGATTCAAAAAAGTGCACATATTCAGACGTAAAATACTGAATTAAAAAAAAAGCCACTTCAGAATTTCTTAACTACAGCGAAACAATGTGATTGATCTTTGAAAATACGTTAGTATATAACTGATTAGTAAACATAAACAACAACTACTTGGAGTTACTTTATCACTGGAACGCGTTAGTGAACAGACTGCGACTGCGTACAGTAGCTTAAAAAAATATAATTGGATTGAAAGCCGGTGGAATTATGCAGCAAAGGTTCCGTTTTATAAATTAATGATCCGTGTTTAGTATTTCACTTTTGAGTAACTAACTTACAGTTTACTGTTTACTGAATTGGTAACTATAAATGTAACAGTCTACAACTCTATATGATTTAGACATCACCAACCATAAAAAATAAAATTATTCTTATATCCAATTCTGTGTAAATATTATAAAAAAGCCAGTCTTTATTAGTAGAGAAACTTTGTAAATTTTAACTTTGAGTCCAGGAAAATAGACCCTGTCATTTTTGAAACAGAACCCTAAAACTCAATTATCTTTTACCTACTGTGGAAACCAATTTAATGCATAGTAATTAAAGTATTTACTTAAGAGTGATTAAGTTAATTTAATCTAAATCTTAAAATAACTGTGATAGATTGGTATATATATAGGATTGTAGGTAATCATTAGGGACGTTTTTTTAGGCAAATTAAAAAATATTAACGCATGATTTCCTAATCTTGATGCTAATCGTATTTAAAAAATTTAAACTTTTTTTTTTGATTGGGTAGTTTCAAATAACTTCTCCCGCTCTGCTTGGAGCGGAAGGGCGTGTCAGACTCTTACTGACTAAAACCCACCCGTGTTCCTTCCGTTGCCTGTTCGTTGCCAGGGGCCACGGTATCCCTTTCGGACTTTCCCGCAACCTATCGGACCCCTTCATTTGCTGACATCTCTTTGAGGCGCGCGTGGAACACAACGTGCCGTCAACCCGAGCCTGGTCCTTATCGGGCGGCGAGCTACAAATTTTAACCTTAAAGGCAAATTTTGTGTCGCTTCAAAGAGAATAAGGATGTTCATTGATTACCATCGTTTCAGAGACAGAACCAATGAGAAAAAAAAAGAGACTCACCTACTCTTTATTACCTACTCATCATCATTCTCCTGCCCATATCCTAATAGATATTTCATTTCTATAAGGTACCAACTAAAGAAACGAAATAATAAGGAAATTACAAAAAAAAATGCATGCCATCCAGTTTCCTCATTTCAAACCCCACAACAACAGATTTGGCATTTGATTCGTTTAACAATCAAAATCAAAATATTTTAGTTCACATAAACCTGGGCACTTGAAACGTCACAATAATATCAATAATATTAACATTATAAGTAATAACTTTATTATTTATTGAGTCCACAACAAGTCGTTTGTATTGTCTCACCAGTGGTTATTTGATCAATTCAATGGCATATTTTGAGTTACTTCTTATAATACATACATAAACTCACACCTTCCTACGGGAGTAGGCAGAAACTACAGAACGCCACCTGCTACGATCCTTACATACTCCTTTTGCCTCGTTTACGTTCATACATCTGGTCATACCTACACGCACGCTGGTTGGCAGTACTACGCACCTGAGTATTCTGAAGAACATCACCAATAAGGTCAGTATATGTCCTCTTAGGGTGTCCCCTCCCGGCGACTCACATCTACCTTGTAAATACATTTTGTTAGTCGCCTTTCGTTCATCCTCTCAACATGCCCTTTTAAACCACCTCAGCATACCCTTTTAAATTTTTGTCACTACATCTTCTTTTATCTCACACCGTTTGTTTTTCACATCATTCCTCAGCCTATCATTACACCACGCTTCGCAAGAAACGCATTTCCACAGCATTTATCCTACTTTCATGCTTCTTTTGCCACACCCAGCATTCATTTCCATACATAAGTATGGGCACCAGCACACCATTGTGAACAGCCAGTTGAGCCTTTTTGGACATCAACTCACACAATCACAATCATAAGTATTTACTCTGCTTTCTACATCTTCATTAATCTTCCCATCCCTTGTAAACAGACTACCCAAGTATACAAACTCACTTGCTTGCTCCACACTCTTGACATTTATTTTCATATCACATACCTTCGTCTTAGTCACATTTATATTCATCCCTTTCCTCTTATATGCTTCATCCATCACAGTTACCATGCCTTGCAATTGTTCTGCTGACGATGCAAGTAGAACTTGATCATCTGCGTAAAGAAGGCATTTGACAGGCAACTCATTAATCCACACATTTCATCATCCGCTCGGAGAGGACAACCCCCACACCCTGACTGGCCCTATGTGTCTCTTAAACACCGGATCAAATAGCGGTGAGAGTACTGTGTTTGGATATATCCATTCCCTTTCTTTTCGTTTCATTATAACACATGTATCCTTTTATCCTTTACCATCTCACACACCTCATCCATCTTATCTCTTACACCTCCCTGCACATTCAGCGTAGCTAAGAGACATTCCGCCGCTCGCTTTTCGCCCCGTGGAAACAACTGACGTGGTGTGTGGCGAGCATCACCGCCGCCTCCGAGTTGATTATTAATATTTGAATTTAAAATCATTTAGTTCCCACGAAAAGCAGAGGAAAAAATCTGTCGATACTCTACAGAGCCCCGCATGTAGAGGTAAGGCTTGTTAGTGCCTGAGGCGCCCGATCCCAGACAACAGGCACGCTCGCGACTAGCCATGCAGCTCTCGGCACGGCAACCTTTAGCTTGGGTGTGTTGTTCGTACCACACAGAGGTAAACAATACAATCCCCAGCTGTTCCCTTAGTCGCTTTTTACGACACCCACGGGATGAGATGGGATGGGGACTACTAAGCCTTGTCATAATAATAAGTAAATAAATAAATAAATAATAAATTTATTCACAAACTTTTTACAAAAAATCCTATGAAAACCCTGACTTCTGAGCTAGGTAAAAACCTGTATTACAGAAGTCAGTGCCCTCTCCCACTTTCTACTTGGTACAAATTGTGAATAACAAAAAATATCGTAATAAGTCGTAATCATCTACACTAATATTATAAAAAGAAAAGATTTGTATTTTTGTTTGTTATGAATAAACTCAAAAACTCCTAGACCGATTTAAAAATTCAATGATGACATATCATCATTGAATTTCATTTTATATTAATTCACTCATTTCACAATAATGCCACAGGCGTATCACCCATATTTTAACTGTCACATCTTATTTACTGTATGTACCTGCAATTAATGCTAATAAATGTTTACTTTACTTTTTTTTTTTGACCTGTTTGTTTTTACTAACATTTTTTTTTTTTGTAATTGCTAGTTTTTCTTTCAATGTTTGCATGCCTAATTTAAGCTAGATTGTACAGGGATCTAATAATTTTATAAACACTTTTATTTTATATGTACTTACTTTCTAAGCAAATAAACGATTATTTATTTTTTTATTTACTAATAACAATATTATACGTACT
This sequence comes from Xanthia icteritia, assembly GCA_949128155.2. Taxonomy (NCBI): domain Eukaryota; kingdom Metazoa; phylum Arthropoda; class Insecta; order Lepidoptera; family Noctuidae; genus Xanthia; species Xanthia icteritia. The sequence continues at coordinate 21,459,886 of OX421942.2, read as the reverse complement.
AGAACTCAAAGGAACAATAATATAAGTAGATTTATAGTTGAAGGTTAACTTCCAGGCGATGTAAACAGTTGTACTTATTACAAAAACCTACTAATAATACTTTTTGTTAAAGCCTCACTGTAAATAATATCTAAAACTCTCTTTGTTACTCATAATATGCAGGAATGGTTTTGCTTAAAGGTAAAAAGTGTTATTATAAATTAGGTTAAGGTACTGAAAAAAAAGACAAAAAAAAACGTAATTTACCACCAACTTCAGAAATTAAAGTTATTTTCCACTGTAGTGTTTTTTTTGGAAGAATATTTTTTTTTGTTTATATAGAAAGAAATAAAGAAAATACGTTTGTTTGCGGTAAATATGACGCAAAAAAGAACACAAATTTAAAAAAGAAAGAAGTTTTGCAAAAAAAAAAAAATTTAAACAATATTTTTATTTTTCACTTTTTAGTAGTGGTACTTGTAGCCTACGCAAATTCGTATACTTGCTATGTAAATAACAGTGACAGGAAGTTTTTAACATCATAAACATACACTAAGTGGAAAAATTACGTATTATTGAAGCTAGCTCAAAAACTACCCGAATTAATAAAAAAAAATAAGGGACCGCCGCAAAAGTTATCTCTGACAAATAAAAATATTTGGAAAATTCAAAAGTGCACACCTCATAACGCTCATTCTAAAACCTAAAATTTGTAAAAGCAAAAAAAAAACATTTTTTGGGTCGTAAAGCACTCCGTAATGTTTCGCATTAAGAGTCCTACAAAAGAATTTCCAAAATCGGTTCACAATTGACGAAAACATCGATGAACATACATAAAAAATATAACCTCCTTTTTGCTACGTCTGCCAACAAACTGGTTTGCAGTTTAGCAGAGGTAGGTTATGTTAGGTTATGGATATGTATTAAAAAGTTATTATATCTGTGAACAAACACATTTTCCTTATGATTCATCATCATCATCATTTCAGCCGAAAGACGTCCACTGCCAGGAGTGGCGATGCTTGGTAGAGGCCTATGTCCAGACATAGGCCTCCACCAAGTATCGCCACTTCGACCGGTTCTGTGCTTCTTGCATCTAGCGGATTCCTGCGGCCGTCACCAGGTTATCGGTCCACCTTATGAGGCCTTCCAACGCTATATTGACGATTGCGATTAATCATTATATAAATGTGAAAGCTCATTCACTGTCAGTTTTGTGCATTTTCAAGGCCACATTAGTAATTGTGGTGATTTTTGGAGAAGAAAATAAGAATCATAAATAAGCAGGCACATTTAATTTTAGGATAGTTTGAGTAAGTTAACTTTTGCAATTATTTTGATGTAATTTGAATTTTATTGTAACTTGATAAAACATAATTGAACTAGAGTTAATAATAATCAAGGTTTAACTTACATCTACGAGTATAGGTTATTGACCCTGACCTTGCCATTTCTAGAAATACTGTTTATAATATATTGACGAGTTAAAAACTGCGTAACTATTATGTAAATATTATCAAAAAAATTACCTGCTTTTTTGGGTCCTAATTTCAGTCATTTAGATCATTATTAATATAATACTAATATTATAAAAATAAAATAAAATGTTTGTATGTAGGAGGTAATCTTCAGAACTACTGATCCGATTCCGAAAACTCTTTCACTATGAAGCTACAATACTGCCGATTGTCGAAGGATACATTTATGTTAAAACACAAAAAATAACGCGGTCGGAGTCGCGGGCAGAACCTAGTCATTAATACTTCTAATAATCTTACTCTTCGTTGCAGCAACTTTAACTTTGAACTTACACTTGAACTTCACTATAGAACCCGTTATAAACCTTTTACTAAACACGGTCACCATTTTACACAAATATTAAGTACTTTAATATTAACTAAGTACCTAATACACTAGATACAATACAAAATACTAGAAAAATGCCTAGAAGAAAGTACCTGCGTGCATCTAGGCTGTTACGCGAAACTTGTTTGAGATGGGTACCTTAGGCACCTGTCCCACTGCCTTAGAAGCGAGTAGAGCTAGCACCTAAAAACGAATTAGCGAACAGCAAGTGCGCGACGGCGACAAACGATTATTCGCTGATATACGTATGTAGGTACCAAGCTTGGGTCTCACAGACTCGAGCGAGTATTCTGCCTGCCAAGCAAGCGTCGCTGTGCAAGTTCCCTCTTTGATAGCTCTTGTCTATGCGACAAACGCCAGCGAGTACGCCGCCGGCGTTGTGAACAATCAATGATCAACTATTAACATTTTATGTATGTATCTCTTTAACTTAAACGGGACTTCTAAAGTAATAAAATCTTTTGTACATTTCTTGAGCGAGAAAAGCAGGTTAGTTGTTAAGCTGTTAGCAGGTCGCTTCCTCGTCTGTGGTGGGACTGGTACCTTAGGCTTAGGTTTAGGTCGTATAAATAGACATAACTGGATAACTAGAATATCTAGCCTGTTCTTTCTTATAACATAGGACATAGGTAAAAAAGTACGTATTCGGCCCAGCTTTCTATATTAAGAATTGAAAAATAATTATTTGTAGAAGAGCGTCAAGTAAACAAGGGAGATCGCTCGGAACTATGGATATTATTCGTATTTAAATGATTCGTTCGCTTATACAGCATATAATAAAATTAAAGTAGGTAGGGAAGCTTCGGCGTGATGGATTTCGATACATTCGTATACGTGGCGTCGCCTGTATTAGTTAAGATAAGTATTTATTGGTTAGTAAGGAACACACCGTTGTTAAGTGGCAACACTAGCCACGATCCGGGGCGTTACCCACCCATAGCATAGCGTCCCTTTTAGTAGCGTCGCTAGCTTGCTTGTCAACCGTCGCGGGTCACAGGCTAGATTTTAAGTCATTCGTTTATTTTGTCCCTATTAGTTTAATTAGATAAATAAGTGCTAATAGAGTACCTTACATTAGACTATGATACGTGTGTGATGATTATATTATTATTTACTGCAAGTTGGAGTTCCACTTATGTCCTTCAGACAGGTCGAATACCTTCGATCTACGTCCCCAAAACTATTATGAGCTAGCTGATCCGATAGACGTTGTCCTGTCCAGATTGTAATTTTGTTGTGAATCAGTCCATTTCTTTTCCTGATAACTTTTCCTTGACAATAAATAATTTAAAAAAAAATTACGTATAACCATCGTTTGAATCATGAGTTATGGTCTTGAATTCATACAAAAATCCCATTGAAAAAACAGACGTTCAGTTTTTGCCGAGTTTGAAAATTACGAACATTTTAAAATAATAAATAGCCAAATTAGTCCATTCGTTCTGAAGTTATGCGCTTGCCAACGAACATCAATTCAGTCAGTATTCAAATACATTTTTACTAATTGTCATTAACCCCTTTTTGCCTCGAAAACGTCACGTTAAGCCGCTGATCCCGGCTGTTATTTGTAGATCTTTGACGGTCGTTACGTTTAGTCAAAAGTCTGAACCAGTCTTACCGAGGAGTATCGTGCTACCTGATAAGTATGCGGACACAAGTAAAACAAAGGATAGCTAGTAGCACACTGGTTTATTTGGACAAGCGACACGGCTTATATAGGAGTGGATACAACCAGCCTCATATTACATATATAACATTCCTCCCCGTAGCTTGACAACATAAACATAATAAGATGTATCTAGTAAAATTGTTTGTAATCCACCCTAGGTACAGTTCGCAGTTTTGTTCCGTCACTCATTTGCCTTTTTGACCCCACAGGGGTCTCGCCTGACCTCGCCTCCACGAGAGTTTCATCATGAGTCCCGTCTGATGCCTCATGGAATTCGTCGTCTTCGTCCTTTGATTTGCGAGTCATTGTTTCTGCTGCCACTATTTCACCTGTCTCACTATTCTCCTCCCCTCCTGTGTCTGACGTCTTATCATCCACTGTGAGTATTGGGTTTGGTGGTGAAGTTCCTTGTGGTGTAACGTCTTCAATTTCAATGGGGCAATCCTCTATCCCGTGAGTAATCGTTGCTGTACCTTTGTATGCTATTAATTGATTTTTGTGTTTTTTAATATTACACGAAGTTATATAATCTTTAACTATATATATTACTTTCCCGTATCTTTTAATTACTACACCTTTATTCCATGACCCTTGTTTATTTATGTTGGTTTTTTTATACAAAACATAGTCCCCAACCTTAAAATCTTTGCTAACATTGTAGTCGTTTAACACCTTAGACTGCAAACACTGTTTGTTTTCGACGGTTCGAGTGAGAGTGACTGACGACGGCGAAGGTGGGTTTGGATTGATTAAATCTAATCGTGATCGCAGCTTATGTCCGAACACCAACTGGGCAGGTGAACAGCCCGTTGCCGAATGAACGGAATTCCGATAATCAAATAGATATTTAAATAACTTGTTATTCAATGCCTTGGTATTGTTATTATTGCTTAACAGACAGGATTTTATTCCCTTCTTCACTACCTTTACGTAGCTTTCTGCCTGCCCGTTACTGGCCGGATGATAAGCTGGCGACGTCACATGCGATATTCCGTTAGATGTACAAAACATTTTGAATTCTGTAGAAGTAAACTGCGGGCCATTATCACTGACTATGGTGTGTGGTAGACCAAATCTGGCCATGTATTCATATAATTTATTAATGAGCGTACATGACGTCGTACCTGTCCCCATATCGTAGGCTTCTACCCACTTTGAATACGCATCTACAATTACTAAAAACGAACGATTATGTATTGGGCCGAGAAAGTCAATGTGAATACGATAGAACGCTTGCGGTGGTTGTGGCCATAGCGCTAGCGGCGCTCGCGCTGGTAACTGTCTCAACTGTAAACAAACCTCACAGTCCGCTATCATTTTTTCTACCGCATTATCTATCCCCGGAAACCAAAATCTACCGCGCGCTTCAGCTTTCGTTTTCACGATTCCTAAATGTGATTTATGAAGTTCTGATAATAATTTAATTCTAAGTGTTTCGGGTACTACTACTTTATGTCCTCGCATAATACATCCGTTTTCGTAAGACAATTGAGTTTTACATAAAAAATAAGGTTTCATTGATATATCTGATAACCGCTCAGGCCATCCCTTAACAATATATGATAAGACCCTTTTCAATATGGCATCCTTAATAGTTTCATTATGAATTTCACTACGCGTAACTGGTAAACTGCCATCGATAACGAAGTTAACATAGGACGCGCGATCTTCTACCGGTACTAAACTATCGTCGGCTTCGTAGCCGCACCCCCCTCTTAGCGTCGTTAACTCGTGGTCTGGCAGACTGGCGCGCGACAAGTAATCTGCGCTGTTATCACCGCTGCGTATGTATTCAATGGAGTAATTATAACCACTTAGAAACATCGCGTAACGCTGCAGTCTATTTGCAGAAACTTCTGGTATTCCACGATATGGACCGAAAATAGATAAAAGAGGCTTGTGGTCTGTGCGAAGCACAAATGGAATGGCCCTCCCGTATAAATATTGGTGGAATCGTCGCACCCCGAATATAATTGCCGTAGCCTCTTTTTGAAGTTGAGAATACCTCTTCTCTGCGGAATTTAGTGTACGAGAGGCAAATGAAACTGGGCGTTCCACCCTGTCAGTACCTATCTGTGATAAAATAGCACCTAACCCACTGGGCGATGCGTCCACCGTTAATATTATTTTTGCATCTTGATTAAAATGCGTTAGAACCTGGTTTGAGGCTAAACGTTGCTTGATTGCATTGAATGCTTGGTCATGTATGACCTCCCATTTCCATTTACTGCCTTTTTGCAACAATGAGTAAAGCGGGCCTAATATTGATGATGCGTTAGGGACGAAGTTCCTATAATAATTGACTAATCCTAGAAAAGACTGTAACTTATTTACGTTTGTTGGTGTAGGTGCCTCAACGATTGCTTGGACCTTTTGTTTAGATTTACTTAAGCCATTCTTATCTATAGTATAACCTAAATATTCTATTTGGTTCTCAAAAAACACACACTTGTCTTTACGAAGTGTTAGACCTGCGTCTTGCAGTCTTTGCAACACTGCGCTCAACCTCTCTAAGTGTTGCTCTTTTGTATCTCCCGTTATACATATATCGTCGAGCATGCACATAACACCGTCCAACCCTGATAATAAACACTCCATTGCCCGTTGAAAAATAGCCGGGGCACTAGAGAGACCAAAAACTAGCCGCGTATACACAAACAACCCACGGTGGGTATTTATGCAAGTTAAATTCTGAGATGCCTCGTCTAAGACAAATTGCGAATAAGCTTGCGTTAAATCTAACTTGGTAAACTGCTGTCCCCCATGTAATTTTGTAAACAGTTCGTGTGCCGTCGGTATCGGATACTGTTCGATAACTAGCTGCTTGTTTACGCTTACAGAATAGTCTACACACAACCTAATTGAACCGTCTCGCTTTAATATAGGGACAATAGGCGATGCGTAATCGGAGTGCTGAACTGGCTTAAGTACTCCTATACGTACCAAACGATCGAGTTCGTCGTTTATTTTATCTTTAAGTGCAAATGCTATGGGCCGGGCTTTGAAAAAAACCGGCTTCGCGTCCTCTTTCAATTGTAATTTGACCTTATATTTTGTAAATACCCCCAGTTCGTCTGAGAACACAGAAGGATACTTAAGTTTCAACTGTTCGGCGATATTATTTGACTGACAATAATTTATTTGTAACATTTGTAATCTAAACATTGAAATAAAATCTCTGCCTAAAATTGGTGGTCCACCATCACGTATCACTCGCACGTTAACTATGTGTGTTTTATTCAAATACGTAATTGGCAATTGTAATGTTCCTAGACAGTTGATAACATGACCTGTATACGTAAATAACCGATCTGACGTTGATATTAACCGAAAGAATTGAAAATGCTTTTTGTAAACCTTCTCGGAAATCGCTGTGACTGCTGATCCGGTATCAACTTCGAACTTTAGCTTTATATTTTGTATCGAAACTATTATCGTCATTGGTTCGCCGCTACGTGAACATATTTTTGTTCTCTTACCGTCATCGTCACTTTCGCTCGAACCGCCTGTTCCTACGAAATTTATTTTTTTACACATTCTTCGTAGGTGACCTTTTACGTTGCACTTTTTACATGTATAGTTAGCAAATCGACACTGAGACGTTTTATGATTTTTATAGCCGCACACGGAACACTTTTCTTTGTTAGCACTGGGTTCGTTTGTGGTCGCGATCTTAAACAGCGCTTCGCTAGACGCTGGCGCCTGCGCCGACGCCGACGATGATGCTGCTGCTCCCTTGCGTGCACTGCGCACGCTCTCCGCCAAATCCACCGCTTTAGCCAGGGTCAAGTCTTGAAGGTCACGCGCAAACAGCTTGTCCTTCTCCGCTCCCGGCAGCATACCCATAACAAAACGGTCACGCAGCGCCTCTTCTACATTCAGAAATCCACAATGTGTAGTGAGGCCACGTAGCCTCGCAGCCCATTGTGAAAATGTTTCTTCCAGACCTTGAGTAGCAGCATAGAAATTATACCGCTCACCAAATCCGCATTTCTTTGGTGTGAAATGCCTGTCGAGAAGTGTGAGTATGTCTTCGTATGGCGTCTGCGTCAGCTCCTTCGGTAAAGCCAAATCGGCTGCCAGTTTGTAGGTGCTGTCTGTGAGTGCACTCAGCAATATCGCCCGTCTTTTCACTCCCTTTGGATCCTGTACACTGTCAACGTCGTTCGCAATGTACCATTGTAACAATCGCTGTTTATAGTTTTGCCACGTATGTACGTTGTGGTCAAAACTCGACAAGATTCCGAAGTGAGACATTTTTATTTTACTTTTCTAAGTCGCGGGTAAGCTCTCGTCGCCACTGATAAGTATGCGGACACAAGTAAAACAAAGGATAGCTAGTAGCACACTGGTTTATTTGGACAAGCGACACGGCTTATATAGGAGTGGATACAACCAGCCTCATATTACATATATAACACTACCCATCTGGGTTGTGGAAGTCAGATAGGCAGTTGCTCCATGTAAAATACTGATATTCAGCTGCATCCGTTTAGACTGGTAGCTAACCCTAACATAGTTGGGAAAAAGGCTAGGCAGATTTTCGGAACCAAATAATATAATAATTAATAACAAATAAGTAATGAAAATAATGATACCAATTTTCGGAAGATCTAGCTGCAAGAAAAGGTTGGTTTTCTTACCGGTGAGGGAGTTAAAAATGAAAGTCCCGAAGTTTGTTGTGGATATAATTATTTAATTGATATAAAAATATAACAGTATGACTACGGGGCCTCACGTCGTCGGCCGCTCGGGGCGCGTGCTCTTCGGCAGTATTATACACAGCAACCCGCTCGCTGGAACAGACCGATATACAGTTAGAAAATAGCCAAAAATATATTAAAGACAGAGATAAACACTATGAATTACAAAATTACAGAAAAGGAAAGATCTAAACGTCTTCCTCATTTCACTCAAAAGACGTGCACTGCTGGACACAGACTGAGAGGAGAGCATAATAATTAAAGATAAAGAAGAAGAAGACACAGTAGATACTTGTATTCATGGTTTAGGAGATACACTTTCCGTCTTAGGTTTATCTTCGGACCCAAGTTTAAACCATGGACCCAATTTTGAGTTTTATTCCGACTACGGTAAAGTTCTTGTTACAAAACTAAAAACTTAGTACCGGACTCAGTTGTTAGTTCGAGAACTGTATTTCCATCACCTTTAAGTTCTTTTTACAAAACTGGCTAGGTGGTTAAACCATGTAAAAAAAACTATTTTGTATTAAGACCGATTTAACGAGAAACACAAGTGATGACAATTTTTTGTTCCTCGGTGAACTAACGCACCAACAGAACTAAAACTTAAACACTTACTTATTAGCAACGTTCCGAACATGTAGATAGGCACCACGCAGTACTCGTCCACCAGGGCCCCAAATATCACGTTGCCCACGATGGCACCTATCCTGCCACACATTACTGTCACCGCCATAGCCGTAGCGCTGGAAAAATAAACCATTGCAATTATAAATTCTATAGAAGATACAGAGACTTCTAATAAAAACAACATAATATATTAATCACTGCTATGATAAGGAAGATTTTTTTTAATTGCTGGCTGTAACACTGTTTTTTTTTTTGTTTTAGCAGACATTATTCTATTAATCACACAATTTTTTTTAACAAAAATGTTTGCCTTAATGATAAGAAATATTAAATATAGCGCGTCAACGACATACTTTATAGAGGCCAGCGACATCAATTTTCAAGTCAGAAGTTTATACATAGAAGCATGAGGGTGAGAGTGTTCCTTATCCTCCAAAAAAAGGGAGGAGACGGGTGTGTCTGGTGGGTTACTACCTGACGATTGACGTCAGGAAGAACTTTGCTTTTTTCGCGTGCCGTTACTGGTATGCGTAGGTCGCATGTGGCGTTGTAGATGCCGCCATAAATTCAAAGTCCAAATGAATACACACCCACCAGACAAAAATAAACAAACTACTAACAAATCTGGCATTGCATGTCATTACTATGATGTACAGTTCTATAATTGATTCGAGTTTTACGTCAATGGTCACGCATGCGCTTATAAGTTATTAGCAACGCTAATTAATCAACAATGGGACCACCTGATGGATTCTTAGCACTCCGTATTGCTGTCGTTCATGTATATATAAATAGAATTAAATGAAGATGTCGCACAATTAAATGAAGACTTCTAAGCAACCCATGACGTCAGTCACGTAGTGAGTGCATGGGGGCTGGGTTTGGCCATCACTCTGATATCAGTCTTGTCGGCTGACTAAACTCTCACCACCACGTGAGCTATATAAAAATATCTCTTTTCGAGTGATTCCCAGAAAATAATAAGTCACACCCCTTTAAGCAAGTGACGTAGAAGGTAAATAAGGGGTTATATCAAGCCAAATTACAGCGCAAAGCGTGGTGATCATGGAAATATCTCTTTTTGACTACTTAAGTGCTCAATATAAAGTACAATCGAATCAAGCTATTTGGTCTACAGGCTAAAATATTTATCTTTCCACTACATTGCCAATATTAAGTTTGATTGTGTGCGTAATAACTTTTTTAAGCTTATGGCATGCTAGACTAGTCTTCACAGACCTAACATAGTTTAAAAGTAGTTGAAAGTTAACTGCCTGTAGACTAAAAATAGCTTGTTGTGATACTTGTCTATCAGACCACTAGTTTGACCATTCAACATCAGCACCAGCTTTTAGCATACGCCAATTGACAGCCAAGTGACATTCAAATCATCAAACCATTCAATACAATCCAAAATAGTAGGTATTACAGTCGGTTTAGATAGTACCTAACTATTTTAAAATGTCCGTACACAGATAAATTTATTTATTTATTGGATTTCCAACAGAGGCTACAAAAATTTAAGCAAGTTTACAAAACCAAGGATAAGCACTAGTGTGATAATTATAAATAAATACTTACGCGACTTTAGTAGGAAAGATCTCGCAGATGACACAGAACAGCACCGCCTCCGTGCAACTGACGATGGCTTCAAACACACACGACAGGATGAGGTTCTCCAGTGAGGAGCGCACCAGGTTCAGACCCAAGGCAGCCAGGCCAGAGCTGATCAACATCATTACTGGAAGGAAGAGAGGTTTTATTAGGTAAAAAGACATGATCTCCGACAAGTTAGCCTTCATCTGTTACGAAGATATGAGGGCAAAGCGCCTAGAAAATTACTCGACTGGCCAGGAAAGATTTGTAGATATAGATGTGGGTATATGACCGCCCGTATTTTTCTAAATATTCATGAAAAATTATTGAAAATTAACTTTAAAGGGGAGTTAAATTATCGTCTCTAATATTTTTCAAGTTATTCAATCTTCATTTTAAGGTTTATACTGTTAATTAGCTTTACGCCAAAATGATCCAAAAGTGGTATATCCTTGAACCAAGAAATCGAAAAAAAAATAATTGAGAGAATTTTCCGACGAGACACATTTTATTCAAAGTTTTCAAGAGTTGGTCTTTATTACACTGTATAATTATTAATATAAGCGTTAAGTAGATATTATACTTTAGGTCTTTTATGAAACGTCATCAAAGCTGCCATCTCCACCATACCACTATCGATAGACACTTACCTAACATGAGCTTCTTGCCCACAATGTTGATGGTGAGTCCCACCCACAGCGCCGTGGGGACACAACTTAAAGCTACCACCAGCGTGTGGATGTACACTCTGTCATCCAAGGTCTGCAACTTGCCCTGGGTAAAGAAGACAGAAGATTTAAAAAAAACTATAAAATATTTCACATAAACCTACATGAGCACTTATGAAACGTAACGTCAGACGCTAGGTGCACGGTTCCAATTGGTCGTTTCCTATGGAGAAGAGCCGGTAAGAAACTCCACGGTTACTCTTTTAAAAATAATTGGCTTTTACAATATTTTTAAAAATATCTGCCTAGCCTTATCCCAACTATGTTGAAGTCAGCTTCCAGTCTAACCGAATGCAGCTGAATACCAGTATTTTACATGGAGTGACTTCCTATCTAACCTCTACAATCCAGTAACTGGGTAATATGATACCCCTTGGTATGACTGGTTGTCAGACTTTCGGGCTTCTAACGACCCGTACCGACTGTCAAAGATCCACGAATGACAGCCGGGACCAACGGCTTAGCGTGCTTTCCGAGGCACGGAGGAGTCAATATTTTCAAAGAAGTACAATATTTTCAAATAACAGTTCTAATACGTATGGGAGGACAGTTTAACAAAAGTGTATCGGAGACTGCATGTAACTATTCTATTTGCCCTTTGTCAGAGGTTTCGAGATCAGTATCGGTTCAAGCATTATGTTCAGTTTGTGTGCACAAGTCAAAAAAGCCTCAACATTAAACGTTACCTACTGGCCTTGATAAGATTGTGTATCTTATCCTGAAAGAATACACAGTCACGTTCGACAATACCTATAAAAATGCCACAAATTGTAAAACTTTGCCCGCAAAGACCAAACAATGCACTGTTAACATGATTATATCTATTTCTATAGCCTCTGCATTGCAATATACTGATGATATCATTTCTTTTATATTGTAAGACTAGCCACCCGCCCTTGCTTCGCACTGTTTTTAAGACTCGACAAAATATTAAAATTTCTTCATTATTGGTTAGTTCAATATTAATATAAACTTAATAATAATAAAGCTGAAGAGTTTGTTTGTTTTTTTGTTTGTATGTTAGAACGCGCTAAACTCTGGAACTACCACTTGAAAAAATATTTTTGCATTTGATAGCCCATTTCTTGAGGAAAGTTATTGGCTATTTAACATCACGCTACGACCGTAAGGAGCCAATCGAAAATAAAAAAGTCAGAAAGCTAAGCGAAAACGAAGTAACGTGTAAATGAAGTAAGTGCGCGGACGAGTGATAGTATGCGACGCGGTGGGTCGGGGCCATAAAACTCCCGGGATAAATTCTCAAAATGATGTTGAAAATCTGTTGCGTAATTAAGAAGAACAACTCAGGCAGACACGAAAAGTGTCTTTAATTTATAAATATGTATCTTCTATACATATATTATAGTCACTTTTCGTGTTTGTCTGTATGTCTACGTTGATCTTCTAAACCACGCAACAGATGATGATGACGTTTTAACCATCGTTTAGAGAATTTATTCCGGAAAGTTTATGTTTATAATACGTTAATATGAAAGTTACATATAACTAAGAAATCTCGATGATTTGTCAAGTCGTAAAAACTGTGCGAAGCAAGAGCGGGTCGCTAGTAGAAGATATAAAACAATTTTCAAGAACGTTTCTCCTTCTAATTAGGATAAGATAGGTTGATGATTATCAAGTCACACTCACAGTCAACTCGGCAGTATCGTTGGCGAGTGCCAGCGACACCTCACACACGCCGGCAGACACATCAGGGTACAGCGACGAGAACTGGCTGAACCTCTCGAACAGGTCCGGGAACCACATCATCAGTGTGTAGTAACTGGAAAAAGAGACAGATTTAAATTAATAAACTGGATATACATATACAATATCCGGTAAGTTTCTACTACAGAAAAATGATTAATAAGAGATGTATAAACAGGCTGACTTGAAATTTATAGGCTATCTTTCAGGGGGCAAAAATACTTATGAATATGAATGCCTCTCTCTGGGAACAATCCTGATTATTAATGACAAAAAATCAGAGTCACTACCACAGCGTCGGGTGCGCAAGAACATTCTTAAGTTTTGTTACATACCTAAATAACGGTTAAGGTACAGACATCACAGTAAGTAGTCGGCGTTTTGCATTCAATAGGTCAGATTATTCAGATAGTCGAACTTTTAAGGTCATCTTAAGCTACAGTTGCCGATGCACTATGTTTACCTAATAAGTAAAAAATAGAGTTACCTGAACATAAGTCCAAAATCGACAAAGCAGCAGAGCACCAACAACCCGATGTAGGGTGGCATGACCAGCATCTTCTTTCTGACCCAGAAGTTGTCCCACCTTTGTGCCCAGGTCAGAGGTGTCTTGGTCTCGTTACCATTATTGTCTGCTGACACCACCTCTTCTTCCTCGCCTTCATAGGCACTTATCATTGACTCTACCTGGAAATTCAGAGTTTGGTTAAACAAAAATTCAATGCAATTCAAAGGATTATTATGTTCTGCGTTTTTTTAAACATTCAAATTTCAAGGCTATCAATGGTATTGAACATTTATTTGCATTTACATTGAATCCCTTTGGACTCAAACAAACTTTAAATATCAAACTCGGTAGGTAACAGAACTGTGTCGCTCTAGAATAATCCCTTATACTAAACAATAGGATAATAGCCACTGTTAAACATACTCGGTTTTAAAAGACCGCGATTCATCATCATCATTTCGACCGAACGACGTTTACTGCTTGACATAGGCCTCCCCGAGAATTCGCCGCATAAGGCCGCCATTGCGGTCAATCGCGGATCGCGCGTTCAAGGATATTGAACAAAAAAATGAATGAAGTTGAACTTACCGGAAAATCTTTCTCACTAAGTTTAGTATTAACAACAAATATCCTCTGCAAGACCTGCAGCGCCTGCTCAGCCTTGTTCGCGTACAGCAGGTATCTGGGACTCTCGGGGAATGGGATGAGAAGCAGCACCACCAGCAGACTGGGGATCCCACAAGCTGCCACGAACACACGCCAGGATGTGTACTGGAAGTCGGCGCCAGCAGCCGTCAGGTTGAACCGGGGGTCTGGGATGATGAGGAATGCGATACCTAGGAAATAACGGAGGTTAGTAAAGTGTTTATTTAAAAAGCAGATTTGTCTGCACTAAAGATCACGACCATTGTAGTTGTTGCTTTAACTAATATAGCTGTTGTTTTCAGCGCAAGGACTGTACAGGGTCCATTTTTACATAGAGTGGTAAAACTTTAACCATTTTAAGTAGTGTCTTGTGATACTTGTAAACTCCCTAAACTCTATTTAATTACTAAAATTATTCTGTCTTTATGTCAGTTTTTGCAAATGTATTTATTGAATAAATTCATTCATAGGTTATCTTATCATTCATTGCACCTCAGAATTGATTTTTTTTTGTTTTTTTTTTGTTTTTTTTTTTTTTAACGTTGCCCCACACTAGGAATTTCTCCTGTATCGTGGGTGCATTTACAAACATATATACTCACATACACAAACAGCCAGACCCGGAACAACTACTTGCAGGTCATACAAATATTTGTTCCGTACGGGAATCGAACCCGCGACACGCAGTGCAGCAGTCAATCGCTTAACCACTGCGCCAACCGTGCCGTCATCGTAATTGCACCCTTCTTCTATAAGTCATTTTAACGCCGCTTTTATCAAGTTTCTCATGAAAAACTCGATATTTATATTTCGTAAAGCTGTTTATATTGATGCATTCGCGTCCACAAACACTCCTCTGGTATTTAATCGGTCGCCATCACAATTGGCAACCGATGGCATCACTCCCGTGCCAGAGCCAATATCATTCCGGTTGACCTTAGTCGCAGCGCTGACATTCAAATTCTTGCTCGTACGATACGCGCGATCATCAATTTTGGCTATAATTGGTTCATTACTAAAGAGTGTCGTTATATGTTATTTCTCTTTTGGTATCATTTATGGTTTCAGTCTTGACCCAAAGCTTCTATTGTTATAAATGTTGAATACGAGTAAAATAAGATTCCGGCGTTGTCTTATCACAAAATAGAAATGTTGACAGACTAGGTTGGTTTAGGTGGCAAGAACCTTAACTTGCCTTAAGTTAATATCCTTGCCACTCAAAACGAAGCACTGATGTATTATAAAATCCATCCGGACCTCGTCGACATGAAATTGAAAACATACTATGAAAATAAGTCTTCAAGACTTTCCCAAGAATAATAAAAAATATCTCTGAGTTACCAAAACTAATTTAAGAAAAAAAATGTCTAGAAACCTAAATGAAGAAGCTTTCTTACCTGGCAGCAGAATGGTGCCAAATGTCCAGAACACCTCAAGCCGGCACAGCATGACATCTCGGTGCCTCAGAGACAGGAAGTCTCCAAAGTAAGGAAAGATGAGCCCCGTGGCCCCGATGATGCCGAACCCAGAGAAGAACCTGCAAGAGGCACAAGTCTACAACGAATAGTTACGCCAAGATTGGTACAAATAAGATATAAAGTGATTTGCACAAGTGGTGTTTTCTCGTGTTCTTGGCTTCTATTTCTTCGTGTCCTTGGAAGAGCTGGTCAACGGCGCACGGTTCAATAGCTGAAGTAGATTGATAGTTTTGTAGTAACATTTTATAGAGAACAGAACAGATCATAGCTGCATTGCAAGACCGATTGTTACCCAAGTATTGTGTAGTAGCTTGGTCGAAAGTATATGAGTATAGCATTTCAGTAATGTAATAAAGTGATAGGTACTTCCAGTCGCATGTTTTTATAAAAGTACTGAACAATTTCATTCCTATTCCAAAAGCACCTATCGTCATAAAAGTAACGTTAGACATAATAAATACACCTATATAAACAGATTTGTTCTAGATACCTGCAGGCTAAGAACGCTGGGAATGACTGCACAACACTGGACAGGAAGGCTGCTAGCGCGTCCAGCAGTAAGGCACCGATGATGGCTTTCTTGCGTCCTCTCGCGTCTGCCAGGTTGCCCCAGAAGTAGGAGCCTACGCACATACCTGAAAAAAGTATTTGAGAATGAGATAAAAATCTTTGGGAAATATCATAACTATGTACAACAATAGTTCGACATCGCTTGGGTCACTTTGTCGTAAGATTTTACTCTTGCTGACTAAATCAGGCCTAAACTCTGCAGATGTTATAAGAAAGTTAAAAGTCGTTAGGCTACTCTACCACAAATAGGCTTTTAAATACCGATGAAACGTATTTACCACTTCACGTAATGGATAGCCCGACCGTTTTTGGAGAGGGATCAAAGTCCTGTGTAAGAGAGTATCATAGGCGCATCATAGTATGAAAGGAATCCACCGATTATCTTACTCTATTTTAGAGTAAATGAACAATGTGAACAGGTAGGTACCTACTGTATCATCACCAAAACAAAATGAGATTTATCGCACTTTTTCGGCCACTCAATAAGAACACTTCTAAAAAATATGAACGCAGCACTTACCAATAAGTGGCGTGGCAGTGAGCCTGCCCTTATCACTGGAGGACAGGTGGAAGTCATACTCGGCAGCCGGCAGCACGAAGCTGAGGGTGGTGGTGCTGAGCGCGCACACTGCGTAGATCGCGCCACAGGACATGAGCAGCAGCCATTGGAAGCAGCCGTAACCTGAAATGAGAAAGAATGGCTGTTTTTAGAGATGGTGAGAGAAAATACTAAGAAGTTGAAAATGAGATCAACTGGAAAAAAAATGCTAATTGTTTCTGCTCATCGCGGCAGACCCAGCGAAGATGACTGGATGAGCTTGACATTTACAAACAAGATTGGTTTACACTTGGGCAAAATCGAGAGGAATAGAAAGAAGGAAGCAGGCATTTGTCCACAAAATAATCTAGAGAAAAAAAACTGCGAAAAAAAGAGAATTGGATTTAACGACTACGCGCTATCGACGCAAGACGATCACAATGATACTGATATGAATAGAATATTAACGCAATCGTGAAATTACCTTAAATGATATCAGTTCAGGAAACGAGCTCACAATTTCAATAAAACTAATAAACACTAATTTAGAAAACAGTGTCAACAAGGGCAAAAACAACGTGAAAAACGCAGTTATCCACGTGATGTAGAAAAAAAGCGTGGCGGCGAGAAATAAGTAGGCTAGCCATATTTTCAGTCTCATTTTAACTCAACCACAGTTGCAGCAGTCTATTTATTTATAGCATCTACATAAAAAGTCACAAATCAAGGACAAAGCAGCCATACATATCAGTCTGTCACCGTCTTTTTTAAAATCGATTCTAGACATTAGCTGTGAATTGAATCGGTATTGAGATCACTTGAACTAATGGGTTTCAATAGACACGGATGCACTACATTTACATACTGATGTACATTATCGATCGACATGTTTATATGTATGTGTTATAGTGGCTTTGTTAGTACGAGTAAAGGAAAGATATCAAAGATCTGTGAAATTAGGTTGTATTTCTGTTTAGTCCTTTATTTCGCCATGCATGGATAAATGTCATCCACTCATCCTAGCCTTTTTCCCACTAGGTTCCAGTCCAGCCGCAGCAGTCTAGGAGTATCCTGCTGAATCTTACATGGAGCGACTGTGAAACAGATGGTAGCTTAAACTGATCGATCAACCCGTGCGGCTGTTATCAATTAGCCACGAGTCCCTCATGAAACTTTGATATACAATGTTGATGCTAGCATGTTCGTTCATCCAGTTTAATGGCTGCAAATCACTGCTATTGCACAGTTCATTATCAATTTCTTTAAAATGTAAAATTACGATACGAAAGCGGTTATGAATGTACTTTCATTTATAGATTTTCCTTCTTATAATAATATTTTGCCGAACCCTAACTGGAACGAAGCAGATTTTACTCAGATAAGAGAAGGAGACGTCTTCAAATTGTATAACTTATTAATGTGAATTTATGAACGGGTATGTATAATTTTAATGGTGCTTATGATTTTAATAATAATTTTGCATGCCTGAATTGGTGCAACACAGTGGACTGCGCATTCACTTGACATCTAGAAATGTATGATTATGTACTGTGTTGAGCAATAAACATTTTAATTTGAATTTGAATCTTATAGGAGATTTTTCTTTAATAAAGAAGTCATTAGCACCACTTGTAACTAAGAATTATTTGAAAGACCTATTGTTTTTCAAACTTTATTAATTTAATTTACCCATTTTTTTCAGTGTCTCGAAGGGCCCTCAATGTTGTATATATTAACAGTCGTCAAATACTGGATGATGATTACCTACGCTATCGATTACGGACCACCCACGTCTAATGATGTACTTTAAAGTCCAGTTATGGATAACAACGTAATTATCAACTAATTCACTAACGACGAAAATCTCTTACATAAACAGTTAGTTCGCTAAGCCGGTAAGTACGCTAGCTAAGCACGGTCACAAATTAGATTTGTGTCCGACGAAACCGAATCCAATTAATCGGGCAGGCGACGAGAGGGCGGGACGTTACCGCTGAGTAGTGTGTACCTACGCATTTTATTGATATACACAGAAATTTAAAAGACACCTAGGTAGTTTACTTGTAGTGACTTCACTCTAAGGAGAAAGTAGTCGACGTCATAACGTCAACGCCGGCTGTCGCTGAAAACCAGCGCTGGGGCTCTGTCTTGCATAGGGTCACAGCATCATGCTGAGGGATGGCCGTTTTGCGTGAATGTGACGCATATTTTCCCTAAACTTGTTTCCATTTTTTTAATTTTGTGTTCTTTTTTTGCGTCATGTTTACCGCAAATAAACGTACTTTCTTTCTTTTCTTTCTAGTAGAAAGAAGAGCACATAAGTCACAGTCTAACGATCAGCAGGTGAAAGCGACCATGGCCAGACTTCATAGCTCCAAGAAATGGCAACCATTGGTGATGGAAGGTTATCAAATGGTGACTTGAGAACTTGAAAGAGCCGCTTCGCTGAATAGACATTCAGCGAAGCGGCTCTTTCAAGTTCAATGTGTCATAAGTTTAGGAACTTTCTTCGTTTTTCTACTTGAAAATCAGTCAGTGATAAATATGAAATATTGACTTATATTCTGAAGGTTTACAAGGCAGTTGTGAGTGCAAACGCCCGCCGGCCCTAGAAGTACCTAAAGTGACCTTATTGGTGATGTTCTTCAGAAATGTCAGGTATGCAGTACTCACAACCGGCGTGCGTGTATGACCAGATGCATGAACGTAAATGAAGCAAATAGAGTATGTAAGGATCGTAGCAGGTGGCGTTCTGTAGTTTCTGCCTACTGCCTTGGGAAGTAGGCGTGAGTTTAGGTATGTTTGTGTACCCTGAATGCAAAGAAAGCTGTAACACGAGCTGGAAAATATTACCTTGCAACGCGTTATCAATGAAAACAACTGTAGCCTTGAACACTCCATAAAATGTAGGTACGTACCTATGTAACATATAGGTACACTTTCAGTTTCAAGTATGAACAAAATACCTATCAAAACACAGCAGTAGCCGTTACGTTACCACCCTGCCAAGGTCACAGAGTAAAAAATGTTGGAACTCTGAAATCTGTTACAATTGTATTATACTGTGTTTTTTATACTGTGGATAAAATAGACGCGACAATTTTGCGGTTAAACTTGGAACTTATCTTTTTGTAAATTAAACTGCTAATAGACATGTAAATACGTAGTTATCTATGCAAATAGGTATTGTAACTGGAGTAAGGTGTTATTGGTATAAAATGAGTATGGGACTAGCAATGGTTGGGATCAGAGAAAAGTAATTTGCAGTTAAAAGGATAAATGCGTAAATACTTGATAAACCGTTGAAGATGAGGTTAGATAAATGTACCTCTATCTAACGTTTATTATGATCTCGATCTAAAACTTTAAGGATGCGGTGAATGTCGAGATTTTTGCTTATATTCTGTTATAAAAAGCCACGTTTTACGGTTCCCAAAGGCTGAAACGGGACCCTATAACTAAGACTCCGCTGTCCGTCTGTCACCGGGCTGTTTCTCATGAACCGTGACAATTAGACATTTGAAATTTTCCCAGATGATGTATTTCTGTTACCGCTATAACAACAAATACTAAAAATAGAATAAAATAAATATTTCAGTGGGGCTCCCATACAACAGACATGACTTTTTGCCGTTTTTATAGATAAATGGTACGGAACCCTTCGTGCACGAGTCCGACTCGCACTTGGCCGGTTTTTTTAAAATATCAACTCAGCCTATCATAGTTTACAGCTGGACATATACCCCAGTTGGAGGCCAACAGCCAATTCTCCGACTTCTGCATCCAGTTAGGCGCAGCCACCATTCAAAAGTCGTCGATCACACACTAGGCGGGTGCTGTCGGCCCCGACCCGCGCCCGACACTACCTTGTGTGTGTGTTAAGCTTTATACTGTTATTTAAATAGCTTCTTTCAAAAAACTCAAAATAGGTTTGGTAACGACCCCAAAGCGTAGGTACGTTATTGAATGTTAACGATATTTCGGGAATCTTCGGGGTTATAACCGCTGAATTGTCATTGGAGCGTAGAATGAAATAATAAATAAGTAGTTGTGTCTACGTCAGAGTTCTATTAATGTCATCTCGATGTCAAAAGGGACTGTGCACTTTGGACATCGCCCTTCTCCGCTATTTTGAGTCGTAAACATCAGCTCTATAAATATATTTTTTTTGTTGTCATGTTGATTGGAGCATTAGTCGAGGTTCTGGATCCTGACTGGTACGCTCGCCGGCTCTTGGTTAAATCACTTCCTTTTTTATTTATTTTCTGTCTGAACTACACTACGAACTATATCGGACTTCTACCGAAGCAAATCCATCTGCGACTCCGTTCTCAGTTATCAGGAGAGGAAATTAAATGAAATGAAATTGTTTATTCTGTAAATAGGATATTGCAATCACTTTTACACGTCATCTTAAAAAAATATTTAAAAAAAAAGAAGAAAATGCTAGATGAGTTCGGCGTTTCCTATCTGACTACTCTGAGAAGAAAGACCGAAACAAACTCAGAGGTCACAGTCTCTTTTAAAGTCCAGACATAATCTTGGTCAGGCCATATGATGACCATGTAGATTAGTGTCCGAAATGGTCTTTTGAGGAAAGAACCACACAGATTTGAGTGGACCTGTCCAGTCATTGCAAGCATTTGTCAGTAATCGTAGAGCTCAACTCAGAACTTAAGGAGCTCAACTCGACGAACAATACCAAAGAAAGGACATTTGGGTAGGTCGCATAAAGTACTCAAACTGCCAGACCATCATTTAAACTACCTGAGAAAGAAAAAATTACAGAAAGAGGAAAAAAAAAAAATATCCACATAGTCCTCAGGAGGAGCTCCAAATCTCCGAGAAAACACTTGTTACCCTCAGACTCGTCCTGTTCCGGGATTTCTTAAGTTTCTTAGATAATGTGATATAAGGATCACTCCCAAGATGGATGCTACTGCTAATCGATCTAATTAAGTCTCCACCTTTTGCCGGTTACAGCAAATCTCTCGGAGTTGTCTGTGTTAATAAGTCCCAATCATTACCATCCATATTATTTGCCAGCTTCTAAAGTAAATTTCTTGGCACAATTTAAGTTTCCGTACTGATAACTGATTCTTAATACCAGCCCTCCGATGTAGAAAACACTTGTTGCCATGCTGCACATCCTGTCCCGGGATTATCTAACTTTCTTACATGTTGTCTGAGAATTTAAGGGATATTTATCAAAGATGAATGCTACTTCGAATCGATCTCATAAAGTCAGTTACAGGAAATGTCTCATATTAGCCACGGCCTATTGGAAGGAATGTCAGCTTCTATAGTTAATTATTGGCACTAACTCATACCTAGTTCCTAGGTCAGGTGGCCTCTCACCTTTCTTCTAGTTATATCACGAGTTCGCTGGCACTGTTCAATGCCAAGTGCTGATGAGTGTGAAGCTGTTGGATGAACTCATTATTATTTACATCGTAATAGAGAAGTATGACATGCTTGACATAATAATATATAATCCATATTTCCATTGATGAATCATGTGATGAACATGGTCAGATCTCCCTAGATATTTTTTTTTTACTTGTCATCGGTAGGTACTGACAATTTTCTTTATAAATACTTTATTAGTAGGTGCATTTCTAACATTGGGATCGCACTTTGATCTTAAAGAACCTAGCCTGTGGATAAGATTTATTCTCTGATGTAAATCATGACTATGAAGCCTAAACTTAAATTGGGTAAACTCAATCCTTTTACAACATCGTCTTAAAAATACCGCTCAGAACTAGGAACCCTGCCAGTCTATTTTTAAGAGACCTTGACAGTGCTGAAAAATCGAATATTACTAAACTATGTATAATATATGTATTGCGGCAAAGACAAAGTTTAAGCACAGCATGCATAAACTCTTCTAGTATATGGTTCAAACAATGCTACTTTAAAACAAAGGACAAAAAGTCGTATCGACCCGGTCACGTATCTTGGTAGTTACGACGGTTGTAAACTAAACTTTATTCTTTACGAATACTTTGTTAAGATACTACAGATTCTAAACGATTACAATAGGAACCTACTATTAAGTAATTCACTGCCCTGTTAAAAGGAAATTGTAGATCTCCTTTGTTGGTCCCACATAAACTTAAAGATGGGAAAATATCTTGAAAATATAAAAAATACAAAGAAACTTCAACAAAAATAAGAGAAGATAATATAATGCATAATAGTAACGCTTTATTTGTCCACATACAGACACATGAAACATTGTGACTTTGCCTCTAATAATAAACAATGTATTTTCGGCTCCTCGCCGGAGCGGCAGTAGGGTGTGATGTGTAGCTGCGGCGTGAACTATGTCCCACTAGGGATGATTGATGAAATACGGATATAGAAATAATATTAAACCGGTTTCGGATACGGTTAAGGATATTAAATTATTTCGGATTATCCGTTAGTTTCGGTTACTAATATTAGATTTTTAATAAATTAAAAAGTCAAACAAATAATACATTAAAAAAAACATGCAAGTGACGCGCGTGTCTTGAGTGACGACTCTGCCGGGCAGAAAAAATTGTAATAACGTGTCTCATTTAGACTCCGCCCCTATCCGAAACTATCCGAAACTTTTATATCGGATTCGGTTACGGATAGATTTTTAGTTCGGATATCCGCAAGTTTCGGTTACGGTTACGGAACTCCTTCACATCCCTGTGTTCCACCCATATTGCCATCTGTGCCCCAAAACATGCAGTCAAACTGACCTTTACGGTGCCACCAAGGATATCGTGGAGGTGGCGAAGCCTTGGGCCGACAAAATTTGAGTAACTGTCATATTAATGACAAAAAGAAGACGAAGAAGAATATTGCATTAATTATCAAACCCCTTGGAGCTGCAGCAGTTGTGTACAGGTGGTGTACCATTTTCCACCAGCACGCGTAGCATGACCACGGGTTTTGTCGACGGAAGAATAGACATAATGACAGATTGTGCTTGTGAATCTGTCATTTCGTCTATTCTTCCATCGACAAAACCCGTTTTTGTAGGATCTGTCTTTTCTAGGATTGGTTTGTTTACTAAAAAAATAGCGACAGCTAGCGAGCGTTGACCCACAAAAGACGTCATAAAAGCCACAAATATTAACCGAAAATCTTGACATCCCACATAAACAACGACATTTGTCTAGACTTTAAAAAATAATCTCCAAGAGACATAAACACTGAATTTTTTCATTTATTCGCTCATCCTAAATACTTCGTGAATCCCGACGATGCGATGTACGGAAATAGCCGACCACGTTAAAATGACCAAGACTAGGTCGTATCTGATAATATATACGAGGGTTTGGCACACTGTCAACTATTATGATGGAGAATGAAACGAAAACGTTATATAAAACTAAATAATGATAATTACTAGATTGTTATTCTTTTTATTCGCAAGAGAAATGTGTTGAGTCTGGATTTTTGGCATTGGAGTTTTTAATTATGCATAAACAATAATACATTATTTTGTGAGTGGATGTTGCTTTACTTATTTTAAACTAGCTGCGCCCCGCGGTTTCATCCGCATAAGTCTCGATTCCGTGTGAATAAAAAAATAAAATAAAAATAAAAATAGTTTATTTCTTTAACTTTGCTTATACAATACTATTTAGTTGCCGGAACTGCCCAGGAAGCATGTAATAATGCTTGTGTTGGGTCGTCCCGCTCCTCCTTAAGACTAATTTATTGCGGTGGTACGATAGTTCCTTAAAAAGAAGTTAAACTATTTTAGATAACTATAGTAAATAAAAGAAAGGAAGTACAAAATTATTGACAGATAACTAAAAGATACTGGTATGGCTTACTGTATCTGTTTATGTGAGTGTATGTGAATATGTGTGTTTATGGATGTATGTATGTATGTATGTGTGGGGGTGTGTGTGCGTGTGTGTGTGTGTGTGTGTGTGTGTGTGTGTGTGTGTTTGTTTGTTTGTATGTGTGTGTCATATAGTTGTATGAATTATGCTCTTATTCGGTGTTATCCACCCCTGCGATGTTATAACAACTTGAGATTGGTAAGTAACACTGGAAGTTATGAATATTATTCTAACGTTCGAATTTAAATAATAAGTTCTGTGAATATCGGGATAAAAAGTCAGTTCTCAGTCATGGTCTACCCATGTGCCAAATTTCATGCAAATCCGCTAAACCGTTTTAGCATGAAACTGTAACTAACATAGTCACTTTCGCATTTATAATATTAGTTAAGATTATTTGGTCAGTACATTAAAGCACAGAGTATATTCTCGAATACAGAATTGCTCCCATATTAAAAGCTGTTTGTACTAACAATTGATTTCAACCCTTAAATTTTTTCAACGTTGATCTTTACGCTTACACCCTCAAGTTAAATAATTATTCATCAACTGGAAACAGACTCTACGACCCTGAAACAGACGCTTTACAACTGCACCCCTAACCTAGAAATTCTATTTACAGACTTCCTTCCTTCAATCTTGAGCTGGAAACATTTCAAATTCCTTCAGCAAATATCGATACATATTATAAATTAAAGTCAGTTTTCGTGTCTCTCTGTGAGACCGTGTTGTTCTTCTACCCATTACCACGCTGCCAAGCAACGGATTTTGATGTGGTTTTTGGAAGATTTATGTGTATGTATAATACATTATTAATAAACTTAAATATTCTAACTAATATTATAAATGCAAAAGTGAGTTACGCTTTCACGCTAAAACGGCTTAACAGATTTGGATGAAATTTTGCACATGTGTAGACCATGACCTGGACTAGGACAAAAGATACTTTTTATTCCGATATTCTTACGGGATCGAGACTTACGCGGGTGAAACCGCGGGACGCAGCTAGTAATAAATAAATCTCGATGTTTTGTCAAAGCCGTGCGAAGCAGGGGCGGGTCGTTAGTGAAGATATATATTAATTATAGGTAGCAATAAAGTAAAGCCCATTAATTCACGAAGTAAATAGAGCTCTCCATAGGACAGTTAACAGAGTCGTTAAAATCAACAAAGTCATAAAGTGAGTTTATGACAACGTGCGCCGTTTACAAATGACAACGTGCGCCATCTGGACGTATCTGCTTGTTTGTGTAAGCTGTTTTAATTGGGTAAGTAGAGATATTTGAGCTATTCAGACACTTCTTCAGTTTCCAAGATCCATGAAAAACATTTCCGTATAAACTGTTGATTGCATAGTTGCAGACATGCTTTATATAGGTAGCAGCCACTTCCAAGTAACGACTATGTATTAGGACCATTATCAATGTCGGCCAGCTGAATCAAACTGTGATAATAACATCAATTAAGTCCATAATAAGTTCTCTAATTCAGCACACAGACTTCGATTTGTTTTGAGGTTTTATGTGTCAAGGGAACCAATGCCCAGCTCCAAAACAATATTGCAGACTATAGAGATATTGTTTTCATGTAGGATTAACGGTTGAATCCACAATCTGTTGCGTAGAAAGGACTTAAGTCAAAACAGAGCCGAGCAGTCATCAAAATAAAGCAGCAGAAAGATTAAGCGAATATAAACTGCTTAGTGCGGTGTTGATAGATCTCAACTCATGTTCTACCGATGGGTACATCAACCTTTTAGCCCATTCGACGTTTTATTTACCCAAATTTATGGCAACTGAAACATTTCAGCGTTTCAGATTGTCCATTACTTTCTATTATTTATTTGCCCGATTCCGCTTGATTTGCAGACGCAAGTATAAAGTATTAGCTAACAAAATAAATTTGCTATCACTCGTGAATTTGCGCGAATTAAACGTACGAAAAATACGTTTAATTCGCGTAAATCTAAAGTAATAAAAAGAAAATATCTCTAAACTTTGGCAGCGCGTTTCATTGTTTTTCGTCAGTCTTTGAGTAGGTCAGAGAAAGTGAACATTTTTACTTTCATGTGCGAGAGAAGAATGTACTTACTCAGTACAGAAGCAAGTAAAGTCGTTGGTCCTGGCTGGCATTTGTGGATCTTTGACAGTTGTTACGGGTCGTCAGAAGCCCGAAAAGTCTGACAACCAGTTTTACCAAGCGGTATCGTGTTACCTAGTAACTAGGTTGTGGAGGTCAGATAGGCAGTCGCTCCCTGTAAAATACTGGTATTCAGCTGCATCCGGTTAGACTGGAAGCCGACCGCAACATAGTTGGAAAAGGTTAGGCAGATGATGATGATGATGTGCTTTAAGGAGGATGATAATTTGTAATGATGATGCCCAATGAGACCAAATGTGCATTTTGTTTTTCATAGCTTTAGGAAGGAAAGGTTAGTGGAGCTATCACAAAAGTAATTATAGTTTACCTATAGTTTTGGAATTTCTATAATATCTGAAAGATTCCTCAAAGTGAGACTAAAATTTTCCAAGTTTTTCCACATATATCCTACAAGGATGATAAGCTTGATAGTCACTGTTATGTACCTATAATCCCAAACGTCCAAATGTTTGCCACTCCTGACTTCTGTTTACAAGCACTAACTAGTACTTATGCAAAAACGCGATAAACAGATTTGTTTTATTTTTTGAGTAATTCAGGTCGAGCCGAGACCAACTGATGCAATTAAATTTTAAAAGTAGTATTTTTATCGCTGAGGTGAGCGATACACAAACACTGCAGATGAATAAACGTTTAATATAATTGAGGTGGTAATAGATACATACATATTTTTCAAACAGCAATGCCATTTTTTTAAACTTGGGTGGAATACGTAGTTCACGAGATATAGGTACTTAAGCGATGAGTTAACGGACAGAAAGACGTTGCGTTTAATACACAGAGTACTTTTTATATATAGATGTTTTACACTACATAATTATCTATAAGTAACCTTGCATTTTCTTTACTTAATTTTTACCCAATTCTTGTAAATATCATACAAAACTAACATAAGTCATTATTATTATTAAGACATTTTTAACACTGTTTGAAAAGTGTCCGAAAATATAAAAAATCTGAATTAACACATCTATGACTGTTCCAATTAGTCAACGCCACTTCAAGGAAATATTAAGAAAAATTACTTGAGGAAACAATTCAAAGAGTTTATTTTTAATTTTCCATAGAACGTTAGCAACGAGCGAACTTTAAAGAATTTTCGGAGCTATATTTCTGTTAACAATCACCTCCAACATGTTATGCTTTTGTCTGCTAAATAATACTAATGTGTCAGGTAATTTTGGAGTATAATAGTTTATGAAACTTACAGTTTTGTGACTCAAACTTCAGTCTATTTTTGTCGTCAACTTTGAATGCGGCCATCAAAGTTTATCACTTCACTCACAGCATCAATACACCTATAGACAGATGTCTACCTATGAATGTATGCTAAACTATACCTACTTTGGTTTAACAATCATGAATCATCGTATTTACTATAAAAACTTACCTGGTATTTGTTCTCCTAGTTCAAAATATAAAAATAAACAAATTGTTCCACATACGTTGGCTATTTCCTCTGCAGACTATGCCCGTGCGCCCGGGAGCTAATGAAAGATGTAGCACATTGAACCAAAATATTTACAAAACGAAACAAGGCTGATTGTTTCTTTCAAATATTGTTGTTTTTAATGTTCAAAATATTTCACTACAAATGCATTCTTGAAAGAATGAGTCTACAGTTTGATAGAGGTATTTGATCCCAGCTCCACCGTCCTAGTGTAAACTTCGTTATAGACGAACGGAAAACATCGTGAGGAACCTGGATTTATTAATATAAGTTTAAAATCGCCAACCCGTCTTGAGCAAGCGTGGTGATCAATGCTCGTGCCTGTATGAGGAGAGGCTTTTGCCCTGCAGTGGGACAATAATAGACCGGTATTATTGTTTTTTCTTGCCCGTGACTTCGACTACGTGTATTTTGTATTTCATAATTTTGAATACAAATATCTGGGATGAAAAGTAGCCTGTGTCTTTCTTCAGGTCCCAGGATACCTATCTGTCAACTTTATAACGATCGGTTCAGAGGTTTTTTTGGTGTAAAAAGGTTTATTAAGGCAGATCCGCAGTGGTAGCTCGCGAAATTAGAACTATTCCATAAGAGATTTGTTCATATGGACCTAATCTAACTTAGAGATATGTATGTATATTTTTTATAGTCGCGAATCATATTTTGATCAAGATACAACCTAACACTGACCAGCAAATTGCAAAAAAACATAAGTAAAGTTGAATTTCGCGGACTATCTCTGCGGCCATCACATTTTATAATACCTAGTAACATGGATTAGAATGAAAGTATGGATGTCTAAACTTGCACTAAATACAACTAGTAAACTACTGGGATAGTTACATTTATAGCTATAACTACAGCCTTGTAGTCAGTCAGACGTCGTAAACGGAGCCATCTAACATAAATTGAATGTCCAACACTCTAGGAATTTTCCGTAGGAAGGAAAATGTTTCAGTTTTTAGTCGTCCTTATTACTATCTATTTTTTTTCAGTCTTCGTATTTCATTCATATGGTATATCATGACCGTATGTCAAGTTTGTTTAAAAACTACAGTAACCTATACATCATTATGGTCTTCTTAACTATGTAATTCGACAACAACAAGCCCAAACAAATTTAAGGAGTACAAGGCATAAAATAACGTATATAATATGTATATATATATATATATAATATAGATATTATATTATTGTAAATATGTATGTATGTGTAATTAGTACTATTTTAGTTCGTATGTATTATCATATATTTTTAATAATAGTTTTCTCTTTGTTCCTCTCAAATAGAGCACCTGCCATCTAATCTCTTCACCACCCTTGGTTGACTGGTAGAGAATGCCTAAGGCATTAAGTCCGCCATTGTACCTCTTTGTGTGCGAGAAGTTTAAATAAATAAATAAATAAATAACATGGTGTGATAGTTCAAGCTTATGACAACCTGTGAACACTGTCAAAGTTATGTATTGGTATAGGTAAGTAATGAGCGGCCCAAACATGACACCTCAGAGATATCGTTAAACCATTGGTCTAGGTTCTAGCACAAAGATATATAATCAATCTGCCTAGCCTTTTCACAACTATATTGGGGTCGACTTCCAATCTAACCTAATGCAGTTGAATACTAGTACATGGAGCGACTGCCTATCTGACCACCACAATCCAGTAATTGGATCATACGATACCCCTTGGTAAGACTGATTGTCAGACTTTCAGGCTTCTGACGACCCGTAACGACTGTCAAAGATCCACGAATAACAGCCGAAACCAACGGTTTAACGTGCTTTCCGAGGCACGGAGGGGTCTCGAAAAGATGGTCACCCATCCAAAAACCAACCCCGGCAAGCGTAGCTTAACCGGATCGACCTGTGCGGTAGTTATAACTTAGCCACGAGCTCCTCTCCACAAATATATATAATATAGTCTACTAATGACTCGATCGCCTCGATTATATCGGGTAACTTAGAATAAAAACGAGTAGGTATAGAGTAACATCCAACTGATCGAGTTCTTAGCGGGTAGAACCTTGATGAGGCTGGCACAGGAGCGTGGGGATCGAGGCAAGAAAAGAGAGGCCTATGAGCAGTGGGTGAAGTCGGGTTGTGGATGAAGATGATGATGAATTGAGTTCCGTACCTCAACCGAGGTCTACCGTGGACCTTATAAGAATATTCCATATTTTATAGAAATTGTGAGTTTTTCACAAATTTTATGAACATATTCTGTCATGCCTATGTACTAAATATGTATCGTGTTAGATTTCGTAACGAAGTAGTTGATACTTTTTCACGTATTTTCAAAACAAGCCGCCAAACACGGTAGTCTGTGTCAGGGGTCGGTACTGCCTATGGAAAATTACTGAATGGACGCATAGCCATTCGAGGAAATTTATGTTTATTTGATTAGGTGTTTGAGAACGATTACAAACTGGACTATGAAAGCGTTTTCTGCCAATTCAAAATCAATCAATCAGGCTATTTTGTGCCTTACACCCTTGGCAAACTAATGGTGATCGCCGCTCTTATTAAGGAGTAATGAGAAACTATGACCTCTGAGTTTATTTCGGCATTTCTTCTCAGGTATCAGTCAGCTCGGAGTCGGAAATGACGGGCCACCTAGTTCTAAAATATTGACCTAAAAATTGACATGTATAAGTGTTTTCAAGGATCTATTCACAGAAATCACAATTTCACATATCGACAATTTCATTAGTCAGTGAAATTAATTGTGTGTCAAATTGGTATACTTTTTACATCTGTCAGAGAATGGCAGTTGTGATTTCAGTATACGGGCAATTTGACTTCCCTGACTTTACCTACTACATACTTATCAAACTCATTATTATTTTAAAAAACCCGTTAGTTAAGATATCACTCAATAAACACGGCTACGACGATAAAAGGCTGATATTTACTATAATAACACTGACGAAAGTAAAAATCCAGCCCAAAATATCCAGGAAGCTACTTTCGTACGTAAGTACTAAAGCTCTGGCTATCGTACGCCTGTTATCAGCAACTGTATTGTCGATACTACAAATTAGCTGATATCGGTCAGACAGTAAAGCTATCGATACATACTTGTTTATTGTAATCTATTTTTATGTAGACAAACTGTTGTCATGATGTCATAAAATTATGAATTAGGTAAAGGCCTTACTCTATATTGAATTTAGCAAAAAAAACGTCACTATTCTATTCATCAAGTTCTATGACACTTGCGATTTATCAATCGTTACACCTCATCGACGATTTAGGGACCGAATGGCCTTTACACCTCAATCATTATTTAGAATGTACTATCACGCGATACTCAATCTTTATAGGAACGGTACCTATAAACTGAAGTATGGGTGCGTCTAATTGCCGTTATATATAAATGTTAGATATATTGCTACATCCTACATCCATCACTTTATGAGCACTCAAGAGTTCACTGCTGACTGTTATAAAAAGTGGTTTTTTTTTTGGTAGGAATTTTTCTAATAACTTCTCCCGCTCTGGGCGGAGCGGGAGGGCGTGTCAAACTCTTACTGGCTAAAACCCACCCGTATTCCTTCCGTTGCCTGTACGTTGCCACGGTATCCCTTTCGGACTTTCCCGCAAAGAACAGTGGGGAGAAGGGCATTATTGCGTTCGGTGTAGGGTGTAAAGCAAATTTTTAAAGAATTTAGTTGAAGTCTCAGATTATAAGGTTTTAATAGAAAGAAATTAAAGTTTTGAAATGCATTCTTAAATATGTTTGTATTAGCTTGATCTATTCTTGATATTTAGCACTTGTACATTTCAACATGAGAAATAAAAATAAAGATAAAATAGATCAACAATTTTTCAGATTATCTAAAGTACATACATCTTTTATGGGATACTGTGTTAAATGTTACAACATAATACCTTGTGATATATTGCAATTAAATGAAAGAAAATTTAAAACTCATATTAAAAGTACACTTTGTAAACCAGCATATTACAAATTAGAGGATTATATCCAAGATAAGAATGCTTGGAAACATGCTGGTCTTGCTCCATGAGATAATTTAGAATCAAGACAAAATCAAACTGGTTGCAAAAATTGTATATTTTATTTTTATTATATGACTTTGATTTTACAATCTGTGACCAATTCCTCGCACACAGACTTATTAATTGTAAAATTTTAGGAAAATCGTCTACTTTTACAATGTTTGTAAATATGTGAGCACCATGTATCTATCACATAATTAGTTTATCTGTTGTTGCTTCATTTTTAATTCTTTTTACCTATTGTGGTATAATAATTTTATTCTAGGTGCATCGTCCTCACATAATTATAATTATATAACTAATGTACTTATACAAAATATTGTAAAAAAAAAAAAGAGTAACGGTGCTGTTTCTTGCCCATGCTTCTTCATGCGAAAACTACCTTTTGGAAGGGGCGACTAGAACCATTTCAATTTTTTTGTAAATTTTTGACGTTCAAAAGTGCCTTATGAGGGCCTATTTGAAATAAATGATTTGACTTTGACTTTGACATGAATGATGCAACTATATTTTGATTTAAAAAAGTGGAGTCTCGTGCCCGTTCTACTCCATATGTACTTAATACGCTTTGTAACTAGCTTTATCTTTCTGACTGACCGACCTCTTGACAATTCTAAAGTACCTGTAATTGATTTATTTGAAATAAATGCTTCGAGTTTGAGTTTTACTTGAGTTTGACATTATATATATTCTATTTCTGCCACCAGGTGTTCTCAATAAGAATGCAAGATTCGAAGATTCAGTGTCATTTCAGGCGCATTTGTCATTTTACATAGGTAGCATTTTCCCTCAGTCTGGCCAACAATGAAAGTCTACCTATATTAACCAAATGAGGACAACTTTTATGTAAGTAGGTAAGCAGATCTACTCACGTCAGGCGTGTCACCCTTATTTTTGAAACGCTTTTATTACCTAAACGTTTTCAATGTTCATTCATGTTTCATTTTCATGAAATTAGATCAACTAAAACATGGCTTCATAGCCATATTTTTATTATTTGCCAGGACGATGATAACGTGTTACTATGGTCTCTCCATAGTAACACATCCATAGTGGCATTTTCTCAACTACGTTGTGGTTGGCTTACAGTCTAACCATATGCAGCTGAATATCAATATTTTACGTGGAGCGACTGCCTATCTGACCACCATAACCCAGTTACTGGGTAACACGAAACCATTGGCAAAACTGGTTGGCAGACTTTCGGGATAAAGTCAAAGTCAAATCATTTATTTCAAATAGGCCCTTATGATGCACTTTTAAACGTAAAAAATTACTTTTATAATATATTCTAGTCACCCCTTCCAAAAGGTAGTTTTCGCATTGAGAAGAATGGACAAGAAACTCCACCGATACTCTTTTAAAATGTTTTACAATATTTTGTAGTACATTAGTTATATAATTATATGTTATGACAAACCTAACCTAGAATAAAATTACAACAATAGGTAAAAATAATTAAAAATGAAGCAATAACAGATAAATTAATTATGTGATAGATACATGGTGGTCACGAATGTGCGAATATAAAATCGATGCAATATACGTAAAACAAAAAAAAAATATATACAAATAAATTAGCAACCAGTTTGATTTTGTCTCCATTCTAGATTATCCTATGGAGCAGGACCAGCATGTTTCCAAGAATTCTTATCTTGGATATAATCCTTTAATTTGTAATATGCTTGTTTACAAAGTTTACTTTTAATATGAGTTTTAAATTTTCTTTCATTTAATTGCAATATATCACAAGGTATTTTGTTGTAACATTTAACACAGTAACCCCATAAAAGACGTACGTACTTTAGATAATCTGAAAAATTCATTTTGATGTATTTTATCTTTATTTCTCGTATTTTAGTTTTTTTCTTACATACATAATTTTTTCATAAATGAATTGGCATGGTTCCATAAAATTAAAATTATAATTTATTTATAATTTTTTATTTATTTATTTTGTTTTTAATAGTTTAATATTTATAATCTACAATCTATTTCGATGTCTTCAGCGGGTCTACCTTTTATAGCGGAACTTATTATATCATAATATAATTTTGCATAACAGCGGATAGCATAAACTTCATTTCGCAGAAAATTGTTTGACATACACTCATTTATCATACATTCAAAACTCATAATTTTGTAAGTCAGAATCATCTTTAGGCATAAATTTCATATTCATAATAATTAAAAAGCAGAACCAACATTTTGCAGAAAGTTCACACAAACATGCAAACAAGCGTACACCATGCATGCTGCAAGCATGCAGCATGCAAGCAAGCATGCAACATGCAGCAGGCATGATTTCTGTCACGGTTCCTGCGCTGCGGGGCTCCGGACGGCGGCGGCGGTCGCACGCGATGTTATCGTCGCAGATGGTTTTAATGCTCAGCCCGTAGGCCGCCTCGCCCCTCCGCGCCTACGCGGGCTTAAAATACACTCTAGGGGTAGGGCAGACAAACTACGTGGGGTCGGTTTTGCAGTGATTCGTTTCTGTCACTAACTAATAATTTAATGTAATTAAGATTAAAAATGCTATTCTATAGAATTGGCTATATGCCTAGTAAAATTATTCCAAATAAAATTCTGCCATAATAATAATAATTTTATGCCTTTAAAATATTCGTTTAAAGAAGATTATGCCAAGTGTGTTATGCCAAATAAATTTCGGAGTATCCAGATTCTGCCAGATAGAGGGAACCCGTCAGCAGCCCGACCCCACAGTAAAATGCTATACGACATAATGCCGTGGAAGTAGCTAAAATAGACTAAACGCGCGCACGTCTGTTAATCTTTCTAACAGCATAAGCGGCCGAGCTTACCGGCCCCCAAAGGGTTGTTATGTGAGGTCCCCATTGTAATTTCTCGTCTAACGTGATTCCTAGGAAAACCGTTTGATTAATAAATTCCTGTTTTTCTCAATTCAATTTGATGTCACATTCGCTACTTCTAACATTAGATACTTTAAATCTAATGCATTTTGCTTTTTTTTTATTTAGTACCAAATGATTTACCGTAAAACAATCTTGGACCTAAAGAATAGAGAGCTCTTCACGTCGTCAAGATTTTGTGACCGTCGGTTGATTTTAAAGATCAATGATGTGTCATCTGCAAATAACACCATCTTCGGTTGATTTTGAAGTAATTGGGGTAAATGATTCATGTTAACTAAAAAGAGGAATGGACCCAATATCAAACCTTGAGGAACGCCTAGTAAACGCGGGCTTCTGACTGCCCGTAACGACTGTCAAACATCTACAAATGACCGAAACCAACGGCTTAAAGTCAAATAATTTATTTCAATTAGGCACAAAAAGGCACTTTTGAACGTCAACATTTAAATAATAATTGATTCTAGTTGCCCCTTCCAAAAGGTAGTTTTCGTATGGAGAAGAATGGGCAAGAAACTCCACCGTTACTCTTTTAAAATGTTTTCACAATATCTTGTATACATCAATTATATCATTATATGTGAAGACGATGCACCTAGAATAAGATTACTATACCACGTTAGGTAAAAATAATGAAAAATTAAGGAATGACAGATAAATTAATCATGTGATAGATGCATGGTGCTCACATATTTACAAACATTGTAAAATTATACGATTTTTACAAGTAATATAACTCAGTGTGTGAGTTCGAGTAATCACAGAATGTAAAACCAACATAAAAAAATATAAAAAATAAAAATATATATTATACAATTAAATTAGCAACCAGTTAGATTTTGTCTAGATTCTAAATTGTCCTATGGAGCAGGACCAGCATGTTTCCAAGCATTTTTATCTTGGATATAATCCTCTAATTTGTAATATGCTTGTTTGCAAAGTGTATTTTTTATATGAGTTTTAAATTTTCTTTCATTTAATTCTAATATATCACAAGGTATTCTGTTGTAACATTTAACACAGTACACCATAAAAGATGTATGTACTTTAGATAGTCTGAAAAATGGTTGATTTAATTTATCTTTATTTCTAGTATTAAAATTATGTCTATCACTTATTTTGTTAAAAAGATGTAGATTTTTTCTCACATACATAATATTTTCATAAATGAATTGGCAAGGTACCGTCATAATATTAATCTTTTTAAATAGTTCCCTGAGAGATTCGCGACGACGTAGATTATAAATGGCTCTGACAGCTCTTTTTTGTAAAATAAAGATAGATTCAATGTCAGCAGCCCGACCCCACAGTAAAATGCCATACGACATAATACTGTGGAAGTAACTAAAATAGACCAAACGCGCGGTTTCTACATCTGTTAACTGTCTTATCTTTCTAACAGCATAAGCGGCTGAACTTAGCCGCCCCGCGAGAGATGTTATATGGGGTCCCCATTGTAACTTCTCGTCTAGCGTGATTCCTAGGAAAACTGTTTGATTAATAAATTCCAGTTTTTCTCCATTCAATATGATGTCACATTCGCTACTTCTAACATTTGGTAATTTAAATCTAATGCATTTGGTTTTTTTTTTATTTAGTACCAGGTTATTTACCGTAAACCAATCTTGGACCTGAACAATAAAGCTATTCACGTCGTCAAGATTTTGTGACCGTCGGTTTATTTTAAAGATCAATGATGTGTCATCAGCAAATAACACCATCTTCGGTTGATTTTGAAATAATTGGGGTAAATCATTAATATAAACTAAAAAGAGGAATGGACCCAATATCGAACCTTGAGGAACGCCCATTACCATTTCAGACCCTAATGAGTTTGTGCCGTTGACTTGAACTTTAACCTTTCTATCTTTCAGGTATGATCTAAGCAAATCAAGAGCTGTATTTCTAATCCCATAATGCTCCAGTTTCAGCAGAAGTGTCTCATGGTCTACGCAATCGAACGCCTTCGAGAGGTCGCAAAAGATTCCAATGGCATCTTGTGCTTCTTCCCAGGCGTTAAAAATGTTCTTTATTAGGGTGACACCGGCGTCAGTGGTACAACGCCCTTTGGTGAAACCGTACTGATGATCATGAAAGATGGAATTTTTATTAAAGTGACGTAACATTTGATTGAGTATCAACTTTTCAAACACCTTACTGAGAACTGGCAGAATTGACACAGGCCTATAATTGTTGGGTTCCTTACTATCACCGGATTTGAACAAAGGAACTACTTTACTGTGTTTCATGAGATCCGGAAAGACTCCTTGGTCTACACTGGTATTAAATATGCAAGCTAAATAAGGCGCAATGGTTTCGATGATAGATCTACAGACTTTTACAGACATTCCCCATAGATCTTCTGTTGATTTAATTTTAAGATCTTTAAAAGCTTTTATGACAGCCTGGGGGTTTGTATGCTGAAACCTAAACTCCAAAGGGCATGCCTTTACATTCTTTCTAAGTAAGGCAGCAGAAAGCGCGGGTGAGGAATTTAAAGCCTCAGTAGTTTTATGGGGAATATTAGCAAAAAAGTTTTCAAATTCCTGAGCTATTTCCACATCTGAGTTGATGGGGCCATGTGCAGTCTCTAAATTAAATTCAGTATTACGTTGTTTTTTCCTACCGGTTTCATTATTTATTATTTGCCAGGTAGTTTTTATTTTATCATCAGCTGATTTTATTTTATTGCTAATGTGAAGAGCTTTAGCCAATTTGCACACAATTTTAAAAGTTTTAGAATATTTTGCAACATACTGATGAAATCTTGTATTATTCATATGTTGCTTTAGGCCATAAAGTTCAAAAAGTTTTTCCCTGCTTTTACGAATACCTGGAGTCGCCCAATCACTAAATAAGAACTTTGTGTAAATAGTTTTAGTCTTTAGTGGAAAAGTGTCAATAAATTGCTTGTTTAATAGTGAAAAGAACTCGGCGTAGAACTCATTTGGGTCACATATATTATTAAAACTCTGAATACATAATCTACTTGCCAAAGCATTATTTAATTTCTCTAGATTTTTACATGTAATTGGCCTAAACCTTATTTGAATTTTTTGTAAAGGCATGTAGGAGCAAAATGTTATTGATTGTCCACTGTGATCAGATGGCAACTTATTTACAATTTGTTTATGTAAGTAATCACAATTACAGAAAATATTATCTATACAAGTGGCAGAAGAAGCTGTCACTCGGGTTGGTTCAATAAAAACATTTGACAAATCAAATGACTTGAAAAGACTTAGTAGTCTGACAGTATTAGAGTTATTTTCTAATAGATTAATATTAAAATCACCACATATGATTATTGACTTACTACTAGCATTTAATTTCTTTAGCACATCTTCCATTACAGAATCAAACATAGATAGATTCTGGTAACTTGGGGGTCTGTATACACATACTATAACATGCTTATCGAGCTCAACACAGGACAATTCAATGGTGTGTTCAACAGAGAGTCCGATTATGTCTTTTCGTTCTTTCGATTGAATAGAATTTTTTACTAATATTAATGATCCGCCATGTATCATACGTTTTCGGCTGAAATGGCTAACTACACAATAATTTTCAAAGTTAATTGACATTACTTGATGATCTTTTAACCAATGTTCAGTAATACAAATAACATCAAACTTAGTTTTTTCTAAAAACAATTCTATTTCCAGTAATTTGGAAGAGCAACCTTGAATATTTTGATTGAATAATTTTAAAGTATGTTGCCCCCCTTTTGGATTTTTATTATGTGTAATATTGCCAGAAGATACCATTTTATTATTCACTAATGATAATTGGTTATTTGAAGGGGTAACTTCTGTTGTCTTACTAACTAGTTTAAAAAGTTATCCGGAGTGACCTCCACAACTACACTGGAAGAGTCTAGAAAGTCTGTATGAATTCTAGCAGGAAGAGAATTCCCTATCTGGCTGGTAGTGGCCTCCAAAGATGTTGGCATTATAGGTGGATTCTCCTTCGTACAACATGATGACTTAAAATTAATCACTATGTTGTTAGTATAACTAGGCAACACAGACTCGTCACTAACACTACAATTTGTTATATTAGCTATAACCTCATTAATATTATATGCTATTAACATAGCAATCATATGTCTACATTCCCAAGACAGAGATAAAGTTCTCTGAGTCAACTTAAAACCACTAACAAACTTGTTAGTGTCAAAATACAATAATTTGTCACTATGACAACATGTCAGCCTGTGAATAGTACTATTCAACTTATAAATATAATTATTTTCATAAACTGATAAAGTATCAGAGTAAGGTAAAGCACACAACATTAGCTTTCCTATATTTAACTTTAATAAGGTGTCCACACCATATTAATATGCTTTTAAGGCACGGGGGGTATCGGACCGACCTCGGCAAGCGTTGCTTAACCTCTAAGATCACCCCGTACTACTGTTATTATTTAGCCAAGAGCCCCCCATGGTAAAACCTATCACGATTATAAAGATTAAATCGTGTGACAGACGGACGGCGTAGGCTTAAGCTAAGAAATAAGGTCGTGTTGAACATTTAGGTACCTATACAGAACCCTAAAGCGACAATAAATTGAACTATTTTAACTTTACTCCAAATGTTACGTGTTAAACCTAGCTACCTATTGAAACAAAAGACTTACCTACGTCATAGTAATAAACTGTAAAAACTTGAGACTTTCCAAAAAATTCTTCAAAAGAAACAATTAAATAAAAGATCCACTTTGATCGCCATGACAGTTTGTTTTGGCGGCAAAACTTATTTTCGGTGTTGTCTCACGGCCATTTTTGATTGCAAACATTCAGTCTAACTATGCAGCGCATTTATGTGATACACGCTGCTTTGGATTTAAGGACTTAAGGCATTTTACAATTTCAGAGAGTCGCACTTTTCAGGTCAATTGCTAGACGCAGTAAAAAACTCAATTATTGTAATGAAAACAACAAGTAGAATAAGCGCAACAGTCTATTCAAGCTTTAATTAGCTTTTAATACATGAAATTCGTTTTGCAAGTAAAGTCAAGCAATTTGTTAAAAGTCTTTCTAAAATAAACTGGTATTCGATTTATAAGCTGAGCGAAGAATCTACCAAAAACTCTTGAGAACAAAAAAGAGGTTCCTATTTGCTACTCATTGTTATCCTAGCGGCCTTGCCTATAATTACTAAGAACCTATACAGATATTATCATTATCATAATTATTTATTATCGTATACATCGTGAGGAAACCGTTTTGCCTGAGAGATGTTTCTCAACGGTATGTGAAGCCAAGTCAAAGGCTCATGGGCGGCTTTAAAACTCTGACACCAAGTTAAGTACAAACCACACGAAAACAAGAAGAAGATCATTAATATCACCCATTTTAACAGCCTAGTTTATAGCTTCTTGTCATTATGTGGCTAAACATCACCACACTTTCAGCCTCCTACCTGACCTTATAGGTTTATAAGGTACCCCACAAAAAGACACGGTACCATCTATATTTATCAACTCGGCTCCATTAATAGCCCCGGCCTTGCCCCACAACCTTGATGACGTCACCGTGTCCCACCCCTAGTTAACTAAAAGCTTACGGCTAATGTAATGACGCTTGTTATGACCACCTCTAGCTAATGATGGTAGATGATTGAAGGTTGGGACCTTGAGGAGAAGGTTCCACCTGACATCTGATACGAGGTTGTGAGACACTTGAGTTTGATGAAGTATCTATATTAAGTATATATATTGTTGCATGGTTATTAATATTACAGACCTTGTGCCCGATGCGAATTACGAACTTCCAAGCAAACTTTAATTCCCAATTTAGCCACCTTTTTTTTTTAGGTGGGAAATTATTAAATAACTTCTCCCGCTCTGGGCGGAGCGGGAGGGCGTGTCAGACTCTTAATGACTAAAACCCACCCGTGTTCTTTCCGTTGCCTGTACGTTGCCAGAGGCCATGGTATCCCTTTCGGACTTTCCCGCAACCGCGGCAGGCATCGGTCCTAACGGACGCCTTCACTAACCCCATTATGGAATAAATTTTCTAAAAATCCTTCCTTAGTGCTCACCTTCGGTACACAACGTGTAACTGAATTAATGCGCATCGTATAAGTAGTTTGTTTAAAATCGTTTACTGAATCGATTTCTATCAGTTTTAATAAAGGTAATTTTTTATCCCAGAAATAATTAAAACTAGGTAAATTACAGTCATACTTCAGTGGAAGTATGACTTAGACGTAGTAAAACAAACCAATAACCAATTTAATAAATAAACAATAAAAGAAATTGTGTATGTGTTATGAATTTCTTCATAATATTATAATTGGGGTGTTCGGTGGCGTGCGTTTATTCTGGGACATGTTATATAAGGAACTCCATGCTTCTAGACCCAGGGGTTTAAGTTGTGGGTTGTATATCAGTGAGTGAGTAAATTAAAGAATTTAAGATTTTTATTAAGTACAGATTTCCTCCATCGGTCGGCCTAACATGAACACGCGAATTAGTCGTAACTTTAATTTGAACGATTTTTTAATTGGAAATACTCGTTTCGCTCATAATAATTATTTATTTAGTTTGAAAACTTTCTTTATATCAATTGGATGATAGTTGTTGTGCTTGTCCCATATAAAAGTAAACCAAAATGCTTTAGTATAGATGTATTTCCGATTAAAAAATCTATCGAATATACATTACGTTTACTCCGTGCGTTTGTGCTAGGACCACTGAACGTTAATTGTAGCGGGAAATTGCAATCAAGACGTTCTTAACTTTGTCAAAATGAAAATTAACTTTTATTTGAAGAAACGAATTTCTCAAGTTCAATTTCTATATTCGTCATTTTCGTGCGATTGTAAAACTCTTCCGAAAGGTATTGATTAAATATCGCGTTCTTCAATGTCCCACTCACCGCACAGACTTCATTCATTCTTCCTTCTTCGTTCAGTCTATCTCTCTATGGAATGCGCTCCTCCAGGAAATCAGGATGGCAACCAACTGATTATCCTTAAAAATTAAAGTTCGCGAGCACATTCGTAAGAAGCTGGCAGTATCATTACAACGTTAATGTTTTCCCATTGTTTGTCTTATTTGTTCTAGTATATTCGAGTATTTATGTATATTTATTTGTGCTTATATTTATATATATTTAGGCATATATATTATATTAATAGTTTGTAATAGGTATATGTGTATCTTTATAGTTACTTTAAAAATATTCCTCAATTTCTCGTAATTGCACCTACCACTGTTTGTCTCTGCATCACCCAAAGGTTGACTGGTAGAAAATGCCTATGGCATTAAGTCCGCCTCTGTACATTTCTGTGCTTGAAGTATTAAATAAATAAATAAATATTTGCGCCACCTGCCTGTTGGTTTTATTTTTCTGAACGGTATCTAATTTTAATGACATTATTAATCATTATTTCTTTGATTGTTTACTTTGTACCTACAGCGACGGCTAAAGTACCTAAATAAACATTAGACCATTTCGAAATTATAAGTAAACGGTAGTCTCAAACATAACCGATCCGATAAACTCCCCCAGTAACACCCCTTAAATTATTTCTATAGATTCGCCGTAGCAGCGAGCTGTCGCGCACGGGATTCCCAAATACCACACTACCATGGGTGGAAAATCCCATCGCCATCGTTTGCGGCAATCATTACTTATGGTACGCTGGCGCCCCCTGCTGGATCGACCCGTTGCGTTGGTGAGAGTGTTGAATGTATTTGTGTATACCGTACAAGGACATTGCCGAATTGCTATTTTAATAGTTCTACGTCTGTAGGTACTTTTGCTTTTCATTCACACTATAAGTATACTATCTTATATATACATAATAATAATATTATAAAGACGTAAAATTTGTAAGTTAGGATGTCGGAGGTAATCTCCGAAACTTCTCATCCCATTTCAAAAATTCTCTCACTATAGTAGGCTGTGAAAGCACTATTAACGAGTGTTATAGTTATGATATGTTTGGCTCCCACGCGGACGATATCACGGGCAGAAGCTGGCCTAGTGTATAAGTAAGGTTGAATTAGGAAAATGAGGAAAATGGTGTCCTTTAAAAGTCTGATTATTTTATGATCAGACTTTTAAAGGACACCATTTTCCTCATCCATGTCATCACATATTGTAATAGTTAGTAACATCTAAACAATTACGCCACAGATCCATTATCGGTTTAACTCCGGACAATATGGCGGCCACAACAGAACGGTTAAAAAGATTTACAATGAGAATTACAAAGAAATATAAACAGTTGCTGAATGATTGACAGTAGCGGTTGTAGGCTGCGTAGTATCAACGTTTATAACTTAGATTTATGTACTTTTAACTGGGTAGTTTTGTTTGTCGAGGTTGGAAAGGAAAATCTCGAAATCAGAGTCTCTTTAGTGTGCCATTTAAACAATATAAAACTATACAATGAAATGAAATGAAATGGCATTTCATTCCATTTCACAAGACTATTACAAGCGCCCTCTTTTTCGAGGGCTTGGAAAGGTAGTCGATATTTCCAATGTTAATAGAGTTTTACACTCACTCTCGGTAGCAGTATGAGAAGGAAATCGAGAATCCTGAAATCCTAACTTGAACCCAGGTACCAAAGATTACAAAACTAACGATCTCATCACGCACGGTTCGGTCTTGACCGATTTCTTTATATAGCGCACATAACAATCGCACGCACGTAAAACGCACAAAGGTATGTTTACATGTGTGCCGCTTTGTTGAAAACACGAGTCTAATGTAATTATAAAATTAAACGGTTTGTTGATTCCTAATTTGTCGGGTCGGCAGACTAAAGCACATAAGTCATGTTCGCTTGTTCGGGCTCGAACCTAAGGGGCGTCCTTTTTCAACCTCTTGATTCGCATGAATCTTGCGACGTTATAAAAAACATAAGTTATGTTAAAAGGAACACTTGACGCTCTCAAACTTCATAGATACAGAACGTGACTTATGTTATTAGGAACGTTAAGTGCGTCGCGTTATCTCGACGTTGAACTCGGGGGTAGGTAGTGTAGGTACTCAAATTATTATTTATTGCTAAGGAAAAAATGAAGTGTTAAGATTTGGGTCACTAGTCAAGTTAGTTTTGCTCTGATTTATAAAAGGGACAGTTGTGTGGTGTGTGATATTTTTGTTAAAATATTAAAGTAATATTACTATGGATTGTCAACGAGGAAAGAAATTAGTTGAGATGGTGCTGAGGAGAAACTCAACTGTTGAAAGTAAGTTTGTCATGTTTGATTTAAATTAGAAATTAAGTATATTTATCTTTCATTGCAGTTTTAGTAAAAATCATCAGTTCATTATAGCATCAATCATAAATAAATCATTGAAACGATTATTTTATTAGCCTTTACAGTATATTTTTATTTTTAGGTGAACAAAATGAACAGCACTCAATAGGCACAATGGCGGAAGAAGAACCCATGCCTTCCACATCATCAGGCCACGCTGGCATTATGTTTACTAATCGGGAAATAGATTTCTCAAGTGATGATTCTGTCCTGGATCCACATTTTGAACTCCCAGAAACAACAGCAGATTCGTCGATGTCCAGTGATATATCGACTCAT
The DNA here is from genome assembly GCA_949128155.2 of Xanthia icteritia. Taxonomy (NCBI): domain Eukaryota; kingdom Metazoa; phylum Arthropoda; class Insecta; order Lepidoptera; family Noctuidae; genus Xanthia; species Xanthia icteritia. Next base: position 21,415,341 of record OX421942.2, on the reverse strand, counting down.
CCGGATACTGACCGAAGAGCCGAAACACCGACACACGCGGTCGAAACATCTCCAAAAAAAAGTATTCGCATTATGAAACAGGATAAGAAAATAAAACGCAACACAGGTCAATCTTATAAAACATTAAAAGGTAAAGTTGTTTCCAGCAGAACAATGAAAGAGCTAGGGACGTGTCGAATGAAATGTAAGGAGCGTATATCATTGAACGATAGACAAGCTATTTTCAGAGAATATTGGCAAATGGGAACATATCTCAAGAGAACATCTTATATGGCATCTTTAATGGAAATACAAGACAAGGCCACTCAAAGACAACGCACACTAGATCCTGACCAACAAAAGGTTCGCATGAAAACATATAAATATTTTTTATTAATTCACGGGAAGCGTGAACCCATTTGTCGGGGATGCCTTTTAAAAACGTTAAGCGAAAGCGATAATTTTATAAAAACAGTTGCCATGAAAAAAAGGTCTTCTGTAGGTGGCACTCAAACAGATGATAACCGTGGGAAGAGTATACCCAAACATAAAATTTCTGATGAAAAAAGACAAGAAATTAAGCAACACATTTTATCATTTCCATCCTATGAGAGCCATTACACAAGAAAAACTACATCAAAAAAGTACTTGCCTTCTCATCTAACTATTAACAAAATGTATGAATTATTTTGTGAAAACCGCGACAATCCACCATCAGTAAAAATTTATAGTCAAGAATTCCACAAATTAGGATTATCTTTCAAAAAGCCCCGTGCCGACACATGCTATACTTGTGATAAATTCAAGATGCAAATTCAACTATGTCAAGAAGACCAAGTCAAAACTGAACTAATTGCTCAACATGAACATCACAAGATTGCCGCAGATCAAGCATACGAAATGAAAAAATGTGATACTCAAGTGAATAAAAATGACAGTACTGTGCAAGTTTACACATTTGACTTACAACAGTGTTTACCCACTCCAGCTCTCAGCTCTTCTGTAGCTTTCTACAAACGCCAGTTGTGGACGTTCAACTTGACTGTCCATGATAACAAAACTGGAAAAGCTGTATGTTACATATGGTATGAAACCATAGCTGCTAGAGGAGCTAATCAAATAGCATCATGTCTTTTTAAACATCTTCAAACATACATACCTGAGAATACAAAACATGTTATTTTTTATTCTGATACTTGTGGCGGTCAGAACCGCAATTCTCATGTCAGTTCAATGTTGACCTGGGCTTTGCAGAAATTAGACATAGATGTCATAGACCACAAGTTCATGGTTCCTGGTCATAGCCACTTGGAAGTAGACACGGATCATGGCATCATTGAAAAAAAGAAAAAAAAACGGATTTGCAGATTTATCACCCTCATGATTGGATACAACTTATAAGATCGAGCAGTAAAAAATTTGAAGTGGTCGAAATGCGCAGCTCCGACTTTTTGGATTTTTCTGCGTTGTTAAAGGGTCCTTTAGTATTGAGAAACAAAGATGTGGAAGGGCGACAATTTAAATGGCTCGATAAAAAGTGGTTGCGCTATGATTCTGAATTTGGCGTAATCTCTTACAAAGACACTTTGGACACGGAATGTCAATTTTCCAAATTAAACTTGAAACGTCGAGTTTTTGCCATACCTGACACTATTCATGTTATATCGGAACAGCCCTTACCGATATCAAAAGAAAAAAAGGATGATCTGATTTTTTTACTCTCCCTAATACCCGATGTTTTTCACAGATTTTATTTAGATTTGCCTACTGTGAACAATATACGTAATACTGACCCTGATATTTTAGATAGTGAAGAAGATGAATAAATAGTTAATTAAAAAAATATATAAATATAGGCTAGTATATAAATGATGCATAGTAAATATTTTACGTTTATAGAAGTAGCTTTTGTTTGTTAACTAAAATATAGTTTATAATGAAATGTACTGTTCTCATACACTTAAGTCACAAGTATCTACTATGTACTTGGTGTTCCTTGTAACATAAGTCACTAAAATCGCTTTTTATTATATTTATGTCTAATGATTTTTAAGTGCATGTTAGTATTAATTAAAAACATCTCAATATTCCAATAAATTTGAATTTATAGTTTAACGTTATTTTTTTATATAGTTTTTAGTTGTTCCTGAAAAGTATGACTTTTTGACTTATGTTTTTTAGTCTGCCGACCCTAGATTTATTGTACAGCTTGTTTTTGCACATTTCAATACTGTGCTACTCCAGGCAGCTTATAAGATGCATAGCTTTGCCACAAGCTGGCTGAAGTTTTTGTTTACCTGACACTGATTTTATAGACTTAATTGATTGATGTAAAATCGGCAACTTTGATCGTACTTTATAATGAATAATTTTCAAGAAAAGAAACTCTAACGTTAGGGTAAACACAAATATTCTTCAATTGCGAAAATCAGTGGACACATAGGTATCGCATTTTCTTGACACATTCATAAATTAATATCAAAATGTACGTTCAGGGAAATTAATTACTTATCAAATTCCCCGTCAATTTCCCGTGTAATAAACATTTCGTACAACTGTCAAAGAATGACAGTTGTAATTTAACTAAACGAACAATTATTTTATAATAACTATATTTAATATAAAGAACTATATTTTATAATAAATTAGATTTGTTACAGCTGTAGTGGCAATTATGTAATTTGGTTTAAATAGGTTTTTATTTTTATTATTTTATTTTGCTGTTATATAGATTCTTTTCTTTTAGATTTTGTGAATGTGAGAACTTTGTAGGTTTAACAGACTGTAGATCTGTCGACCATTTTCTATTTTGCTAAGTACTTGGTACTTGTTGATAGGCCTACACTGTCCTCTCATACCTATTAACAATGTAATTTGAAAACATTGTAAATACCATTTACTTTTAAAAGAGTAACCGTGGAGTTTCTTGCCGGCTCTTCTCCATAGGAAACGACCAAGTGGAACCGTGCACCTAGCTTCTGACGTTTCATAAGTGCCCTTGTAGGTTTATGTGAAATAAAATATTATGAATTTGAATTCGAATTTAATTTAGTAATCAATTTGATAAACTGCCCCACTGCTTCTCATTCGAGAAGAAACAATCATTGATTACTTGCTCAGTGCTCACGATTTCAAACTCATACAAGTTTATATTTCCTCACGATGTTTTTCTTAAACCGCAAAGTATGTACTTGAGTCACCTGCACTCAAAATACCCACCTCTGTTTACCTGTAAGTCTACTCACCCAGAAACCGTGACACTGCTGGTACAAGCGAAACAAGGTTAATTACGGAGGCGAGCGACCAAATTAGATACAGGCAGACAAACAGAACGCCTGGCGGAATGCACTGGAGCTTGTGGAAAGTTGGGAAAACAGATATTTTTTTTTCATGAAAATGTGAACGGAAAGATTTCCTAGATTGATAAAATTGTTATATTATGAACTAGCTTTTGTCAACGGCTTCGCCCGCGGTAATGTCGGAAATTATCCCACGGAAACGTACTACTGGGATAAAAAATATCATGTCATATACCAAATTTCATCCAAATTCCTTCAGCCGTTTTAGCGTGAAAGCGTTACAAGCAAAACAAACTGACTCGCATTTATAATATAAGTTATGATTAGGATTCAACACATTCTACTGGTCTGATTGCACAAATCTATAAGCTTTGAAAAATTTCAGAATGCAACTGTTTTACGTCGAATAATTTTTAGCAGGTGTGTTACTGCGCATGACCTCTCCTCATAGATAGAAGGAAAAAGCTTACTGACTACAACCTGGTGATTGTGGAATATTTAGTTCATATTTCTTAACGATGGATTATTTTCTTTACATCAAAGTTACGATTGAAAGATCAGCATTATTCGTTTTTTCACCAATACTAAACAATGCATAAAAATGCGGTTTTAAAGAAACCGAATAACAATACAGAAATTAAGCCAATAAACATTTTTAAGTCAAGAATAAAAATATTTTACTCATTGAGGTGAAAATGACAAATCATTTCTTCCAAGGTTGCTTTTGTATACGCAGGAGTACCGCGCAATAATGTCGCGTGCGTAGGCGCAGGTTAAAGAACTCGATCAGCTCCCGATATAAAGCGAAATGAGAAATGCGCTGAAAGTGTTATTGTGAAATGAAAATAAATTATATTGCAGTAAAAATAAAAATAAAATAATTTATAATATTAGACGTTGAAGTGTTTATTTAGTGGAAACAATTTAGCCTATTTTATGTTGAAATAAACAGTATTTTTCCTTTATTTTCATGTAAACTTATGAGGAAGCCGTGAAATACCGCTGATACCTGCCGTATTTTGTAAACATATTTATAAAACTCACTTCTGAATCCGAAGTGGAACCAGCAGTATCTATTTAATATGAGGTTATTAATTGTGGCCATTTTTTATGTCTTAGTTTTATGCAGATAGAGTTTGTTGAGCGTGATAAAAAGTACTCCCTACACACCATCAGATGCCAAACAATTAAAATATGAAAATTGACAGACATTTGTGAATGAGACGCAAACTATAACATGTATTTGTATTTTTCAGAATCTGGAAATAGTTATCGTGCCTTGAAGTAAGCAAATAAAAGAAAATCATAATTTAGAAATATTCAAGAATATCAGCTGTCTACATAATAATTTACCTATGAAATAAGCATTTGCTTTGCATTAGGACAGTTAATGAACGAGACAGTTACAGGACCAAATATAACTTAACCAATGGAACCATTGGTAACAGTAGGTATCCGTAAACACGTACACTAAATCAGTTTCATTGTAAAACAGAAAATCTTTGATAAAACATCAAACACAAATCGAATAGTAACTAATGCACAGCCAGACGGTCCACCTCAAAAGCCAAAGATATCGCAGACATAAACAAAAGACGAATTCGTGAGACATTGTAGGTTTTATTAGACATTGTTTATCAATATGACGATAGTCTCGCGTCTGCCCCGCCTTCGTCGACTTCTTATGTATTGGTATTTGGCAGGAATTATGGGAAAATATCACCATTCTTAACAAATAAGCACCTAGTAATGTCAGAAATGAACCTGTTCCCTATGTAGTAACAAAGAAAGAAAAGAAAGAAAAATTGTTTATTCTGCACAAACAAAACGCACATTACCAAAAAAGAATGACACAAAATACACACATACAAAGTAGCCAAAAGCCTCGTATTCAAGCAGTATAAGTTTGACAATTGTATCTATTGCTTGTTGTCAGGGCCAGGGACCATTATCCTTTCTTCATCATCATCATACTCCACAGTCGGACTTTACCTACTGCTGGAAATAGGCCAGTCCTCTGATAATATACCCATTCAATGGATTTTAACTTGCCATAACCCTTCCTTTTGGCTTTGCCGTAGTTGGATAATAAAAATAGACATGAATTGTTTTACTAAGTCACCTGCGACACTACATTAGATCATCATTATCTCCCTGTCCTTGTCCCACGTTACTCGGAGTTAGCGCAACACGTTTCCTTCTTCCATTCTCCCCTGTCAACCATTCATTCATTTCTCTTTCATATCTATCCTCACAAAATCTATCCATCTTTTCTTTGGCCTTCCACTCCCTTTCCATCCACACGAACCATTCCATTTCCATTCACAAGTTTTCAGTGTGTTTGTCTCTCTTTTGAAATCTTACTTTTAAAAATAGTCATGGCTTATAACACTTCAAAGCCAGCTTTCTAATTACACAACACATTTTCGTAACCGATTACGACAAATTTGTTTCATTTTCACAGTTCATTGCGTTATTTACATTGTTGAGCAGAATTTTGTTTCCAACTTATAAAGCAATGGATTAGCAATTTGTTTCAAAACGATTCAAATTCCGATTTATCATATAATACGTTATTAGGGTACTGGTCCCCTGCGTAGGCAGGGAAAATCCGACGGTAATGGGTTCAATCGATCCCTCGTCTAGCCATCGACGTAGTGCGTCTGGAGGGAAACTAATATCCGAGCCATTTCATTTTCCCCTTATCGCATAATTTTTCGTGACAAATGTTCCAGATTGTGCAAACAGATGTATGATAGCAAATGGAATGCAAAGGCCCATGGTGACTAAGGTGGAGGCTAGACGAAGGCGGTAAACGAGTTCGAATTCGTATGTCGAATTACCAAACACGCAGATTAAAGATATTAGAAAGAAAGAAAATATTTGCGGTAAATATGACGCAAAGAAAAAAACACGAGAATAACAAATTGGGGGAAAATATGCGTCACATCCACGCAAAACGGCCATCGCTCAGCATAATGCTGCGACCCTATGCGAGACAGAGCCCCAGCGCAGGGTTTTCAGCGACAGCCGGCGTTGACGTGATGACGTCAACCGGATATTAATATCCAAACAAGTGAAACTGTGTATAATTAGTAATATATAATATTTACCTACAAATAATTACGTTCCTTCTTAGCCATTTCATCATGACCGGCAGGGTCATTATTCCATTTTATTTGCGGTCAGCGCAGCATTGTCCTCTTCACCAACATCTCAATAAATCGTCATATCAGTATTTTCCTCTTTTCTAAGGCACAGGTAACACTGCCCCCATGCTTAGCAAAGTCAGTGATGAAGTAAATCCAGTCAAAGTTACTTTTCACACATATTTGAAAGAAAACTTCATGAATCTTGAAAATTCATAATATATTCCTCCGCAACGTGAGCAAAACTAATAAGACATAAAATTACAGTAAAAGATTGTTTTGGTCACTCACCGGCATAATGCAGAGCCGTCTCGAAGGGCGCCCTCTGCACTCGCTCCTTGCTCTCTGCCAACAAAGTATAAATACATGAGACAGTGTGCCAACAGCTGATCGTCAACACAACGCACCAATACTAGTGTGAGGAGCTCACCTCACACTAGTATTGGTGCGTTGTGTTGAATAAGGAAAATTGTAGTTTTCATTAGGAAATATTATTCAATACACTCAGAATCTAAGGCTCGCTTGTATTGTTCGACAAATAACTACGAAAACAAGAAGACAGTACAAAAATATACGTCATGCACAGCACTCATATTATGTTTTATTAGTCGTTATGCAAGCAGCCCTAAATCTTTATGATGATCTTAATAATTATGGGAATATTCTTTCACAACTTTAATAAGAAAACTATATATTAATAGGAACAGTATATCCGTAAAACAGTTATGGAGCATTATGTTCAACATTGAGTGCTGTCTTATTTAAAAACTTAGCACGTCAGCCACTCTCCCGAAATGTATTTTCAGCCATTACCATGAATGGTCTCACCGATAAATAAACGTAGCGAAACGCATTTATACCAAAACAAAGCCGCAGGTTAACATAATAAAATACTATCACAATGTTATCGGCTAGAACAGTAAATAAAACACGGCATAAAAATATTTTTTCTTTCTAAACTGAAATATATAAACAAAACAGAACGTAAGTACGGTATAGTTCGATTCAAACTTAATGGCGGCTCGGAAGTTAGCTACTCGCTGTGCAGTACTCCACCCCTCTCTCCCGTTGACTCATGAATTCGTTACTGCGCAGCGACTGGCCTCATGTTCCGAGCCGCCATTAAGTTTGTAGAGTTACTTGTATATTTTACCTATCAAAACATCACGCCAGTAATCCACAGAGAGTTAGGCAGAGGTGTACCTATAGTGCACCCACATTTCGCCAGTTATGTTTAAGTCCAATGTAATATCAAGCCTATTGCCATCAACCGGGCACAAATACAGACTCCGGGCTGCCACTGAGAAATTCCAGATGGAAAAACCCGATAACACTGTGCCCGACCTGATAATCGAAGCCAGGACCTCATGCTCAGCAGTCGCGCTTGCGACCACTAGTACAACGAGGCAGTCTATTTTATTTGTTAATTTTCAACAAATTAATTAACCAAGTGGTGACAGATTTCCAGCCAATCGCCTATAAATCTAAAATAGCCCACTTCTGTTAACTGTAAGATTTTGTTCAATTCGTGAGAGTTCAAGAAACTCTCATAAGTATATTTATAAATCGTGGCTTTTTCTCGACGGTAGAAAATTTCTTTTAAAAGTGCATAACTTGTTTTCATGTCGAACTGGGAGAGGTAAACAAGGAGTGTTAAAAACTAATTATTGAAAGATACAAAGCTGTTGCCGTCATCATCTTTCCTTATTTTAATCAACCAATTCATCTGAACATCCCCTAAGAACTGATACCTACCTGTCATCTGCATTCAATAAGATTGAAATAATAATCAATTTTTTAAATAGCGTTTATTTGTTGGCTAAATACGAGGCTTTTGGCTACTTTTGTATTTGTGTATTTTGTGTTTTTATTTTATTTAAATGTGCGTTTTGTTTGTACAGAATAAACGTAAAATACGTTTATTTTCTTTTCTTTTTTTCTTTTAATACCAGGGGAGGAGCGGAGCGGAGCTGTGTCAATATTAACCAATGTAATTTCATAAAATCTCCGCTCCGCTTCAGTGGACACGGATTTACGAACCAGTTTCAAAATTCATACAAAACCGGAAAGCGGAGCAAGGAAGCGGAGCGGGGAACTGATCTCCCGCCGTCAGCCGGTCAAATTACTTGTCGCGTGAACTCAGCCTAACTCCGCACAGTCCGCAACTCCGCTCCGCACTACCTCGCTCCGCATCAATGGATAGACACAGTCCGCAACTCCGCTCCGCGTTACGCCCTCGCTCCGCTCCGCTGCCTCGCTCCGCGTCAATGGACACGCAGCCACACTGCAGGGCAAAGGCCTCTTCTCATACAGAGAAGGCATCAACGCACGAGCATTTAAACCACGCTTGCTCAAGAAAGGTTGCCGATTTCAGATTTTTATTAACAGTTCTTTCCTCACGATGTTTTCCTTCACCGATGTCAGTAATGTCCAAGATAAACTCAGAAAGTACATATGAATAGAAAAAGTCACATTGGGACTTAAACCCACAACCTCGTGCATGTGAGGCGTAATCCTAATCACTGGGCCATCACGACAAAACAAATTAAGTTCTAACAATTCTCACAGCATGAAATGGTGTTATTTTTGAAATCAGCATCCCAGAATGAGGGGAGCTCTCTAATCAAGGAGCGTATAAATGAAAAAATAGGTGCTTGACATAATTATGGATTGGCGATCGCAGCTATTGTTTTGCATTTGTCCTGAATGGATGTGGATGTGACGCATATTTCCCCCCAAATTGTTCTTCTTGTGTATTTATTCTTTCTTTGCGTCATTTTGACCGCAAATAAACGTATTTTCTTTCTTTTTCCCTATCTATTGATTTCTGCAAGGCAGAATAACACGTAGCTTATTAATTGAAAAGATTAGAGGAACTTTAAAAGAAAGAAAGAAAGAAAATAAAATTTGACTCACGTTAAGGCACACAATATTTACACAAAAAACATAAAAATAACTTATATAAAGCACTCAACTCACTAATTCTTAGGTAGGTTTTAAATTGCTTAATATTGTGAAACAATATTAACATGCAGTTAATCAGTAACATGTTTACATATTATTTCATTAACCGTTCCAATATTTTTGTTTGACACCTGATAACTGTCGGTTAAAAGTCAATAGCATTCCATCTGCGTATCCTTTTCGCAACTACGTTAGGGTCAGCTTCCAGTCTAACCGGATGCAGCTGAATACCAGTATTTTACATGGAGCGACTGCCTGTCTGACGTACACAACCCAACTGGGTTGTGTACTGGGTAACACGATACACCTTGGTAAGACTGGTTGTCAGACATTCGCGGTTTTCACTACCTGTAACGACTGTCTAAGATCCACAAATGACAGCCGGAACCAACCGCTTAACGTGCTTACCGAGGCACGGAGGGGTCGCGGTATGGTCACCCATCCATGGACCGACCGCGGCAAACGTAGCTTAACCTAATCGAACGATACGTGCGGTTGTAATTACTTAGCCACGAGCCCCTCGGTTAAAAGTCACAGGAAACTCCAAAAGCATTTTGCGAGCTCTTGCATGCGTTAAATATGTGATTCAGCAGAGCAACACCCGCAAGTTCTAGAACCTGTAACCTTTCGCCTATAGTTGGTTGCTTGTCACTGATTCGCCGTAACGCGCAAGCACTGACGTCAAGCAGTAGGTACTATTTTAAAACGCTTTTGACTGATTGATTTTATCAATGACAATTGCGTCACTGAGTTCAATGGACTTTACTGAAAAAAAAACTGGATTTTGGGGTAGGTAAGTCCAAGATTTTTAGTTAAAGTAACATTGGTTATCTAATTATTTACACTACACAAACACTTTACTTTAGGTAATCATTCACGAAGGCGCGAAGGACGCGATATCCATTTATTTTTATTTTTTACCCGGCTGCCCCAGGCCAAGATTAATGTTTTAATTAAAAACATGAAAAAACACTGAAAGGCCTTTTTTTTTTCGTTGGTCGGAAATTATCAAATAACTTCTCCCACTCTGGGTGGAACAGGGGGGTGAGTCAGACTCTTATTGACTAAAACCCACCCGTGTTCCTTCAGTTGCATGTACGTTGCCAGGGGCACGGTATCCCTTTTGGACTTTCCCGCAACCCCGGCAGGCATCGGTCCTACCGGACCCCTTCACACTTGCTGACATCTCTTTGAGGCACAATGCGCCGTCGACCCGGGCCTTATCGGACGGCGAGCTACCCATTGCTCACCGTCCGACACTGAAAGGCCTTTTTTTTTTTTTTTTTTTTTGTGAAATGAAATGAAATGAAATGAAATGAAATGAAATGAAATTGTTTATTCTGTAAATAGGATATTGCAATCACTTTTACACGTCATATTAAAAAAAAATAAGAAGAAAATGCTAGATGAGTTCGGCGTTTCCTATCTGACTACTCTGAGAAGAAAGACCGAAACAAACTCAGAGGTCACAGTCTCTTTTAAAGTCCAGACATAATCTTGGTCAGGCCATATGATTGTGTGGGAAATTATCAAATAACTTCTCCCGCTCTGGGTGGAGCGGGAGGGCGTGTCAGACTCTTACTGACTAAAACCCACCCGTGTTCCTTCCGTTGCCTTTACGTTGCCAGGGGCCACGGTATCCCTTTCGGACACACTGAAAGGCCTAACACATTGAAAATGCAGTTTTTAAAACTTTTAAAACTGTTTTTTTTTGTTCTGAGGTAGCTTTTAAATAAAAATAGACTTGAGTATATTAAAGATTTTATCTTATGCGAATAAATGAATATGAATATAAAGCTTCCTATGAGTTAATTACAATACAAGCTGTCATCGCCAATCCGCCTGCCAAGAGGCTTAATTATCGTAAAAGTGGTTATTATTAGTAATCTAAGATAATGTTCAACGTAACAGTGGGCATTTCGGTCTCAGTTTTTTTTTGTCATTAGCCTTGTTGGGTTGCCTGAAGCTAAGAGACAGTATTCGTAGGGAAATATATCCAACAAAGGGGGTTAAAAGACTGTCATACTTACGGAATAATAAAATAGAGTCAAACGCACAGTGGTGGTAACATTATGACCAGGGGCGGAAGTTTCGACATAGATAGCGATCGCTATACGACCGAATTCGGTCGCCAACACCTAATAGCGTACCTAGACGCGCGCAACGTGCTTGACAAGCACGAAAAAATCCCATACTTGTGAAGCACGTCGCGCGCGTCTAGGGACACCATTACGACTTTGCGACCGAATTCGGTCGCATAGCGATCGCTATATCGAGACTGCCGGGCCTGAGCTGGCCAAGCATAGTACGGCGTTTCAATAGAATGAGAGGCCAGCTCGTACTGGATTCGTTACCACTAACGTGCGGACTACTGTACCTTCTTAATAAACTCATTGTTGAACTTATATTGTTGCGTAAGATCACGGACGTTGCTAAGAAAAAATAAAGATAAGAACACAATAAAATTCAAGAACGAAATACTTAATTAGAAAACTATATTTTACGACTATTTGCAATTTTATAGTTTTACAATAGGTACTAGTTACTTGTGTTATTAAATAAACCAAAACCTTCACCGACGAAATAATGCTGTTAGAGAAATCTAGCTATAGATAGTGCCATCTACGAAGACGCGCCCCACTCCGCTCCGCTCCGTACTACATACAGTACAGCTTATAGAACAGTAATCGCGGAGTGGGGCGCGTCTTCGTGGATGGCACTATGTGTACCTAAGTACCTACCTATACTTTTTTAAACTTATCTAAACACATGATTGAACGATTGAATCTTGGTACATCAAATCACGCGTTTGATTCCAACAGCGATGGGATAGTCTAAAAATCTTAGATTCATTCATTTACTGTCAGACAACGCACAGCCTAAGCCGCTGGGTCTAGAACCATGACATTATTTTAACACAAGATATCCTCTTAAAGCGAAATTGAGCTCGTCTTTGAATATCATCCCCAAAAGGGGTTAAATAACGGATGAAAGTTTGTGTGTATTGAAGTTAGAAACGCGAAAGTTGGTTAGATTAGATTTATATTTATTTATAAGAGGTATGAGGAGCAGGGTGTAAAGTCCACTCATTCTCCATAGAAAAGGTAGGATCCTCCGACCAGACGACTGTTGGGTCTGGTGGGCAACTGCCCGACGATTGCTGTCGGGACGTAGACATATATGCCAGTCGCGCGGTAAATTCTGCTTGCGCGACGCAGAATTTTGCGTGGCGTCTGTGTGATGCGTAGTTCGCATGTAGCGACGTAGATGCCGCCACAAGTTATTTGTTTCATCGTTTTTTGAAAACTCATCCCCATGAACTTGAGAATTTGCCCAAGCCATTTTTCATCGGGCACACGGCAAATATATTGTTACGAAAATACTCCTTATGCTCTGCTATCTAACTTTACACACCCTTTTCAAACTCTAAACTTTTCAGACCACAGCATAAATACAATGCATTGCATGTAGCAGCTTCAGCAGAAAAGCATGTCGGCGGCAGGCAAAACAAGTTGCAATAAAATAATACAATTATCTTTGTTAGGCAAGAGTACCTAAAAAAAATATAGTTCGCAGAAAGTACATTTGTATTCTGAAATAGGTCTACGGACCATATTTATGTTATCCCGAAAACCATAATTTACAAATGACAGACAGAGACACAAGTTCAACTTGCTATACTTTTGTTTCATTCAACATGGTTCATTGTTCACTGCTACTGCCTACTACTAAGTACCATGAAACAATGCCATTCTCAACGCACATCTTATCAGTGAGCTATCGATGCTGTGAGCGTACGACGTACGTACTACAATAATAGCGGTGTTTCGTCTGATTCTACTCGTCGTGTATAATGTTTTATCTGGGGTATTGTTAACCTGAATGAGTCAGTATTTGAGAGGTCGCTTCCGTTATCAAATTCTGTGATTTTTGAAACACATTACACTATCTACACAGTATTTTTTTGGCCTTCGGGTATAGACTGTAAGATCAAGCTAGGTAAACAACTACTGGCCAACTCGGAAAACTTCCCTTATCCAAAATAAGGTAATATAACCACCATAATATTATTCTGTCATATTAATTACAACTAATATGAACCAACTGCTAAACCTTCAAGGATTATAGAGGTGACGCAGAACATCGTTATCAATGTTATCATTAATCCCGACTTCACTAACAAGGCGCAAGTTCAAGTACCAAATCATCCCGCCATAAAGCTCTCATAACACAAAACATAAATTAAAAACAAACCAGCTAATTAAGAAATGTTTGCAGCCCAACGTCAAAAGTTTGTTCTGAGCGGCATTCGTTTAAACTTAAATTAATCCTGTGACAAACATATCAACACCAATCAACTGTAATTGTAATCTATCTACACTGCAATACTTGCACCACCAAGGAACAAAAAAAAACAATCAGAGCCGGTCAAATCCAGATTCGGCTGGTTCAAAGTGGTTCCAACAAGATCGTGTGTGCGCGAATTGCTTTTATGTTGGATTGATAAACAGATGATGATTGGTGATATCTGTTAATGATTAAATGTTGTCAGAATGAATTGGTGTTGTCTGCCTGTTACGGTAAGTAATAATATTGCTGATAGGTCAATTAACAGACGGAAAAAGTGCAATGTTGTTGAAGAGTTGCGTAAGTTATAGGATACAAATAATTAATTTATATCTGTAACAGAGCTTTTATACGAATAAATCTGGACATTCAGTCAATCAATATCAATCCATCGAGTAGTCTACTGCACCAATTAAGGACCTCCTATATCTAAGTGAACCATGTCCTACGACAATATCATATAGCATAAACATAATCAGTTTACAACGTTCTCACTGCTGGTCCTCCTCTCTGTGAGAGGGATTCATACACATAAAACAATAGATACTTAGGTATTAAAAATAATAAAATTCATTCCGATGCAGAAAACACAGACACAATTAAAAAATCTTTCCACTCTGTCTAGCCAGAAACCGTAGCAAAAACGTATAATGTAGTAGGTTATATTGCGTAATAACCTGCACAGTTCCGTGAGTAAATGATTGACAAGCAATTCAAGACCACTGATATACAAACATAATATGACTTATATGTAATATTACGATTTAGAAGAAGAATTTTGTGATAATCTACATATAAGTCAGTAAGTACTTGTATATTTAAGCATAAAACTTTTTGGTTCTCAATTAGGTAGTTTTTAAAACTATTCTGTTGACTGCCTCGTTGATCTAGTTGCAGGCGCAACTGAAGAGTGGGGTCTTGAGTTCGATCCCCTTGTTCGGGCAGTGTTCATGGGCTTTTCGATTATAAAGTTTTCAGTAGCAGTCCTAAATCTGGTGAGTGGCAATAGACACGACTCCTTTTAAAAGGGACTTACATGTTTGGCAAATAAAATGTACTAAGTACCTCTGTCTACGCCTTCGGGAAAGCAGGTGCAGTGTATTATGTCCAACCATAAGCTAATATGGTGAGAAAAAGTTCAAGCCCAGTTCTGTCTGCATAATACCAGTATTTAGAAAGATATCAGCTCGTATCGTGAGGCGGTCGAGTGGCCACGTTATTAACTGATAAGTATGGGTCTACATACTGTGGCAATCACCTTGATACTGCCATCAATAACGCACTATCATGGTTTTACTTCCCTTTATACCAAAAGCAAGGGTTTTGAATGGATCTAGGGGGATAAGCTGAACATTAAAAAAAAAAACAACCTATTATTATTCCACTGCAAGGCAAAGGCGCCCTTCTCGTACAGTGAAGGCATGAGCATTGCTCTCCCGGCTTGCTCAAGGATTGACGATTACAGAAGTTCAGGGTTTCCTCATTGATCTTTCACCGATGTCAGTGATGTCCAAGATAAACATAGAAAGTACATACGAATTGAAAAGGCAAATTGATACTTGCCCGGAAAAGGCGAGGTCTTATAACCATTAGGCCATTGCAACATTGCACTACATGCTTTTTTGATATTTATTTACCCCTCTGATTAAAAGACTAATAATTAATGGCACCTAATCGTCAGAGCCTGACAGAACGGCAGCATGATCAGCCCATAATGAACCTACTGCTAGGACACCTCTCGGTGAGAGCGAGTGGGCCGTAATACACCACACGAGCCCGTTGCGGGTTGTCGGATGTCACATGTCTTCGAATTTTTTGGTTCTATGACATCCCGGTTTCCTCACGATGTTTTCGTTCATCGTTTTGAGAGCAGTGGTGATGAAATTTAATAGTACCACAGTCAGCACCAAAGCCTAAAGAAACCTCCTGCATAAATCTAGAGATTACCAAACCAACGCATTGCTGACCCTGACCAACAAAGTTATGGACCTTTCTGTCTCTGTAAATTCTTCTGATTCTGAAATAATGTTAAGCGCTTTCTCAATATCATCACAAGGAGCTTAACTAATGTGAAGCCGTTTTGCTTACCTATCAAAATACACAAAAAAATCTATCTCCATTTACCGTCCGACCTTTCCATTATGTCAACCGGTGATTCAACTTTTAGTTTATAATATTTAGCGAGGGGTTACATCAACATTACCTATTTGTTTATTTGTTCGGTGTCGACGTTCGGGGCACTTTCAGATAGACAGACGGTTTAATGACACGGTTATTGGTAGGTATTATGTTATAATTGAATTATGAGGTCAGTAGACATTTGTTTTTTTGTTTCGTTTTAATCTGCAGTTTTGGGAATTCATCTTTATCTCGTGAAAGTTCATATTTTATATTAATTACTGTCGGCACAATTACTACACTGACTGGACAAGTCCACTCATGACTCAGATCTGTGTTTTTCACCAAAAGACCATATCAGACACCTCCTTACATGGTCCCTACATGATCTGACCAAGGCCTAGCTATAAAATAGACTTACCTCTAAGTTTTATTCAGGTATTTCTTGTCATGTAGTCGGATAGGAAACACCGAACTCATCTAGTTTTTCTTAATATTCTTAACGTCTAATTATGTTTGTATTTACCTACTTACAGAAATACAATTAATTTATCATTTACTTCAAAAATTATTGAAGAGAAAATTACTATGTTCACCACACTTAGCAGATGGATTTGTGACCATACCTAAATGAGGTTATCGCTAACCTACCCAAGTATATTCTAGTATCACAAGTCATTGAACCAGCCTGTTGACGTCACTACGTTATTCCCTTCATCATCTTATCTACCTTTATAACTTCCTAGAATGAAAGCGATAATATATAATCACTACAGTCAGTCTGTCTGTCTGAACTCGATAAACTCAAAAACTACCGAACAGATGTTCATACGGTTCTCACCAATGGATGGAGTGATTCATGAGGAAGGTTTAGCTGTATAATTTATTAAGGCATAATGTTTATTGACTGAAATATGACGATGATTGTAGAAGATGTCGGAAAAATCATGCCGACTGCACGTTACGGTAGTACGTTTCTGTGGGATAATTTCCGACCTCCACGCGGGCAATAGCTATAGGTAATAATGCCTAATAGATAAAGTTCTATATAAGTATTGTGTAAAAAATTCACACAAATGACTTGCAGTAGTCGGATAGGTGCGTAAATAACGAATAAGAAGTCATAGTAAGGCATCGTCATTTGATTTGTCAAACGTTTTTATTGAACCAACCTGAGTGACAGCTTCTTTTGCTACTTGTATAGATACTATTTTTTTGTAATTGTGATTACTTACACAAACAAATTGTAAATAAGTTGCCATCAGATCACAGTGGATAAACAATAACATTTTGCTTCTACATACCTTTGCAAAAAATTCTAATAAGGTTTAGGCCAATTACATGTAAAAGATTAGAGAAATTAAATAATAAATAATAATAATAATTTTTTTTATTATTTCAAATAAGTTACAGACGAGAAAATACATTGTAGTTGTTATGGTTAAAATTAGGTAAAAGATGGATTACAACTGATTGACTTAAGAGTAAAGACAGGTATTACATAATTATGCTGTAACCACAAGGTCTGCACATGAGTTGGGTGAGCCCTGCCTCTTAAACTAGGGTGACCTGTATCTTAAGAGACAGTGATCAGCTATAAGGTATCTAATAAAATAAACGAAACTTGTGAAGTGTGTCAGTTTGCTATGTTTGTGTTTATATAATATCTTACTTAAGTATATGTATATTTATGTATCTTGCTTATATTAGTATGTATTTTCCCCAACATAGATTTATGGTTTAAAGGAGGAGAAGGGAGTGCAGTTCATGAATATAGGAGAGTGTGTGTGAATGTATGTAACTGCACACCCATGTGTATATGGAGAGTGTGGGTAAGTGTAATTATGAGTGTGCAGTGAGAAATAGTTATTATTGTTAAGCAATGTATGTAAGTAGGGACTCGGTTTGTAAATAATCTTGATGAAGTAGCCATTCTGTCACCTTAGACTTTACTTGATATCTGTTGAGGTCGCGGATGTTGAGGTCTTTGTGAGTTTTTTTGTAAATATATGCGCTAAGTGTGTGGTACTGGTGTCTGGCGAAAGCTGTTTTTTGCTGGTGAATTCTTTGGCAAGTAAATTATGTGTTCAGAGCTCTAATAATATAGGTAACCCAAATGAGTTCACGCAATTTAATTACACTTTTCCACTAAAGACTAAAAGTATTTACACAAAGTTCTTATTTAGTGATTGGGCGACTCCGGGTATTCGTAAAAGCAGGGAGAAACTATTTGAACATTATGGCTTAAAGCAACATAGGAATAATACAAGCTTTCATAAGTATGTTGAAAAATATTCAAAAACTTTTAAAAGTGTGTGCAAAATAACCAAAGCACTTTGTATTATCAATAAAATAAAATCAGCTGATGACAAAATAAAAGCTACCTGGCAATAAATAAGTAATGAAACAGGTAGGAAAATACAGCGTTATACTGAATTTTATTTAGAGACTGCACATGGCCCCATCAACTCAGATGTAGAAATAGCTCAGGAATTTGAAAACTATTTTGGTAATATTCCCTTTAAAACTACTGAAGCTTTAAATTCCTCACCCGCGCTTTCTGCTGCCTTACTTAGACAGAATGTGAAAGCATGCCCTTTGGAATTTAGGTTTCAACATAGAAACCCCCAGGCTGTTATAAAAGCTTTTAAAGATCTTAAAATTAAATCAACAGAAGATCTCTGGGGAATTTCCGTAAAAGTCTGTAGATCTATTATAGAAACCATGGCGCCCAATTTAGCTGTCTTATTTAACACCAGTAAGGATCTCATGAAACACAGTAAAGTAGTTTCATTGTTCAAATTCGGTGATAGTAAAGAAACCAACAATTATAGACCTGTGTCAATTCTACTAGTTCTCCGTAAGGTGTTTGAAAAGTTTACGTCACTTTAATAAAAAATCCATATTTCATGAACAACAGTACGGTTTCACCAAAGGGCGTTGTACCACTGACGCCGCTGTCACCCTAATAAAGAACATTTTTAATGCCTGGGAAGAAGCACAAGTTGCAATCTTTTGCAACCTCTCGAAGGCTTTCGATTGCGTTGACCATGACACACTTCTGCTGAAACTAGAGCACTATGAGATTAGGAATATAGCTCTGGATTTACTAAGATAATACCTGAATGATAGAAATGTTAAAGTTCAAGTAAACGGCATAAACTCATTTGGGTCTGAAATGGCAATAGGCGTTCCTCAAGGTTCGATATTGATCAACCTCTTTTTAGTTAACATTCATGATTTACCCCAATTTCTTCAAAATCAACCGAAGATGGTGTCATTTGCAGATGACACATCATTGATCTTTATAATCAACCGACGGTCACAAAATCTTGACGACGTGAATAGCTCTATTCTTCAGGTCCAAGATTGGTTTACGGTAAATAATTTGGTACTAAATAATTAAAAAAACAAATGCATTCGATTTAAATGATCTAATGTAAGAAGTAGCGAATAAGAAATCATATTGAATAAAGAAAAACTGTTTGTTAATCATAATTTTAATACTAGAAATAAAGATAAGATAGATCAACCATTTTTCAGATTATCTAAAGTACATACATCTTTTATGGGGTACTGTGTTAAATGATACAACAAAATACCTCGTGATATATTGCAATTCATTAAAAGAAAATTTAAAACTCATATTAAAAGTACACTTTGAAAACAAGCATAATTATTACAAATTAGAGGATTATATCCAAGATAAGAATGCTTGGAAACATGCTGGTCCTGCTCCATCGGATAATCCAGAATCTAACAAAATCAAACTGGTTGCTAATTTAATTGTATTATTTATTATTTTTATGATATTGATTTTACATTCTGTGATTACTTCCTCACACACTGACTTATTAATTGTAAAATTTTAGGTACATCGTCTACTTTTACAATGCTTGTAAATATGTGAGCACCATGTATCTATCACATAATTAACTTATCTGGTGCTTCATTTTAATTATTTTTAGCTATCGTGGTATAGTAATTTTATTCTAGGTGCATCGTCTTTCATATAGTTAATGTAACTATACAACATATTGTAAAATATTTTAAAAGAGTAACGGTGGAGTTTCTTGCCCATTCTTCTCCATGCGAAAACTATCCTTTCGAAGGGGCGACTAGAATCAATTCTATTCTTTTGAAAATGTTGTCGTTCAAAAGTGCCTTCTAAGAGCCTATTTGAAATAAATTATTTGACTTTAACTTTAAAGTGGCGCTCAGTTTGAATGCCTACCACTGCGTGATATAATGAAACTTTGTTATATTATTTATTATTTTTTGCCCGTGGCTTCGCCGAAAGGGACTGTCCTCTCTCCAAGTTTAGGATCTAAATGACCACTTATTTGACGAATTTTACACACTATTAATTCTATAACAATCGAAAAACTTACCAGTAAATAAAGATGTCTCCCGTCATTCCTAAAGACAACAACTCCTAGATCTAAAGGTAGGGTTCAAAGAACATCACCGTTCCAATCCATCAACAAATGAATCGCTAACAGAATGCTATGAAACTGTGCCGTCTGTTGGCACCTTTACTAGACGATAGCCGGCTGATACAGTCTATTTTTATTCCCATTTCCGTAACAGCATGAAAACAATCAATTATAAGCTCCTAGCTCTATTCATCGTTTAATTTAATAAAATATATACCTTTGTCATTGTGTTTTGTAATTGTGATTTAATAAATATAAGAAACTCCTTTAATTTTTGTTTTCATTATTGAAAAACTATACACAAATCATAAAAAAATATTATATCTGAATTTATTGAAAGATTTATTCAAGATATATTATTTAAAAAATATGACTGACTCTACTAGAGTGCTGAAATTCCCTTAGCTCAAATAAAACTTTTCGGTTCTGTTACTACTTAAGTAACTTATGTTTTTCGATTTGTAATATTGCATAATGTAGCTGTTAGTTCATCTTATAAAAAAATAAAAAACATAAAGCCAATGAGACAAAATTACAAAACTGAGAAAATTAGGCAAATACAAAATTGTTACTTGTTTGTAAACTGTTCTATGATTTTACTGATTAAAACCTTTGGAGTATTGTAATTTCAGTACCTGGGCGACCGAGCTCGGTGAACACAAAGAACTCTCATTTAATAGTATAGGCGTAACTTAGGCGTCCGTAGATAACGTAGAAGCCACGTGTGGTATTTAACCAGCAAAAGTTTTTAACCAATAGAACTACATCCCCAGAACAACTTTTTCGCAAGAAGCCCTGCTACCATTACAATTACGAGACATTAATTAGCCACCACAGCTTTTAAAATTAATATTCGAACCGTAAACTGATATTTTCCACTTACTCGAGCCAACATTTCCTGTGGCATGATCAACCTGTTGATATAATTACGTTATATATTTACCCCAATCCCCAGAACAGCGTGAAAACAATCAATTAACAGACGGTTCAATAAAGAAAGCGCTGCGGCGGCCATGACAGTGTGCTATCTATTTATAACTAACCACTAACAAGGGGGGTTCACTAGTGTTTATTTACTTGGATGATATTATGCTTTTGTACCTGTTTGGTGGAAATTATAGGAATGTGTGTTTAGCTAAACTTGCAGCAAGTAGACTCATGGTGGATGTTTTTTTTACGGTTAGGGAATCGCGATTGAAAATGATCTCGCGAGATCTCGAGCCTTTTTCCATATGTAATGTCGTAGAAAGACAGTTGCGATCTTGGAATCTCGTAAAAAAAATCTTCCCTGATTGCCGGGCGAGATCTAAAATGGCCAATCGCGACACCAGACTTAGCACACGAGATTTCGAGTTGCCAATCTCGACTACACAGGATTGCATTCCTTGGTTATGGCTCTGCCGTGGGATTACCTCTTAAATAAAGACTCCGTTTCAGTTCTTAATTAGTCAGGTGAGGCACAGCAAGCAAGCATTACCTTACCTAAGCGCGGCCTTGCGGACGGTGAGCAATGGGTAGCTCGCAGTCCGATAAGGACCAGGCCCGGGTCGACGGCGCGTTGTGTTCCACGCGCGCCTCAAAGAGATGTCAGCAAGTGAAGGGGTCCGTTAGGACCGATGCCTGCCGGGGTTGCGGGAAAGTCCGAAAGGGACACCGTAACCCCTGGCAACGTACAGGCAATGGAAGGAACACGGGTGGGCTTTAGTCAGTAAGAGTCTGACACGCCCTTCCGCTCCACCCAGAGCGGGAGAAGTTATTTGATAATTTCCAACCCAAAAAAAAAAAAAAGGAATAGCAAGCAAGCATTGCCTTAAGTAATATAAATTTTAATTTAATTACAGAAAGTTCTTTGTGTCAAAGTCAAAGTCAAATCATTTATTTCAAGTAGGCCCGTATAAGGCACTTTTGAACGTCAAAAATTTACAAAAAAAATTAATTGATTCTAGTTGCCCCTTCCAAAAGGTAGTTTTCGTATGGAGAAGAATGGGCAAGAAACTCCACCGTTACTCTTTTAAAATGTTTTACAATATTTTGTATAAGTACATTAGTTATATAATTATATGTGAGGACGATGCACCTAGAATAAAATTATTATACCACAATAGGTAAAAAGAATTAAGAATTAAAAATGAAGCAACAACAGATAAACTAATTATGTGATAGATACATGGTGCTCACATATTTACAAACATTGTAAAAGTAGACGATCCTCCTAAGATTCCACAATTAATAAGTCAGTGTGCGAGGAATTGGTCATAGAAAGTAAAATCAATGTCATATAATAAAAAATAATAATAAAATATACACTTA
Source organism: Xanthia icteritia (assembly GCA_949128155.2). Lineage (NCBI taxonomy): Eukaryota > Metazoa > Arthropoda > Insecta > Lepidoptera > Noctuidae > Xanthia > Xanthia icteritia. The sequence continues at coordinate 21,392,739 of OX421942.2, read as the reverse complement.
AATTTGCAACCAGTTTGATTTTGTCTTGATTCTAAATTATCCTATGGAGCAGGACCAGCATGTTTCCAAGCATTCTTATCTTGGATATAATCCTCTATTTTGTAATATGCTTGTTTGCAAAGTGTACTTTTAATATGAGCTTTAAATTTTCTTTCATTTAATTGCAAAATATCACAAGGTATTTTGTTGTAACATTTAACACAGTACCCCATAAAAGATGTATGTACTTTAGATAATCTGAAAAATGGTTGATCTATTTTATCTTTATTTCTAGTATTAAAATTATGTCTATCACTTATTTTATTAAAAAGATGTCGATTTTTTCTAACATACATAATATTTTCATAAATGAACTGGCAAGGTACCGTCATAATATTAATTCTTTTAAATAGTTCCCTGAGAGATTCGCGGTGACGTAGATTATAAATGGCTCTGACAGCTCTCTTTTGCAAAATAAAGATGGATTCAATGTCAGCAGCCCGACCCCACAGTAAAATGCCATACGACATAATACTGTGGAAGTAACTAAAATAGACCAATCGCGCGGTTTCTACGTCTGTTAACTGTCTTATCTTTCTAACAGCATAAGCGGCTGAGCTTAACCGCCCCGCAAGAGATGTTATGTGAGGTCCCCATTGTAATTTCTCGTCTAATGTGATTCCCAGGAAAACAGTTTGATTAATAAATTCCAGTTTTTCTCCGTTCAATATGATGTCACATTCGCTACTTCTAACATTAGGTAATTTAAATCTAATGTATTTGGTTTTTTTTTTATTTAGTACCAAATTATTTACCGTAAACCAATGTTGGACCTGAAGAATAGAGCTATTCACGTCGTCAAGATTTTGTGACCGTCGATTGATTTTAAAGATCAATGATGTGTCATCTGCAAATAACACCATCTTCGGTTGATTTTGAAGTAATTGGGGTAAATCATTAATGTAAACTAAAAAGAGGAATGGACCCAATATTGAACCTTGAGGAACGCCCATTGCCATTTCAGACCCCAATGAGTTTACGCCGTTTACTTGAACTTTAACCTTTCTATCTTTCTTTTTGTGGAGAGAAGGAAACCTAAAACCTAAGAAAGAAAGAACAGGACGATAGGAAAAGGCTTGTCTCGGCAACCTAGAATTATCTACAAACTAAAGGTTAAGGTAATCAGAAGATTGACCTAACAGTAGAAAACTAAATCAGTAAATGTGAACAAAGCGTATTTAACCATTTTCCCTGACAACCATTTACACTACGATGTGTAAAGTAGTTTCTCTTTTCAGTATGTGATACTGCTAGTTTTAAATTAAATTTTAAAAAGCCTTTATCTACCATTATTAAAAAGTACATCTTTACACTATGTCAAAAGTAAAATCATCTTAACATAGTATATTCAATTACACAATTAATTAATATACCAACTATCCTGCATTTTACTTTCACGGCCCGGCACAGAGGGGTTCGTGGCTACATAATGACAGCCGCATGGCTCGATCGAAGGTTAAGCTACGCTTGCCGCGGTCGGTACGTGGATGGGTGATCATCCATCTTTTATCTGTTCTGTGAGAATGGTCTCATTATGTAATAGATCACAGATCATTGATCGTGCCTCGTAAAACTAGCTAAGCCGTCGGTCCTGGCTGTCATTCGTAGATCTTTGACAGTCTATTAAAACATAAGTATTTTTCTGAACTTATTTTACAAATTAATTTCCATGCCCTTATTATTATTAAACCACCAACTTTTACAACTGGTAACTCCTGTATTTTCTGCAAATAAATGGTACTTATTCTTATTCTTTGTCGTTACGGGTAGTCAGAAGCCCAAAAGTCTGACAACCAGTCGTACCAAGGGGTATCGTGTTACCCAGTAAAACGATAGTAATAGGCACTCGCACCTTTTAAATACTGGTATTCACCTGCATCCGGTTAGACTGAAAGCCGACCCCAACATAGTTGGGAAAAGGCTAGGCAGATTGATTGATGTTATGCATTCTACTACCTTCTCATCAATTGCTTACAAAATAAATTAAATAAATACTGCTAGTTTACGTGTATCGATTCATTGTTCAAAAATCAGAACCACAAAAGACCCATTCTCACGTACGCAGGATCATTTCCTGTTTCAGTATAAATATTTGTATGATCTACTAATATGTATTTCCGATTCACAATTTGTTTGTGTATGTTGGCACTGGATACAGGTAACCCTTTCTACGAAGCGTATATAATAAATATAATGTTTATTTAGAGTATCAATCTATCTTGAAGTGACGTCATTAAGAAACTATAAAGACTAGGGCGTGTGCTGGTTTGCCTCGATTGTAGTAGTTAATGACTGATTTGTGGGTATTTTATTGTTATTCTCCATTTTGTTCGAAGGGATCTTTTGCCACAAATATTACACAAGTATTTCACCATGGATAAATGGACATTGTAAAAAACCACAGTATCTAATTAGGTATTAGAGGGGCAATTAAGTCCACTTGTGTATCTTAGATATTGCATAAAAAATTAAAAATAAATTCCCGTCTTTTTAATAACGTTCACCTTCTAATCTCTAGAACCTCTAATTGACCTACATTTTTAACACTTATTTGACATTGACTGTCGCTAGGATGAGACAGTGACTTGAATTTGAACGTTTTTATGTACAAGAATTGACCTTTAAACTGTGGCCGCGCGAATACGCGATCGTCGCGTTCATATGTCACTTTTTATTCGGTGAACGCGTGGTCGCGCCGACATAGGGCGCCTAACGATTTTCCGAAAAAAAAAGAGGCCATGACCGCGACGATCGCGTATTCGCGCGACTGTCTCTTTTAAATAGGACGCGGCCTTATAGACGGTTGAACAAATTATTCTGTCATAATGAAAATCTTTGCACACAAATACGACATGCTTTTACCGAAAGTGTCCGGACAACGGGGATCGATGACTGAACTGTCAACTGCAAACGGATATTATGTGACGAAAGACAGGTGTCAAAATGATAAGCTGTTTTCGAGGTAAAAAATAGAAGCCAAACAAAAAATTGCTTTGTTTTTTTGTTACAAAATATTATAAATAATTATTACATGTTTACCGAAGAGGCATGAGGAACCGGGTGTAAACTTCACTCATCCTCTATAGAAAAGGGAGTATCCTCCTACCAGACGGGTGTCGTGACTGGCGGGCAACTACCCAACGATTGATGTCGGATAGTCTATTAAATGTCGTTCGCGCGGTAAACTCTAAATGCGCGATGCAAGATTAGTGTGACGTCAGGATTTTGTGTGACATCAGGTCTTTGATACGTAGTTCGTATGTGGCGATGTAAATGCAGCCACATCACTCTCCTCCGGAGACCTGAGGTCGGTAGTGGGCTGAGTCTTGTATCTAGCGATGGTTCACAGTACCAGCTGAGGTTCCAGTAAGTCGGAACCGGGTGCCACATAATTTGCGGTGAGTCGGAACTGTCTATGGTGATTCCGTTGATTGCGGTGATTGAGGTGCTTCCGGTGATTGTGGTGTTTGTGGTGATTCCTCAGTGAGTCGGGTGGCGCTGCGTCATGATCCAGTGAGTCGTATGTGGTACAGCGCCGGGTTGTGGCTGACTGCTGGCGTCGACCAGGAGAGGGTAGAATGGGCTCTGCTTGTGAGAACAGCCAAAAGTGTAGGTGCTGTGCCAATGTTGCTGATGAGGCTGAGGGTGATGACCAGGGATGAGCGTTCGCTGCATGTTGGTGGTCAGGATACCCGTTGAAGCCGTGGGTGCTGGCTGGCTCTGTGACTCGCCTCACGAAAGCTAGCGGGAGTGATGATGATGATGACGTCACGCTGAAGTACTTGCACGAAGACTGCGCTGACGTTCATACTCGGGGTCACCAATTTAGAGGCATGATGAACAGGGTGTAAAGTTCACTCATCCTCTATAGAAATGGGAGGATCCTCCAACCAGACGGGTGTCGTGTCTGGCGGGCAACTGCCCAACGATTGATGCCGGATAGTCTTATATAATTGTCGTTCGCGGGGTAAACCCTACTTGCGCGATGCAGGATTTGTGTGACGTCAGGACTTTGATGCGTAGTTCGCATGTGTCTGTAGATGCCGCCACAATGTGATTCATAGCAATCATAAATGAAATGAAATGAAATAAAATTGTGTATTCTGTAAATAGGACATTGGAATCACTTTTACACGTCATCTTAAATAAAAAAAGAATTTGCTAGATGAGTTCGGCGTTTCCTATCTGACTACTCTGAGAAGAAAGGCCGAAACAAACTCAGAGGTCACAGTCTCTTTTAAAGTCCAGACATAATCTTGGTCAGGCCATATGAGGACCATGTAGATTAGTGTCTGAAATGGTCTTTTGAGAAAAGAACCACACAGATTTGAGTGGACCTGTCCTGTCAGTGCAAGCATTTGTCAGTAATCGTGGAGGTGAACTCGACGAACAATGCCAAAGAAAGGTCATTTGGGTAGGCCGCATAAACTACTCAAACTGCCAGACCATCATTAAAAATAAGTGAGAAATAAAAAATATATATAATAAAAATATCCACATAGTCCTCACATTCACAAAATTTTGAATAATATACTTTACAAAGTAATCATGTCATTTTGTAGGTAATGTTTAGATATTACTGGTATATTTTGATGATTTTACTGAATAATTTTTATTTATATAATGTCAAATTTTATGATTTTATCACAAGGCTTAGCAGAGCGAGCAGCTCAATCCCAAGCTTTTTAATCTTCTAAATAATCAAAAATTTTATAGTACCTACCCTTTTTTACAAATTTTACTTTTTTACGTAGTACAAAACCGACGCTTGATAATTCAAAAGTGCCTGTAAATGGTTTATTTGAAATCAATTCTTTGAGTTTCGAGTTTTTTTTTGTTGGAGTTTTGACAGCTCACTTCAAATAAGTTTTCGCGGTGTGATTTTTACAGAATAGATCGTTTGTTTTTAGACTTTTAACACACTCACTTGATATATTTTACAACAATGTGAATAATTTTCCTATTATATTATTTTTATTTATTTATTTTCATTTTTCCTTCTTCGTTCAGTCTATGTCTCTATGTAATGCGCTCCCCCAGGAAATCAGGATGGCAAACAACCGATTATCCTTTAAAGTTAAAGTTCGCGAGCACATTCGTAAGAAGCTGGCAGTATCATCACTACGTTAATGTTTTCCGTTTGTTTGTCGTATTTGTTCTAGTATATTCGTGTATTTATGTATATTCATTTGTGCTTATATTTATATGTAATAAGGCATATATATTATATTTATAGTTTGTAATAGGTATACACATCTTTATAGTTACTTTAAAAAAATATTTCTCAATTTCTCGTAATTGCACCTACCACAGTTTGTCTCTGCATCACCCAAAGGTTGACTGGTAGAAAATGCCTATGGCATTAAGTCCGTCTCTGTACATTTGTGTGCTTGAAGTATTAAATAAATAAATAAACAATTTCTTTACCCTAAAACTCCTTATTATTTGGTTACAATTTCAGGAAATAATACTTATCATTGTAGATGTTACATTAAAGTATTTTATTTTCCTTAAAGTTTCAACGTATGCTGCCTACCTCGTTGGTCGCAAACTCTACTGCTAAGCATGAGGTCCTAGCAGGAGTCTGGATTTGCCGTGTTAATGGCAATAGGCTCGCCCCCTGTTACATGGGACTTAAACATAACTGGCGAAATGTGGATGTCCTATATACCTCTGCTTAACCCTTGTGAGGCGAGGATTACAGGCGTAATGTTATGATGTTATATTTAAATGTTTACAGAACACAAAACACAAGGATGACAATTTTACCATAGGAACATAAATCATAGAATACTTATACCTCTTGGCCTTCAAGAAATACCATAACGGATCGACACGCCATAAATTTTAATTTTCCCGAAGCAAATCGATTAGAAAATTAATTTATAACAGGGAAATAAAGATAGGAAAGAAGTTTTCTATCTATAATAGACATTCTTTGTTTTATTAATTCGGTAGGTATGGGTAGGTATAAGCTTGGTACTTAAAAAATACTGGATGTTGTAGAATTATATCTGACAATAAATTCGCATATCCAGCGCGTGCGCATGTACGGACGAACAAGCTATTTGGTGTACAGGCACCTAACTTACTTTTAACAATGTTGTGAGTAGTCAATTCTTTTAGATGATAAAGCCTCGTGCAGACTAGCGCGACGGTACTCTAACAAAAGAATTTCTAAGAAAACTTCGCGGTAGAACAATTACCGGTGTCCCGTCGCGCCGTCGCGTCGCGCTAGTCTGCACGAGGCTTAAGGAAATAGCTCCCTTGCAAAGAAACAAGCAGCGCCGCAGCTGCATAAAAAAAGATACATGTATAGTAGTAGATTTTTATAAAATTGTTTCAAGTCTTCGAGACGTTTTAAAAACAAATGGACGGATAATATCTTTAGTAGTGACCTAGCTAGTGGTCCTTTTCTCATTAGCACTTACTTTTGAGCAAGATAATATTCAGCGTGTCTTCTATGTCAGGACATAATATTTAGATCAGTACTTAATGTAATTACTAATCATTGTATTGAATTAATTCGCTTTTGTTTTCATTTAATGGCGTCTTATCTCTAGCTTTCATTAAAGGTTGAAACATTCTGCAGTCACTTTCTGGTTATCACAAAAGCACGTGCTTTTAGCACAAAGAACTCGAGAGAGTAGTTAGTACCTTCGTACTTGTTCTTTTTACCAAACCAACTCTAAACTTTACTCTGTGTCTCACGCCTGTAGCACGTCTCCGCCGCGAAACCGTGGCAACGAAACCGCACCGAGATGTGTTACTGGCGTCAACAAAGCAGCATTATTAAGCTTTGATTTTAACAATATAACGCATATTAGACTTTTACCAATGACCTGGCCGCTATTAGACAGTCATAGGTTTCCCAATATCACTTCAATCATCATTCGGAAGTGCAACTTTCCTAATCACCACACTGGACAAATTGGTTGGTGATTGCAGTATTTTCTTTATAGTACCTAATCCATACAAACTAATATTATTAATGCGAAAGTTATTCTGTCTGTCTGTTACCGTTTCTCGACATAGCGGCAGAACAGATTTCAATTAAATTCGCCACATAGGAAGACCAGGGCCTGGGTTAGGATATAGGATACTTTTACGTGAGATAATTTCCGACCTCCACGCGAGCGAAGCCGCCGGCATAAGCAAGTCTTGTATATCTATCTACCTTTTGCCTATCCTAACCCTATATAGACATTTTTCATTATTTTTCACTATATCCATGGATAGAGCAGGGGTGGTAACTTTGCCTGGTGACACCATGTTCCAAATAAACATATTTTAATCAGACATATTACCATCCATCAGAAGCGAATAACATTTCTATTACGAATGTTCATAGTCTCTTAATGCTAACGTGCCAAAGGTTAATATTACTTGGATGTCTGCCCACCCCACCAGGAAAAAAACAGAACGCGCGATAAATAAACAACAAACAATGACAGAATAAAATAATAATGAAGAAATTTAAAAATAATACATCGAATTGATGATAAGGTTACGATAACTATAAATGTCTCTTGTTTTTTATTTTATTATTGTGTTAATTAATACTTTAGGTATACTAAATAAGTGTTTTATTAAAATAATAAAATTGCATCTCTAGAACATTTAGCAAGTGTAGAAATAACTCTATTATGAAAATATCCAAAACTAGACATTATAATATTAGCTTGCAAGCGTCTTCGAGAACAAAACAAAATACACTAGAACATTCGATAAAATTACTTGTATTTTTAAATTACTAAAAACATCATAGTTTTTGCAGTAATTTAGGAGGTTTTAACCTCAACCTAATCAAATTATAATTATAATTATAATAACTGTTTTTCGATAATTAATCTGATTTAAAAAACTGGTAAATAAAGCAATATAATATATAGCTGTATATCTATAATACGTGTATGGGAGACGTTATATAGATATATCATAAATATTGATCTTTATAACTATTAAGACAAAAGGCTATTACACTAAAAGATTGTTAAGGGAGTGTCCCTTGGACTCCTTCATCAATTTACTAATCTATGACGTCAGACTACTGCAGCCATTTTCAAGACGTTTGGCCAGATCAATCTGATATAAATAAAAAAAGGGAGACGAAATGTGGAATAAATATCAGAGGATACTGAAATAAATATTTTCTTGCAAAAAAAACACTGAACGGAAAATTTCTATGAGGAAAATTACGCATCGTGTTCGGAAAAAATCGTAGAGCTAAGTTTGCTCTGTTCTTGAGTAGATTTAAATACCATAGTTAAGGCTCTAAATAATCAAAAAAAAGTAATTAAAACCATAAAAAGGAACTCACCTCCGTGCTCCTCCATAGTTAAAACTATCCACTAACACTAAGAAAAAGTTCCTAAAACTAATATCACACGAAACAAAAATCGTTTATCGACAAAATCACCGACTCCACCACTTATTGTTTGTATTGGTCACCACTCTTTACAATTATCACCAGTTTATGAATTTATCCCATTTGTTTGAGGGATATTTAAATTTTTAGTACTGGATTTTTAATTTGACTCGCGTGCGGTAGTTCGGCGGCATTTGTTTGCGTGCGACTGTACTCTTCTGCGTTCAGGGCGGTACTGTCCACTGAACATTTGAACAAACTGCTCAGTGCTGAACGTGTTGAGAGACAGCGCATTCGAGTCAAGTTCAGAGCCGACTCGATGGTAAACTCCTGAAATTGATGCGCTTTTGTCGTTGTTTGTGAAGTTTTGAATTTATGTGTTGATTTTAAGTAGGTACCTACATATTTTAAGTTTGTTATTCCAATTTTAATAATTGAATAATAAACATGGGTCAAAGTAGATTCTGAATCAAGATTCTGGAACAAAAACCAGCGTGGTTCAGATACATAAGATCCATATACTTGATTTTCTTCAAGATCATAATTTTTTATTGAATAACTTCTCAAAATTCTGCCTAGCCTTTTCCCAACTATGTTGGCATCGGCTTCTAGTCTAATTAGATGCAGCTGAATACCCGTATTTCACACGGGGCGGCTGCCTATCCAACTTCCACAACCCATATACAGGCTAACACCCTTTGGTAAGACCCGTTATCAGACTTTTGGGCTTCTGACTACCCGTAACGACTGAATTGAATAACTTCTACTGTTACTGAAATATTACTCGTATAATGCAAATTTTCAGAAAGGTCATAATTACCCTGTTCCTGAAAGCCCAATCAGGTTTAAATATCTTGGGGTAGGTGAGTCTTTCTTATCAGTAAATCTACTGTCAAATGTTTTACCATTCCATAAATTATGATGTCATTACTATGGAAACGATTTTCCTTAATTTCCATACTTTCTATAGACGTTACACGTGTCCCACAAACAAGACGACCTCAGCGCACTAATTATTATGCGACCTTCACCTATTTAGCAATCAGCTGATAATAAATACCTGCGCTTAATATTCTGAGTACTGTTTGTTTTGAGAAAATGAAGCTGTTTTCTGACTTACTAAATAATTGACTGACGGGCTGCATCGCACACTTTATTTCTCTACAAAGTACCAAACATAAATTCTGTTTTTTAACATTGATAATGTTATTACGATCGCTTTAGTATCCCATTTCCAGCGAAAGTGCGCATCTGCAATTATCTTAAAAGTAATAAAACTACTACAGTAAAATGGGTACTAAAATACGGAGAATTTGATGCTCTACAAGTTATCAAAAAATATATTTAAAAACTCAAAAACTATCACTACTAGTTATCAGAAAAAAAGCACAAAAAATTTCGAACTGTTTCGGGTTCTTCTTTACGAAAACTTAGATAATTATAAAACTAAAAGACATATCAATATTAATCGAAAAATCCCTCTATAAAATTAAATTACGCAACTTTCGATATCAAACTCGTGAGAATGAGATATCGGGAAGTGCTTTAATTTTGTACCCTTTTGTGTGAGAGTCGCGCGTCAACGTAGATTGCGCAGCGCGGTGAGTGGCGGACCGCTCGCTGGCAATATTAGTATGACTTGTAATGTTTTTTTTTTTTTTGGCTATTAGTTAATTGCTTTTATGACATATTCACTTTTATTTGCAACGACGAAACACTATATTATTTATTTACATATCATATCTTATATCTAATTAATTAACAAAAATAGAAAAATGATATACAAACTTAACTAAAACTATTGAAAAACTAAAATATAGGATCGAAAAATTCATCAGCATCGCTGTCGACTGGTAGTAAAAACCAGCCACGTCCGGTCACAGGAAGTGTCAAATAGCCGTTTTGATACGTCATTGAAGAGGCTGTGAGCACTCGGACCCCACGTCCCGAGGGTTTGAACCCCAAACGGCTCGAAAATATGATTACCTGTAAGGTTATTATACTTACGCCGCTTGAGGTTTTATTTAATGTAATGTTATTGATTTTTTTATTATATTTGTTTTGTTATTTTCTATAATTTATTGTATTATGTTATGAATGTGTTATTTTTATAGTTTTTTGTACAGGTCACAGCAATATTAATCCTGAGCATATTATATCTTAACTATAATAATATTATAAATGCGAAAGTGAGTTTGTTTGTTTGTTACGCTTTCCCGCTAAAATGGCTGAATGGATTTGGTTGAAATTTGGCCCATGGGTAGACCATGACCTGTATTAGGACATAGGATACTTAGAGTTCTGTACATGCACAGTGTACATTATGGTCGTAGTTCATGTATCTTGACCCCTGAACAATTCAAAAAGAGCGTTGAAGTTTGTATGCAAAAAACGCTAGTAATAAAATAAACACTTTTCCTATACTTTCAAAGGACGATCGGCCTTCATAGCTTTTTCTAGGTAACAAAACGTATGCAACATGACAACATCGAATCGAAAAGAAGAAGCTTTTCTACACATTAATACTTCTTTTATTCATGTTCACCTGTTGCAACCACAACATCCACTGTATACAGAGCTTTGAACTCTTTGAACTGCTGGCAACTTGCCAAGCCATAACGTAGTAAGTAAATACTTAGCCTATTACCCTTAGTTGACCTTCTCAACTTGTTGCTTTAAGTATACCTAGTTATTTACTGTAAACTACCACGGTCGAAACGGGGTCTCTCAATAACTACTACAATAAAAGTCCACCTTAAAAGATCTTCTTAACTTTTCCACGTAAAATAACATCACACCTATAGTCCCCAAAAGGATAGGCAGAAGATATAACAGGCACATTTCGCCAGTTATGTCCCTAAAGTGTCATGTAGCGAACCTTCTCCCATCAACTGTGCGCAAATTTAGACACTGAGAAATTGCTGGCGCATCCAGACTCCTCATTTTCCTCCTTCAGTACAGCTATCAGACGGATCGCTGATTACTACATTTATATAATGTAATCATGTCAGCAGATAGGAGGAGTCTGCTGCCGATACAGTTAGCATAAACCCATTGTGAGCTTTCGAAAAGTAATCTAATCTTGTTAATTTCCCGTAACTACCAAACCATGATAACTATAACCGCTATCTTCCATACCATAAACCTTGCTATAGTGTTCTATATCGGAATAACGACCAAAGCCAAGGCCACGCGACTGGTGCCTGGCGATGGCGGGGCGAGGGGGGAGGGTGGACTAGAGTCAACAGTCACAGCTATGTCATCTGACCTCACCACCCCCTGTAGTTGCTACATGAAGCATTTACCCTTCAAATGTGGGTTAAATAAATATGGAGAAAGAATTGGTAAACAAAATAAGTCCAGAAGTTTTAATTGCAACTGCAACGTTCTCATAATTCTCTTTTCAGGGGTTTCTAAATATTCCTCTTAGAGATAATATTTATGAGAAGAGAAGTAACATCATAACTATTATGTGCTTAGATTAAACAAAATGTGAAGATAATACGATTTAATTTAAAAATTAGTTGAGGGGTAGCAAATGAATCTCAAATTCACCAATTGATGATGACCGATTGACAATGTTGGTGATGCTACATTGAAGCAATGTAGACAAACGTTTAAAAATAACGATTTATTTATTTCTCAACCTATTTAAATTTATGTTCAACCGACCTATTATGTAAACAAACTCACGGTGAAAACTTAGGTGAAGTGGCTATTTAAAACAGGTTTTTGCTATTTAAAACAGCCTAAAAAATGATGCCTGTGACTGCTTTATTACCATTTGACCATTAATAATAAAGTTTTTTTTCCATCGAATTCTACCGAGTCAGAGGTTATTTTGTACCACTCTTGGTCACCCCACCCCCCCGACAACCACCAAGCCTCTGTTTGTCCAGCTCGTTTGGCTGACTGCGATATCATCCACCACCACAGATCCTTACGACCACCACCAGCGACCTTCCGAGAATATCTTCCTAACTGGGTCTAGGTTTAAGCTCGTGGCTAAGTAACAGCCACACGGGTCGATCCATCAGGTTGAGCTACGCTTTCCGGGATGGGTGACCATCTTTACATACCGAGATTCCTCCGTGCGTCGGGAAGCACATTAAGCCGTTGGTCCCGGCTGTCATTCGTGGATCTTTGACAGTCGTTATGGGTCGTCAGAATCCCGAAAGTCTGACAACCAGCCTTACCAAGGGGTATTCCCTTGGTAAGGTCGTCAGGTTCCCTTTCGGGATTCTGACGACCCATAACGACTAACTGGATTATGGAGGTCAGATAGGCAGTCGCGCCATGTAAAATACTGGTATTCAGCTGCATCCGGTTAGACTGGAAGCCGACCCCAACATAGTTGATAAAAGACTAGGCATGGTATTATCTATCCCGATCCTAAGTTGGTCGGATCCAGGTTTTAACTGTTTGTCCTTTTCAATCGATCGACATTAGATTTAATTACAAACGGGCATATTTAAGTATAGACACAGCTTAAGGGTGTAACTTAATGTGTATCGCATTAGACCTGTCCATTAATTAGTAATATAAAAGTAAATAAAAATACCATGTAACTTCTAGATCACATTTAAAGGTAGTAATAAAAAATTATGCGTTGTCAAATATAAAAAAATAGGCGTCGACTTGAGAACTTCGTCCTTTTTTTTTCGTCGGTTAAATAACCAAGAAATCTGTAAAACAATGCTATGTTGGCCTCAAAAACTGAAAAATTAGCACATTTAGTAGGTATTGCAGTACCTACCCTAATTGCATAATACACGATCAATCGGAGTCTGAATCGTTTTGAAACAAATTGCTAATCCATTGCATCAAAAGTTCGAAAAAAAAACCTGCTTAAAAACGTAAATAGCGCAATGAATGTGATTGAACTGTCAAAATGTAACAAATTTGTCGTAATCGTTTATGAAAATGTGTTGCGTATTTAGATAGATGGTGTTTATTACTTTATAGATGTTCTTGGAAATTGGAAAGGTATCGGGAAGTCCTTTGTCAAGCATAAGCATAATCAGCCTATAATGTCCCCACTGCTTGGACACAAACCTCCTCTCTTCGAGAGGGAGTGGGCTGTAATCTACCACGCGGGCCCAGTGCGTGTTGGTAGATGTCACATATATTTTTGGTTCTAGGACATGCTGGTTTTCTCACGGTGTTTTCCGAACGTTTCTTTTAAGAGCGGTGAAGGCCGGTCAAAGCTGAACAAAATTATTTACCTAATTGCTTGCTTTAACTAATTGTCATCTTGAAGGACGCTACATGTAAATTAAATTAAGTACACCATAAGGATGACAAATAGGTGAATTTAAATACAATCAGTAATTCTTCCGCTCTAAACATAGTATATGTTTGTTTGTTGACCATTTACAAAAACATGAAGACGGATGAACACATTTACTTTGTTTACTCATATACTTTACACAATACTTAGTGGTTATATTTTTGTACAATCACGATTTCTGATTTACGATACATTAAACAGTAAGTTCTTACTCAATGTTACAAAATGTAAATGTCACTACTTTGAAAAATGCTATCTACTTAAATAAAAATAACGTACTACGTAATAAAAATCTTAAATTCACTCTTTGTCAGACAGCGGTCACTGTGTGATTGCTACTGAATAAATAAATTGAATTGAACGCACAGCCTTAAATCATGAATGTTTGCTTAAGAGTTCGAGTTCATAACGAAGGTGCTCACTTTCGTTACAAAAGCAAAAAATCATGATTACTAAGAAAGGATTTATTAATGAAAATTCATCACCTACGTAAGTTCGTAATTTTTGTCGTTGGTGAATCACATCGGGCACACGGCTTGTCCAAAATAATTGATCTCCAGTCGAATAGTTCAGAACTGACAATTCAAGTTTCTGTCGCTTCAAAATAGTCGCCATAAGATTGGCTTTGAGCTAAGTACCTACCATAATAATATTTCCAAAATATACATACACTAGCTGTGCTAGGTGTCACCCTAACCCTATATCCTTTCTAATAGAAACTGGTCAGGGTCCTGTTTAGACCTGAAATAGTCAAACTGTGATAGACAGACAGACTGATTCACTTTCAGATTTATAGGAATAACTAGCATACTTTATTACGTAGTACGTTATTTTTGACTTCGTCTGCGATCCAGAATAAAAAGTAGCTTATGTCCATTTCTAGGTCATGGTCTACCCATATGTCAAATTTCATCCAAATCCGTTCAGCCATTTTAGCTTGAAAGCGTAACAAACAAACAAATAAAATCACTTTCGCATTTGTAATATTATAAAATAGGATGTATTCTCGATCAATTGATTTATACCAAAGGGTCATAAAGTACAAACAAATAACATCCCATTGTTCGGACATAGCCATATCACCATGGTGTTATTAGTGAATGTCTTTAGGACTTTAGCATGCAGAAGCCACTTCCAAAGGTGTGAATTGCTGTGAGTAGTTCGGTGTAATAAATTGATTAAACAAGAATCGAACCTTTGAGTTGGGTCACATCTTTCCTCTCGCTTTTTTGCAATCTAAATCGAAATAATCAAATCTGTGGGAGTGATTTCGCGAACACGTACGGAAGTGTGTAACAGGAAATCGGGGAAGCGCGAACTATTTGATTTGACCAATGAGCGCGCGCGTTGCTAGAGTTGGCCATCAGATGGTACCAACCCATTTTCCGAGAGGTTTTGAACAGGATGATGACGATGATGATGACGGTGATGGTGACGGTGATGGTGATGATGAACAATATTGTTTATATCATATATGTGTGGGGCCCTCATTTAACTAAAATAATTGTCGAAGCGGCTAATCTGCAGCCTACGCGGTCTATAAAATCCGTCATTTGACTTATGTAGAAACAGCTCGATTAGTCTATTTTAGTTATTTCCATAGTGTAATGTACGACATTTTGTTGTGGGGAAATGCAGCCGACATTCAGGCTATATTTGTGCTGCAGAAGCGAGCCATTCGAGCAATTTATAACCTAAGTTGTAAGCATTCAATGAGGGATTTAAATTGAATTTAAATTCAAGCATATAAACCCCTTAATAGTACTAAAAGCTTTCAAACAAATCAAGATAAAATTAACCGAAGATCTATGGGGAATGTCAATTAAAGTTTGTACCTCCATTATTGAGACTATAGCGCCGTACTTAGCCTTAATATTTAATTTGTGTGTGGATCAAGGAATCTTCCCTGATCTAATGAAATATAGTAAGGTAATACCACTTTTCAAATCCGGGGACAGTAAAGACACCAATAATTATAGACCTGTATCCGTGTTGCCAGTTTTAAGCAAGGTGTTTGAAAAGGTAATGCTTAACCAACTGCTCAATCATTTTAACACCAATAAAATCTTACATGATCAACAGTATGGTTTCACCAAGGGACGTTGTACGACTGACGCCGGTGTCACGTTATTAAAACACATATTTACGGCGTGGGAAGAGGCCCAAGACGCCATAGGAATTTTTTGTGACCTCTCCAAGGCATTTGACTGCGTCGACCACGAAACCTTAATCTTGAAACTTGAGCATTACGGACTTGGGAAACTTGCGCTCAGTTTAGTAAAATCGTATTTAAATGATAGACAACAGCAAGTTCAAATAAATGGTGTCAATTCACTCGGTTTAAAAGTAGAAATGGGTGTACCACAAGGATCAATATTGGGTCCTTTCCTCTTTTTAGTATATATTAATGATCTCCCCCATTTGTTAAAAACTCAACCACAAATGGTGTTATTTGCTGATGATACTTCCTTAATTTTTAAAATTAATAGACGTGCATCAAATCTTGACGACGTAAATAACGCCCTACAGCAGGTCCACAATTGGTTCACTGCTAATAATTTAGTATTAAATGGGAAAAAAACTAAGTGCATAAGATTTTCTTTACCAAATGTCAAAAGTAGTAATTGTGAGATAGTATTGAATCAAGAGAAACTAGAATTCGTCGATAAAACTGTTTTCCTGGGGATCACGCTCGACTCAAGGCTTCAATGGGGTCCTCATTTAACATCCCTTTCAGGACGGCTAAGTTCAGCAGCATTTGCTGTGAGAAAAATCCGTCAATTTACTGATGTAGATACCGCGAGACTAGTCTATTTTAGTTACTTTCATAGTATTATGTCGTACGGTATTCTACTATGGGGACGGGCTGCAGACATCGAGTCTATTTTTATTCTGCAGAAAAGAGCCATTAGAGCCATCTATGGCCTCCGCAGGCGCGACTCTCTAAGGGAACAGTTTAAATATATTAACATCATGACGGTACCTTGTCAATATATTTATGAAAACATCATGTACGTAAGGAAAAATCTACATCTTTTTAGTAAAAGAGGTGCGAAACACAATTATATCACTAGGAATAGGGACCAATTAGTTCAACCGGGTTTCAGGTTAGCTAAAGTGGACTCATCTTTCATGGGGTACTGTTTAAAATGTTACAATAAAATACCTCCCCACATACTTCAACTGAATGAAACGAAATTTAAATCTTATATTAAACGCACACTATGCAGCCAAGCATATTATAAGTTGGGGGATTACATCACTGATAAAAATGCTTGGCTCAACGCTGGTCCTGCTCCACAAGCATAAACTAATTGATTAGCATTTGAAAATACAGTTGGAGCTGCTGAAGATTTTAAAAACTATTTTTGCATTGTATAAATTCAATGTCTTAGCATTGTATAATTGCATGGCACACGTGTGGGCACCATGTACCGACTATAAAGCTACCATTTAGGTACTGAGTATGTCTTTCATTGACTTGAATGTGCCCTGGCGGCTGAGAGTATGTCATGCTCACTCTAATGTCTCGCTGGCGGTGGCGCGTGTGTTGGATCATTTAGCTCCCTTCAAAATGGTTGAGCTGAATGGTGCTAATCCATGCGTCATGTTCGTGAACGGGCGCCGTCAGTAGGGACTGGTCATCTCTTAGCTGCCACGGCGATTTTAATTTAATTTATATTTTTATTTCTAACGGACGCTTTTAATGTTTTGCATCGTTCTCACATGTATAACTTCAACTTGAATGATGTAACCAATATTATGTAACCATCTTATTTTATTTAAAAGAGTGTCCGTGGAGTTTCTTGCCCGTTCTTCTCCATAGGTACCTACTACGCTTTGGAATGGGCGACTAGCTTCATATTTCTGACTGACCGACCCCTTGACTATTCAAAAGTGCCTGTAATTGGTTTATTTGAAATAAATGCTTTGAGTTTGAGTTTGAGTTTGAGTTTGAGTTTGAGTTTGAGTTTTGAGTTTGAGTTTGAGTTTGAGTTTGAGTTTGGATAAATTTAAGGAAATAAACATCATGACAGTCGCATCTCAATATGTATTTGAGAACCTGATTTATGTAAAAAAGAATATTAATCTATATTCTAAACACAGCGACATTCATAGCATAAATATTAGAAATAAAGATTTACTTATTGTGCCCAGGACTAGGCTCCAAAAAATTAGTAATTCATTTAAGTGCCAAAGTATACGTTTGTACAACAAACTCCCAAGCCCTGTTAAAGAACTGAGCCTCAATAAATTTAAATCATTTATTAAACACAAACTATGTCAAAAAGGTTTCTATAAAGTTAAAGATTACTTAGACGACAAAAAGGCTTGGGACTAGCTCCATATTACTCCATACTAATTTAATTGTTTAGTTCATTTTATTTGACTGTATAAGTCAATTTATTTTAATTTTGTTTTAATATAATATTATTGACGTAATTTACTCTTTACACAGTTTTAATTTTTATGCCTTGTATTGTAATATATGGTCAGCTAGCGATCTCGAAAATTGATCATATTATTCTTGCCTGAGCAACCGGCAGCAAGTTCGTTATGCTCCCTTAGATGTCACTGCTTGCGGTAGCGTCGGGGGTCGGGTTGCTTCCTTCCCTCAAATATGGCGATGGGGGTAGTGGCTGATCTTTGCGTTATGCTCGTGAACGGGTGCTGCTTGTGGTGACTGGTCGTCTTGCTGACCATGGTTTTTGTTGTTGTTATTAGTAATTAACTGTTTATTTATTTTTACTTCGATAGTTAGCTAGTTCGCTAGTTTATCATTTGTGATTTCCGAGTTACAGCTTTAATAGCTATATTTAAACGGGCACGCCCTTTATGCCCAGAGGCTTTCATTCGGGTATTAAGTTCTTTTTAATTTTTCGTTGGTATATTGGCGTGTGCTAGGTGACATATAGAAAATAATTTAATTTAATGTTTTGCGTTGCGTAAAGTAAATTATTTTGCATAAGTACTCGTACTATTATATAGAATCAATTAACTGAACAGGCAGCTGTGCTGCTGGGGAGTTTGTTGCGCCACTTCTTCTTCCCAGCTAAAGCACTAGGAAGTGGATAAGGGTTTGCGTTTTTGGGGGCCTGTCTTATGTATTTTTGACGTTCGAAAAGTGCTGATTCTCAGCCTAGTTTCAATAAATGACTTGAATTTGAATGATGAATACGTCAGCCAAGATGTCAGTAACTACATATCATATGCGACTGTAAGACTCGCTCTTTTGTTTTTAATCCTTTTCTTATAACAAAAACAGTTTTTAGCGTGTTATAAGTACTGTTATGTTATGTTATAAGCAGACCATCAACAGGACTTATGTCCCACTAAAAAATGTTTTCTTGTTAATTGATAACAGTTTCAGGCGCCTATTCACATTTTCTTAGCAACTTGTTTCGTACAATCTTACAGCCTTACACATTAGAATGTCCGAAACTAATGTGTGAGCAAATCCTACCTTACCGGCCAAAGGGACCATCCCACTATCGATAAATAGAATTTTGGGCTCAATGACCCTGACATTTCCCTTTTCTTGGAAAAAAAACCCGTCAGCCTAGAAAGAAAATACGTTGAAATTGGTCACAAAAATACATCATATGAAAAGTAGACAACATTATCAAATCCTAGTACATGCAAGTTAAAGGAACAACATGCAGGAATGAAGCAGGAATGTATTGCATGTAGGTATAATATGATTGTTCAAACATGTGTGGTGGTAGCGTCAGCAAAGTCAGCATGTGCGCGTCGCGTGAAACTAACAATCAACTTTGTTCGGCTTCTCTGTCACAAATGTCGATAGTGATTTGTTGTATGGTCAGCAGATTCAACATCTGTAAAATTATTTAATTTATAGTAACTCTGGTTTCGAAGGCTCTTGTCTCATATGTGGGACAGTAATAGGCTGGTTATATTTGGATTGGTATCGTTAAGAAGATTTCTAGCCTTTCGGATTTTCAGTCGTCTTTTACCAGAAAGATGTGGCCTGTGTGGTACAGATCATCAAACTGAACAATGGGACTAACATCGCAATTTCGAAAAGAATATCAACGGTCCCAAAGAAAACTTCAATACCTACCCGACGCAAATGTATGGTACGGCTGATTAATTTAACAATAGGTCAACTGGCGTTAATAAACTGTTTACTGTATTTTTTTTGCTAACCGTACGAATGGACTTTACCCGCAAGTCCAAAGGTTGTCATAGATGTGTTTATTGAAGGGCGAAGTCCAAGGAGACCTCAACCCCTATCATTATGGTTTCACTATTTGATGGCAGTCCCATTCAATATCGTTTGCATTCGACTGTAATAATAGATTGCTTGGGAACGTCGGCTTTTTATTTACTTTACTAAAAGGTTGGCATTAAAATAGTTATAACATTATGAACTGTGTGGCTCCATATTGCAACGACCACCACGTTAGTTTTAATTTAAGAACACTCTTTTAACTCGGTCATTTAACCATCCGTATCGGTATCGGTATCGCCGATACGTATTCATAAATATCGGTATCGGTATCGTATCGGCCAAGATGCGTATCGATGCATCCCTACAATATAGTAACAAAACATGTCTAAAACAACGTCAGTCCTCCATGTGTGATACATGTTTTTGACAAATCTATTACATGATTTACTGAAAAAAGTTCATGGTTATTAACGGGCAAACCATTATCTTTAGACTGCGAAAGAGATGGGATAGTCGATAGACCATTTTTTTTTACAGAAGCAGAGGATATTACAGCTGAAAATCAAGGGATGATGATATCGATGATATTCCAAATGAACTTTTCTTAATAGCACTAGTACATTAATCTTCCTGAACCTCATTTACTCCGTACAATGTTATACGTTGACATTGTGGAGTGTTAAAATAGGCGGTCATTGTCCGTTATCTGCGAGTAACGTAACAGTCTGTTATTTGTGTGGTGCGTTTGAGCAGCACGTGGCACAGGGTAAAGAAAACGTGTTTAAGTGTGTAGTAATGTACTTATCTGTATGATGCATGAAAGAAGATGATCGAACGCTTCGGATAATAAGTCTATTATTTTGGCTTAAAATTGTTTTATATATCCATCTATTTCTGTGGATATCACGGGATGATAAAGAGGTGATGAAGGGGTAAGTTCTCTTCTAATAAGAATAGTATCGAGTAGCGTTAGACAGCGACCTATAGACAGAAAGTAGAGAGACCTGTGCCCTATTGTGGGATATTTCAGAGATTTAATGATAAGGTGAGTGATGTCTGAGTGACTGAAGTCTCACGTCCCTGTTTACCGCCAGTGTGAAATCCGTTTCAACGTTGGCAACTGGAACATGACACAACGCTACTTGGCAGGTGAAATTAATGTGAAGTCTACTACTTTTCGGCTTCAATTTCCATATTTTCTTCAAGAATTATTCCGAATATAAGCTGCCCCTGAAATTAAACTGTTTACAGTCACAAATCACCCAGAAATATCCAGACTTGATACAAATATCTGTATCTGAAGGTACAACCCTCACATATTTTTGTCATGAAGCGAGAATCGAGCCCACGACCCTGACTACAAAGTCGGTTCTGCAAAGATAAATTATGAAATATTCATGTTGTTATGGCAAGATATTTTCGTGTTAAAATACTCAAATAATGAACAAATCTTTTTAGAGGGTTCCGTGGCATATTTTTTCCTAAGTTAACAACAACTTCATACATTTTAAGGCCATACTGTAAAGTTACTTTCAGGAATAAAATATTTTGACTTAGTTGCTCCATTTAATTTCCATTTATAGTTTTACACATTTCAACTTTTCTGCCACCTTGGCAACTGTTCCTGTGTTATTTAGGTATGTAAAAAATTTATTACTAGACATTTTAGAGATGGGCACGGAACCTTCTCCACGCAAGTTTATTTCATTAAAGTTATTTACATTTCATCACTTTGACACGATATTAAATAATGCAAATGATTATTTCCATCAGACAGAAATATTTGCTTACAAGATGTCAACAATTAGCAGAGTCATCAAATGTAAGGCTTCTGCCATTTTGTAGTTAAGTAGGTCCTACACCAAAGGTAAGGTTACCTACACCAAAGTCAAAGGTAAAGGTACACTACACCAAAGTCAAAGTCAAAGAGAGTCATATACAACGAGTAACGTTAAATGCGCAAAACCTGAAAATAGTTTGATCAGAATAACAAGCAGAATCAATTGAACCACTTTTAATATAGGTCACATTTTTCAAAAAATCTTCATTAAAAACGTTGCCGTGTCTATTTATTAATAGGTCAAGCCATCACATGCGCAAACCCGCCAAAATATGTAAACAAACATTGTTGTCAACCAATTTAAATTGTTTCATACGCGGGACGGTAATATAATTTATTTCAATTCAAATACGAATCTTCCATACAGTACCATGAATAAGACAAGAGCGTCGTTACAGACGTAAGAAACGATCAGAATTGCCAGTAAAACTAAAACAGCACAATAAATTAACAGCACATAAAACCTTTACAATTTTTTTAATGATTTTTTTCTCTCTGAAATAGGTCAATTGAATTAAAAATCTGTTGGGTTGTCTGAGGTTTTGCGCATTTAACGTTACACGTTGTATATACGTACTATTCTTTGCTTACGATAAGTCAGACTCGTGTATTGGCTGCTTATACTTTCATTTTGTTTACATATTCTGACATTGTGACGTCATTAACGTGTCGTGTTTTGTTCAGCATCACAGTTTTGAGCATTAGATTTACCTCACGTTCAGTGTATAGGATGGAGTACATATCCTAAGGGTTAATTGCAATGCTTTTCATTTTGACAGTTCAGCCATGTTCATTGCGTTATTTTCGTTGTTGAGCAGACAAATTCAAACCTATGAAGCAATGGGCCACAAAATGAATGATATAGGAATATTTTCTTTCTTTCTATTTATTTAAGAACCATGGTTACTCGGTACGTGGTCGTAAATTTAAGGCCAGTAGCATTTGAAAAATGATTGCTAGCAAAATTCGTTGCTCGACCCATAGCTCGCCAGTCCTAACTATTGAGGTCTTATGGTTTTGGCGCCAATAATACCCCTTTAAATCCCCCAACGAACAGGGCAATAATTCCTTCTCAATCCAAGGGCTACCAAACTACAGTCTATAAACCAATTATAAACAGCCAAAGTCGAAGATAAAATCTAGTTTTATCGCCAAACATACATATTAACTAAGAAACTGTTAGCACAACGAGATATACACTGCCACTATATTTGTAAAACACACAGTACAAATCCTTTGCAAACTCTCGGAAACATAATATATAACACTATCATTTTATTATTACCTCATTCCTCCAAGAATGGTATTTTGGAACAGTCATAATTTTAATATCTACCGACAATTAGACATACGGTATATTAAGGTAGTTATTATTTAAAATAATTAACAAAATATCAAAATGGTGACGGCTAAGAGTGAAGCGGAGGTGACGAGGGCTGCTGAAGAGATTCCTCACGATCATCTCTTCAAGGTGACAGGATTATCTTCCACGAATTTAGAGAAGTTGGCTCAAGGTAAGTCTTGTTTTATTTTGGGACTGGTGACGTCATCCAGATAATTCTGTTTTTGGTAGTCGTAGTCAATATGCGGTTAACTTAATTGGATTAGTACAAAATTTGCTGAGTTTGGATTGCACAATTGATGCAATTAATAATGTTTGTTATGATCATTGACCCCTACATTAACTTAAGGAAAAAAATGAAAGTAGGAAAAGTTAGCTTTGGTGAGTGCTTCTTTGCTGAACGTATTCTGGTTTAGATTCCCGGGTCAAGCTAAGTGTTATTAGGTTTTTCCATCAAGAATTTCTTAGTAGTAAGCCGGAGTCAGGATTTGTGTTCGTTCAATGGCCATAGACTCTCTCCCTATTACATAATTTGAACTTAATAGCTTTTGGAGCAGCTTGTGGAGATTGTAAATTATCCCACGAAATCGTACTACTGGTCTAACTGTGCGCCCTTCGAAATCCGTTCAGCCGTGAAAGCATGAAAAGGTAACAGACAAACAGACAAACCGACAAACACATACAGAGTTACTTTCGCAATTAAAATTTTAGTATGGATAAGACATAATCATTCCTAAAATAGATTCTGCAGTCGATTCAGAACAAACAAGTTTCAGGACTTTATTCTGTTACGCGTGGCTTATCTGTCATCAATTGGAAACTCATTTGCAAAGACCTTCAGTGCCTCGAACTGCCACATAAATAGTGTCATAATATATTAAAACTAGCCAGCGGTAATAAACCTGAAGCGAGTGACATTTATTAGTTAAAGACGAAGAGACCAGGGTACTGGCAGAGTGCCAAGCATTCGGGATATAACCAGACCAGTTCGAGACAATTTGTTTTGATCATCACGTATATTTGGCTTAATTAAGCGACAGATATTTTGTTTTTGTCTTGGTATAGTACTGAATTTTGCAGTACATAACAACGTTTTGCAGTAAGTAACATAATCGGGGGTAAAATAGCCTCCATGCATGTTGATATCTTAAATGTATGTCAGGTGCTCCTTGAGCGACCAGCTCTGTTACCTTGCATTTTTAACTACGACGCATTTTGCATTTTTAACTATTCTGCTCGACATTTATGTAGTTTGCCGAGGGTAGCAGAAGCTACCTACTTCCTTTTGAAAAATATACCTGAGCTTCTTGGTCAGGTATATTTGGCGAAAGGCTGGCTTAGGTAGGTACTCTACTGTACCAAAACATGACCGTAGAAATAACCTGCCTGATAAAATCCTAAGTTGAACTTTACAGTACCTGTTTGACTAAAGCGACTTCAACATTCTTCCAGAACCTGTACCTTCAGACTTCGAGGAGGCAATAGCTGCGACGGGCTACGGCAGGTTCAATATAGCCCTGATGCTATGCACCATCCCAGCCTTCTGGAGCGCGGTCTCCGTTACCAGCTCCATCAGCTACATCTTCACGAGGGCCCAGTGTGATATGGGCCTGAGTTTGTTGGATATGGGGACTATCACGGCCATGACTTATGGAGGTGAGTTCACCGACATAAATGATTGCACCAATCGCTTTGCGGAAATGTCAATAGGACACTAAAGCCCGTATTACAGAAACTCACTCAAAACTCAAGCATTACTTAAAACTCGTTTAAAGCCATTTGATTGTTTGAAACTAGTTTTAAGTGATGCTTGACTCTTGAGTAAGGTTCTGTAATACGGGCCTTAGAGGTGTAGGTAGTAGAATTTATGATATCTCTCTATCTCGCTGAGATCACCAAGTCTCTGTCTAAACATGGAGTTTTTAATGGGATAAACAAGTCGCTAACTACTTTATGGAAACGTGGTTACCGCCCACTGACACCTACAATTCTAAGGGCTTCGTGACAAAATTGATGACTCTTTTAAACTCTTTTAAAATATTCTTCTTGGTGACAGCAATAGGTAAGGTGGAAGTCTTCCCATGTAGCATGTATTAAAAGACGCAATATAGCCGGCTTTAATGCTGTTCAACATTCGGGTCATCAAACTTCCGGAGGTGTGTCAGTGGTGTGTCACTATGTTGAACAATGGTAATCACGACACACCTTCGTTACGACTCGTAATAAATCTAATCTTATTACAGTAATTACATTGAAATACACGAGAGGTTTTCACGTGATTTCTACAATGAAATGCGCAGTAGTAGCAGTAGAAAGAAAATATGCATGGATTTTTTAAATAAGTAATATTTTTTTTATTTTATTATTATATGGCTAAGAAGTAAGTGGTCATTAAAATTTCGACTAATGGAGATGTGTGAAAGACAACGCGGGTACTTCGCTGACCCTAAATAATCCAAACATTTACATTTAAATATATCCCAAAAACTGCCTTATTAGGTATGCATGTCTTCAAAAAGACCTATCATGACCTACCACAATGATAATCAGTCACTAACTGAATAGACAACACATCACCTTTTTGTATATTTATCGAACTTAAACAAATACCGTGAATTCTCTTGGCAAATATTTAGTTTTTACTAAAACAAAGAAATGTACCAATAACATGTTCTCATAAATCTTTCGTACACAAGATGGTGTGATTTGCAAGAAATAAATATGTGCAGTAAGATCATTCTTGTCAATCTCTGATAGCAACTACCTTATACCTACAGGCACCACGATCCCAAAATAACAATAATAAAATTATGCAATTTTTTTTTTTTTTTAATTTGAGAATTAAATTCTTATACGAGAATCTTCTTTAATATCAATTTTTAATTATTTATTTTCCTTCTTTCTCACATATTTTTTGCACACATAAAATACCTCAAAGTAAAACTTAAATAGAGATCTTCTCTCGATTTGGAACAAACTAAATAATTCATGCAAACTTGTAGTTTTTCCTAGTGGGCCTTCTGCACATAATTTTTCGTTATCACGGCTTGATAAACATCGTCTATGTTTATAGGTTTTTCAACAAACACCGTGTGATGTGGCGATGTGCCGTGCGTGGCTAATGTCATAACATACATGCTTTTGGACAGATTTTGGTTGCGCGGGCGCAACACAGCATTCGCAAAACCGTTTATAATTATAACTTCTCAGAGGTTTTTCATTTCTTAACGAAATATTTTTTTGTTTACCACTAGACAAAAAAGAATGTGCCTCGTTGAATTCCGTGTGATTACAAAACAAAATATTATTCAAATAGTCCATTAATTATACAATGAATCATTTTAATTACCGAAAATTAATTACTTTCAACGACCTTCTCATACCAAATTTTCAAATAAATAAAGAATTTATAGCTTAGGATACAGTGAAGAACCATGACTACATATGGACACAAGGACCATCAATGCCTAGCCTTTTTACGAATTTATTGAGGTCGAATAACTGAACAATAGGACCTATTCTGAAAAACTTTGTTATAATAATATCACGTCATCGTCAGTATTCGTCAGGTGACCGACTGTAAACCTTGTATATTGCGACAACAACTCACAACAAGCAAACATCATCAACATTTCAATTCCTAGACATTATGTACTGATAATAAATATGTACCAACATCACCTGTTTAGATCATATCATAGAACTTACACAAACAATGTGAAACTGTGCAGTTTCCACTCAAATATTTAGTTAGTGACGACAGCTGCTATGTAAAATTACTTTGTGATTAATTCTTGTTTGTATTGCTAATTTGATACAATTTTAGAGATACGATTGTGGGCACAGTGTTAGGGGAAAACGTGTTATATTTCGTAGGTACCCGGAATAGTAGACATTATTTCTTGGTTTACTAATGATAAGCATAAAATATATTGTCATAATTTACATTGGCATAACGAAATTCAACATAATGATCATTACGCATAATAATAATAGGCATTTTTTTTGCCATAATGTTATAAGCGCATAATGATATTTACACATAATATTCTTTGGAATAAAAATAATAAACCCTAATATAACTCATATAAAAACAAACATGTTCGCGGCTCAGGCTGGTGGCCCGAGGTCCACCCCCGCCGCACCATAACCTGATCCATTAGAGTAACTCCCAAATTATAATAAATAATATTTATATTTATGGCTCATGATCAGTGATCGGAGTAGGTAGATTGAATTGGGGTCATTGATCCGAAACGTACATATTAATATGGACATTCCTCCGGAATTGGTTAATTATTAAGAAAAAAACCGGAACTTAGATAGGAATTGTATTCAAATGAGCAATATTATATTCTTCATAATTTTTTTAACGGCACACAGTCATGATTCCAAGCTTTGGTAAGTAATATTTTACTTGTTACAAGGAGTTTAAAGCACGTTTGGATGTACTATAAGAATATTTTTAGTATTGTGTTTGTTTGCCTAAGCTGTTGAACATACCATCACCAACTTTGAATTGAGTAGTAATAATATCACTACCAACATTAACAATATTTAATTGAATCCGGTAATACCGGAATTGCTTTCCGGAAAAATGGCTTATCCATGTTATTCTTTCTGTGTGCATTTATTATAGAAGTACCAAAAATCAATCTACCTACTCCGATCACTGCTCATGATTAATAGACGAATAAATATTTTGCCTCAAAAATGTATGCAACTCCAAATTATGCCAAAACAAATTAGACGTAATGACAGTTATGCTAATCTTTGCATTATGCCCAAGTATTATTATGCCACAGTATTATTATGCTAATAAAAATTATGCGAAAATGTTATGCCAAACAATATTATGCCTTAAAATTTTATGCCAAGAGGGGGATTCCCTTATTTCTTTGGTAGTTTAGACTGAAAACTGATTTCTTCTTGTTTCTGACAGATTTTGTTTGATGGATGAACGTAAACGAAGCAAAAAGAGTATGTAAGGTTCGTAGAAAACGCGCGATTGGTCTATTTTAGTTACTTTCACAGCATTATGTCGTATGGCATTTTACTGTGGGGTCGGGCTGCTGACATTGAATCCATCTTTATTTTGCAAAAGAGAGCTGTCAGAGCCATTTATAATCTACGTCACCGCGAATCTCTCAGGGAACTATTTAAAAGGATTAACATTATGACGGTACCTTTCCAGTTCATTTATGAAAATATTATGTATGTTAGAAAAAATCGACATCTTTTTAATAAAATAAGTGATAGACATAATTTTAATACTAGAAATAAAGATAAAATAGATCAACCTTTTTTCAGATTATCTAAAGTACATACATCTTTTATGGGGTACTGTGTTAAATGTTACAACCAAATACCTTGTGATATATTGCAATTAAATGAAAGAAAATTTAAAACTCATATTAAAAGTACACTTTGTAAACAAGCATATTACAAATTAGAGGATTATATCCAAGATAAGAATGCTTGGAAACATGCTGGTCCTGCTCCATAGGATAATTTAGAATCAAGACAAAATCAAACTTATTGCAAATTTAATTGTATATTTTATTATTATTTTTTATTATATGACACTGATTTTACATTCTGTGACCAATTCCTCGCACACTGACTTATTAATTGTAAAATTTTTGGAAAATCGTCTACTTTTAGAATGTTTGTAAATATGTGAGCACCATGTATCTATCACATAATTAGTTTATCTGTTGTTGCTTCATTTTTAATTCTTAATTCTTTTGACCTATTGTGGTATAATAATTTTATTCTAGGTGCATCGTCCTCACATATAATTATATAACTAATGTACTTATATAAAATATTGTAAAACATTTTAAAAGAGTAACGGTGCCCATTCTGCTCCATGCGAAAACTACCTTTTGGAAGGGGCGACTAGAATCATTTCAATTTTTTTGCAAATTTTTGACGTTCAAAAGTGCCTTATAAGGGCCTATTTGAAATAAATGATTTGACTTTGTAGCAGCGGGCTTTCTGTAGTTTTTTCATGTTTTCCCATGGGAAAAAAGGATGAGATTATTTATGTATGTATTTTAGACTGAGTGTCATCGTGAAATTGGAAATCCTTAAAGTTCGATTTCTGGCCGAAATTGGAGGATTTCTTATTGAAAAGTTTCTCTTTTCCATAAGTCCACCAGTCCATACCAATTTTATATATCCATTAGTAAGTCTGTTACTGACTTTCTTAAATCATATTACTTATTAAAACTGACTGTAGAACTCAAAAGGCAATCATTTTGTGTGCTTCAATCGATCGCTAGTCCTAGATTATCGGCAAGAGGAAACTTGATACTTACTTAATACCAAAAATATAATTTTATCAAAAACGAATTACGCTCTTGTTTACCAATTATACCTGGCCTGTTTTTCTATGACTCACAAATTCTTGCACAATGATATCGGAAAGATACACAGAATTGCTCTCAAAAACAAAACTGAAGTAAATAACATGTTTTGTTAGCATGTATTACGCACTTTCCTCTACAGTGGCAAACGGCCAGTAGATGTTAATTTAGTTGTCAATCCAAGAGAAATGGGGCATATAAATCGTGTCATACTTGTATGCATTCCTTGAAATAAATGTACTGAATAACATGGCGTAGCGGTGACGTAGCTGCTACGTCATGGGTCGTGTTGCTACGTCGTAGCACGTCGTAGCGCGTAGCAACCTCTCAACAGTTTTTATGAAGCTGGTTCATGTCAGCTGAATAACAGGGTCATTATTTTTGGTGTTTTTCCTAGTTTGGTACAGCACCTTGTTTATTTGTTTGCAGGGGAAATCCCTAGTGAAAATAGACACGAGATGAGACTTGAACTTCAGTTAGTGCAATGCAGCACTAATCGGAAAAGCTACGGCAGTATCCTCAACAACTATTTGCCGCCATATAGTACTTCAACCATCGGATACCCATGAAAACCTTCAGAAAGCCATAATTATAATAATAAAAACTTTCCTCAATAAAATCACCATGAATCTACAAAAGTTTATAATCGCGTATATTAATATTTACGAAATAAGTCAAGAATGAATGCTACGGTTTCTGATCAGCAAGTCGTTTAAAAATGTAACATAAATAGCATCCTCGAGTTTATCTTGGACATTACTGACCTCGGTGAAAGTTAACTAGCGACCCGTTCCTGCTTTGCACGGGTTTTACGACTTGACAAAACATCTAGATTTCTTAGGTAAACGTAACTCGAATGTTAACGTATTATACACATAAACCTTCTGGAATAAATTTTCTAAACGATAGTGAAAACCTCATCAAAATCTGTTGCGTGGTTTAGAAGAACAACGCAGACATACAGACAAACGCGAAAAGCGACTTTGTTTATAGTATGTATAGATAAAATGTCTGAAATCGCCAAAAATTCTTTAGCAAGCGTGGTGATCAATACTCATGCCTTCTCGTTATGAAAAGATGCCTTTGCCCTGCGGTGGGACAGTAATAGGCTGGTATTATCATTATACAGAGTGGCAGGGACATAGATTCAGTACATGATTCTGGACCACACTGCGTTAAAATTATTCGTCGGTATATATATATAAATAAATATTTATATATATATACCGACGAATAATTTTGCCTTACTTCTCGCTATTGCACCTACCGCTGTTTGTCTCTGCATCATCCAAAGTTTGACTGGTAGAAAATGCCTATGGCATTAAGTCCGCCAATGTACCAAAAAAAATGCGGTTCATACATTTTGACCGCGTAGGTTCCTATTCCGTCGAATAATTTCAACACAGTGTGGTCCAGAATCATGTACTGAAAATGGTAACAGGGTGCGCGTCGATGTCCCTGCCTTTAATGATATACACAACACGTCCAGATGACGTCACGGGCACCAGCCAGTTCGTTAATACATTACATCCTATCCTGTTTCAGGCATGATCTCCTCAGCGATGCTGTGGGGCTTCCTGTCCGACACCCTAGGCCGGAGACAGATCATGGTATGGGGATTCTTCTGCTCTGGTCTCGTGGAGATGACGGCTGCCTTGAGCCAAAACTTCGCCATGCTGCTGGTCATGAGGTTCGCCAGTGGATTCCTGTGAGTATAGATTTATTGAAATAATGATTATTTAATTGTATAGCGGATACTTTCTGGTAGTGGACTACTAAGAATCTTGTGTGCAGTGTGCATAGGTTATGCAGACCGGACACCAACCGAAGATTATTCCTGCATGCACTATTAAATATTATTAGGTTATTGTATTAGAAAGTACTTTTTATTTTTCATAATTCGTTGCCCCACACTAGGAATTACTTCTGTACTGTGGGTTTTATGGCTTGTAATTTGTTGTGAATATAATTTTGCTTATTGTTGCCCGATGAAAGATATATGACCACATAAATCGATTTTCTACCTATGATGACGTCAATTGGTAGTGCTTAAAATGATGGCACACACTTTTATGAGGGTACTAACTAATAAATCTATATTAGAAACAGCTTTTAGTATTCCTATTGTGCCAAGTACCTGTATGCCAGACACGTACGTTTGTGTCCGGTTAATAGCAATAGGCTCGAACATGAGACTTAAACATAACTGGCGAAATGTGGTTGGACATAAGTACATTTCTGCCTAACCCTTCTAGGTTTACAGGCGTGATGTTATGTTATGATATGTATACGGTATCGACAGAAAGTACCTCGGGTTTGTCCTGTGTGAGGTCAGTATCATGTCATCAGTTAATTCCCTTTTTTTTTGGGTGGGAATTATAAAATAACTTCTCCCGCTCTGGGTGGAGCGGAAGGGCGTGTCAGACTCTTACTGACTAAAACCCACCCGTGTTCCTTCCGTTGCCTGTACGTTGCCAGGGGCCACGGTATCCCTTTCGGACTTTCCCGCAACCCATCAGTTAATTCCCTTGGTTTTGTATCCAATTGCATACATATTATGAACCGCGTTGTTCTTTAAACTACGCAACGGATTTTGATGCGATTTTCACCATCATTTAGAGAATTTATTCCGGAAGGATTATGTATGTGGATTTTATATTATACTTACATTTAATAAAGAAATCTCACTTGTTTGCCAAGGCGTAAAAACAAGCGTTACAGGCGTTTGAACAAGTTTGTGGCATGCCTTACCATTATATTTAGGCTTGTCATTTTATACTACTGTCTATCGTCAAAATTCTTTTCTCATTTTTTTCGAAATCCCAGGTTTGGATAGGATGCCCTCATGCCCACGTTACAAGGTCACTGGATCAATAAGTATTGTTGACTCTTATTACCGTACAAGTGTTTAGCATGTGCGCTTGTTTGATTAATAGTACACATAATTACTAATCAATGTCAACTAATCAGTCTGTAAACAACCTTATCTGTTTATGGGTTTCTGATTATCGTTCGCGAACGTGTAGCCTGCGTTTATAGGGACGCCTACGTCTGTAGACAGCCGAATTTATGTATTTATTAATATCGCAATTTAACGACTTACTTACTAAAACATACAAACAAAAATCACATACAGTTTTAGTTATTGTGAATACAGTGTCACTTACAGAAGTACAGACGCCAGCGCGTATATGGAATCTATACCTTCACACAACGGTCATGACGTCAGAAACCGCGTTGCCTTCGGGTATATTTTCAAATCCAGTAAACAAAAATCATTTCAATAAAGCGTACCTTTACCTAACATTTGTGACGTCACTGGCGCGTGTTGATATCGGGTATACATTCAGATTTAGTATACGCCCCTGCAAGTATTTTAAAACATACCCGACCGCAACGAAGCAATTGTTCGATACTCTTTTGGCACGTTACTATTTCAATCGTTCTATCCTTTTCGCCCGCGGCTTGACGCAATATTTTGTTTGTTGCATCATTTTGTGACCACGTGCGAGTCAGTACTGTTTGAATTGTGATTTCAAGTGTTTTTTAATTAAAAAAGTGGTAGGTAATAAGTGCACAGTACATTGCAAAAATTATAATAAAGCGATAACTATATGGTTTGTGATCCTTTTAGCGTAGAAGTAGATGCGAATAATGATAGATAAAGCTAGTTTAGAGGGTTTTATAACCGAACATTGTGGAGTTATCGAGAATGTGGATTTTGAATCGGAGACATTGCACTGGCACTCGCCGGCCGCTGCCGCGGCACCGCTCGCTTCGCTCGCTCGGCTCGTGCTTTGTCTGGTCACAGTTCTAACCTAACCTAACCTACCATTCAGCCATTTTCATTTACCACTTCATATTTCTATAATACAATGTTTTTTATCCCACTGTTAATATTAGTCGCCATGTCATTATTTATAGTACCTCGCCTATGATTTTTAGTAGCAAATAATTAGTCGCCCTCTAAGTTGTTAGTCGCCTGGAAAATAATTAGCCTAAAATAAACGTCCCTTTATCTGATATCTATCCCAAACGAATGTTGCGGTCGGGTATATTTTGAAATCCTTAACACGACGGTAAATATTTTTATACTATACCCAAAACGAATGTTGGAGTTGGGTATATTTTAAAATCCTCAACACGGCGTTACATATTTTTATGGTATACCCGAACTCAACACTATAGAGCGTTGTGTGAAGGTATAGATTCCATATACGCGACGCCAGCACATCAACCTACCACAATCTGTAATTTTTTTTAAATAGATTTTCAATGTTATCACTAAAGTATAAGGGTCAAAGTTAATTGGGAAAATTTGACAGTTTCGAGTAGGTTGACCTGCTGGCGTCTGTTCACAGTACTAGCAGAGAACTTCATGAAATAAAGATGTGTAAATTAAGATATGTAAATAAAGATGTGATGGAAAAAAAATCTGCGAGCAACTTCGAAATAGCGCTCGCCGGCCGTTGCCGCGGTTGGTCACAATTCTAACTTAACCTAACTTATTTCACCCAGTTTAACTAAATGACTACACGACATTCATCTGGTTAAACGTTGCGCTCAATAACTTGGTTAGTTGTCCTTCAGCTATTTAATTGGATTTATATATAATTGGCGTTTAATGAACGGCCTAGGCGTCCAATTAGCTGGCTAATTTAACCAGATGGCTGCGATATTTACATAACTGTATTTCACTATGAATTGGCAGAAGTTTATGATACTCCCCCATTTGACTAGTTATCTATAGTCTATAAGTGTCAAGTATTAGGGGAAAACCTTTTATCAATTCATCTTCAGCATTCAGTCGTCAAGACGTCTAAAGCTGGACCTTCCCCGATTGACATTACTCGAACACAAATCTAGATACCACCTGCTCTTGAAAAATTATCAATATATTTGAAAGAAGTTTCTTTCAAACAAACTATTTTTTAGGTCAAATAATCCTCTTATCAAATACTATACTGCTAATCCAACAATTTCTTCTCCTATTTTTCCAGTTTCAACGGCCCCTTCGCGGTACTGATCTCATACATAGCCGAACTGCACAGGACCGAGCTCAGGGCGCGAGTGATACTCCTGACGAGCCTCTTCTATACGTTTGCTAACATCACCCTGCCGCTGCTGGCCTGGGCTATCCTGACCAAAGACTGGGAGTTCCATATTTTTGGAGATAATATTGGTGAGCATCATGCAGATTATTAGGGGGGGGACAGGAGGTGATGTCTAAGTACGTTCAGCGCATCCAGAGCAGTTTGTTACGTTATGCCATACGAGACAAAAAGATTCAAACTCAAACTCTCAAACTCAAAGCATATTTTTCAATTAAACCATTTACAGGCACTTTTGAACTGTCAAGAAGTCGGTCAGTCAGAAATATGAAGCTAGTTACCCATTCCAAAGCGTAGTAGGTACCTATAGAGAAGAACGGGTAAGAAACTCCACAGCCGCTCTTTTAAATCATTTTTTTTTTTGCTTTGATGAGTCTACTTTAGCCAGTCTGAAACCTGTTTGAACTAATAGGTCCCTATTTCTTGTAGTATAATTATGTCTATCACCTCTTTTACTAAAAAGATGTAAACTTTTTCTTACGTACATGATGTTTTTCGTAGATATATTGGCAAGGTACCGACATGATGTTAATATCCTTAAACAGTTCCCTTAGAGAGTCGCGCCTGCGGAGATAATATATGTCTCTGATCGCTCTTTTCTGCAGAATAAAAATAGACTCAATTTCTGCAGCCCGTCCCCACAGTAAAATACCGTAAGACATGATACTACGAAAACAACTGAAATAGACTAGCCTCGCGGTATCTACATCAGTAAATTGACGGATTTTTCTGACAGCATATGCAGCTGAACTTAGCCATCCTGCAGGAGATGTTAAATGAGGACTCCATTGTATCCTTGAGTCGAGCGTGATTTACAATGGATACCTCCATGTTAGACCGCATGTTATGTTGCTACGGACACGCACACAAAGTTGCCTGTTCTTCAGTGGAAAGTGTAAAATCTATAGAGAGACAACATTTTGTAAGTTTGTGTATGGAGGGTAATCTCCAGAACCACAGCTCCTATTAGAAAATTATTTCAAAGGTATACCAGTTACTTAAGACATTGTAGGTCGCAAAAAATTGCACTGCACTGATTTTTTGGGATGTTAATAGGATAGATATCAGTAGTGTAAAACCAGTAGCTTCGAAGGACCTGTGCTAACTATTTGATGCTCGAAAAACCTCGAAATGTTCGGACTTCTTTCAGTTTTTGAATTATAACTTCTAAAATATGCATCCTATGTACAGGAAAGGGTAATTTTTTATTCGTGTTTTAGTAATCCACTCGTGGAACCTCTTCCTCTTCGCCACGGCTCTGATGCCGCTCGTGACTGGAGTATCATTCCTTTGCCTGCCGGAGAGCCCGAAGTTCCTCATGTCGAGGGGACGGAATGAGGAAGCTATGGCCGTCTTCAGGATTATTTACAAACTAAATACTGGAAAACCAGCTGAGGATTTTCCGGTAAGTGAACTTCAAGAATTTCATACGGGTTGAATAAAAAATTTAAATCTTTAATTAATACAAAAGAAAATCTTTGTGTTGGCTACGCATCTAGTAACTTCATAATGTTGCTAATCTATTGGTGACAACTAGTGGGCATTAAGTACACCTACTTAAGATCCTTTTAATAAAATTGCAAACAGTTAGTAACTTATTATGTTGGTGTCAAATATATTTTAAAAAGAACAAAATAATGAGATCTAGTACTTGAACAACTTTAAAGTTTTGCTCTCATGAATTTCAGGTAAAAGTCCTAGTAGAAGAAAGACATGAGCAGCAAGGCAAAGGCGTCGCAGCACTGAGGGGGGGCTTCGCACAGCTGTCACCACTTTTCAGGCCTCCGTATGCCAAGTGGCTGTTCCTTATGTGTACCATCCACATGGGCTGTATGTTCGGGTAAGTTTCCGTTTATACACAAAAGAAAATGGAGGCCATTCCCTCATTTTTATTCTATGTGTTATGACATCGTCGAGTCACCACATTACAAATTATGATCTGACATGAAAAGCATGGTCAGAGAGCAAACGAATGTCAAATATATGTCGCATCGTTATACAGTAATAAATTGGCGAAACGGTTGTATAAAATCGCTGGACTGTCATTCAAAATTCGAATCCAGTCATTGCAAGCTATTAAAGCTAGTTATTAAGCTAGTTATTATTTAAGCTAGTTATTAGCCTGAAAATCTGACAGATGGTCTAACTTTAGTCTATCGGTAACTTTCAATTAGCTCACTTGTTCAACATCGCGCCACTCAAACAAAAATAAGTGTCCGACATTCCACATTGTCATGTTACTAGTTCGTCGATAGTTTTGAGCAGTTATCGGCAGAATATCCTGCCTAACCATACGTTCGTCGTTATTATTATGTGGGTCAATGTTCTTGCCTTTATGATGTCGCGTGGTTTCCAGCGGTTTGGCCGCAGACATAGCTGAGAACAGTTGAGGTGTTATCGAGCTCTTAACTGTTATCATCAGCTAATTAGTGAAGCGACAGTTCTAGACTAACTGTTGCACTATTCAATTAATTTTATATTATTTTGATAGCGGTGTTGAATTACTTTAGCAAGTGATAAATCTAAGGAACCATATGTCATGAATTTGGATTGTTATGTCCCTTTTTGCGAAACTTCAGCATTCATTATTTCTTCTCATCCAAGAGTTTCGTGGACATTCTGTTCAAGCTCATACTTGACTTAACAAAACATAAGCAATAAATCAAATTCATCTTAACTTCCAGTTCGAACACCATCCGTCTCTGGTACCCCCAACTGGCAGCCATGATCAGCAATGACGCCAAGGGCCTCTGCTCCGCCATCGCTCCCCCCACCTCACCTGTAGCTATAGATGACGTCTGTGTGCCAATTGTGGCTGATATGCTGACCTATCTACAGAGTGCATTCGTTGGAGCAGGGTCGATGCTGACGTATGGGATTGGAGGAGCGCTGGTTAATAAGTAAGTTGTTACATACATTGAAATTAGCTCAAGGATCAATGAAAGTACACGCATGCTTAAAATCAATGAACTTTGACTACCTTCTTGCATGCTTTTAAACCTCACTTTCCGTTTTATTCTTCCAGGTGTGGCAAACGTCTAGTATCAGGGTTCTGCGGCGTGACCAGCGCGTTTCTGATCGTGTTGCTTCCATTCCTGGGCACCAGCGCGATTGCCGTCGTTGCCATGGTTACCACCGCACTTGCCTTCACCTCGCTCTGTGGTGCGTCCCTGTCTAGCATCACTGTTGACTTATTTCCTACTTCGCTCAGGTGAGAGTTACTCCATGCTTTTTTTAAATGTTGGTTTCTGTTTAAAAAGTTTTATTGTGTGACTTCTAGCAGTGCATAAATTCAGATGTGAATTAGTCGCAGGTTATTTCTTATTTAATTAGTCCGTTGTCAGTAGTTAGTAGTATTTGGGCTGTTAACTGCTAATACCTCGAGCACTAAAGTAATTTTCAATGTGTTTGCTTGCATACTTTCTTACCCTTCCCTATCTCAATATTCTTTTCAGAGTGATGGCGATGGCTACATTCCTCATGAGCGGTCGTTTGGGAACCATCACGGGTACTGTCATCTTCCCCGCACTCATAAACTATGGATGCCTACCGCCTTTTATTACTATAGGATCCGTTTTAGCAGGTAATTATGAAAAATCTTTATTTTCTTCTATTTAGGTACAATTAAATGGACTGTTGTATGCGATAGAAATAAATCAGGCAAATAGGTGTTACTTTCAATGGTGAAAAAAAAAAATCACCTAACGCCCTCTAGCTGGACTAAATCGTATCAGCAAGTTCAAATCCAACCGACCAATAGGAATGCCTGTTCAACTAGCTGGACGTAGCAGTACACGTTATCTTTACTAGATGTCGCTATTTTCCATTTGGTAAACCTTCTTATTTTGTTTCAGTGTGCGGATTGGCGTGTTTCCTCTTACCAAATACTACTCTCAAGAAATTAGAGTAATTCTTAATTATATGAAAACGTAGAATGATTGTAAATATTTTTGTTATTTTCTGTTTATTGTGCGTTGTACTTTTGTGTGTTTTTTTATTTGTAGTTCCTCAAATAATAGTTCTTTTCCATAAATTGCTTCACTTAAGTATTGATTTTTTTGAACGAAGCAGAATTTTAACATTATTTTCGTATTGTCCTGTTATTGTATGTAACTTATAAGTCTTGTGTCTTTATGTAAATAAATTGATGTGATTCAAGGATCGAATGAAACGGCGAAAGTTTTAAAAATATTTCTCTTTTATTTATAATTTATCATAACCTAATCTCATCCATCTTCTCAGTCAAACTCACAACAATTTACCGGCGAATCAGGGAGAACAATTACTATCTACATTATTAAATTTTATATTATTTTAGCTTTTGACATATTTTTAATTATTTACTAAAGTACCTACTTAAATAAATAATTTGAATACCCAGTTACAAAAAAAAACAGAATGAAATGAAAAATATACAACTATGATTTTTTTAAATAAAAGTATGACAACGTAGGTATTTTTGATTAGAATTGAAATAAAATTGATCCCAATATTGATTAGAGAAATAATTAAAAATATGTCAAAATATACTTCGTTTAAGGCGCTACATCAGTCTAATGCAATGACTAAACAGCTTTTACCCAAAACATTAATAAATAACTCATAATTATGCTTTTGTGACTGCATAAAATACATTTTACTGTGAACAAGCTGCCATTCGCATTATGTACATGAATTTTCGAAATTTTCTACAGACTTTTGAGCATAAAGTGGCTTTTTGCACTGTGCATGCACCTACATCTCCGATGGTAGCAAAATATGTTCTGATTTAAAAAAGGCTAATTTTATTAAGTACATTTTCAAAGCTGAACTTTCACTTACAAACGTGAAAATAAATTAAAGTCTGATGAAATAAATATTACTTGCCACATTGTACTCAAAAATCGAATAGACAGAACATTTTAACGTCCGACATCGGCCGAACTGGCCCGACTCACGGCGACAACTCAACGACAAAGCACAGTTACTACGTAGACTAGATTTTACTTCTTATTGTCCAATCACTTTGTCTAAGCGATTATACACTTAAATTCGAGGATTTTTGCTTGCTGACCACTAAAGCGTAACATAGGGCAATTTTAACTATCTGAAATATGACTATGTCGAAAAAAAGATTGCCACTAAGAACCCGATTTCACAATTTTTCTTAATTTTAAATTGCATATAGGACACAATTAAACCATTACGAAACGTGTCATTATTTTCTGCGAATCCTACGTTACGCTAAAGAAGGCAGCAAACTTCACAATAAAAATCATATATGTATATAAATGTATAGAATTCTTATAGGCCAGTGAAATTGACTGTTACTTACACACGACTCAGGATAACCCCATTAATTATATTATTATTTCATTATAACGCAAGGCACATTTTATCTGTTATTAAAACTATTTATTTCAATAAGATTGCACTTTTACAAAAGTATTATATCGGCAGATCTTTTTTTTAAACTTAAAATTGTTTAAAACTCTAAGCGATTCCATGTTGCTCCCATAACTCACAAAAACTGAGATAAATTAGAATCGTTTTTAAGAGAACTTTAATAATCTCTGTTCTGTGTCTTTTTCAACCCTTGTTATTAATCGTGATAAGAATCAAAAGGAAGATTATCAAAATTCCCTTAAAATGGTCCTTTGTTTTTTTTTTCCATTTGAAGTCAATAAAAATGCTTTTCACACAGCCTTCTTCACTTTTAAACGAATTCTCCAATACAAAATATTGTGTCAAATCATATTTCATTAATGTATATTTTTTTGTAAAAAAATTGTTGAAATTATACACTAAGTCTTAAATAATTTACTTGCTAAGGTAAGGCATATTTCATAATTATAAATAATTAATTACAAATATTTATAGTACATATATGTAACATTATATATACAGTCTCGCATGTCTTAAAGCCGAGTTTATACAATATGTACAATTTTAGAAAACTTGTATAGTTGACTATACACCACATGTTAAGGCCTCAAAACCAGTAATTATACAATTGAAAAATCTAGGGGTAAGTAGAAGTAGGTACTCCACAACTAAATTGGCTAGCTCCAATCTAAGAGAGTAGCTGAAATGGCACTTTGATAAAGGAGTAATGACTTTAATGATGTTAATGAGTATAATGATCCAATGAATGGAGATAAAGAATGATAAATCGAAAGTTTAATGGAATTATATCTTACGATGGCCCCAGATTTTTCAACTGTTACAAAAATGTTGAATCAACCAACAAACACCGGTCATTCCACGAAAAAAGGCCCCTTCAAATATTACGCACATTAACCATCAGCATATTTACATTATTATGGTAATTGTCAAAAATGACTGTTTAAAAAAGTACGCATTTTGCCGTGTGATACTTTTATACTCAATATGGTGTAAAAGTATCAAGCCAAGTACCAAGTAGACTAGTCTATATAAGTCTCTAAGAAGTTAATAACGGCATAATGAGTAATAATTTAAGTAACAAATCCATAATGATAACAAATAATTAATGTACCATTATTCCCAACGAGATGTAAAAAAAACACCCAGTTCTGGGTTCTACTCATGTGCAAAGCACTGCATACACTCAAGGCCCTGAAAAAATAGTCAGCTAGAAAAAAACTATTATTTATTCTATGTGTTAGCTACTTCATAAGTATGTATATTTATGCTCTATTTTTTAAAGGGAATGAGCAGATCCCCTATTGCTTTTGTTAATTATATTTCTAGACGAACACTTTTCCATGGCAATGAGTGTAAAACATAATATTATTGTAATAATGTCCAATAAACAAAACTTCACTGAGTTCATTAGAAAATGTTCACTTCACTTTATGGTCCGTTTTCCACTGTTTTTTGTTCATAATATGTTTGTGTGACTATTCGTCTTGAGAGAGACGAAAAAAAATATTGGTACTTTATATAAAGGTGGTAACATAAAGTCAGTTTGAATATGACAAAAATGGCCACCATCCACACTTCATTTAAATACTGTGAACATTGTACAATTAATTGTACAATCCTGACAATGACCCGGCCATCTGTACACCATTTTTTTTTTCAAATCATTCCAAAATCAAATAGCCACACAAAATCCACATCACTTTATTTGCGTCAGCTTGGGGGGGCCAGCAGGACCTCCAGCCAACAGGGGCACGCCGTCACATCCCGCCTTGAGTACTTGGGACCCCAACCCTTTGCGAACGAGATCCTCACCGACCTGGGATCTACAGGCCCGATGTGGGGCAGTGAGACTGCAGGAGGGGGGCAAGAGGGGTCAAAGATGCAGAGGCAGTGGCCTGGAGCCACCCTCCAAACAAGGAGGGCCTTGGCAGCCGCAGCGTCCAAAGCAGGAGAGCTGACAAAGACAGGCTCCTGGCTCCGGTTGTAAAGCCACACCCCATCCGATTCTAGGGATAAGGTGACGCCTAGGCCGATCTTTGCTCTTGTTTTTCGCACCTGGAATGAAAGAGAAGGAACATTATTAATTATCTGTGTTCAAAATATGATGGGTGTTTGTTATTGCACGGCAGTGTACTGTTACCAACTTTCTACTTATCCGTTGTTTTATTTCTCTTAATCTAATCTTATAGATTAAATGTCAAA
Organism: Xanthia icteritia; assembly: GCA_949128155.2. NCBI lineage: Eukaryota > Metazoa > Arthropoda > Insecta > Lepidoptera > Noctuidae > Xanthia > Xanthia icteritia. The sequence continues at coordinate 21,350,598 of OX421942.2, read as the reverse complement.
AGAAAGGTGACTAACGTTTGCTAATAATATGAGAAGGTGACATCCATGTTACTATAGTAATTATCATCTTCGTTTGCATAATATTAATATCTATTATCGTGGCATTAATATCTATTATCAGGCCGTGCTTATTTTCACGGCCCGAAAGATATAATTGGACTTATCATTTACCTTTTACTAATAATTCTTGACTTTAGACTTATTGTACTTTAAACTCTGCCTACTTCATTTGCTAAAATCGTTGAAAATCACTTGTAATATCGCGTTAAGTCCAACAAAGATTCAGTATTCGCGTACGGAGGTTATCGCGGGTTATCGCGTCGCCTTCCTACTCTCAATCAATGTAGCTATCTACTGCCATTGTAATCGCCAAGAATTTCAAGCTTTTGGTTTTAATTACTAATTACAATCGTAATTATGAAGATTCACTTGTAAAGTAATTAAAAACAGCCTATTACGAACTCTTCGAAGAAAAAAGAGTCATATCTTCTTATTGATTCTCTAATCTCGTATTAATGTAGTCTAATTAAATTCGCTTAAACGAACAATTCGAAATAATTTGCCAAAAAAACATCCTAAGGGACGTCAAATCTGTTAGAGTCATTCAACATGTCTTTCTTTTAGGAAACTGCTAGTGTTTTATTGTTTACTAACGTTTCAATAATTGCATTTGCGACTTCAGACATTCTGATCAAACTGAAGGACACAATAAGGCTATATAAAATTCTGAAACCAACCTGTTCAACCTGCGGTGCATCCCCCCTCTGGTCCAAAGCATCTAGGCACAGGCCATGTCTCCCTGAGCCACATGCCCCTCCGCCCCCTCCAAACACGTCCACTGCCCTCACACGGACACCGAACTGACGACCCACACGCTGGGTCAGCTCCCAATACGCGAGCCGACACCACTCTGACTCCCAGCTCTGGCGTTCTGGAGAGAAGAGAAGATAGAGTTTAATAGGAGAAAGTTATACATACTAGAATTAATTTTAAAAGCAGTTTGTGTATATATTCCTAGAATTATTTCAGCCTAATGTTTATGGTCATGGAACTGTAGCAAACAACAAAAATACATTAAAGTTAATGAAAATAATTTTAGAAGAACAATTAAAAGTTCATTTGTTAAAGCAAACTCAAAAGACGAGACGAGAAATATGTATTTTAATCTCGTGGTCCTCATAAAAAGATGAATGAATATTGAAACCTTCTTATGGTGATCCTATATTACACCTTACATTATAATCCTAGAAGGACCATCAATCGAACTATCAACGCTTTACATCCCAGCCAACGACGCTGTAATTGATTAAACCATCCAGATAGTTGTATCCATTTCAGTTCCCTGACATCACATTTCCAAATCTTGGCTCCTTGTAACCGTTCGATGCCAGATGACGACTGCCGATATATCCGGACAGTTCAGTTAAACTAGAAACATGACGCCAGTGGTGATAGAAACCTATTGTTTTAAAACTATAGACGAATGCCAAAAGTTGACGAAATAACTGTGAAACTGGAAGTGTTGATTTTTGCATCCGATTCTATGAAGTCATTGTTGTTTTCGAAATAGATGGTGCTGTAATGTTATTTTCAAAGACGATGATTTCTATTCGATCGAAAAAATGTTGAGAGTAAGCGAATTAGGAAAGATTAAGGCAGAGTTGAAATTCCGAATTGAACCCAAGAAGACACTAATGATTCCAATGGAATTGTAGTGGAAGAAGTTCTGGATGGCATAATTTCACAAATTTAACGACTACGCCTGGACAAACATTTAAAACAGTCTACTGATACATGGAAATCGACGAGTCTGCTCGCATTGCCCTTGATAATAACTCAATAATTTATTTATTGTGACAAATCGATATTTTTATTTATGGATACATTGTTGACCACACATCCCTGTCTGTCAACAGACTATGGAAATAGCTGTGAGGCATGCATATTGCATTGCAATTCATATGATCAAGATTTTTCCGAAATTCATCCACTCATTTCGGCAGACATGAATCAGTAAAGTTTTTGAAAAATCCATTCCCACCAGTGTAATAGAATCCCACATTGGTATAGAATCGCATATGAATCACAAAATCCTTCATAGGTAATAGACGCTAAAAACAGTGCAATACTATCTAAACCTACCCTAAAAGCAAGTACAAATTCTTTTCCAATATTGCAAAAACTTCCATTACGAAACCCATCGAAATCCCATCATATATCCAAGACAATACCATCACGGTTCGATCCCACGGCGAGTGTAGTGGCGCCGTGGTATGGGGTGGCGCCGTCGTGGCGCGCGCAATCGATCGTCAAGGTTACCGCCATCAGACATGGGTTTGGGACACCACTTAGCTAACTGGTGGTGTTTGCGTGGTAGGTGGATGTAAATACAGGAGAATGTGGGATTTTGTTTTGTCTTTCGTTTGGTAAATGAAATTTGGGGAGCTACCGTTTATACGACCACTGTATGTAGTGTTACATGTTAGTCATAGTTAATGAAGGGTGCTAGAACTTTCGCTTTACGTCTTCACCGTATTTCCCAAGTATTGCAATCCTACAACATTTTTATAAAGACTGGTAGGTATCTCTCCTTCTACAGGAATATATGTGATAGCTTGCAGCATATTTTATGTATGTATGTTGTATAGAAAATAAATGTCTCCAAGTCAAATTTGTGGACAAACAAGATGTATCAACGTTGTCTCAGGATGACATTCATAATGCAATGATACGATACGCACGGCACACGGCACACCCTTGGTGAACATACCCAAGGTTTTGCAATTTTATCACTATTAATAATCATCATCCACAGCCTGACTTCGCCCACTGCTGGGCATAGGCCTTTCTTTTCTTGTGCCAATCCACACGCTCCTGTACCAGCCTCATCCAGGTTTTACCCGTGACCACTAAATACAAGTAAAAAATCAAGATATTTACCTTCACCGTCAGTAGCCAGGGAGCCGGAGACAAGCCGCTCGTGATCCGTCCTCCTGGCATCCTCTGTACTCTCGCCATGCTCTGGGGACAAAAGAAACGATGATATCAATAAGTTGCTATGCATTCTGCGTAGGCTTTCAAACCTCCCACCTCTCTCCTTTCCCTTCAGGGAAGGTAGTACTCGTAGAAGATTCAGGTTAAAGAGTGTAAAAACTAGATGATTTGGTGTTATTTTGATTATAGGAAAAACATTTGCTTTCTGTTTCGTATTTTTGTAGGAGTCCAATGTATCCATTTGGCAGAAATGTTTGCAAATCATAAGTTTTTGATTCTACCAGGAACTCTAAATATTTACTTTGGTCTGAAGGACTGCAGTATTGATTTTATGTAAAGGTGCTATATCAATGCAAATGGTCACATTAGCTGTCAGTTTCTTGTGAGAATTAGCTTTTATTCTCGCATCATTATCCTTGGGAAAATGCTTAGTAACCATCAACTTTTCATAATCTAGGAAAATAGATCGACAGATCATTAAAAAACTTATTTCCCCCAAGAGAACATGTTTGAACAAGCTTCTAAGCTATTAAAAAAATAATGGCGATCTTTCTGACAGGTTTTGGAGTGACATCACAGATTGCACTAACACATAGACAGACACACCTATTTATCGTAGTGTAGTACATACATCTAATATCGTGTTTTAAGTGTGAGTGAGAATTCAATTTGGCCTTTGAGGTCCTTGGAAGGATAGCAAAATCTGTTGCAGTAGTTTTAACAAGCTTTTTATTACCTTCCTCGTTCGTATGTTTCCGGTTACTCTGTTTGTTTTATTGGTGGCTTTTCACCTTAAGCTTGACAAGTTTTTAGTTATTTTGTGTATTGGTGAATTTGAATTGACTAATATTGTTATGTGAAGGCCTCTTCCGTCTTCCACCTCAGTTGGTGGGTAATTAAGCCCTTTATGGCAAGATAGTGCTTACTAGTTACCAGTAGTTAGTTAGTGGTCACTGCAGATCCAGTCACAACATTATTAATTAATCAAATATACACCACATTATACCCTACACTTATAATAAGGCGCGCCATAAATTATTGTGCATACATTTATATTTATCAAGCAGCACTTATTTAAATTTTAATAGTCCGCTATAGTGGGCTATGGCGCCTACTGCTTATCTCGTGTCTCGTACAGCATTATAAATAGTTATTACAATTATAGATTTTATTTAAGTCTGTACCGTCTCGCTTGTTGTCGGGAGGTGAGCAGGTCTCAAGGGTAGGTATTGGCGCCATCGTGTAATATGCGGAAACAATGTAAATGGTTTAAAATGGTGATAACATTTGCTTCCGACAGGCGTAAAGGGCGATTCTCTTGGCAGGTTTGGCGTTAGGAAGGTTAATTTAGTTGTTCTGCTATAATCAGCCGTTTGTAATTCCAAAGACATATCTCTGAATAAAACATTGAGCTATGCGCTAAAAGGGACTTTATTCGAAACATATTTTCGCTGTCAAGGTACAAAGCTGGTCATTGAGAAAACTTGTAGTTTAAAAACTATTTTTTTATGATAGAAACCTGATCTGAAATAAATAAAGAAAAGAAAGAAAAGAAATAAAGAAAAGAAAGAAAAGAAAGAAACTATTCATATATATATATATATATATTTTTTTATTCATATTACTCGCAGGCGACCCATACTCCATAATATTTAGGTAGTTAAATAAAGGTAAACAAATCGTAAAAAGGGTTTTTATAGATGACACTTTCTTGTTTAAAAATACGATAAACCAAATTAAATTTATTTTAGATTTTTACAATAGTTTCCTCTTTTATTAATGTATGTTAAACTTTATCATTTATTCATAAACTACTCTTCGTAGATGTAACTGCTTAGCTCAACTTAAGTGACAGGTATTACGTTTAGTCGGTTACTGGACAGCTGTCTCGTCACACGGTTTTTTTTATTTATCTTTATTTAACTATCTATACCTATGAAGTATATATGTATATGGAGTATAGGTAGCAACGAGCGTTCACAAGTTCAAACCATGAAACATAATCTTCAATTTGGTCAAGTATATAAATAATGTAAAGGTATATGTAAATAAAGCTGTGTATGTAGCGTGGCCGTAGTGCGTAAGATAGCATACATTAGCATATTGCCGATCAAATCAAGGTCGTATACCAGCCGTGTACCTATAATATTATACATATTTATGTATACCACTCACTAAAGAATAAATTGTAGAAGGTACATTTAACGTACAATATGTCTTGCCAGTTAAAACATTGCTAGAAGAATGTACGCAATGTTCATCTGTAATTTTTCGGCTGATCTACTTGTCTTGTGATACTAGCTGCACCCCGCAGTTTCACCCGCATAAGTCTCGATCCCGTGGGAATATCAGGATAAAAAGTATCCTATGTTCAAACCCAGAACATGGTCTACTCATTTACCAAATATCATCCAAATCCGTCCAGCCGTTTTAGCGTAAAAACGTAACAAACAAACAAACTCACTTTCGCATTTATAATATCATACGTTAGAATTAACAGTATTATAAAGAGTCTAGAGCCAGTCAATAGGCTTTTTTTGAAAGCCTATTGACTCAACTTTATTCTTACTAACAACAGACTGATGCAAAGCCATAAAGACTTCTTGCATTGTTAGCCTCAAAAGTAGTCGGGTAGTCAGAGGCTACTTGCATTTAAGCTAAATTCAATGAACTCAGTGTCTTTTTCTTGGGTGTGGGTCTACTGGCCATCTTTATTCTGTGGTCGGGCCACACTCGTTGAGAAAGATATCCTATTAAATGAAATTTAATACTTTGCTGTGTTTCTGAAGAGATGAATGTTACTGTTTGTCTGTCTGTAACTAAGTCTTGTATCTACTGAGTATAAAAATGGAATCTTTGATCTCTGACGAGTTAGAGGTTTTACTGTTTAACTAACAATTTGCCTTTGAGGCAACCGATCACCTGAATGGCAGTTTTTATAATACTCTTTGCACAATCTGATTCGAAGTACAATCCTGATATGTTTTTACTAGTGAGGCATTATTGGGCCCAGTATACTGCCTTTAGGCAATGATGAACTTAAACTAGTCTCCTTCCTGTGTTTTTGGATAAAAAAAATCTACGATTTATAAAAACATATTATAATTAACTTAAATCCCTAGTCAAACCAAAAACAAGTCGGTGAATTGAAATTAGACGGTGGAATTGAGAGAAGTACCGTGTTAAAGGCTGAAAACGCGAACCCAGTTGAAACTAAATAAATAAATAAACTAGACAAAGGTTTAGTATGGAAAAGTGTTTTCAATATGTTACTAATGTCTCATAGTTATTATAATTCTCGCTTAGCAACTATACCATAGATGTATAACAGACGCGTCCGTGGCACTATGTTTGTCTATACAAGCCCGCGCCACGTGTAATGGAAGTTTACAACAAATCGCGCGTTCTTTAACTACAATATTTAATTCAAAAATTCAAAATTCAAAATATTTTATTTCACATAAACCTATAAGGGCACTTATGAAACGTCAGAAGCTAGATGCACGGTTCCAATTGGTCGTTTCCTATGGAGAAGAGCCGGCAAGAAACTCCATGGTTACTCTTTTAAAAATAAATGGTATTTACAATGCTTTCAAATTACAGAGTTAATAGGTATGAGAGGACAGTGTAGGCCTATCAACAAGTACCAGGTACTTAGCAAGATAGAAAATGGTCGATAGATCTACAGTCTGTTAAGCCTACAACGTTCTCACATTCACAAATTCTAAAAGAAAAGAATCTATATAAAAGCAAAATCAAATAATAAAAATTAAAAGCTATTTAAACCAAATGACATAATTGCCACTACAGCTGTATGTAACAATACTTATTTGTTATAAAAATATATATATATATATATATAATATTTTAGGTATATAATGTCAAATAACGAAGAGATTATGTCAAGGTAGTATGTAAAAGAAAAAAGGTAAAATAAAATAAAATAATCATCGTAATTTGGGAGCCGTTAATAGATATTTACATAGTTATGCCGTTAATGAGGTACCAGGGAAGCCACATGTGCAGAAGGAATTATTGCCAAACTTCCTTGTCTTCAACGTAATATTAGTACTTATTGTGTTAGATCCTCGTGTGTCGGTGTTGCTATGTGGTGTGGGGTGAGCAGAGTTATTTGAATTGAAAACATCAATGTAAGATGCGTTTCTAAGTGGTATAGATTTGTTTTAGCATTGAAAATGCTTTTTCGATCGCTTTAGTAGAGTACCCGTTTTCAAGAAAAGTTCGACCGGAGGCTATCGTCCTCAATTATTAAGATAAAGAAATGGAAATGGTATCAAAAGATGTGTAATGCGCAAAAGATGCGAACACTGCCTTTTTTTTTGTAAATTTGTATTAATTTTTTTATTTAAAAAATGTCAATTTTTTACCGTTTATTTTGGAGTTTCTTTCAAAGTATCTGAAACTTCTAAAACTGGAGAATTTAAAGGGCTTCAAAATACATTGAGTATAGGGCAAAACTCTTCATCGCTACGTTGATGTATAGTACTCATCGAAAATGTGTTGTATAAAACCATGAATCTTTCAGGTAGCTATTAAGCAAAATGTAGTTCCTTAAAAGAAAACTAAGAATTTTGAAGATTGTTGTACGATCGAAAGACTATGCAGCAGAGATCTGATTCACTATACATGTCCAATTTAGTGAACAATACTATAGACATTTCAAATCTTCATAAAACTACAACTTAAACTTTCATTTTACTCGTAATAATCACACCACAATAAAATTCGTCTCACATACTCTTCATAAACGCTAATTACCCTACTAAACAGTAGAAATATCTTCTAAACATTGTAAGTAATTTGTTCTTAAGAAAAAGACGAAGGAATTCGTCAAGTATGCGGCTTGATAGGCAAGCTTCCCGCCGAATAGTTGAAAGCTCAATGACACCGCTTTGAGCTGCTTTAGTGCTAACGACATGGTTACTACTTGCTTTGAAGATATTAAAGGAAATGTAAGAGAGTTCTTGGGATGTTTTGAAGGCTTATATTTTAGTATTGAATGGGAAATTAGAAGTAAGTAGAGTTCGGAAGGTGCTGGGTAAATCGATCTATCTAAAGCTTTTTGATTTCCTAAGAGTTGAAGTGCTAGTGCTAGCGCTCTGCATAAATCGTAAATATGGTAGAATCTTTTAAATACAGAAAATAGCTTGGAAATTAATGCAGCTTCATCAAAGTTCTTCTAGCGATCTCGCCTTCGGCATTTATGTTTAAGCTTTTGACCTAAGCACATTTTGTTTTAGAACCGGTAAAGTAAACATAAATACGAATTACTAGTCCTTTTACTCCTTTCAGGACCCACTTGCCAAGTCGATCCCGTCTCGTTCCCGTATCGTTAGGTCTAATATGCCATGCGCATGACACAGAAACGCGAGCGTTTTATACGGCTTGTTTACAAGCCGACGCTGCACGGTTCCCGAGCTCGGTTCAGATGATACAAACATACAAGTACCTATGTGAGATGGTGCAGTGATGCTGCACAGTATCTCTGGACTTTGTACTTAAGACTTGCTTGTGAAAATATTATTAAATTGGGATTGAATTATGAGAGTTCAATTTGTTTTTCTCAAACATGCTTGGAAGTTCGACCATTATTTTGACAACCTTCTTCGAGATAAATTTAGGAATTTATAATTAATTTACTTAGTTTGAACTTAAAGACATTATTAAGAGAAAAGTACTCTGTACTATACAAGCCTTGACAAGTCCATATTGATGGACATCACAGGTATGTGCCTCGGCTTCGCCTCGGCCCACATTTTCACGACCGTCCATCAATACCCTAGTTGCAGGCTGCGACAGTAATGAGTACTATTTGGGTGAAACAATTGAAAGTCGAAACATTTTTGGGAAAAGAATACTACATCGTTTGGGACTACTTTGTTAAAACCCATTGATATCATTAACTCTACAGTCAATTTTCAAAATTCAAAACAAGTATTTTTAAACACGTATCTACCAGATTATGAGCACACCATACTCTCTGACGTTAAGAAACAAAGGTACCACCGTTAAAAAACACTTAAATTTACCACTCTGGAAGATAACATTGAACACTGATAGAGCTTCGTATCAAAGTCGAATGGGCCTTATTTAATGGGACAAAGGTTAAAAGTTGTATGAAGAGAAGTTAATCGTAGTTGGAAGAAATACGATCCCTTAAATCAGTCATCGATTTACAACTAGCTCTTTCACGTGGTTCTGTTTAGTTCCATGTTTATTTATCATTCGTTTTATTAACCGCCTCTCCTTTGCTAATTGGTCAACCTATTGGAGCCCACTCTCAGTTAGGCCGAGGGATGAGAAGAAAGTTTATTCCAGTTAAGAAAAAAAATGTTTAGGGGTCGAAATATCGCATAGGATTATCAATAATTCACAGGCAGTGTCAAACTAAAAGATCATCCTCTTGGCAGCATCCTTTTGTCCACTGCAGAGCAAAATCTGATTATGATTATACTTCATACCATTCAAAACGTTCCAGTAAATGACGTCTCTATTTCTGTCCACAATCAGCTGATCATCGAAGATAGTCATAGTGAAGGGGGTGTTAATGATAAGCACTTGCGTCTATTACCAGCTGATTGTCATTATCACACTATTTTTATGAACAATAACGTCACAGACGCACTTAACTTGAAGTACATATCACACATTGTCATGCTGTAAGCCTAGCGGGCTATTAATGTCCATTGGGAAAAAGGCTTTTAAGTTGTGAAGAATTAATAACCTTGGTGGAAAGGTAATCGATGTTCTGTTTCAGACGATTTGACCACCTGACATGCGGTGAGAAAAAACTCTTGGATAGGTTAGACCAGAATAAAAAAGTAGATAAAGATGCAGGTTCTATTCCAGCTGATGTATTAAAGGTAATACGTAGATAAAGAATCACATGGATGCTCAATTAGTTACAATATGTATTTATTTTCAAACAAGAAATTCACATAATATATAAGCTAACAGTCTTAAAATAATAATGAAATTAAATGAATATAATCACAGTCAGAAATTAAACGGTATTCTCATACAACCGAACACTAAAATCACAAATGTTTATGTAAGGAATATTTAAAGATATGACAAATTATATAACACGATAAGATCTGGTCGATATTAAAGTCAAAACAGTTCAGAATCAGAGGTTAATGTGATTTTCCATACAGAAAAAAATACCTAATCGAAATTAATGTGTTTAATTACTTGAACTTTTGCTCTCCTCAGAACGGCAAGAGCTTGAAGGCACACACACAAACTAACTGCATACATATGTATAAGAAAAAGACAAATACTAGCAGTATATTTGTGTCACCCGAGCGGCGCCGGCGCCTCGATAAACGCAACGATACCGCCAAGATAACGTTAATGGACACACTCTTTATCACTGCACGCACACAACGACGGAATCACCATCGAACCTACCCAAAATAACTTCTTTGCAAACCAAGAACGCACTTCAGACTCCAATCACAAAGTCGAAAATTGAGGACCCAAATTTATGGACACGTAAAATTTTCGGCACCGCTCAAAAAGTTATTTAAAATACAAGAAGCAAGGTTCAAAATCAAGTGGAGTGAAGCCAGATGATTTTAAGGTATGAATGGATTCGGGGAAGTGCGGTAATGGGTCCGACCGGAATGTCAATGTCAGTCCTATCTGGAAAAAGGATGGGTAGAGGTCCCATTCAAAAACAGGATATCAAGGTCCGAACCGTAAGTGGTCTGATATAGCTAATGTATGCCAGAGCTGTTGTCACATTTGTCTTAAAATGTAGTGTGATGAGGATTCCGCTACTCGACCAACATCCTCCCTTTCTTGACAAAATATTTGAGTCACCAAACGCGTGGGAAACCTGAATTTCAAACAAAGCTGATCTCTTTACAATACATTTTGTAGAAATGCTTGGATTCTAACACCGATGTTCTATTTACATATCCCTTATACTTTACGCTTAAATATGCTTCTAGGTTTAATAAAATGACACATCTCTAAGTACTCATCATTTCAGACATTTGCCTCTGCACGTCTTATAATATCTTCTGTACCAATGACCCAAAATGACCACAATAAAAGTCAAATTCTCCATTGCATTGTATTCCCAAGCCATCGCTCTCTAGTGTAGATAATCAACATAAATTAGTAAGATTTTCGTAGAACCTACGCAGTACTTTGGTTATTCATCAATGGATTAAGTACAGCAGCCACGGTACATGCAACATAAGGTCAAAGATCAAACTGCGTAGGTAGTAGCAGGTCGCATACATGAAACATCGACCCTAACCAATAAAAATTAAGATACAAATGCAAAAACTTTGGAAAATCCCGTATAATTCGCGCCCCAAATATAAATCATAATCCCGAACATGTCACTTAAACGAATCTTAACCCTAAAAACGCAAGCAAATACAACACAAGGGATTACGGCGCGACAGGCGCCGAAAGCAATGAAAAACGAGGGTTAAGCCGGGAATCATGGGAAATCCTATGATGAACGTTCTGAGGGAATCCCGGCGATAAAGAGTGAATTTCGCACCCCTGTGCTTGCATGCGTTGATTGTGCAGGGATTTCCGGGATGACAGTGTTTAAAGGGTTACGCCTACAATTAACGTCATGGAAAATGTGGCACGGAATGTTCGGGAGTGTAATTTGTGGAGATTTAAATTTTCTTTACTGGATTCGCAAAATGACAAAAAGCGTGTTTTTGCGAAATTTCACATATAAATGCTTCTTACTCTAAACTCTTTATATACAAGACTAGCTTTTGGTACCGATAAAAAGTTTTGTAATTACTTCAAAGAATGTTCCGTACACGTAAAGACAATGTACTCCATGGAAACTGCTCAGAAAATTGACCCAAAATTCTTGCTTGCTTAGGCTGGGCTGGAGAGCAAACATTACAGTAAAGTGGTTTCGTGTAAAACCAAACCAAAAACGAACTATCTCATCATCATCCTAAAAAAACTTCTAATCCTTTCTAATAATAATTCAATGACCAATCGAAGTTTTAAAGCACGTGCTTCCCTCATTATTCAAACCCAAATCCCTATTACCAAAAATAATGCGTTAACATCATCGCTGGGGTCTTTATTATAAACAAATACCCGAGCACCGCGTGGTGCCTTCAAAGGGACGTGGAAAAAACTCCAAAGTCCGTTTGTTGAGCGGCGCAAGCATTAATAATGTAGTTTAAAGATGGCGCTGGAATGCGCGCAGGCTGAGACGGTGGGGATGCGCGGGAGTTGATAGTGATGTGCACTTTGGAATTATGTTGAGATATTTTTAAGGAAAAGGAATTTTGAGGATTTTTTTAATTTAGGGTTTATTTCTTTTATCATTATATTGTAGAATATTTACGATAAAATTGGATTGCCAGCAAAAATAGTTCTACAAAACAATTTTCATAACGAGAAAAACGATTACGTCAGTCCACAAAATTAATAACAAACAATTAACTACACACTAGTTCAAAACAATCACCGAAATCATAGAACATTATCTTAGAAGCGCAGGCGCACGACCGCTGCAGACCCCGTGCCTATTAACTATAGTATTTAATTAGAGGCGATAAATGTGTTTGCGAACTTCGTAGCTATCACTTCCATTATCTGTTTGTATGACAGAAATTACGTAAACATGTGATTTTTGTAACAAAGATACAGTTAATTGGCTACAGTGAATGAATCGGTGATTTTTTCTCTGATATTCGGCTTTGAATGAAGTTTTGCCGAATTATTATCTGGTGCCTGATAAGGCTCTCAGTGTTATAATACTTATTGGAGTTTTTGAGGTTTTTTCTGGTCGTTTGACTTTGATAAAAACTAAATTTATTTACTGAATAACAATAATTATAAGATGGTTATTTAATATCTAGCTTGAGAACATATTTTTTGTTCTTTGTAAGATATGTTAACTTATAAATACTTAAACTACTTCCTCGAGCACCTTATGAATTAAACGTTTGCTTTTATATAAGATTTATGCTCATAATAAATAAGCTCTAAGCTCAAAAGAATATCGATAAAGTAAAAAATGCAGAGTAGGTACAGCACTATGCATCCCTAATTTCCAGGAAGCTGCGCGGGCGCCGCGCCGATGCGGTCGGATTCCACGATCTACCGACTTTTGTCAGTGACCATCTATGATCTATGATTTTATAATGCCCGCACTGTATTTCTATTAAGAAACTGGATTAAAATATTGGCGTAATAAAGCATAATAGGAATTAATATATCATCTATGTAAACTTGGTCAGAAAGAATGATAAAGCGGCGAATCAAATACCTATGAATACTTCACCGTAATTTGGTTTATTCATTAAAAGTACATATTTTACGACACACCTTATCAAATTTTCCTTAACACCATGAATAAGATTTAAAATTATCATTAATCGTCAATATTAAACTCTATTTGATTGTATCCGAAATTAAAATCCACGTTAAGATTAATTTTTCATTCGATATTGAGACCTGAGAAATCAGTCACTTGTAAATCCGTACATATTATGGCAATCAAACTAAGGATTTTGATTGCTTTAATGACATGGGAAGTAATATTGATAGCCTTATTTTTGCATTAATGGAACTTGTAATAATATGAGAAAGAACAGATTGAAAATGTCAATCATAAATTAGCTAAGGGCCCGAGAATGCACTGGGGAACTCCTTAAAACGAAATTGATTTTGAAATACTTTAACGTTCACGTTACATTCTATGTAATAGAAAAATATGTAGTCGAATAGAAGAACTAGTAGATTAAATTGTAATTCATAAAATGATGTAAATTTCTTACCTTTAGGTTTGAGGTCTTCCATTGCGTAACGACTGTAAGGTGGAGGAGGGGTTTCTGTAAAGAAAGAAAATAAATCTTTAATAATCAAATTCCGTCAGTATAATAACAAGTCTAAGGTCGATATTTATTTGAATTTAAACTAAAATCAGTCATCAATTAAGGCTTAGATTATGTTAAACAGTTAATAAGCATAATTTGCAACGTAATTGTAAGAAGTCTTATGTGAACTCTTCTATTTCTTAAACGTCAATTAAAACAGACACAAATCACCATTAAAGTTACGTGATTAAGTTACATATCAGGTTCCTAAGTTGATTCAACGGAAAAATTAAAAGAGGAATGCAAAAAATCGCTCAAAACATTTTTTCAATCCCCACTAATCACCCGCGTTACCCGACTCGACCAAAAAATAAAAGAAATCCAACTTAAAACAAACAACACGTAACCGGATCAGGTAAAAACGATCCCAGACCGCCCGCAATTATGTCCAACCGTGGAATCGAACCTTGATCACCGGCTAAATAATGACTAACCTATATTTTGACCTCATAACGACAGTTTTATGCGCCCTTTTGTATCAAACACCGCTGTCATTTGTGACGAATATGTAATTTTCTACAATCAAAATAGTTTTCGACTTAAAATTACGATGCCGCAGCAAAATGTTGTGAGGGATCGTAACGACTGAATAATAATTTACCAATTTCAAAAAGTAGGCTTCGAGAAACAACCAGGAAAAGAATACAAACACCAAAGTAATGTTCAATAATGTGGTTTGAATCCGGAGCGCGATCTATTCCATTTACGAGCGAACAGGCACGCGCTATTGGTCATTTAGAATTTCGAACGCCATTAGTATTTTCGAATTCCGAATGTGAATTGTGCAATTGTCATTTGCAATTCGGCGCCAGGCGGCGGTGGACGTGTCAACATTGTTTTTCAACTGAATCGATGCCGCTGGACATTTTGAATACAAATTATACGACCATTATTATCACTGAATTCAATATGATTTTATGACACCGTTCCCAGAAGTGTTTAATGGCGTTTGCACAAGAAATTTCAAAACAATCGTCAGTGCATGCACCTGCATATCGAATGGATGATAAAACTTGGAATTTTAGAAGACGCCACATAAATCATGTGAGAATTTTATTAGCTTTTTATTAAGTAGTACAATCGTTAAGTGCGCTTAAATTCATTTTATTATATCAAAACGGTACGATTTTGTTGACAGCTACATAGATTCTAAATGTTTGTCGACAGCATCTCATATAAGATTAAAGACTCGGGCTTTCAGTGTTTTGAATAATATGATAGTGTGAGTCACATGTTTTCGCCGCACTCCCGACACATTGCAGCTGAAAAAAAAAGAGTAAGCGATGCAAGAGTAAATGACCCTAAACGCCTAGCGTAGCATCTAGCAGATATAAATAATATCGTTGTTGAACTTTATGTCCATACGAGTGCGCGCGCGAACAACCTTGCCTCCGATGAACAGCCAAAACAAACTCTAATCGGTCGCGATAAAACTGATATTTAAATCACCGACGCCAGCGATATCTCACCTTTTTGCAACAACAAACTATCACATATAAATATATAGAGAGTGGCGTGACTGAAATTACTTTTACAACTGTTACGTCATAAACACCATACATTATTAATGGAAAAAAGACTTTGTGGTGACCGATATAGAGTGCAAATTCCTAACAGCTTTAATTAGAAATCATTCGTTCATTTGCTTCGAAGCTTAAACTTGCAGCGAGTGCAAATTGATTTGTATCGAATGACGAGGGGCGAGGGTTTAGATTTCAGTGTGACGAGGTGGTATATCGTGTTTCAATTATTGAAGAGATCCGTCAATGAAGAATGAATCCTGTACGAATTTAGATAGAGTTTAATTTTGATGTGCACATGATGGAATGCCGTCTGATGAGGTAGATAAGTATTACGGTAGGCGCGTATGGAGGCCCGGCATGTGTAATTAATCTAAACATTCAATCTATAGCAATAAATACCGTAGGTTGTCAGTTTGTCCTTCGATTACTATGTAACTGGCGAACCGGTCAGCCTGGCCGGCTCCCTCAGCGTCTATTGCTCTATTCATAGTATATTCTGTAACCAGTATGGCGGTGATAATAAATATCAAAAAATTTATTCAATTGCTTTGATCAGTGCAGGACAGTTAGCCTATTAAATGGTACAGTTATTGATAAGCCTGTTTTCTTGGTTTATTGCAATGGCTTACAACTTTATGTTGGTTGGACAGCAATGTGAAGTGATGTTTATTTCTACACTTTAGTCTAGTCATAAAATCGATCTAGGTAATCTAAAATTGCCGCAACATTATTTGGCCCTATAACTTTAAGGAAATTTACCTTTAACTAAAATCGCAAGTGAAGTAATCGAGAATAGATTAGACAATGTCGTAGATACAATTTAAATGCACAAATATTTCATATTAATCAAAGCTTCCATAAAAGCAAAAACTGTGCAACCAAATAAATCAGAAACGGGTATAGAAATAGAGTGGAACGATTTATATGTGTTGTACAATCGAGTAGCGTAGATGGGCTGCCAACGCGGCGCCGGCGCACTGCTCCACCAAATTGTAAATATGCACTGATTCATAGTTAGAAAATTATTAACTTTGTGATATTGTGGAATTCAAGATATTTCTACATTTGTTTTAAGAGAATGACTTTCTGGTATAACTACTTTGTTAACATTAGAATATATTGTATTTAGCTTTCAGTGAATAGATCACTTGATTATAAGGTCCCTTTCCTATTTTAATTAACGAATCTTGTTCAACTATAAATCTTTCACCAATCCTAACTTAAGAATTTCCATTGTTTTCATTTCTAATTACATTCTTCTTCAGATCTAATAGGTCACTTATAGGTCGTACATCTATAATTTGGTTCCTCTTCTAAACCAAATAATATAAATAATTAACTTTGTAAGTAGTCCTGCATTTATCTTCTCTAATCTTCAGACCATCAGACAAATTCATATTGCAAATTTTATTAGCCAATGTGATACAGTCACTTGCATGGCCTAAATATTGAAACTAACAGTTATACCATCAGCCATCACATATTTATATGCCAAATGAATTATTCCTGCATTTAACACATCCTGTAATAGTTATCTCAGTCGTGAGAAGCATCGATGCAGTTCTTCGTAATCACATATATTTATAAAGAAACTAGCTGCTTCCGGAACATTGTTCTGATTGCAAATTCATAGAAAATTCTGTTGATAAGAACAGGAAAATGAAGATATTTCATATTGCAGTGCATTGATCGTTTGAAGATTCCCAAACCAAAAAAAGATCCATTTGAAAGAATAGATTTAGAAATGACCAGCATTATCCGGAAATTGTCTATATTTCTGTAGCAAAATCAAAATCCACTATTCTAGGTGGTAATAAATTATGAGAACTAGGAATACTACTACTATTTAAAATCTGAGCTGTAATTTTAAACGAATAAAAAGCAGGACACTTTGCCAACATGCGGGCGGTAGAAAGGTGTGTGACAATGTCCCCTGAGCAGAGAGTACGCCCATATTGTTGACTGAATATTTTCTACATCACATTGCGTATCAAATGACGTCGGTCGTCGTACCACTGACGTGCCGTTTGGCTCACCACCTCATGTCATTGCTAAAATAATTACATCTATTTGTTTTTCTCTTTCAAACTTTTAAATTCTGTTTTAAACTTCAAACGTACCATCACACTTGTTTTGTTTTCAGCTCTACGTCACTGCCCGAATTATGTCAGCGATAAGTGCCTATCGCATTGAGATGCAATACGCATACAGTTCCGCCTCGATTTTTATCTATCCTTCATAGATATTTTCATGTAAGTCTATCATAGAAAAATAAACATTGTTTACATTGATAAACAGACTGAACTACAAATCTCAGTCTATTACTTGAGAAATCTAAATCGAAAACAATAAACAATCAATAAATCCACTTTAATACACCATAAATCTGCCAGAAAACTGTGGAAACGCGTCACGGCGCACCATCACGTAGCCGTCTCAAGGACGAAGCCACGCGCGTGAACATTCCCGGGACACATCACTGTATTACTCCAACTCTACTAAGATTTTCATAACCCTAAATATTTAGATAAGTATTACGCAAAAAATATCAACAAGGAACTTACAGATATTTTCGGAACAAACGATGATCACCAGGACGCAAATCATTGCCAAATGGGACAAGCGAACAATATCAAAAATTGTCAAAGAAGAAAAACCAATTAGAGAATGAACATCACAATTTTCGACAGGAAGCATGATGATTAGGAACATGTTAAAAATAAAACAGGAGTTTTTTAATGAACAAAGGACTAATAACGATTAATTTTGCGAAGACAGTGCCAAAGAATTTAGGGTCCTAACCTAGCAACAAAAGTCTTAAATTCAAAAAAAGTCGGTTATACGCACGGAACGTGGCGCGCGCGCGTGTGAATCGACGAAAATAGCCCGCCCGAATTATAACAAGTCGGATGGCGCCTCCGACGGCGCCCGGCGGCCGCACGTCGGCGGCTCCCACGCGGACGCTAGGATAAACCCTAGATACCATTGCTTATTCACCAAGGTTTTTCTGGTTATCTCAATCTAGGCTTATAAGCCTAGATTGAGATAACCAGATTGAGGACCTTGGATGAAAACTCTAAGCAGTTAAGATTAGGTGAGCTTTGTGCTCCAAGATCTTATATCGGTAAACTTAAAAGTCTATTGTTTGTCTGATTATTATAATAACTTATTGGATATTATTTGATTTAGTCCTTGAAAGCAACTAAGTAATTTTGAGTAAAACATTCATATTTGACTAATAAACAGCCAAGGACAGTGATTTAGAAATTCAAATTCTTTAACTGAAAAACAATGGTCCTATCACACATATAGGTGGTATATAAGATTTTCGTAAAGCATTAACTAATAACTAGTTAAGAAAATTAAAACTAGATGGCGTTGTAGTCGATTGACGTAAGATGTCATCGTGGACCTTGCTTGTCGGCGCTAGGCAGGACCGGAAGGCAATGACGTACAAACAATACGAGGTGAATTTATATGATGCAAATAGTCGGGCGTTGATTGATCGATAAAATTAAATGCAGGTACAGCCAATTGTAGAATGCGCACGTGCAAAGCTTAATAATTAAGGTACCAAGACAGAATAAAGAAATCTACAATAACTTTGTAAAGTTTACGATACGAAACAGTAGATTCTAATAGGTAGCTATTAAACTAGAATTGGACAAGTTGGCCTCAATTAAGACCTCAATTAAGATTGGATTTGAACGAAGAAAATGCTAAAATGATGATTATTAAAGATCGATATGAATTGTCAAACAAAACCAACATAATAAACATGACACTTAAAAGAGTATAAAATTTTGACAGGAAATTTAAAAGTTCAAAGGGCTCTGATTGGTTTAAAATCAAATTATACCTAATTATAGTGATCGAAGCTATAGCCATCATCTTAGTTAGTTTACATATTAAAGTACCGGCACTTCTGATGATATAATTAACGCTCATTAGTGAAACATAAACCGTAAAGTTAAGCATTCATTGAAATGGTAACGTGAGAGAACTCCCAAGGTTCGTGCTGTTTCATAATCATCAGGTTCATGGGATGCTCATGTTTCGTCAAATACTTCAACCACACTTTGTTTGCCTTTGTTAACTAAAAGTAACTGATGATCACAATGGAAAAACTAAATATAACTACATTGATGATATGATTCCAAATCACAATTCAAAGCGGAATCGGAAGATCAAACAGCTGTTATGGACACTTAATAAGAATTATTTAAGAATAATTTGATTTCAATATACTCAATTGGTAACGGTTCATTTAATCCCCGAAAAGGCCTCACCTAAGCGATAACCTGCGGTGCCGACGAAATACTTGTAACATTACGAAAAAATTTATTAGTGTGACTCAAGTGGCTATCACCAACTGTTTTAAAATTATCGTCTAGGTATCTAGTCTTCGCCCGCCTAGGAATTGATTCATGGATCATATTAAGTCTTTGTAGGACTGATAAATTTTCAAGTAACGGCACGTTGAAAGTAACGTGACTGCGACGTCCAAACGGCTACATTTCTTCCTAAATTGCGCTTGCGAGCTTATAATTTATTCAGAACATCAATTTTCCAAAATAATTATGACATGTGTCAAAGCATTTAATTAATTATGTGAGACATTAAAGATTATTACTAAAGAATGTGAAACATTAGGTAGCCAAGAAGTTAATAAAGAATCCGCACTGGAACATGTGAATTGGTCAAAAGACCTCCTAACAAGCAGTGTAATGAGCGATCGGCAACACGTCGCTCGCTCCGGTACGTGTAGGTAATAAAAGACGACAATTTTTCCAGTTTCGCAAGAGCCGCCGCCGGGAGCGACCGGTTCTGTCACAGGTGCCGCCAGTCAATGGGCTATTTTGTGACACAGTCTGCAACCACGTACTTACTCGATAATATCGAATCTGAAAGTAAACTCGCCTAAGATTAATAACGTTTGTCGATCGATAATCTGAAAAATGTTAAACGTGAACGCCACTCACTTCTCTACTAAAAGCTTCGTTGTATTATTGTACTACCGAATAAACAAGCATCGATGAGCAGCCACAAAAACGTTAGCTGTAAGCTGTAAACGACTTCTTTTAATGCAAGCCTATTCTCGGGCGGGCATAATAAGAGAACCATTCACAAATTCAACAAAGCAACCCAAAAACATGACCAGACTACAATAAAACGAGAAAAAAACCGATCACGAAAATCGAGTTGAGCTTACGCAGTGCGGCGGGCGTACCTGCGCCGGCGCAGGCGCGCCCCGCCCCTCCCTCTCCCCGTCCCCCGCCTGCCCCCGCCTGCGCGGCGCGACACGGCGCCGGCGCCAGTCAGCCGACAAGCAATTATGGCTAAATAAATATCGGCCATGCCGCCGCCTCCGACGCGTCGCTAACATCAACAGATGGATTCTCATACTGCTATCTAGACGACATCATTAAATTTTGGACCCCACTTGTAATGGCCCGGTGAAATGGCGTGTGGGCACCAAATTACTTGTAAATGGTAGTTAGAATTCTTCGTTAATGTTTGTCCGTCGTGGATGTGGGTTTAATTGCCGGATGTGGGTGACTGATTTCCGTAATCGGTATGAGATGACAGACCGGTGGATAGTCACGGCGAACGTGCCGAAGCGGTCGCGAGTTCGTGGCAATCTTTGATCCTGTGAGTCGGCGGCGTCGCGTTGACGCCTGCGCTCGATAAGATAAGAGACCCTCTCCTCCCACCAGCAGGCGTTCGAAAACTGCCGGCTCGCGTAAAAACATTCACAAATAGAGGCCCGCGCAGCTTGATTGCCGGTGATTGGCGACCACGCGCCCGAAACTCGCTACACGATTGATCTGCGTGAATAAATTGTATGCTTGCAATCTAGACTGGACAAGGATTTCCTGTTCATCTTGTTCGTCCAAAAAAAGAACACGTCTCGACAGACAAAACAAAAAAGTGATGAATCAAACTGAGCAGGTGTACGACAATAAACATCGATGATTAAAATTTACGATGAGCCGTATTACGATCTGCGAGATCGTAAAATTGAAATCATTACCCGTATTACTGTAGTTTATAAAAGAGGTTCAAAATTGCGTAGAGAAATGTTAATCATTCAAAATGCTCGCGTAGACCAAAAAGTGGAATCAAATTAGAATCAGACCAAAACACAAGCGGGAACTGTTGATTGTTGCGTCGGTTGGCAATGTGCGAAGAATAATGGCGACTATATTTAGTAAGCGCGGTGTGGGAACAAGACGGGAAAGTTGACAAAAACAGTGTTGTTTCGAACTCGGCGCGACAGAAGACGGAAAAAAGTTCACCTGCATTCGAGCCGTCTGCGGGAACGACCTAATGGAGTCAGGTGGCGTTACGAACTTACTGATGACTATCTCTTCATTAGTTCAACAAGAAATGAAAACAAACGAAGCCGAAATGAGGAATGCAACCGAAAGATTTTCAAACAAACACAATTTCGCGGATGTTAGTGAAATAGGAAACAATAGCAATAACATTGTTTTTGTTAAGATTTCAAATTATATCGTTAACTTTCCAAAATGTTGGATCAATTTGAGCACAAAGCACAAATACTCCTTGTGTACCTATTGGTTTGTGTCAAGCTGTTCTTGGATTGAATATATCTATGGTGCGATGGCAGGCAATTGCACAAGGCAATGGAATAATTTAGCAAATTACGCAACCTGTAATGCCTGTGCAAAACTGATTTGACCAATTTGATGTCCATTTAAGGCGATTCCGTGGCGAAAGTGAACGGCAAAAGGACTAGACGCTCTGATATCGCGTTAGTCATGTTTTTTATGTAACTTCAATCAAGTACATTTCTTAGTCTCACTTAAGATTTTGATGATTGTAAATGATTTTCAAGAAAAATATAAATGCTATTTTAAAAGAAAATGGGATTTATACTTACACAAGTTTACAAAGTAAATTAAATAGTCCAGAGCTTTTGAGACTTACAACAAGAGAAAAGGAGAGTTGAAAGGCAAACACACATCCGAGCAGCAGAAGTCCAGACCAAGAATCTAATAAAGGACCAATTAATAATTTTCGAATTACAGGACATCCAATACTATCAAAGACATCTGATCTGCCATACCAATACGGTCATACAAGCTACCAGCCACTAGCCAGTCCTTTCCTCATAAGGAAACATAAATATTCATATTTTTACTTGGCTTTCTTCTCAATTAATATGCTAACAGGCATTGTCAGCACACCCACGACTAGTGAGAAGTATGAAGTGGGCGTCGATCTTAAGTAGGCGACGCGACTTGCGCGTGAGTAGATGTCATGGTCACTCATTAGTTTGGAAACATGAGTGAATCTCTGTTACTTCACTTGCCCGTTATGGTGTATTTTTATTTGAACATTTTTGGGAAAATTGGTGGGTGAGTACAGAATATTGAATTGATATGAGGATTTTTTATGTTCTGGGATTTGGTGATGAAATTAATGGTGCTAAGTATTGTGTTGTATAATTAGCTGTTTTGAAGACAATAGATTTTTGTTTGTTTGTCAATGTCAAATCAAATCACACAAAGTGATAAACAGACAGCAAGTGCAGATGGTAAAGAACCTTTAGCTAATCTATCCGATTGTGAATCAAATTGGATATACCGTTAGCAATTTAATAACCAGCAAGTAATATTTTACAAATTGATTGAATACAAATTGATATTAGCCAAAAGGAAGAAAAATCACAAATAATTAAAAAAGATAAGAGAAGTGCCAGAAACAAGTTTTGGTCACATCTAAATTAAGACGCGATTAGGTAGAAGAAAATTTACATAAATTATAAATAAGTGACATCACAGAAGTGATTGTCAGTCTCGGTGTAGAAACAAGCCGAAAACATGATCACGCCCAAGTATCTGCGATGATATCATGTAAGGGTCATTTGTACGACCTCAGGAAGCGCCGGGCGGCAGAATGTAGCTATTTACCTAACAAAGGCTGACGGCGGTAGCGCCATTGCCTGACGAATTAAAAAGTTAACGGGCTGCGCGCGCCGAGCGTCGCGGCATGTCGGCGCCGGCGACTCGACCTTGTCTAGTTATCGCGAACGGGTGACCCTCGCTACGGCAGATTAGGCGAGCCGCTTTTTACACACCCTGACAACTACGCAACTGACGCCGGAGGGAATCTTAATCACTGGCGAATATAATTGTTAGAGCACTTTTACTTTTCGACTCAACTCGGAAACACCTTTGGACAATCAATCAAAAATGCCAATCAAGTCAGTGTAGGTAGTCATTAATAATTAATGTAACAGAGGACGTCTGCTAAATGCTTTAAAGTCGAAGGAAAGTGTTGACCTTTGAAATTTCATACAACAAATCCAAGAAACTACTGCTGATGTCATAGCTATAAATAGATCGCCGAAGTCTAATGTTTACACTAACAATCTAATGTAGGGATGGTGTTATATATCGCACTTGTGTCAAATGCCGGTGGAGTATGTGACCGAAGCTGCCTGACGTCACTGGCAACGTAACTATAGATACAGAAACAAACAGTAGCGATAATACAGTGATAACGAATCGCACTGATAAAAATAGGTGCAACCCGCGTGAACGAATCTACGTAAGTATGTAGCACATGAATATTAAGAAAACTACAAGCTCCAGGAACCTGGATTCACATCAATGAATGTTGTAACATCTTCCAAAACACTTGAGGAATAAGTAAAGGCACTTCAATGAGAATTAATACAAGACTATCTAGGTTATGTTAGTTTAGAAAAGGTTAGGTCGAATTAGAAACGTTTCGATGGCCAAAAACATCCAACAAATTCGGCCCCAGCGACGGTTTTGATTCAAATCACCATTTAGCGGCGACCATTCATTCGTATAATCATCCATTCACATAAACTGTACGAGCGAACACGTTCAAAACACGGCATAGGAACACTAAGATTGAGATTCGTACGACATCGATGTTTACTTGATGCACTTGTTGCGCGGGTCAACGTCCTGATCACGTCACACATACCGGGCTTGCAGAGGCGACTCCAGTGGTATGGGTTGCAGCACTGCTGGTCAGCGCAGAGGGGCAGGCGGCGGAGTTCGCTGGAGTCTCTTAGGTCGGGGAACCTGAAGGAGCGGGTGACTGCGAGCCGGAGTTGTGAAGCGGCGTGACCGGCCGGCACGCACTCCGCGCCGGCGGCGCCCGCGTCCAACGCCCTCGCGAGCCGCCGCAGCTGGTCGTCGGGCAAGGAAGGCGCGCCGGCCGCCACCAGCCGCCGCCGCAGCGCGCGTCTCCGGAACATCACATGCCGACGACGGGGTCACAAGTCGCGCGGCCGTTCGCGCCACGCGACACACTCACGCAGGCGGCACGACATCGCTCGCCGCGTGCGGGCACTCGACTGACGGACACAACGTTCCGCCGGCTAGTGCAGTGACGCGGCGTGGTGTGCAACACCTGAATACAATTTACCCTGAATCTAATACCCCGTTTATTTATTTTGACAAAAAATATTCGTTTCCAGCTTCGGATTTGGCTTCCTCAATATTAACCATCTCGAGTCTATAACGTTCCACAGGTTCCACTGCTGGACATACGTTCCTTCCTAGTCATAATACTTAGTCTTTCACTTTCCGCATTCTGACTTCG
The DNA here is from genome assembly GCA_949128155.2 of Xanthia icteritia. NCBI lineage: Eukaryota > Metazoa > Arthropoda > Insecta > Lepidoptera > Noctuidae > Xanthia > Xanthia icteritia. The sequence continues at coordinate 21,325,565 of OX421942.2, read as the reverse complement.
CTCTACCTTTAAGTCTCATTCTAACTCTACCTTTAACTAAACTTACCTAACCTTACGTTTTAATTTCACTTTAAACTCTACCTTTCATTCTACCTTTAACTCTACATCTTCACTTTAACTCTACTCTCTTGATGAATTCTAATGTGCTACTGTGGAATATAATGCACTACCAAGTAGGATATCTAATTATCCTCGTTTCATATCTACTTGCCGTAGTCACACGCAGAGAAATAATAATAGAAAAAATATCAAAATCCATAAACATTCAGATAAATTAAATTAGATAAAGTTGCCAATGAAATGATAAGCTAAGAATATTAAAAAATATATCATGAAAGGAAATAACCTTCAAACATCCATCATCTATGATCTACAGTAATCGAGTCTAAAACAACGAAACATTAATTTAAAATCTCCCCAGTTTTCTCTCCACCAACTCGAATCTCCCGCAAACTGAGCAGTCGGTTGCCAGCGTCTATCAGACACGGGTGTGCGAGGCGCGGGGGCGGGGGCGCGCGGCTGGCGCCACCGGCGGCGTCAGGTGCGCGCGCTTGTGTGCGTGCGGCGCCACCGAACACAGACGAGCGCCTAGCCGACCGTATAGATGCGACGCGGAGTGTAAAGTTTGTATAGAATGAGATTGACCATCTGTGAGGCTGGGAATAGGACATGCAAACCGAATAGGATATAATTCAAGAAAGATAATCGAATCACAATGAACGGGAAAGTTGTTTAGACCATTAATTTGATAACCCTCAACCCTTGACTTTTGACAAGCGTTTGATAGGGTCAACCTCTACTAAAATACATCATCATATACTATTTATGAGTGCTTAATATCCAATGGTCTCCTAACGTCAGTTTTGTGCTAGAAAATGAATTGAACAAGAAACTCCCAAATAATTGCTGCCACTTCTCGTATATTCTAAGTCAGGGATGCCACAGGGGTCGCACTTGGGACCTCTGAATAAAATTCTACACATACAATCAGCTTGTAAACCATTATAAAACTCTGTCAAAATAAAAATAAATAAAATTCTTATAAAGCTGATGGTTTAATAAACACTCTTTTTTTTAATTATCAGCTTTAGGGAGGATCTCTCGTAAATTTCGTTCGACACAATAATTCTGAAAATTGATAAGAATTTTTAACTTCGTGAAGAAACGTCACCATCTACGACATTAACCTAATCTATGACCGCTCATGGTTCGGAATGCGTAGAGCTAAAAGACACATCAACAAAATAAACGTACAAGATAACTAGCAGCGTGCCGCGGCGCCGCTCACCTTCACGCTGGGGCAACTGCGAGATAGGCAGAGACAGATCTAAAGAGTTATGGCGCCTAACATTTTACTACCCAGAATGTCAACCTCACCTGCAGGCGGTGAACTCGGCCAATGATCGACACATGTATGTAAATGAGGAGCGTATACTTTGTTCCGTCTCCTACACGTCAATTTCACCTGCTTGTGGCTGACGAGGCTCGGCTAACAGATGGATTTAACTCAGATAAATGGGCAGCTGTGTGACTGAGAAACTTTGCGATCAGCTTGCTTGCTCAAATGTAGAAATAACAGGCATTATTACTTATTTTGGAGAATTTCGCAAATGGGAAACATAACTTTTTAGGAGAGCCCTAAAAGAAAATATTTAGGGACAAGTATCTTAAGCACTTCATCATGCTTTTGATATTTATTAGGGTAAGTAGTAAATAGAACACTCATATTTAGTCAAATTAACTTAAATGATCGTACCATTCTGTTTACACTTTAGCTTAGTGGTCTCAACAACGGGTTCCTCAAAAGATAGAGCGTCTTTGTACAAATGCATAATTAATAAAATATATAAAAAATACAGACTCCACGCGATAGGACATCAACTGCTGCCTATCGCAGCTGATGCTGAAAACATTAAGGCTCGGGCAGACTAGCGCGACTTATACCGCGCGACGCGACACCGGTAATTGTTCTACCGTGAAGTTTTCTTAGAAATTGTTTCGTCGCGCCGGCCTGCACGACGCTTTTCTCTCATGAAGTAAGGCATTGACTAACACCGATTAAGGTATCTGAAATATGGGCACGCCACTATTGCGGCGATAAGTCCCCTCTTTGAGGAGTGGCTAGAGAGGCGCCACGGCGTCCTCACCTTCCGCCTGGCGCAGGTCCTCACCGGACATGGTTGCTTCGGGAGGTTCCTGTTTCGTATCAGGCGGGAGGAAACGCCCGGGTGTCATCACTGCGTGGATCGCCCGGAGGACACGGTGGAGCATACGGTGGAGGTCTGTCCGGCTTGGGCAGAGCATCGTCGTGTCCTCGTGGAGGCGATCGGCGGCGGGGATCTCTCGCGTCCGGCCCTAGTCCAGGCCATGGTACGGAGCGAGAGGGCATGGGAGGCCGTCACCTCCTTCTGCGAAGCAGTAATGCTCGCGAAGGAGGAGGCAGAACGCGTGAGGGAGAGGCAAATTTCGCGCCCTCACGCCCCTAGCCGCCGCAGGAGACGCCCAGGGCGTCGGGAATCACAGGCCGATTCCCGGCCACCGTAGGCGCGGGCTTGCGGACGGTGAGCAATGGGTAGCTCGCCGTCCGATAAGGACCAGGCCCGGGTCGACGGCGCGTTGTGTTCCACGCGCGCCTCAAAGAGATGTCAGCAAGTGAAGGGGTCCGATAGGACCAATGCCTGCCGGGGTTGCGGGAAAGTCCGAAAGGGATACCGTGGCCCCTGGCAATGTACAGGCAACGGAAGGAACACGGGTGGGTTTTAGTCAGTAAGAGTCTGACACGCCCTCCCGCTCCACCCAGAGCGGGAGAAGTTATTTGATAATTTCCCACCCAAAAAAAAAAAAAAAAAAAAAAAAAAAAAAAAAAAAAAAAAAAAAAAAAAAAATAAAGGTATCTGAAATATTTCAGTTAATTTGAAAGAAGCAATGAAAATTGCAAGTTTTTCAGTCATTTTGTGGGTGTATCGACTTTCCTTACAAAGGTACAAAGGTGGTGTTACATAGCATTCATTCATGCTTGAATGTGTTCAAGACCGTTAAAGAAAACATTACGAAGTGAAGGCTTCGAAAGTTGGAACTGTCTTTGCAGTTATATCTACAGTTTCTGGTAGATGGCGCTATCTGTCTATATCCGGCCGGGGACAAAAAAAAATCCTAGCGGCTGGACGGTAGTTGTAAGTTTGATAACTAATCTGCAAGTCCCTGTAAAACTTTATACCTACAATAGTCCACGCATAAGCTTTTTCAAAGTAAACTTATCCAGGACGGGGAAGAGTAGGTAAAGTTTCAACACTCTTCTTTAGTTCCAAAAAGTTACAACCATTAGGTAGGTAAAGTGGGTTACTTTAAGGCGCATAATATCCACCTTTCATAAACGTTCCTCGCTCGAGTTCTTAGAGCCTGACAGTTCAATTTCCATTGAGTTTCTTATTTTTATTCCTTCATTCATTGATCGACTGTATCAATGCTGAAAAATGAAACGTCATCTGTGCTCCTACTACCTCCTTTACATCGCTTTCACGGTATTTAAGCTTCATCCCCTATTGTAATCAAAGTGAATGTAGCAATTTTTTATAGCATCTAAACTAACAATAATAATATATAAGGGAAAAGTTTTGTTTGTTTCTTATTTTTGCTAAACTATCTTTACGATGGCAATGAAACTTACCTATATAATCACACCTCTTTGTTAATATTGTGATGATCGTATCATACACAAAAAACTTGTCATGTATTTTTTATGAGCAGCCATGCTTGAATGGAGTTTATATGTGTTTGTTTTTCCAATAAAATTCTTTGTAATGATGTCGGTTTCTTTATTTTGTTTAACTTTGATGAGAGTTAGTTATGTATCTATACTTAATTGCTTATGCAATAGAGCTGCATCAACGCAAAAAGAATTCGGATTGAATTTAAAGAAATATTTTTAAATGTCTTTTAAATGCAATTACATAGGTTTTTATTTTAGCTATAACTTTTGTCCTGCATCGAATCTTTGTGCTCTTTTCATGACTATTATTGGATAATATTTAGTCTATAAGATTGTGACCTATATCAAACAGTTTATGACCTGCAACGTGCACATATCTACACATCTGCCTTTCGCACAAACTAGATCCGTGGCTGCCCTAATCTTTGTTAATAGACCTCGAAAACTCAAACATAGAGATGTTTTTAAAAACACCCATTAATATACTCGTATCAAGTTAAATGTTAACGTGTTATTGCGTATCAGTACTAACACGGAACTGGTAACTGGCACTTATGATGTTCTGGTTCTGACTAGGGGATCTGACGTCAGAGCTCAGACAGTCGGTTACGGATGACGAAATGTCGTAACAGACGAAAGATAATTGGAAATTACGCTATGAAGGGGTAAATATTTAGTTTGATGTTTGATTAATGTTAAAACATATTATTTGTCTAATAGAAAATAGTTGAATTTTAAATCGGAAAGGAGAAACCAGTACTCCTGGGGCTTTTGTGACCCTATTTATCAGTTTTTGGTCATGTGTCGTCGAGGATAGTGCTCAATAGCGTGAAATTGGAGAAGCCTACGTCCAGCAGTAGACTGCTCAATGGTAGATGAAGATGAGTGGCTTTTTAAACAAAAACACTGCCTTCGGTAGATTTCAAATACGGTACATGCACTAGTTGCCAAATGGGATATGTGTTTGTATGAATAGCGTGTACTCCTACCTCAATAATCGACATTTTCTAAACACATAGAAATTCTAAAACAATGGCAAACAGTAAAATCTATTGTGACAAGCATTGCATTGTATTGTCGTTCTAAACACGCAGAAACGATTAAATAAATAACTATTAACTATTTTCTTGGCAATAGCTTTTAACTATTTTACTGGCGCCACCAGTTTAATAAAATAAACATCTTTACTTCTGAACATTACATTGAAATAAACTTGTTTACATATATTACCAAAAACAAAATATTCAAAAATTACGCCTGAGAATATTTTAATTTGCCAATGGGAAGGCGCCAAAACTAACATAAAGGAAATATTAGCATAAGATTTATATCAACATTGCATTTTAAATAGTGGCCGGCGCCATCTTTTATGATACAAGCTGCAATAAAACTAATCCGACAAGGCTAAGCAGCAGATCAAAATAAATAAAAGCTCACATAGACACACATTTTTTGCGATATTTTTCATATTTTTGTTTGTCTAACTTACTCAGTACAATTTTTGTAAGTAGGTAAGTATTTAATAAAGAAGATAGCATTAAATTATTGTAAAAGCATACAAATTAGACACTAAGCAGAACTCAGGAATAAAAAACGCAGAAATATTTCAGTAAGTTTTTATTATTTGCTTCTCTAAATTTTAATCATAAAAGTTTTCTAGAGGACACAGTAAAATAAATAGAGGCGTTAATTAATTGTTTACTAACCTTTTTAGAATAAATCATATTTTATATCATTACGTAAAGCCAATATAAAAAAATATTTAAAACAATTTTGTTTACGATAATTTTCAGTAAAACTCACCTCATAAAATCTCATATATCCTTAAAATCATCCTTATCGTACACATAAAATTTCCACTAATCCAAATATAACAATTATTGTAACATTAATTACATTAAAACTTCTAGGTATTGTCGTGAACAAATTCGTATGTTTTCCAACATGGCTACGCGTGTCATGGCTGCCGATCGGCGCAGGAATGGCGCGAAAACGCGGAAAATCGCGCTATTTATGCATCCACGATCGGGACTAGTGAATGAAACTGAATGGGATTGTAAACCCCGCGATTTGAGTGAGTAAGCACGTAGGCAGCAACGGGAACTAGGGGAATGGCTTGTAAGTGTCAATTTCCCGTATCTGGAAAAATAAGAAAAACTTTATAATGTTCTTTATTTTTTTCAGGTTTGTTCATGATTATGTGGTGAAACTAGGGCTGCCAACGCTACTATTTAATATAGTATCCTACTATATATGAGGCCTACATAATATATTTCTAAAGAACAAATATAGTAGGCGAAACTAAGCACTATATTTTTTAAATTTCAATACAAAATGTCGAGATGATCGCAATAGTATATAATTCAGCTTTTATGAGATTAATACTGGCCAGTATTAATCTCATAAAAGCTGAATTAATGGTATTTTGTAACCTTAATTTAGACTAAAAATTTTAAAGTGTAAAAATATTAAGAAGGTATGAGAGAAAAATAAAAACCTGTTAGTAAAGGTTCATAGTACCAAAAACATGCATTTAAAAAATGAAACTGTATTTGGAACATACCTACTATATATTTTCGCAATCTACTCGTACTATATTTTCACTGGCGGTGGCTTCGTAAATACTATATTTGATATAAAAAAGTTGGCAACCCTTTTTTTTTTTTTGGGTGTGAAATTATCAAATAACTTCTCCCGCTCTGGGTGGAGCGGGAAGGCGTGTCAGACTCTTACTGACCAAAACCCACCCGTGTTCCTTCAGTTGCTTGTACGTTGCCAGGGGCCACGGTATCCCTTTCGGACTTTCCCGCAACCCCGGCAGGCATAGGTCCTATTAGACCCCTTCAGCTGCTGACATCACTTTGAGGCGCGCGTGGAATACAACGCGCCGTCGACCCGGGCCTGGTCCTTATCGGACGGCGAGCTACCCATTGCTCACCGTCCGCAAGCCCGCGCCTACGATGGCCGGGAATCGGCCTGCGATTCCCAACGCCCAGGGCGTCTCCTGTGGCTCCTTGCTTCTCTCCCACGCGTTCTGCCTCCTCAGAAGGAGGTTGGAAGGTGCTTCGCAGAAGGAGATTGCCTCCACGAGGACACGGCGATGCTCTGCCCAAGACTGCCAGACCTCCACCGTATGCTCAACAGTGTCCTCCGGGTGATCCACGCAGTGATGACACCCGGGCGTTTCCACCCGCCTGATACAAAACAGGAACCTCCCGAAACATCCGTGTCCGGTGAGGACCTGCGTCAGGGGGAAGGTGAGGATGCCGTGGCGCCTCTCTAGCCACTGCTCAAAGAGAGGACTTATCGCCGCAATAGTGGCGTGCCCAGCACTGGGTTGCGACAATCGCACTCTCCATGACGCCATGAGATCCCGCCGGAGCTCTGTCCGCTGTGCCGTGACTTCTCGCGGCAGCGGAGTTACGCCCCGGCGTTTCGCCTCCTCGCGCCACTCCCAAATGTGCGCGAGGAAAGTTGGCAACCCTAGGTGGAAGAGTGAACCGTATTGCAAGTTCGTCTTCAATACTTCAATTCTAAATTCTGTATAGTTAAATTGGGGGAGGGTAGTTACGTTTAATACTTTGAGATACATATCTTCCAAAACTTACTTCACAAAACTTATTGTTATTTATAAATGAATAAAAAAAAATAATGATAAAAAAATTGGACTTCCAGTGTCTTACAATTTTACCCCCATTTCAATAAAGGTGAAGTAAACTATGTTTAACTTGAAGGATAATGATATATGTTTTATAGATGATATGGCTAGAAAGACGACTACTAGAGAAGTATGGAAGAAAACGACATGTGTTGTCAAAAAAAAATGGGATAAGGGCAGGAGAATTATGAACCGCAAATCTTGGTATTCTAAGATATGTAGAAGCTAAAAAAATCTTCAATTCCTAGCGGTTTTTATCAACTGCTAGCAATCAGCAAATTGCCAAACGAAATTGTGGTCTCTGTACTGTGCTACTATGCGGCAGAATAATCTGAAATATAATAAATGTATGGTAAATCTGAAGTTTATTCTGGTTGCAACTTTACCCCGCGTTTATTAATAAGGGGTTTATATAATCCTTCTATATTTCATATAATAGCCTACTATAGATCCGATTTTGACTCTCAATGATTGTCGTTGCACTAGAAACACACTGACTTGAACTATTACTCAGACAATCAAAACAAAACAGTCCTATTTTCATATACCCCAAAGGTAAAAAGTAAATAGTGATAGGCTGGCTTATTGCCAATATATTACATCTTTAGGAAGTTTTAACTCCCCTTCCCATTTGATGTCACTCCAACAATAATATCAAAACAACGCCGTCATCACTCGCCTGCCCTATTACTTCTTCCATGCTTCTCTATTAGTCGTCATCGCAGAGTCACCAAATTTCTAGCCATAAATCATCTTCCACACAGACCATCTATCGTTTCTTTAGTCTTCCCCCACTCTTTTAGCCATCCACATTCATACACAAAACAAACCTCACGACATTTTCCTCAATAACGTCAAAACAACTTGGACACATATTTAATTTTCATGAAGTGCATTTCGCCAATTCAAAGTACTTCATCAAAGTATAAAAACATTACTAAGTATAAGTAGAATCTTATCTTGTAAATAATATTTTCTTAGCACCAAGAGACGACTCATATTGATATAAAAAGCCAACAACAGACTAATTTGTCAGTTTCACGGTCGAATGCGTCCTGTAGCAAGAGCATCATCTTGGATAACGAATAATAAAGTAACGAACTGTAGATTGGCAGCCAGCTTAGTGTTGCCAGCTCTATCGTGGAATTCGTATTTAGTTTTTCGTTCAAAGTTACAAAATATTTCGACATTGTAAAAATCCTTTGACAAATATATTTTTACGGTTCTGTAGTATCCCTAGTTCTTGGATCCCTTATGACGGCAGTCTACCTGGCAGTATTTCAAAGCAAAGTGATTAAAATGATCCTATTAGATACCTAGTAGAACTTGCTAAGAACCTAATGTGATTACACTGGAACTCAAACTCATAGTTTTTTGCTGATATCGACTTTTAGACTCTAGGGAGAGAAATCTGTGAAGACTCTATCATATTAATTTATAAGTGATAATGATATATGTTTTATAGATAATATGGCTAGAAAGGGGGTGACTACCCAGATGACGACTAAGATGGACGAGAAGTATGGAAGTAAACGATATATTGCGGCGACCACAAAAAAAATATGGGATAAGGGCAAGAGAATTATGAACGACAAGTCTTGGGATTCTAGGATATGTAGATGTTCAATTCCTGGCGGTCTTTATCAACTGCTAGCAATCAGCAAAGTTGCCAAACGAAATTGTGTCTCTGTACTGTGATAATGTGCGGCAGAACAATCTTCATCGCAGTTCCATTATGAAAAAAGTCAATTTTCTGGCCTATCAAAAACCGTAGATAACTAACTTATCTCTAAAAACTGACTTTCAAAATCCCCGAAACCGAAGCTCCTCAAGCTAATGACGATGTTTATTTTTAATTAAACACAAGTACCTCCCGCGAACTCAGTAGGTGGCTTGTGATATTGTCTGGCAACCCTCGGCATAGGTGACCGGCGCGGCGGCGGCACACAGTCGGCACCGCGCGCCATGCCGACGCGCCGCCGCGCCGCCACACGCGGCCCATCCTGCTATCCATGGGGGATGCGTAAGCTTTTGGAGTAAGCAGGGATGTAGGTAGCGGTGAATTTGGGAGAGACCTGTCGATATACCATAATATGCTATAATAGTCTTACCGTGAAAACTCAGGTGAAGTGATATTGTAATGTAAAAATATTAAATTTTCCGCAAAGGAAAAATATGCGCATACAGAATATGCGCTTCTTATGGTGCAACATGCAACCCAAACCTTGGTTTAGGTTTAGGGCGCGGTACTGCATACTGCATCCATGCCTGGGTCTAGTTATTTCGGAATTAAAACTAAATATTTTTACATAATTCGCAAAGCAACGCCTGATCCCATAACTTATCTCAGGTGAAATGAGTTCGAAATGAGCTGTCAATCAGCATCGGGTGGAATCACAGGGTGGGTGGACCTAGAGCTGACTTCAAGCTCACTACACCTAAGAACTTATGATGAGATTTTTAAAGATTTGTCCGGCTGGTTCTAAACAGACATTTGGGATTGTGTTGGAGATTAGAGTTGTAAACGTAGCTTGAATTGTGCAGGTATTAGGCCTCTATGGGTTTTGAAACTGGTGGTCAGTTACCTGGCGATTTTGAAGGAGTTAAGAATCATGGAATATTGTCTTTGCTGCTATCAACATAGTTGCATAAAAATTGTCTGAAAAGGCCACTTTAACTCCGCCATTGTAGAGTCGTTAAATATTTTAATATCAGGAAATGGTAAATAGCAAATTCAAGTTTGTATGTCAAGTCAACTACAAGTTGATTTTGATACATTTTAATGTCCTACTAAGTGTCGCAGTAAGCAAATCTCTACAATTTGAGTGCGACAACTACTTTACAAAGTTCGCTACAAAAGATAGTTTCACTTACTTTACAATCATGTCTTGTACTGAAGCACTATTTTCTTAAATGTTGATATGCCAGCGCTGGTAGCCAATTCGGAAAAGAATATAATAAATATTTGCACTTGTACTGACTATTTGCATTGGTACACCAATGAAAATAGTCAGTACAAGTGAAAATCAGCTGCCGGTAGCACTCCACCAAGTTTATGTTTATCCAAAAAGATGCTCTTAACCTGGTAGAGAGCTTACCCATGTCTCCCATTATCGTTCCTAACTAACCTAGGTACCCTTACGATGAGCACCCATAAATTTCATAACCCATTTTAGTTATACCATAATACTCCACAATAATTACAAAATCACGGCATCTCAGTGCACTTTGCCCACGAATTCTTATCTCGTGCTGCCCCATAGGTCATCCCATCGGTCGGGCGTCGTCGGGTCGACGTCGGAGCGTCGCGCCGCGCCGACGCGTCTCGTCGCCGCCTCGCCGCCGCGCGGGACCGGGCTGTTTATCTTCACGCTTTATGTCTTGAGGGGTCGGCAGCATTAGTTGGTAATGAGATGCATGGGGGCTCTTGGGGGTTAGTATAGGAAGTTGATTTGATATCTGAGTTTGTATCGGCAGTTCTTCTCAGGGATCAGTCAGCCAGGAAAAGCCGCCACCATCAATTTTTTTTTTATATCATAAGATGTACTTGTAAAAGTGTCTTAGAAGTCTATTTACAGAAATAAACAGTTAATTTAAGTTCAACTTCAGAAGATATTTCTAGATTACTTTTAAAGTCGTTTTGGATGTATTAATTCCAATGTAACGATTGATGATAAGACAGTCTCCACAGATGGGGGCTCATGGACGGCTCAGATCTCAAGTGTATATATGCGGCATCTCCCCACAAACAATGGCCTACATACCATCCAGTGCCACATTATGACGTAGCTGAATTTTGGACCAAACATGTTTTGAACTTTATGCCATCGATAGCTTAGAAGAAGAATGTGACGATTCAATTTCCCGACACTGGTAGTATTATGTATTATGTCAGGGCATTGATTCCAGAAGGTGTTTTTCTCGAATCAATGCCCTGGCATAATACACAACAGACAGTGAGCAAGCTTGACCAATGCAGGTTCCTTCTCCGCATCTACAAGAAGAGGCAGGTAAAGTTTTAAAAGTTAATGCTATCCACTATACTTAGTATATAAAACTAAATTACTCTTATAAAATCGAAGACAGCAACAAAAGGATAGTTTAAAAACTATTATAGAACAAGAATCTAGATAAACCAACCAGTAAAAGAGTAACGGTGGAGTTTCTTGCCCATTCTTCTCCGTGCGAAAACTATCTTTTGGAAGGGGCGACTAGAATCAATTTTTTTTTTTGTAAATTATTGACGTTCAAAAGTGCCTTATACGGGCCTATTTGAAATAAATGATTTGACTTTGACTTTGACTTTGAATGGTGGTCGATTACTGGAAACCCGGTAAAAGGGTGATACACATAATTATGAGCCTTCCAGTGAGTGTTACATGAAATGCTCAAACGAAAATTACTTCTGCAAAATACCTGCCTTATTTTTATTTAGGTACATAATTATACTTATAATATGCTGTTAATTTTCACGGGTTTATACACCCAACAAATTGTTACACCCCATAGATTCGCATAGGACAGAGAACTTTCATAAAGTTGCCTGGAGCCCTGCCCACCGCCGTTGGAACCAGCGTGAGGCAAAAAGATCACAAACAGTAACCGGTCACCTTTGGCTAGTAGCCGCGACGTTCCGACGCCTCGTTATATTGATGCAGTTCCATCCATTGTTATAATAGATGTAATTGAGAAAAACAATATGAATTAGGTGCGCAGATATTTGTTATGACAGATATCTTAAATCTACCGAACGTTAAATTGTTAGTTTAATTAACTAACTTACAGTAAGTAAAGCAAACACTCTTATTCATATTTATTTATTGCGTTCCATAATGTATAAAAGATGTTACAAAAAGGCTTATAGCTAGGTACAAATTATGGACCCTCTTAGAACACTGCAATAGGTTAAAAATTAACAATAATCTCTTGCGCTGTCGGCGTCAAAGTCCACTATAACCCTCGAAAATGATAATCCTAAAATTGACTTTCATTTGTTTTATAGAATTGAGGATAAGAGCTTACATTACACAAATGTCACTCACACGCATAATCACACCACACAACACACTGCTGGCCATCCAAATAAACTCCCAACCCGAGAATCGAACCTGCATCCCTTTTCACTTCCGCACTAAGTGTCCTTCGAGTCGTAAGTTCCATGGTTAGTCATAGAATTTACGATCCAAAATGACAAGGAACGAAGTAACAAATATGCAGTATTTGTTATTCTTTTATTTCCTGATTAGCATCGGCGACTGGATGTCGCTACTGATGGTTATTATGGTAAGTAGCAGCTAATTATATACATATTTTGTTAGTATTGTCGGAAAGAAGGTTGTTTATTGTTTTACAATCGTGTTTGGTTATGTAGTAGAGTGATAATTTAAAAAATGAAAGCAGATGAGTTGAAGGGAAAATTCATAATAATTATGTTTGATTGAATATAAATTGATCGTAAGCAAATACTGGTTGAGCTAAATAAAGTTAAATACATCGGGAAAATCCTATACCAACTTATTCACAGTAATGCAATTTTCTTCCTAGTTTTTTTAGAGCAACTATGCAATTCCTATCATTGTGTGTTATGCATTAAATCTTGCAACGTCTAGTCTAAATCGAAATCATATGATGAAAAGCATACATACCTCATTTCTTTAAACGCAAGAAACTATCCCGAAGTCCTAGGTTCGACTATCAACAGTAGCGTTTAAAACTGGGTCACCCATGATCCGCAACCAGTGTGTCGAAGCATCTAACGAACTATACGGAACTTCTTACTCTGCCTAACCCTTCAAGACTCTAAGGAGCAATTCCCGTATTTCTGTGAACATTCGCATTATAATCTCTCAAACTGTCAAAAATACTTCTAATTCCCAGTTTTTGACATTGATTGTCGCTGAGATGAGATTGTCACTAGATTTTGAACGTTTTTAATTAGTTGGTAATTCATGGCCATAATTACATCTGATTTTAAAAAGTCCTCTGGGAAGGAAGTAGGTATATGAATGATTCACCGAAGGAGCTGGCGACTCCGGTCCTACGGCGGGCGCCGGGCGTCTAACTGTCGCGAACGACGGCCAAACTACACCGTTTTTATGATACAAACTATTTTGTATGTGTCCGTTGTACTTGTAGCTTTGTTGTCGGACAGGTAAGTAACTAGAAATGAAACAAATGAATTGAGTTATGGAGTTGTATAATGTCTTGACAAGAAATTATGGAGCTATATGACTTGAGGGACTTCCAAGAGGTGATTCTGAGCTTATAGCAAATACCAAATTTAATTACATCAAAAATATCAAATATGAGGAAGTAAAACATTGCTGCTTTAGTCAACTTGTAATTTAGTGGAGGGCTGAGCCACTTACAATTGACCATAGAGTCAAGAGATAGAGTAGAGAGTTGAACTTCTTGTGAGGAGTTCTAAATACCATACGGTTCACATTATTGCAATGGGCTTATGTTTGCTTTAAAATAATAATAACAATAGCTAAAAATGTTTACTTAAAAAGAGATAGTTAGGTACTTTAAAATAAGCAGGAATATTAATATACTTAATATAATATAATATATTCTTGAACAAAAGAAAATAAATTTCAAAAACATTTACAAGTATGTTTACAACCTAAGAAGCTAGACCAATGGTTGAATACATCCAAGGTACCTCTAAATCATAAACAACGTAGAGAAAAGTAATAAAACTCTACGTACAACTTTAATGAAAACCTTGCTTAATTACTCATACTCATGTCGTAAGTATTGTCAACAACTCTTGTTTACCCGACTGCGCTAAAAGAAAGACGGTGTTATGTTTTATATACTTTTCCAAACTTCTATCTCCAAATACCTAATTAAAAATAATGTCGATGGTAGGTTTTCTGAGATTGGACTAAATAATTGCATGAGAATTAACTCTAGTTTTACAGCAAACTTAAAGACAGTGTTTGTGCACATTTGGCATCCATCATAATAGAGACTAGAGACTCGGGGATCTAGGATTCTTTTATGCATTTAGAATAAACTAAGAAAGTAACGAATGCATTATTCGTTAAATCTCGGTTCTGACAACCGAGATAAACTAGAGTGCATTCAAATGAAATAAGTAACAAAGGAAATAGACGCATTTTCCTTCACCCGTGATCCTCCAAAAATATATTCACACATTAATTAAACATTTTCTTATGGTAAACGGTGGCGCTGCTATGATTTATTCAAAACATTTCATCGATATTCAGTTAGTTTGATTTACGGCACGGTTTGAAACAGTCACGGTTTCAGAATCACTCAGCTGAAACTCCACCTATGTAGCTGAACACGTTTCAGGAGATCACAAACCTCTATCTGAATATGTTTGTTACTATTCAAACTCAAACTTAAATAATTTATTTCAATTAAACCAATTACAGGCACTTGCTTGAATTGCCAAGGAGTCGGTCAGTCAGAAAGATGAAGCTAGTTGCCCATTGTAGGTTAGGTTAGGAGAAGAACGAACTCCATGGATACTTTTGAAAACAAAATATTTGTTTAGAAGCCGTATTATTATGTGACTATTGGCACTTATGTAAAGATTGGGACACTTTTCTATATATACCAGTCGGCGGTAGACCATAAAGATCTCAACGATTAGCAATCAATGATGATCTTTAATCATATCAATCTTTCAATAGACGATATAAAGTCCAACAATAGCTCAGATCATAGAGGGCTTACTAGATCAAAAGAATTATTGCTGAAACAACTAATAAATAGATCACTGCAATGTAGAACGTAGAATTATGGTGTTGCAAGAAGTCTTAACAGAAACATTGATCGTTTTGCAATCGATGTAGATTGTATTAGCATTAAATTTCAAGCAAAGAAAATACTAAAGGTACAATTCCATAGCCGACCGCAAGCGGCAACTGCAGGCGACACGTGTCGCCGCGACATGATTTGTTGCTATGTATGCTTATGTATTTCTATGAACAGCAGCACGTCGTTCGGAAGCTACGAAAGGTATTTCGTCGCGTGCAGTTGGCGCCTGCGGTCGCCCACGGAATTGTATCTTAAGGCTAGCTTCAAGAGATAAGAAGCAATCGCAGGAATTAGCGTTATGCCATAACTATAGATGTTTCTCCTCAACCCTCGTGTGCTACTTAATCCCTGGAAGAGACTGTCTTTTCCATCATTTGTTGGAAAACAGACAAAGCTCATCAAAATGTAAATAAAAAATAACCTATCAAAAGTAAACTAATCCTTTGAAATACTGAAACGTGTAAGTTACAATATTACCGCTCTGTCCCTGAATTCGGCTCGCGATCCGACTTGCTAATGAGAACGCTGTAACGCCTAGCTGCGATGCGATGCCATCTATCATTATAGGTACACCATTAGATCTGCTGGTAAGCAGTTAATAGGTGTGTGAAATGTTTTCAGACGGAGAAAATCGAGTTGATACGGTGGAAACTCTTCATTAATTATGTTGTGATTCTTGCTTATAAAAGTTTTATTAACAAAAAACTGTGATTTTAATATTACCTAACACTACACATCATCAATAATACTGAAGTCCATTTCTAAACAGCACATAAGAAAAAAGAAAATACATTTCTTTGCACTAAATGTCACAGGCGTTATCTCAAGTTTTAGGTAAGTTTCAGCCTAGTTATCCACCCAATTTTCATAATTTATGGCTTCAGAACGTCTTTATTTATCTAATAGTACTTGCCAGCAATATAACATCCAAATAATTAATCAATAGTAAAACATAACAGAATTATTAGCAGTGGCTGAATTGTTTACGTCTTGTGCCCGCGACGACGCGCCGCACCGACGCTACTTTTTGGCGCCAAATTCAGGCGCCATCTTGACACATTCATATGATTCTTGACAATAAAAATAATTTGGATCGGTAATGTGCTGCCATTGATATCTAATAAGTAGGTAGGTTGATGGTATTTGATCTAAATAAAACATGTATTTAGAATAGTTTTTGGTGCAACTGATATTGGGGCCAGGTAAAAACTGAAAGTCAATGTTCTTTGCACATTAAGTAACTTATTTTCACGCTTATTTTCCAGAAAAGAGTAGGTAAAAATATCATATAGGTAGGTAGTTAAATTAGTATGGATTTCTATTAACTTCTAATGTCAGAAATTTATATAAAATTAAGACCACTAGTATAAAAATTACACACATAACATATCATAATATCACACATGTAATCCCCGGAGGGTTTAGCAGAAGTGTACCTACCTTACACCCACATTTCGCCAGTTATATTTAAGTCCCATGTAATAGGGGGCGAGCCTATTGCCATCAACCAGGCACAAATCCAAACTCCGAGTTGCTACTGAGAAATTCCTGATGGAAAAAGCCCAATGACAATTTGCCCGACCTAGGAATCGAACCCAGGACCTCATGCCATCAGTAGCGCTTGCGACCACTAGACCAACGAGGCAGTGAAAAAACTATGGTGTTGAAACACGGATTGCTAGTCTTTAAAGCTGTAGCCTCATGGACTTTACAGAGATGTTATTAAGTCGTAGAATGACTTTAAGGAAAACGGAAAGAGAATAGAAAAAGGACGTCGGTCGGCAACGCATCAGTGACTCTGAGTGATACAACCGACTGAACGGAAAGGAGACTAAGTATTTACTTCCTTTTTGGACATTGTGGACAAGTTATGTGAATAATGTGTCTACATAATGGCTTAATCATGGCCCATTTCCAACGCTTCTCTTTTAATTGTTTGTGAGGTAAATAGAGTAACTTAAATAGATAAATAATTCTTTCGTCCAGGAAATAACACTACTACCTGTGCCGGAAAGCTGAAAAAACTGTGCTGTAAGCATTATGGTTTGAAGTAGTTATGAGTCATGAGTGCCCGTGAATTTACCAGTATAGCATGTGGTGATGTGGCATATCCTTCGTCAGAAACGCATTTTCCTCTGTGTTTCAGGTGCATAATCTCTTATATGATGTAGAAAAACTGCTGTCACATGGGCATTTTAATGCATATAGTTGTTTTTTCTGCTGAAGAACACAAAAAACCTAAAAGTTGCTGCAGTTTTCAAGACAGGTTATCAAATCATTTAGCTCCCATGTATCTAAGCTTTTACTACTTATTCACTTAAAATGACTAAACCAATAATTGCATCATTATTGGCAGGAGACAAAAGGCACTTCAATAAAAAGATAAATGTCGTCGGCAGGTCATAAATAAAAGAAAATCTGTCTGAGTCAACGAACAATGCGGAAACGGGTTAAAATGAAATTCTCAGTCAATGAGTTAAAACTTGTCTACCACTACTTATAGCCTCACAGTCATTTTGAAATCAAGATTTTTCAATACAATAGTAAAACATTATGCAATTTAGTTATTAGGGCCTATGCATACGGCGGTTTTTTTTTACGTCGTCGACGTCTAACGCAACTACAGTGCGTTCATTATAACATGACCCGTGACGCGATTGGTAGTACTGTTCTGTCAGCCGCCATTTCGAACTCTAATAGTATTGAAACTAAGCTTGACAAGGAATGGTTCCAAAATGATGGCAAGGGACAAGTTGTAGTGAACGATCTGTAGCGCCACCTTTTCAAGGCAGAAAACGGGCCCAAGTAACGCGCAGACGACGCGCGTTACTTGGAACGAACGTATAAAAGGACCTTAGATGATGTGGCTAGAAAGGAGTGAACCTTCTTATTCTAAAATTATGGCTGATAGAGATGTATATGTATATATGTATATAGTATCTATGAAAAAATAAATTTGCAGCGTCGATGGCCGATCAAAAATTAATTGATATAAGAGTAGGAGAATGATAAAACAGGCTCGAATAAATAGCAACATAGGCCTTGCGGTGAGGTCCTTGGTTCGATTCTTTTGATGAATAGATTACTCACTTGAGTTTTCCACTGAAAATGGCACCTTCAGCTGACCGAAACAGCGGTAGGTGTAAGTAGAACCTAATTAAGCAAACATTGCCAAAGGTGCAACTTTGCCGTACCTAAGTTTTACGACCATTGCGCCTTTCTTAGATAAGGTAGTGTTTTTCTTACTTCAAGATAGATAACCTAGTTTTCAATATGCTTCGGCCTAAGTTCAAAGTAGTATGTCAGACAGTAAATTTACTAAGTTATTACACAATTCCAATAAGCTTAGTTCAAAGTTCCTTGATGACTGTTAAACAATAACTTAACTGTCTTATTATACAATTAAACCGATACCACAGAATACATTACATCTATCATACATTATGATCGGCTAGATCAAAAAGATATCACCGATCGAACAATAAGCATAACAAGTCATCTCTATTTTTAGCGATGACATTCGTTCTAGTCGAGTGTGCTCAACGGATGTCCTTAGGGGATGACTTCCATCCCCCTGGCGGCACGTCAAAGGATCAATAAATCCCCCCCCCCTCCTAATTTATATAATAGTGTCACAATGCAATGCAAACATTCAAAAACTGTTGGACAGCGATGCAGAGGCCATGAAATCAGCAGGTTGGTGAAATGTTGTGTAATGTTTTGTAGACGCACTTTGATAATATGTTTTCTTTACTTCAATTTATTTTCTCCCTTTTAGCGAATGCCATGCCGTAGCAAAAAGTTTTAGGTATAGTTTCCATACTACCATCAGGACTAAACTATTACTTACTTACTAGTTAATAGTATTGAATCAGTGGTACAACTGGTAGAGCTTTCTATACCGAAAAGATAGCAATATTAAATGTGTCACATCGCACCTCCAAGAACTAAGAAAATACCTAAGCATTTCTGTAAACCATCATCCCATTGTACCCACCGATTGTCACCACACACGAACCCCTTAATTGAATTCCCCGAAACAGTTACTTCATGATCTGTACCCAGAAATCGGTCAACATCCGGTAGTTCAGTCATCAGTGCATTACGCCATTCAGCAGTAGGAAAAACACCCTTACTGCTACGAAATAAAGACGCTATTGGTGTCAAATTGTCACTATGGACGTGCGACGTGGTTGGCTTTACTTCCCGCCGGTTTCCTGGCCACACCACAAAGCGCCGCCGCGCTACAACGCAGCCGGCGCCGGCGGCGGCGCCATCGCGACGCTGCGATCGCTCGCCGTTTATTATAAACAACTACACTCACCTAATATTGATTATTTTGGTACATTAGCCATCGAGAACATGTGTGACAGAAGATGAGAGGGCTGGGCGAAAAACTTTGGAGGAAGTTATGGTGATGGTGGCGGCGGGTTCACAAGAATTTCAGGAGACTGGAGACTTAGGTTTTAAAATTATTTATTTTAGAATAGAAGGTATTTTAAAATCTATACTTAAAATAATTATCCAGAGGTATTTAAACACCTTTATCCTATATTGACTGTTTTACAATTTTCACTCGAGGAGTCGTAGGGGGATCAAACACTCTTGACATGTCCAAGAATAAGGAACCTAACTGAAACACTAGATTTTTAAACAGTAGAAAATTATTACTATTGGGAAAATAATATTAGACATTTTCCACTTCCATCTGCAAAGGTACTTCGTAAATTAACTTTATATTACCAAAGACTCTGATGTAATTAAACAAACTCTAAAAAGAAGAATAAAACGCATACCTGCAAAAGAAAGACCTTATATCTAGCATCCAGAAGTGCAGTATCACCATTTAGTCGCAACAGAACGTTTGGCACGGCACCACGTCCGCATTCCACCCAGCAGAGTTACACCCCGGACAGACGGGTCATTTGCATGTGTTCCTTCCTTAGACAAGTTTATTTAGACTGCCTGCGCATACGCAAACACTGATAATGAAATAATGTCGATAGTTAGCCTTGCTTCAACGTGCTTTGGTATAGTTTACAGTAGGATGGATAGCGTAGATACAGAACTAGGACATTTACCCAAATGAATCTAATGGTATCCAGCAGAGCATAGAGCTCCTCTCCCTTTCTGCTTATGGTCCATGGTCCAGGCTGTTTAAGGGACTTGAACAGAGGGCTTGGTAGGATCATCTCTGTATAGGTAAACCAATTTTTGCGACCACCAGGCACAAATTCGCTTGTTGGTCCAAGTGATTACGGCAATGCCACTTTTCCCGCTTCGGCTAAGTGGTATAATGGAATAGAATAGAATATATTTATTTGCACAAATAAAAAAAGAACCGACCATGTCTATACTCTCCAGCAGAATATAGCAGTTCATAAGTTTATCAAATAATTCTTTGAAAACATGAACACCATCATATACTTAATCCTTTATTCCCAACCCCTTTTTTATTTGATGCAAAATTCGCTCGACTTACAAAAATCCCCCAAATACAAATAAATCACACAATCGATCATCTAATACCGCACAAAGTATCCCTCTCTAATGGTCTGCCCACGTGGGTGCATCCTGGCATGCCGTCGCCGCCGCGCCGCGCCCCCGTGCCGCCGCCGTGCCAAGGTCACTGGCCCACCAGTCATCACTTAACCCCACCATAAAACTGTAAGTAGTCTTAATTAAATATGGGTGGATATGGACAATGAGGAAAAATATCGGAATTGTGTTCAATTTTGATATCAACAATGTTTGTTTCGCTTTTTACAGCAAGAATAAGAACACAAACTTACGCCTTTTCCTCATGAAGGTAGACACAAGCTACAGAACGCAGTAGCGTTCTGTAGCTTGTGTCTTACTTAAGGTCGTACCAAGTATGGTACGACCTTAAGTACCTACATGCTCCTTGAATAAGAATTGAACCACAATACGGTTCAAGTGCCACATAATAAGTTGAGGGGTGACTCCTCTACCAGGTTCCATCATGCTTTGCCTTGCGCAATTCTTTCCCACTCGGAAACCTCAAAAAATATGAGGTATTTCTTGACCACGTCCATTCACCCCCCAAGTCTTAGGTCCCCCCGCTCAGAAATAAATGGTCGTTGCAAACCAACAGGCATTTTAATATTAGACTTGAATTCTCTAAAAGTAAACGCATGCAGTCTTCATTGAGGTACAAAATATGAACCACCGCTCAACACCGAATTTTAAGTTAAATTTTATTACTGACCTAAAAGGTAAGCTTAGAAATAGGTAGGTATTTAAGTGGATACCTAATTTAACTCAACCCTTATCTGCTAAAGTTTTTTACACCCTTTATAACAAGTTTTATAGCCTAACTTTACAACGCATGCATTCACTAAAACAGAGAGAATCGCAGCCACGCGTGCCAAATCTAATTATTTTAAAGTAAAACAGAATAGAAAACGCTTTCCTGGACACCAGAGTTATGTTTGTGAGTCACAAATTATTTTTATGAGGTTCTATCTTGATCTGCAAATCTTTCAGAGACAAGTAATAAGACTTTAGTTATTTAATATTGGTAAAGGCTGCAATTTGTCACAATCGTAAACTAATTGACGACATTTCGTCAATTAGTTTATGATCCTCAATGCCACTTTTCCATCTCTCTTTTGTCTCATCAGAAAATAATGAAAACCCAGGTTGTTACCATTGCTTTACAATACCACCCGCACCGTAATTGTTACACACTTTCTATCACAGACCGATAGTTTTGAAGGGAATTCCTAATCCATTGCTTCATAAGTTTGAAAAATTCGTCAGCTCAACGACGTAAATAACGCAATGAACGTGGTTGAACTGTCAAAATGGACGCGATTGCGCTGTTACGCAATTACCCCGCCGGACTTTTTGATCGGTGCAGGGGTCAAACTGGCAACTAGCGTAGAAGCTAATCGCTCAACCACTGCGCCATGACACGTTGGCACAGTTGTTTCATTTTGCTTTGCAGATTTCTTTCTGGTTTCTTGATGTTCAATAATGATTTTATACCTCGTTGGTCTAGTGGTCCCAAGCGCTACTGCTGAGTATGAGGACCTGTTCGATTCCCGGGTCGGGCAGTGTTATTAGGTTTTCCATTTGGAATTTCTCGCTAGCAGCCCGGGGTCTGGATTTGTGCCTGGGCTCGCTCCCTATTACAAAACAAACATAACTGGCGAAATGTGGGTGCACTAAAATAGGTACACCATTGCCAACCCTCCAGGGATTACACGCGTTATGTTATAATCCCTGTAATTAGATCTTTGATAAAGTTCGCGGTCAGCAGTGGACATCTATTGGACAGTAGATATAGTAATATACCTATGTAAATTACATCAGCTACTTACGAGCTGGAGGGGCTTGCGGCTAAGTAATAACAGCCGCACGGGTCTATCGATCAGGTTAAGCTACGCTTGCCGCGGTTGATCCGTGGATGGGCGACCATCTTTACATACCAAGACTCCTTCGTGCGTCGAAAAACACGTTAAGCCGTTGGGCCCGGTTGTCATTCGTGGATCTTTGAAGGACGTTATGGGTCGTCAGAAACCCGAAAGTCTGACAACCAGTCTTACCCAGTAACTGGGTTGTTGAGGTCAGATAGAGTAGAGGCAGTCGCTTCATGTAAAATACTGGTATTCAGCTGCATCCAGTTAGACTGGAAGCCGATGACATCAGCTGCTTACGATTCTGCTCGAGTTTGGCTCGTAAAAGGAGGGTAGTGACTGGGTGACGCCGATGGCTGTAGCAATCTATAACGGCTATGTTATTGTTATCTTTAAACTCAATAGCTTATGGCTGGACGTGGAAAAAGTACTAAGTGTAGGTACCTACTATAGTCTATTAGAACCTATGTGTGACATACAAAGTTATATTATGCAAAAGTGAGTAGGTAAAGTTAACTTTTATGCCGGTCGGTGTTCCTAGGCTCTTCCATGGGGTAGTATGTTTTATTGTTCTATTCGAGTTAATTATCTTTTTGTATGCACGTGTTTCTGTGACGAATAAACTTATTTTTAATTCTTTTAGGTACTTATTTTATGATAATTGGTGGTACCAACAGCTTCAGTGCACCCAAGAAAATAGCCTCAGTACACAAAAGTGTTGGCTTACTTAGTTCATGGCAGCGAGTATCTTCTCCACTAAATGAGATGAGAACAGGTCGTTGGGGTGACTGTGTACTACCTACGACAGTTGGGGACATGCTTTATCAGCTTGTCTCTAACGTACGTATTTTAAGAAAGAGCAGGGGCCGTATTTTAAACTATTAATGCCATCAAGGATGGTGCTATTGGCCTTGTATAACTCCGTCTCTCACTCAAAAAAAAAAAAATGGTGGCAATTATTCGGCATAAAAGGGCCCCAGGTAATAACAGTTTGCAATAAAAACCGGTCAAGTGCGTGTCGGACCACGCACAATGAAAGGTTCCGTAGTTGGGATGAATGTATCCCATGAACAAACTCTTAGTTGAAAAACATGTTCCCGTACGGAATATATAGGAGAACTTGTAACTTGAGGAGCCTACCTACTTAGCTGTGACAGTTTTCCTTTTAATTTGTATATACCTACTGCCGTGAATTTATTCACATATCCAAAACCAACCATTTAGCTAACGGGTCGAACTTTCCCATAACATGGGATAGACGAGAAGAAAATAAACCACGCAAACACTGTGAATGCGTTCATGGTCGTGCTACGAAGTACAACACAATATTTTGTATAAAATTTTTGATTTAAAAGACTGTCCGTGGAGTTTCCTGCCCGTTCTTCTCCATAGGTACCTACTACGCTTTGGAATGGGCTACTAGCTTCATATTTCTGACTGACCGACTTCTTGACCGTTAAAAAGTGCCTGTAAATGGTATAATTGAAATAAATGAGTTTGAGTACCCTAATTTTTTTTTGTTTTTCATGATTTTATTTACCCATTCCAAATTACAGCTTTCTAGTACTAAGCCGCGCACAGACGGACAGAAATACGGACCTAGCGAAACTATAAGGATTCCTTGTTGACTACGGAACCCTAAAAAAGTCAAGACCCATAATGCGGTTGGTAGCTATTTGTTCTAACAATAAAATTGTGTTTTTGTTTTAACCAATCCCACCTTAATAAACTTATTATTCTTCATATTCCGAGTCATTCATGCGGTATTTAAATGATGCATTTCTGAGAACAAGGCAGCAGGTTGGGTTCAGTTGTAAGTAATTAACTTCTTTATTTGTTTTGTTTTGAACGGTGCGGTCGCTTAGGGTCAATAAATCTTTTGATATGTTTTTTTTTTTTTTTTTGAAAATATCATAAAAATCTATATTTTATAGTGCCTACATTCTGCTCAAAATGTGATGGTGACTGACTCGTGGAAAGTACCAACTCACTGCTTGATTTGAGAAATGACTCCTTAGAACTGCCAGTTTCAAAGTGTAGAGAGCCTCAAGCTTTCTTTCCTTAAAAAAAATAAAAGTTTGGTAGTCATCACCATCGTCATTACAACCAAGACGTCTTCTGTCGGCCACAGCAGGTGTCCTCCAAAGAACATACTTAGTCCTACCCGCACGTTCTCACGGTCTTACCCCAGAGCCGAACTTACCCCAGCATAACTTAGTAAGTCTGGTGAGTGTCCCTGTACAAGTAGCCCAGGTTTTTATCGTCCAACTGGCTTTTACCAAAACAGCTTACCCAACATGTAGCTACAAATTCATGTAACAATACTCAACAGAAAGGTAGCAAGTAGCGAGATGGCCTGTCCGAGTTGCAGGAACAACACTAGCAACTAACAACAGTGCGTGGCGCCTACTTATTTGTGCGCGCCGGTGCCGCCATGCCGCGCCGGGCCGCCGCCGCCGCCGCCGGCGCCCCGCGGTCCACGCGAATGTTGGGATGTTTTGATCAAGATGAGAGGTAGCGGATTTTCGTGGACATGATTAAATCTTTTTAAGTTTTGATTATCTTGTGGCTGCATCTGGTTGAGTTTTTAAACACTAGGGGAGCGGATCCAAACGCAGTAGTGAGATTTAGGATTGGATGTCAAGTGTAGTGTAGTGCAGCGAACAGTGATAATCTGAACAAACGAATAGAGAGCCGTTAACTTTAGCTTTAGCATCTAATTGGCGAGTATTACCTACCTAGCTACCACTTCTTTTGAACGATACAGTCATCAACATTCAAACAAAATAATTCCCGTTTGAGGCTAATTTTATGAATTCTTGAAAAAAAATTGTGTAAGTAGGTAGCGGGACCTACTGATTATTTACCTATTGTTAGTATGATTCTAAGTAATAGATAGACGAAGCAAAAAATATCAAGGATCACTCCCTTGAAAACTGGTAGGTAGGTAGGATGTTAATGTTCACTTTTTGTTGCTTTATCGCTTTGCATTGCTGCTCTCCAACTCGCTACCTCTCCCGCGCCCGCTCCGCTCGTGCCCCAGTCGCGGTCTCCCAAGAACCCCACTAATGATTGCTCATGATTTATTTGCCCAGCTTATTTTTATAGTCGCCTGATTCCACACGATGATGGAAAGGTGAACGTCTCCATTCTTTTTTACTTGTCTTCAAACTATTTGTGGTAGCATTTTGTTGGACAACATAATATTTTGTAAGAATTTACCTAAGTAAGAAGTTAGTAGTTCTTGTTATGTAATTTGGGACGAATCAGGAATGTATTTTTAAGTTTGGGCCCCCATGTGGTGTTTGTAAACTTTTTGGCTTTTAATAACTTTTCATGCAACTTGGCTACACAAGTTGGTGGGTAGGTAGGTTCGGTGTTGTTAGGTTTAGCCACTTTAAGCTTGTTATTATTTTGATAAAATACCTAGGTAGGTACTTCGACTGCAGTTGCAACCAATAGGTAGGTATCTAGGGAGGTAATTGATTTAATTTTTCTCCGACAGTTTCACTTAAGAGACATATTGTACAGACGCCAGCAGGTCAACCTACCCGAAACTGTAATTTTTTTCCAATCAACTTTGAACCTTATGCTTTAGTATTAAAGTTGAAAATCTATTAAAGAAATTTGACAGAGTGTAGTAGGTTGATGTGCTGGCGTCTGTACAGTCAGAAACAAAATTTAAATATCTTTTAATTGAAATAGGAACAACAGTAAAAAGGATTATTAACTCTTAGTTATTTTATCATGAACGCTAAAAAGCAAATTATTAATTAATTTTGTATCAATTTAAGTAGATGGGTAAAAGTAGCAGTGTTAATCGACTTATATTAAATACTGAGCGTACCTAAACCTAATTAGGTACATATAAACCTATGTATTTGTAGTTTGTAGCTATACGACAATGTCATGAAAAAAGATTAGCCATTCAACAAAACAAGGTTGGTAACGAGGCGCCCAGGGTGCGTCGAGCGTACGTCACACGTCGAGACTCGAAGCTCTATCGCTCAGGGCGTGTGGCAGTCGCATGTTCGATTCCGGCCATGCATCTCTAGTTTGGGCAGCTTATCCTCTCTGCTGGACAAGATTTTGACACGTGGCAAAAGCTAACTCGACGGGGTGTTGAAATTCAGGAATTTACATGAACTTGAAAAAAATATGTTACCGCAGCAGTAGACTCTGTTTATGTCCTTAGCTGCAGAGCGGCAGCTAATGCGGTGGCAAATAATTTTAATACGGGTGTGTGATACGGGTTATTTTCGGTTACAACCGCAGAATTAACTTTGTTTTACATAGCTGTTTCGAGGAATACAAACTTATTTTTGCAGTCGATAAAATTATAATATATATAAATGATAGATAGATAGGGTAGGTAAGTAGGTAGGTATGTAGATAGGTAGGTAGGAGTGATGAAACTTATCCTGTGAAAGCTTTTGGGATATTATTTAATTTATACTATGGCAGCTAAGTTGAAATCGAGCGCGAACATGGTGTTTTGGAACATCCAAAAAAGGTTAGGTTAGCTTAAGTGGGATGAGAGGGCGGAGCACATACCTACCTACAAACCTATCTACCTACATACCTAGACCTAACCTAATTTTCTTTTTTTTTGTTCCTGTGTTGAAAATCCTGAAATGAAATTAAATGAAATTGTTTATTCTGTAAATAGGATATTGCAATCACTTTTACACGTCATATTAAAAAAAAGAAGAAAAAGCTAGATGAGTTCGGCGTTTCCTATCTGACTACTCTGAGAAGAAAGACCGAAACAAACTCAGAGGTCAGTCTCTTTTAAAGTCCAGACATAATCTTGGTCAGGCCATATGAGGACCATGTAGATTAGTGTCTGAAATGGTCTTTTGAGGAAAGAACCACACAGATTTGAGTGGACCTGTCCAGTCAGTGCAAGCATTTGTCAGTAATCGTACAGCTCAACTCAGAACTTAAGGAGCTCAACTCGACGAACAATACCAAAGAAAGGACATTTGGGTAGGTCGCATAAAGTACTCAAACTGCCAGACCATCATTTAAACTAACTGAGAAAGAAAAAAATAAAGAAAGAGGAAAAACAATAAAAATAAAATATCCACATAGTCCTCACATTCACAATAATTAAAACAATATAATACTTTACAAAGTAATCATGTTATTTTCTATATAATTTTCAACAATGTCAATATGTATATAAAAACTGGTATTTTTAATGATTTACATAATAATTAAAATGTCAAATTTTGTGGTTTTATCACAAAGCTTAGCAGAGCGAGCAGCTCAATCCCACGCTTTTTTATCTTCTAAATAATCTGAAATTTTATAGTACCCTTTTTTACAAAGTTTGGTTTTAATACAGCTTTTAAATCGTTAATGGGTAAGTTTCGAATATCAATGGGAAGTTTGTTGTAAAAGCGTATACATTGACCCATGAACGAGTTGCCTACTCTGTGGAGACGTGTGCGATGTACAGCAAGGTTGTGTTTATTCCTGGTATTTAAACTATGAATATCGGTAATTTTCTTAAAATTTGATATATTTTTGTGTACATGTAATAGATGGATGTCATCCGCCCTCTCATGGATGTGCTTCGCCGTCTCATGGACGTGCTCCGCCCTCTCATTCCACCTAACCTTTTTTGGATGTTCCAAAACACCATGTTAGCGCTCGATTTCGATTTAGCTGCCATAGTATAAATTAAATAATACCCCATCATCCAGAAAAATAGACAAAAATTCTAAAAACTATATTTGCGGCATCAGACTCGTACCCACACCTCGAAGCAATTAACCTATCCTACTTAACGTACTATAGAGAGATACTATAGATAGGGAACGTCACGGCGGCGTCAAAAAGTTCGTGTAAGTATTGCATTTTTATACTCGAATGAATTAAAAAGTATTTTACTGCTACATAAATATCCTTGTAGATAAAACTATTTACTCCGATACGAATGTAACCAACTTTTGTTTCTATCTATTAAAATTTTAGAACACAAAAGCTGCTATTGTGACTTAACTATAATAGTTAGTTAAATTCCATTGTGGACTTTTTTGTAGTTAATAATGAGTACTTTACTCATGTAGTACATAATTTGTATGTATCATCAATAATTTTCTCAGCGCACGCCAAATAATGAATTTTATAGGCAAAATATTTGCTACTTTGGGTTACATTACTGAAATTTTCTTAAGGATCTCTAATTATTTTGGAAATAAATTATAGCCTATGTTACTTCCTCATAATTTAGCTTTCTATTGGTGAAAAAATGTTTCGGAGCTTATTCGGTACAAACAAACAAAAAAGTATTTCCTTTTTATATTATTATTATATTAGTATTTAGTATATTAGTATAGATAAAATGCACAATTTACACTGTCCAATAAATTAAAATAATTCTGTTAATATTTTTTTTTTACTTCTATTATCGATATATTCGTCAGTGGTGGACCGTTTTCATTTGGTAGAGGAAGCTTGCGTGGTGGTCCCATATATTTTATGGAAGTCGGTTTTTTTTTTTGAATAAGTTTTTATTTCACGATATTCAAAATACTGAGACCCAACAGCCAATAATTGGTACTCACAAACCACTCGCTGTGCTACGAATTGTGATATCGTAGAACGAGATTACAGAAAGGTAGTTATTGAAACAGATGGTATCGAGCTCTGTAACTATGCAGTTTTTTACGATATATTGAGCGCCAGTAAATAAGGAAACGAAACCATAAAAAAAAAATAGTTAAGCACCTGATTTCAAGTTTGAGCAGCCGTAGAGTGACACTTAAATTAGTAATTAAAACACCCAAATATATCTGTTTAATTTATTAAAAGTAAAAATTACTTATCTAGTATACTAAACAAATTCATTCTCCTTTACTTCTTGTTCCAAAAAATTAAACAAATTCCTTTCGGTATGCAGACACTGCGACGGATGCGAGGTTTGATTCACACTTGCGTTCATCAGCATTGCAAAGGCAACATTTATAATAACAATAAATTGCCATGAAATTGTAGTCTTTCGTTTGTTGCTGTCTGCGCAAGGGCAATTTAACGCAAGTGCGCACCAGACTTTACTTAAAAACATTGCACTTCCTTCATAATATTCAGATCTCTGTAATAATCACGAAGCAAATACTACTTCGTGGGAATAATAAATACATATTTCAATAAACTATGTATTGCTTTGACACGTTTTATATAGAATGCTATAACAACCAGTTTCATTATATATAACGTTTAATAAAATTGTTGTAAGGCAGATAACGTACTTGACGACTTTTTTAACGTCACAATTGTAAACAATATCCTTAACGTCAACGCGAATTTGGATTATCTGTCTAATACGTTATCTACCGGAAATGATGTACTTTCATTTTAAAAATTATTGCCGCAGTGCCAATATTGGTCTATTAAAATTTGTGCGGGAATATAATACACAGCATTTTCGTAAAGGTAAGATTTAAGGCTCGTGCAGACTGGCGCGACACCGGTTATTGTTCTACCGTGAAGTTTTCTTAGAAATTGTTTTATTAGAGTCGAGTCGCGCCTGTTTGCGGGAACCTTTACAGACAAACTAAAACATTTGAATGGTACAAAAATAACTTTGGACCCAATTCACTCCAACGCACATTTATATAAAGGTTTTATAGTTAACTTGTTATAATAATAATTATTATGTAGATACAACATCTATATACTAGGCATTTACTAAATTCAAATGAAAAATGTTTTCTTGCATTGCTTTCTATATTGCAGTTTCTTGCTGGTTTATTACGTACTTTGTACATAGATGTTGTTTTAAGGCTACCAAGTATACGACGATTATTCGGTATACATTTTAAAATTAAGATTTGCTCACCCGTTTTATCGTGTGATCTTCAAATAAAGACAACTTACTGGTAGAGTATATTTTTGTCCGACTAATCGTCCATCTACTCTCAGCCTTAATTTTAAGTCTTCTGTGAGTTTCTCCAAATTATTTATTTCGTTGTAGATGCTATATTTCGTATAAGAAAATATATTTTAATTAAGTACAAAATAATACAGTTATGGTTTAATGCAATGCGAGTCAGTCGGTATTTAGCAAGACAAGATATACCTATTTGGTAGGGATCGTTTTTGACAGATAAAATACAGCTTTTATTTGTTTATGGTAAAAAAAAATATGGTAGGAAAACCTCACAAAAGAAATATATCAGTACTATTACTATATAATATTCCTTCTGAAAAAAAAACGACATTTATTTAATTGTCTTTCGTAATAATCGTCACCAATATGGCGTAAAGTATTTTTGTCGAAAAATCTCGAACATGGCAATGTAATAAAATTGTGACGAGTGTAATAATATGTCATTAGTAATTTACGCAAGAAATTCATGAATAGTCGAGCTCCGATGTTATCAACAAAACCCTTTTTAGTAAGTAATATTGACAAATAATAGGTGATATTGAAAAGTGCGTAATATTAACGAGATTTTATGTAAATGAGGGCACTTTTATCAACATAACAGTTATAAAGATATTTTTATGACGATGATAATGATTGTCAGTCGGAGTGATGTTTGTTGTCTTTTTACCCGACTGCACGACAGTTAAGACAGGGTTATGTTTTCAAAGGTCGCGACAGGAAAGACAGGGTAGTTTTCTAGGAGGATTTTATTAATGCGGCGCGGCGCACCCAAACGTGCGCCTTACGTGGGTGATAGACGTCCGAACTTAAAGTACGCGGTCTTATTCGCCTCGCCGTCGGTGACACACGTGATGCTTGCTCACACTGTATCTCGATGTGGTTGAATTTTCTGAACCAAATTAACAAACATTACACAAATTTTGCATTACACAGACGTAACGAAACTACGAACCAAGGCGGGCTACGAGCATAATTTAAAATCTGTTGGATCGCCGACAAACTTACTCAGTGGTTTTAAAGTACGCGAACACGGGCGAGAAAGGTCGCCGAGCCATAAGTACGCGTACTTGCTCGCACGTCTATCACCCCTTTTAGAAATACAATTTATTAATGTTTTTGATATTTGTACTCAATATAAACATTGACACATGACTCGAAAATTGCATTCACAAGCTTCTTAAGACCTTAATGTAAAAACGGTAATATACTGGTGTTTGTGTACAATAGTAGTATTTATTCTAACGATAAATGTACTTGCGAAATGACATTCAAGATATAATCAAAAATCAAAGCCATGCAATAGGAGAGTAACTGGCAAAATGCTGATACAGTGAGGGTTAACATTCCGGCCGAATATCTCGTGTATAACGATTTTTGTACTAGGAACTTTACAGTCTGTACACTACAACTATTTTCCCATAGTGAAAATAGTTGTACTGTACCGCGACCACAAGTTCACCGAACAAAAAGTTCGAACGATCGTGTATTTGCGCGACGATCGCTTATAAATAGGACGCGGAGTCAGAGTTATTATGGCTCTAACTATCAAAACACGTTATCGATCTTAGCGATATTTTAATGACAAAGGTAATTTTTAGCTTTAGACTTTAAAAAAAAGGTTATGTATTCGACGCATATTGTGAGTATTTCTGGGCAATTTTTTGTTTCATGAGTCAACTCAGTATTCTACTGGAGCATTGACCAGCGTTTTGCCAGCTACCGTCCTACCGCATTAAGAGTCAGTTCAGTAATTATTCCTGAAGCTCCTGTTGGGTTTGAACCCGCCGCCGCCGCCGCCGCCTCCGGGCGACGAGTTGAGGAACAGCTCGATGTAACGATGGTCCATATTGTTCTTGTCGCGTCTCATTGCCTGAGGAGTGAAGAGCAATATAATGAATGAATTGAATGGACGAACATTGAGATGCTCCGAGGGTTATAGAACTGGTTTTTGGCTTCAAAAGCTATATTTATTAAGATAGCGACGGGAACCTGTCTAAATCAAAGCTCGTGCTAAGTAATGTTGTAGATCCCGGTCTCTGCTTGCATAATTATGCCACAACAATATACTAAGCAATGAACGATTTTACTTGTTTCACTGATTTTGTGCGACACTTTTACGACAATGTTTTTTTTTTCTGTCTACTTATATGTATTTGTAAACTCACCCGCATTGCGTCTTCATGGCATTCGAACTCCACGTCAGCTTCGCCAGACGGCCTGCCGCTGTTGTCGTACAAAATGTTGATGTTCATGGGACGAATCGGCTTGAAGAACTGCAATGTAACGGACGAATTATAACAGCTATAAAATTAACTAAACTGCGTTCGCGGTCTAGTTTCCAAACATGTAAAAAATATGTGCTTTTAGAAAAATTACTTTAAAGACATAAAGTTCTGTTTGCGCTAAAACTTCAAACTTTTTGATGACTTTTTCATTTATACTAGTCACTCTGAAATAAACTTAATTTATAGTAGCATAAAGTTGATACTCATTAGTGAAAATAAAACAAGGATTCAAATGGATTTTAGGTATTTAATTCAGGGACGAACTTGATTCTTCCCGAAAGGACTGGTCCGCAATGGCAGTGGATAGACGTGTTTGGAAAAGGAAAGGGAGGCCTTTATCCAGCCGGGATACATTACGGGCTAGAAGATAGATAAGTAGGTATATCAAAACAGAATAACTATCTTTGTGAGTTCAAATATTTTGCTTCTTTTCTAAGCTAACTGATGGGTTTTATCGAGGGAATGGGTGACATCCTCTTGATCGAACATTTTTGTCTGCAATTAGTTTTTAATAATTGTGGCCATTCTGAGTCTTTTTACAAAATTCTCCTAAACGAAAGTTTTTTTTACCTCCTGTTTTACCTATGATAAGGGCTGGTGTCCGCAACTACACGACAATGCAAGTATTTTGCGGAAAAAGGACATTTTTAATAAGGTACTCACGTATGCTATATCTTGCGGGGACGCCTTGAAGGGCAGCCCGCGCATGTGCACGGCGTGCAGCCCGCCGCCGCGACGGAACCCGCCGCGCGCGCCGCCGCCGTACCCGCCGCCTACACGTGCACACATTCAACGATTTATAATATCTTCAGAAGTCCGCTCTATCCCAACATCGTTGAAAAATACTCGAACACAAATAACAGAAGCTAGATCTAATGCTTGACAAAATTTTTGGATGCACAATTAATATTCATGCATGGATATTAATTTGGATTTTCTTCATTTTGATAAAACATGCAACCAGGTAGGTCGAGTTAAGTTTACCTTTTAGCAGCACCAAGTCAAAAGCAGCAGTAAGCTTATTAAGGGGAAAGCGTCAGGGGTAGCCCACGAAATAATAATAACAATAATCTAGACAAAACCAAACTGATATATATATATATATATATTTTTTAATATTACATTCTGTGATTACTTCCTCACACACTGACGCCGATTCTCTTGTACACCAAGCTAAACTACAACTAAAATTCTTTACTTTTGGCTATGAGAATCTTAAAGCCAGCAAAAAAAAAACTAAATTTAAAAATAATTTTGACACAACTAAAATCGAATTCGACAATAGCGAGGTGGATATAACCAAACGAAAAGAAAAAAGAGACAGTACTGTTTTTGCACCGGAAGTCAAGGTGTTGGTGTGAATTTTAGTTCATGAAAATTAATTTTATCCCACATCTTTTTAATCACGATTAAAAATAGTCAGGTTTGGTTTTTTACTATAAAAATTTTAGGTGAAAAACGTCAAATTCAGAATAGCAAAATTGCCATTTTCACTAAATTAATAACTCAGTGCCGTCAAACAAAATATTGTTAAGTTGTATCACTTTAGTCTATTTCACAATGGGAAATCGTCGTTTGACAGGAATAAACTAAATTTTGGTGATTTTAGTCTAGTTTAGAGGCATTTGTTACAAGAGAATCGGCACCAATGACTTATTAATTGTAAAATTTTAGAAAAATCGTCGATTTTTACAATGTTTGTAAATATGTGAGCACCATGTATCTATCACATAATTAATTTAACTATATCATTTTTAATTATTTTTACCTATTGTGGTATAGTAATTTTATTCTAGGTGCATCGTCTTCACATATATGTACAACTAATGTAACTATACAAAATATTGTAAAACATTTTAAAAGAGTAACGGTGGAGTTTCTTGCCCATTCTTCTCCATAAGAAAACTACCTTTTGACGATCAAAAGTGCCTTATAAGGGTCGGCCTATTTGAAATAAATGATTTGGCTTTGACTTTGAAATACTACTCTCTAAGTTCAAATTACCCTATTGAATAACCATTTCATTAAATCATGACATTTATCGCCAATTCTATCAAAGATTTGGTTTGATGATTTTCATTATTAAAATTCTGTAAATACACATTTTTTACGGTTGCGAATCATATCTTGATCAACATACAATCTGTTAATGACCTGCAAATTGCAAATATACTTAACAAAATCAGAATTTCCACGGGCTACCTTAACGCGTTCCCCTTAAACCCTCGATTTTTCCCATTTCCAGCAATATAAAGCAACCCACCACCAGCAAACTCACCCCTACCAAATGAACCCCGACCTCGTCCGCCGAATCTGCCGGAGAAGCGATCGGTCCTGTCATAGGGGGTCGGTCTATACCCCCGCGAGGATCGGAACCCGCTCTCGATGCGAGCGGAGTATGCTCGTACCTCGTCAGCAGAACTCAGGAACACTTCTATGTACCTGTGGGGAAGAAAACGGGTTAAAAATTGTGGTAAAAAGGATCTTGGTCGGATCACTGCTGTGTACAGTATGCGGCCGTTAATATGGCCATAGTTGTAATCCAGACCACGGTTGATCTGAGACGACGTTCGACGTTGATCGACAGAGATCCAGTTGTCTTTTAGAAAATTTTAGATTGATAGCGTCGTCGCGTCTTTCTAATACTGAATGAGCCATATTAAAGACTGGGTAATGTATGCTATGTTGGTCAGTTCGGTGTTTGGGAGTGAGGAAACTATGTAGCAAAGGATATTAATATTTTTTAAGTCATGTCTGTTCATTTGACGATTTATTACTCTGTACCAGTATCTTTTGTTGAGTACAGACTTCAAAAAAGAAAAAAGTAGGGATAATTATCCTAATTGTTATTTATTTATCTTCTCTGTCTGTTCACATAAATACATTTAATTATTTAGTTGTTGTGTAACAGAGCAGGTTTATTTTATATTTAGAGGAATCTATATGTATAGTAGGAAAAGCCTTTTAGGGAACTAAATTAGCGATAATCAATCTTATCAAAATTGGACAAATTGCGAATGTATTATTTTCATAAAAGCTGTCGTTATTTCGCTTTGTTTGACGTTTCATTACATTACTTGCAAATGTTTGCAAAGGGGGACATAAGGGGGGATATGTATTGGGATCTTTAGGAAAATACATCATAATTACACAGTCAAATATAAAAATAAAAAAAGTTGATATACCTACTTATACGTTTATATTTTTTGAAGTGTTGATTTGTACCTGGGCAAGGCCTCCCCTTCATTTTTTTTATCATTTATTGCGTTTATTTTATTTCGCTTTATTAACATTACTTACGCATATATCAGAAAAGGCTTTATTTCTAAAAAAAAATCTTATTATTGTCATCTAAGATTTCTAAAAAATACTACCATTACCATTTTTCACTTAAATATTTACACCTTTCTTGAAGATTTTGAAGAGCTGAAAATGCTAAAATAATAACACATAATAGGCATAGGTATTTTTCAAGCTATTTTCATATATCCTGAAAACCCTTATACCAACAAATACCACGTTTATACGTAAGATTAATATAATGTCGATCCCGCAGTCCATCTTGCCCGCTTCGTCTCTTCTCCCCGCGCCCCGCTTCCCGCCCCGCGCTCTCCCAACCTTTGACAACTCAACAACCAATCACTAGTATCACTCCTGAATGCCACCTTTTGAAGATTAGTCGTGAAGATACGGAATAATATTCAATGCCGTATCTAACGTCAAACTAACCCGGTAAAACACTTTTATGTTTAAGCTATTGCGGTTGAAATAAAAGAATGAAATAAAAATAAAACAAAAAATCTAAAAACTGCTTGTGCCCATAAAAAAGCAGTTATTCGTCAGTGCTTTTTTTATGACGTTCCCTGCTAGTATGTAACTTAAACAGAAAAGTGCGACGCAAAGGTAGCATTAAGAAAGTGTGAAAATTGAAAATCTTTGTTTATTTTTGTACATTTTCTTCAGTATACAAATAATCCCATAAATTCAACTATTACACCCACCATTCTGTTACTGGCCATTATGATTTTTACCATTCTCATATTCCATTAAAATGTCACCATATTACGTTTGTTTTTTTCACCATAAATAAAAATGAAACCATAGAAGTAGACCAATAACATAGGAGGAGGTCCCAAACTTAACCCACTACACCAAATATAATATTGCCATCATGGTTTGTTTAGCTGTGGTGGGCAAATAGGGCTCTGACTGTAACTACCCTACTGTCAATTTTTACCCTAGAGTTTATCCATTTCCTCATACATTAGTAAAAAATTAACTATTAAAAAAAACAAAATATTTATAATATGAAACTAATAATACATATTATATTGAAAAGCACAAAGGTTTTTCCACCAAAAAAATCTCAGTCACGCCATAAACAAAGTAGTATACCTGTACTAGGTACTTCTACAATCCCACCAAAGCAAAATTTTTGAATACTCAAAAAATATCAAAGGCGCGAAACCATGCGTAACTGACAATGCAGTATTCACACAACACCTTATTTTAACCCTAGATTACCACCACAGCACCATCTCAAACCGCGGGCACATTGTAAATAACTTTGCCCCCCACCTGTGTCCTATTTTCTCCCTGTCCCTGTTGAGAGCCTCTTGTGCACTCTCCTTGTCTACGAAGTGTACGAACGCCTCGCCCGAGGCCCGCCCCGTGACGTCGGAGAGCAAGTGGACCCCATCCGTGGCGACCGTCAGCCCTGCCCCACGCGACGTGCAAATAAAGATCAGGTTATATGCCTTTGGGGTAATGGTAGCCAGCTGGGGGTAATTGCTGACATGAAGGGTAAAACTGGTCAGATCCTGTGTAACTTAATAAGGTAGCATATTGTTTTATTGTGTTGGCTTTTTTGTATTTAACAACTTTGCCTGCATGTCTATTTTCTTGAGTATGTTATTGTTACATCAATTCAATTTAAAAAATAATAAATTCAAAGCATTCTTTCTGGCATCTAGTAATTTTATTTGTAAAATACTGACTTTACCCACAGCACAGCTACCAAAAATGCCTAGCAACCCCATAAAGAGTGCATCACATAAAAATAACTTATTTCCATTATTCTTACCGTCAAAGAACTGGACGACTTCTTCCTTGTTGCAGCCAAATGGAAGGCCACGGAGCTTGACAATACCCATGTCGTCAGAAACATTGGGTATAGGGCCATCAAAACCGCCACCATTGTCAGATTGACGCATTGCACTCATGGCCCATTCCATATCTGTGCGGTCAGTGGAGAAGACTGCAAAAAAGAAGGTTATATTGGTTTAAATGGACTCATATTGAATCTTTTAAACTCATATAATTATAATACCACCTAACAAAGAGCTACAGCTAAAAATCTATGAAAACGGTATTCATGTCATTATATCAAAACAAGGAAAAACCATAATGATGAAACGATGATGGTGAAAAATCAAAGACTATGTTGAAGACAGGAAGTTTGGTAATAAATTTGTCTGCACATGTGGCTTCCCTGGTAGCTCAGTAATGGTATTATTACGTAGATGTCTATTAACTGCTACCAAATAAGGTTTTTTTTTGTAATACTTATTTTTTACATTCTTTGTTGACATAATCTTCTCATTAT
Source organism: Xanthia icteritia (assembly GCA_949128155.2). Lineage (NCBI taxonomy): Eukaryota > Metazoa > Arthropoda > Insecta > Lepidoptera > Noctuidae > Xanthia > Xanthia icteritia. The sequence goes on along the minus strand of OX421942.2, from coordinate 21,287,232 downwards.
TTGGCAGTATATACCTACAATTCTAATTTCAACTCTTTAGTGTTTCCCTTGTGGACTGTAGATTTGTTGAGCATTTTCTATTTTGTTAGTACCTGGTACTTGTTGACAGGCCTACACTGTCCTCCCATACCTATCAACACTAATTTGAAAACATTGTTAAAGCCAATTATTTTGAAAAGAGTAAATGTGGAGTTTCTTGCCGGCTCTTATTTTTCTTCTGACATTTCACAAGTACCTGTGTTGGTTTATGTGAAATAAAATAGTTTGAGACAATTGATTACAAAAAAAAGACCTCACAAAAATTCAATTTAGGTAACTAAACGCTCATTTTTTTTTTTCTGATTGTTGTTTCAATTTAGCAGTTTGTGTTAGTAAATAATATTGTTGGTAACTATTACTTATTAGTACTCATTAATTAATGAGTATGGCAAAAATTTGATTTTTATTTTAGAGATGGTCTGTGATTCTGCTTGAATAAGTATTGACTTTTCAATTAAGGCCATAAAAATAATCAAGTACATACTTTCAATGTACCTCTTCCCCATGTTGTCTTTGTCTTTCTTGAGAGCTTCCTCCACATCCTGCTGGCTTTCCACTTCCACAAAACATTCACCTGATGGTCGGCCTGGACGTACTTCAGTCAAGTGCACTCCTGAAACAAAGCATTTTATTAATGGTTATGGAACCTTTTGAGGTTTATTTAATTATTTTTTACTACTTTCCGCCAGCAGCTTCGCCCGCATAATATTTTTATAAATTATAATCTATGTTACTCAGTGATAATATACCATACTACTGGTGAAAGATTTTTTTTTTTTTATTCATTTGGTTTATTCATTACAAACAAAAATACAAATCTTTTCTCTTTATAGTATTAATGTAGATTAAGGATCCAAAAAAAAGATATACACAATAAATACTTTTTATACTTTGTTTTTTTTTTATTTTATATTTTCTTTCTTAAAACCTATATTGCTAGTTACTATATACCTAGTTAAGTATAGGTATCTTCTGCCGTGTTAAGACCCAAATCACAAGTATATGGCCGCGGGAGGCCCTGGTGACCTGTAATACAGGTTTTTATATAAACCTACTTCAGGCACCAGTCTCTCACAAATTAGCTCCTTGTCCGTATACTATTGTAAAATATTAGCATTAAATACTATCGAAGAACTTCATACCTAAGCAATTTGAAAACAAAATCCCGTGAACACAATGACCACATTTGTTACCACCTATAGCGGCCGAGCACTACAAGCAGAAATAGTCCTTACAGTGTATAGATATGAACTTCTTCGATGGTACATTGTGTAGAGATTTTTTTTTTAATTTTTATAAATGACACATAAAAAATGGGCAACACCTACTTGTTTCTAGGATTAAGTAGTAAGTAAGCAGTTTCTCTGCTGTGTCAAAAATGCGATTGATTATTTATTATCTTGACCCTATTTTATTTACTGCTTGTTTGTACAGTTTGATTATCGTTTAATGGAACAGGAAAAAAATGAAGTTACTTATTTGCTAGTTTTTATGGTAATGATGGTATGATGATTTTAAGGAAATGATAAAGGCCATAGCAGGAAAAACATAGTAGGGAAGCGATAAACAGAACATAGTGGAAAGAAATGGAGGAGGCCTTTGCCAAAGTTGGGTTTTGTCAATATAAGATTGAATCTATGTAATTTTTTGTATCTGAATTAAAGGCTTATATTATTATTATTGTAATGATAAAAATAAAGTCAAGTTTGACAATAATATTAGTAACAATTACCTAAAATGCAGGATACCCAAGATAGCATTATTAAATTACTGCATTGGTAAGACAGTTCTAATGCATCAACATCATCACAGAGGCAACTACAATGAGCCATTGTGGGAGTATAATAATTTTAGACATGTACCCTAGTACATTGCATAAATAGGCGTGGGTCGAAATGACTGCGCGCGCGACCGGCCCGGCATTCAATGAATATAAATATGGAACGGGCAATTTTATAAACGGCACATTTCGCATGCCTGATTACTCGAAACCGGCTGGAATACTTTCAAAATAACAGACATACATTATATAGTATGTATCAGCGACGGTGGGACGATACCGGTTAATTTACTACTTTTCTAATCCAGTTATGCATGGTACATTTTAATTAGCCGGAAGTCAAGCCGACAGTAGAACTGTATTGATAAAGAATTGTATTCAGTATCCGGTATTCAGATAACCGGCTTAATTTGGCAAAGGTCACAAAGGCGAGTGACCATCAAAATTCGGAACAAAACAAAGCTGCCATCTTGAGATGACATGCCAAAGCACTGCCCAATTATTAATTTATTTATCCCAACAGTTATCCATAGATCACTTACCTTCTTTGCCGTTACACACGTTGACGCCACAGAGAAAATCGAGGACGTCTTCCACGGTGGTGGTGAAAGGCAAGCCGCGCAACTTTATGATATAGCTACTATCCCCAGAACCCAACATTATTGCGATTTAACACAACCACCGCACGAAGTATTCCTAATCCTCAATAAACTTTGAGCGACAACTATAAAGTATCAACTAGAAAATTCCGATACTTCATAAAATTGAAATTTTTGTGACAAGCGTCGATCACCCGCTTCACTAGTCGGCCATTAATATTTTTTTTAGGGTTGCCACTTGCCAGTGGTAAGGCACTTGTCCTACCGTGCCGCGCCGGACACGAGAAGCGAGTTGGAGTAAAGCTACGGTTTCCTAGAAAAGTGGTGACCACATACGTAGCGTCCGCAATTTTTGGGCGAATGATGTCAGTGAAACCTTGATTATGAAAGTAAGTTGGTGTGGGTGCTTAAGCTACGGTTTCTTAGAAAAGCCATGATCGCACTTGACGGCCGCAGTGACGGCTGACAGACGACACGACGGTACGACAGCGGTAAAGATTTAAATTGTTAGATTCGCCATAGCGCGTCAAAAAATAAACAAGTTTCTGTTTCGTTTGACACAGAATGACGCAGTGACTACACTTTTTTGTCATGAAAACGCTATTGTGTAAGCTCACTCTTCTCAGTATGGACACTTTTTCGAAAAGAGTGAGCTCTTACATTATTTAAATAACATTTCAATTCTTAATGCTATTAAATCCTACATCGTAACGTTGAAACGTTGAGTGCTTGAGTGTTCTATGTCTACTCAATCGGCCAATCACAGCGCACGACGCCATATCCACCATTTTGTTTTATTTGCCCAGGGATGCCAGACGTACGATAATTATCATACATGTATGATTATTTCGACACCGATACGATGGACGATATAATATGTATTATCGTACGCAAAAGTACGATCATTTGCAATACTCATCTGAAGTGGGATGAAACGACTATTTAGCTAAAATAATGGGACGTAACCAAGAATAAGAAACAAACCGAGTGACAGCTTCTTCTGCCACCTGTATAGATAATATTTTTTGTAATTGTGATTACTTACACAAACAAATTGTAAACAAGTTGCCATCAGATCACAGTGGACAAACAATAACATTTTGCTCCTACATACCTTTACAAAAAATTCAAATAAGGTTTAGGGCTTTTCCACTAAAGACTAAAAATATTTACACAAAGTTCTTATTTAGTGATTGGGCGACTGCAGGTATTCGTAAAAGCAGGGAAAAACTATTTGAACTTTATGGCCTAAAGCAACATACGAATAATACAAGCTTTCATAAGTATGTTGCAAAATATTCAAAAACTTTTAAAAGTGTGTGCAAAATAGCCAAAGCTCTTTATATTAGCAATAAAATAAAATCAGCTGATGATAAAATAAAAATTACCTGGCAAATAATAAATAATGAAACAGGTAGGAAAAAACAGCGAAATACTGAATTTAATTTAGAGACTGCACATGGCACTATCAACTCAGATGTAGAAATAGCTCAGGAATTTGAAAACTTTTTTGCTAATATTCCCCTTAAAACTACTGAAGCTTTAAATTCCTCACCAGCGCTTTCTGCTGCCTTACTAAGACAGAATGTGAAGGCATGCTCTTTGGAGTTCAGGTTTCAGCATACAAACCCCCAGGCTGTTATAAAAGCTTTTAAAGATCTTAAAATTAAATCAACAGAGGATCTCTGGGGAATGTCTGTAAAAGTCTGTAGATCTATTATCGAAACCATTGCGCCCTATTTAGCTTTCATATTTAACACCAGTGTAGACCAAGGAGTCTTTCCGGATCTCATGAAACACAGTAAAGTAGTTCCATTATTCAAATCCGGTGATAGTAAAGAACCCAACAATTATAGGCCTGTATCAATTTTACCAGTTCTCAGTAAGGTGTTTGAAAGGTTGATGCTCAATCAAATGTTACGTCACTTTAATAAAAATTCCATCTTTCATGAACATCAGTACGGTTTCACCAAAGGGCGTTGTACCACTGACGCCGGTGTCACCCTAATAAAGAACATTTTTAATGCCTGGGAAGAAGCACAAGATGCCATTGGTATCTTTTGCGACCTATCGAAGGCGTTCGATTGCGTAGACCATGAGACACTTCTGCTGAAACTGGAGCACTATGGGATTAGAAATACAGCTCTTGATTTACTAAGATCATACCTGAAAGATAGAAAGGTTAAAGTTCAAGTAAACGGCGTAAACTCATTGGGGTCTGAAATGGCAATGGGCGTTCCTCAAGGTTCAATATTGGGTCCATTCCTCTTTTTAGTTTACATTAATGATTTACCCCAATTACTTCAAAATCAACCGAAGATGGTGTTATTTGCAGATGACACATCATTGATCTTTAAAATCAATCGACGGTCACAAAATCTTGACGACGTGAATAGCTCTATTCTTCAGGTCCAACATTGGTTTACGGTAAATAATTTGGTACTAAATAAAAAAAAAACCAAATGCATTAGATTTAAATTACCTAATGTTAGAAGTAGCGAATGTGACATCATATTGAACGGAGAAAAACTGGAATTTATTAATCAAACTGTTTTCCTGGGAATCACATTAGACGAGAAATTACAATGGGGACCTCACATAACATCTCTTGCGGGGCGGTTAAGCTCAGCCGCTTATGCTGTTAGAAAGATAAGACAGTTAACAGACGTAGAAACCGCGCGATTGGTCTATTTTAGTTACTTCCACAGTATTATGTCGTATGGCATTTTACTGTGGGGTCGGGCTGCTGACATTGAATCCATCTTTATTTTGCAAAAGAGAGCTGTCAGAGCCATTTATAATCTACGTCACCGCGAATCTCTCAGGGAACTATTTAAAAGGATTACTTAATATTATGACGGTACCTTGCCAGTTCATTTATGAAAATATTATGTATGTTAGAAAAAATCGACATCTTTTTAACCTTTTGAGCGCCAGGGTCACAAATACGTGACAAGCTAAAACTGTCCCTGAGCGCCAACGACACAAATATGTGACAAAAACAGCGGTACATTAAAACACGAAATAAACTATTTAAACATTACTTTAATGCCTATTTATTTATATACCTGTAAAATAGAAGGTCCAAAATTTATTTATTTCCATAAAACTAATTAAATTGCATTATAAATATTGAGAAATTTTACGTTAAAAAGAAAGAAATAAACTCTGAAAAAAGAATGTCCTCACACGCCAGAGTCATAACTGCGTGACCGCTAGTGATGTAGCGCATGTTGGATAATATCATTATTTCAAATCAAAGATCGATTCGAAACTTTCCTCTGGAATATATTATTTTAGGTATAATTTGGTACTAGGATAAAGCAGCATTAATTTTATAAAACCAGTCTTAAAAATCATTCAATAAGCTACATAGTCAAAAATAAAATTTGGTTGGGTCGAATTTCGATATTCACTAATCCCAACTCAAGCGCATCCCTAACGCAACCCGAATTATCAGTACCCTGTACGCCATGGTCACGACTAGACGACAATATCGTGACGTCACAAGCGCGGCGACCAGAAATTAGTGAAGTGAATGAATAATATTTATGATTAATTTACTTGTGATATCGAGTTCAAGATTTATATTAAGTGACTATTATAATGAGTGGGAATTTAATGACTACGGAAGAACTTCTTCGCATATTAGAAGGAGTCTCAGATGACGAAGAATTTTTGGAAACAGAATATTTGGACGAATTTGATTTAGAGGTAAGTTATTTTTATCTGCTTTTATTTTAAAAATTTTGAGCAAATATTAATCTTATTAAAAATCACGATGAAATCTGTAAGTGTGGCCTGGTATTGGTGTTTGTAGACCGAAAGAAACATATTTTTTACAGAAATAAGTTACTTTTGAGAATATTATTGTTGTAAAAAAATAATGTCTCTGTGATACTGATTTTTCTATTGTAACTTGAAGTTTTTTATTAGATTTTATTTACATATGGCTTACTATTAGATGATAAGATAATACAATGCAGATTTTGTATAATGTTGTTCTATTATTCTAAAGATTTATTAGTATAAGACTGATTGGTAACTGTGATAATTATATATAATCGTTAATTGTTTTAATTTGTTACTTTTTATGCCAGGTTTATAGAACTTATTAAAATTTTCTATTTTTTCATAGTTTTTATTTACCTTCTTAACCTATTTCAATCATATATTTTTAAGTACCTGTTACATTCGGAATTATAAATCTGATTTAAAAAACGTGTTTCATTTATTATAAAATAATATTGTACTAGAACATCGATAAACGAGATATTACGTTGCCACATCCTTATTTCGGAAGCGAAGTAGTTATTAAAATGGCGGGCCGTCCACGCCATGGTCACAATATGAAGACAGCAGATCAAGAATAGTGTTGTACCTACAGTTATTATATTTAAATATATTGTAGTCTCATATCTGTTATTACGGTATTATACAAGTCTGTAAATAGTGTATAACTATTACTTTAATAGGAAGAAATGTAATGTTGAATTAAATTTCAATGTTATAAGGACATTATATTTCGAAATTAAAGACGAAAATGAAAATAAAATTGATTATCGATGAAGTTTTGGAATCCCTATTTTTTTCGTAGGTATTTGCGGTGAATTTGTGGCCTGGCGTTGAGGGCAAGTTCATGCGTTTTGGCTCTGGCGTTCAAAAGGTTAATAAAATAAGTGATAGACATAATTTTAATACTAGAAATAAAGATAAAATAGATCAACCATTTTTCAGATTATCTAAAGTACATACATCTTTTATGGGGTACTGTGTTAAATGTTACAACAAAATACCTTGTGATATTTTGCAATTAAATGAAAGAAAATTTAAAGCTCATATTAAAAGTACACTTTGTAAACAAGCATATTACAAATTAGAGGATTATATCCAAGATAAGAATGCTTGGAAACATGCTGGTCCTGCTCCATAGGATAATTTAGAATCAAGACAAAATCAAACTGGTTGCAAATTTAAGTGTATATTTTATTATTATTTTTTATTATATGACATTGATTTTACTTTCTATGACCAATTCCTCGCACACTGACTTATTAATTGTGGAATCTTAGGAGGATCGTCTAATTTTACAATGTTTGTAAATATGTGAGCACCATGTATCTATCACATAATTAGTTTATCTGTTGTTGCTTCATTTTTAATTCTTAATTCTTTTTACCTATTGTGGTATAATAATTTTATTCTAGGTGCATCGTCCTCACATATAATTATATAACTAATGTACTTATACAAAATATTGTAAAACATTTTAAAAGAGTAACGGTGGAGTTTCTTGCCCATTCTTCTCCATACGAAAACTACCTTTTGGAAGGGGCAACTAGAATCAATTAATTTTTTTTGTAAATTTTTGACGTTCAAAAGTGCCTTATACGGGCCTACTTGAAATAAATGATTTGACTTTGACTTTGAAACTTGCAACAAAAACTGTTACAGGGACTACTTTCAGAGCAATGCAAAAAAAAATACGCATTCCACGCGGCTCTGCAGGCTTACTCTTGATTTCAATTCCGATCTATCGACATTGGAATTATGATATTTCGTACTCTTGAGTTCGACGCTAGCGCCACATTGTGTTTAAATTGGGTGTCCATTTTGGGGAACTAACTGGAATCGGGATCGGGCTTCGCGCGCTACTCTCGACTTTATTTGACAGCTGTATATTGCGCCAGTATTGCGTTGGGATTGTGTGATTGTGTGTTGATTGTGATTATTCCAATAGCAAAAGTGTAACTTTTTAGAAATTGTATTGCGTTTTATATGGTTTTCAATAAGTATTATGTGTATAATATGACACGATTAGTAGTAATGTACAGTGTTTTAGATAATTCCCATAAAAAACCATTGAAAAAAAGACGAGATGAGCGTCGGATGATGCGATATACGAACAAAGCGTTTTCTATGAATGAAGACTAATTTAAAGCAAATTATAGAAAGAGCAATTTTTTTTTTGCTTTTACCAACTCTTTCTATTATTCACTCGGTCAATTCTCCAACTGCATACATATGCAGTTGGAGAATTGACCGAGGACGTATTTTTTATTGATTGGAGTGACGTATTTCGATGTATATATGGGAGAACATGTTTTTCAACAACAAAGTTAAGTTTGTTTCCATCCATCCCAACTACGAAACCCTTTATGGTAGGTACGTGGTCCGACTCGCTCAAGGTCGGTTTTTTTGCTAGCCAAATGTGATTAGTCCCAAAACACTTCAATGTTACACACTTATGTTGGGTTGTGTAACTGATGGACTGCTTATTCAAAATATTTAAACATTTCTAAGCAAATTCGAATAAAGACTTACTTGTGGATGATACTGGTATTGCGTCATTGTGTGACGTGCCAGGAATAGGGGGTATTTGGATGTTATGCAAAGAATGCAATTAATCAAATTTAATCAAGTAAAACATTACTTTAAATTATAAAGTAAGTATAGTATGATTGTATATTTCCTTACCAGTTGCATACAACTTTAATATTAGTTAAGTAACTTGAAAGGACAATCAAATTATTGTTACTAAAGAGAAACCACGCGAACAATAATTTAATGATCTAAACAAACTTGCATAACGAATTCACTTCTTATTTCTAAAACCAGTTGACATCCCTTTTTTTTGTAGTATGGCAAAGACCATACCGTATACAGCCAAAGTCATGATTACTTTTATGATTTTAATCATGTTCTTACGTCCAAATGAATTTAATACGTTACAATTAATCAATTCAACAACTATTTATATCATATTTATTTATTAGTCTTGCTATTTAAAGGATAAAGCATTTTAAAGTGCTATTACAAGTTTATCGTAATGAGTTGATCAACACTATTGCGGGGCGTAACATAGCTAACTTCATGTGTAACAAAATAATCGCGAGGCAATCCCAATTACAATCCAATGTTGACAATATTGTTTTCAAGAGTACCGAATCACGTGACTGCAAAATTCACATTGGAATCGTATTGGCTTTAGATTGGAATTGGAATTAGTTTGAAGAGTAAGCCCCCTGGTAGTTGTTGTACGATAATTTTTCATCTGGTACGATAATGTTCAAATATTGATACGATAATTCACTCGCACTTGTCTGGCAGCCCTGGATTTGCCATTGTGGCTGGAGACATCAGTCAGTAGTTCAGTACCTACATCACTCACTGTCTAATATAACATCAATGGTGGTGTCAGTGGAATAGCACTGGAAGAAAAAAGGAGGTTTTATTATGCAGTACAACCAACCAAAAACAACCAAAAATAGTCTTCAAAACAAAACCGTTATATCAGTTTAGGCTTTTGCTGTAAGTACTCTCGCATTTTAATAAAAAAATCCGTGTTCGTCACTCCTCTCAGTGCGGGTTGGAAGAGGGCACTCTGGATCACATCTTCGAATGCTCGAACAAAGTTCCACCTTTAGATTTATTTATACGTCTCCCTAAATTTAAGATCCCTCTTCCGATTAATTTCCCCTCCTTACTAACATTTTCCTCTCCAGAGCTGCTTGTGGCGCTGATGACCTTCATCCGCCACAATAACATTAAGTTACAATTTATTCTATCTGTGGGTGTGGTATGCATATATATTCTGTTTTAACAATTATAATATTTATTAATATTGTTTGTTTGTTTCAGTCCCGTACTAACCCAACAACATTTACTTGTTGTGTTCAACTGTATCAATCGAAGAAATTTTTATTTGTTTTTAACTTTATTTTAAATTTTATCAAACACACTTGCTTTTCCTTTTTTTTAGGTTAAGCTACGCTTCAGGGGTTGGTCTGTGGATGGGTGACCATCTTTACATACTGAGACTCCTCCGTGCCTCATGGATCTTTGACAGAGGCCCGAAAGTCTGATAACCAGTGAAGTGTCTCTTTAATCTTGAGTAATAAATGAAAATGCCACCATGGCTATTGAAACACTTTATTTTAAAATATATGACCTCTTCTTGATGGCCGCTTACCAAGATGGTTGCTTCCGAGTTAGAACTATATCATACTCAGTGTTGCTATACTTAATAAAATCTAAATACACTACAATACCCCCCTCTTAAGTCCTTTATAAGTTTAATCTTTCAGGAGCCTTAACTGTCCTTAAAGATCTTCTCAAAGAGGATTGAGGTACTGGTTGGGGTTGAGTCTCCGGAGTTACGCTCATATTACCTTCATCCTTAAAACTGCAATTACTAGCATTATTTGAGCTATGTATAACCTCAGGAATTACATCTTTGAAATCCTCTTTATAATTACCATTGTTTACAATTTCTTCCTTATTGAGATTTCTGAAATCTTTAGCCACATGATCTTCAAAATGATTAGGTTTCATGAAAGCGTTATTATTATTATTACTTATATTAATAGGAATGTTAATTTTCTTAGAAATTTTAGAGTTTTCACCAGGCAAAGAACGTATTATCTGATTGAGGTGTCTTTTCCAAATCAAATCTTCATTTACGATTTTACACAAATAGGTTCTTTTACCTAGCACCTCATCTATAATAGCTTTAACAAAAACCTTCTTATTTGGATTTCTATAATCTCTACAATATACATATTCTCCCTCTGTGAATGTTTCTTCCCTCATATTCTTATCCTTATTAATATTATCTTTTGTCTTTTTCTCTTTTAACATATCTAATCTAGTTCTTAATTTCCTTTGAAACATTAATTCAGCTGGGGTGCTACCCGTTATTGTATGAATTGAATTTCTGTAGTGAAAGAGGTATCTATTCATTAATGTTTCGAAGTTTGCATTATTGTTTTTCTTATCTTTTAGTGCTTTACTCATACAAAATTTAAAGTTTTTTACCGCATTTTCTGCGAACCCATTAGTCGCAGGATGAAAAGGAGGTGATGTTTCATGTCGTATTCCATTTTTTGATAGAAAATCTGAAAATTCTTTTGAGCAAAATACTGCTGCATTATCTGTTACAACTACTTTTGGTAAACCGAAACGACTGAAACATTCCCTAAACTTTTCCACTGTGCTAATAGTGTTTGTATTTTTCATAATAAAGGCCTCTGGCCATTTAGAATAGGAGTCAATGATAATTAAAATCATTTTACCATCAAATGGTCCCAGAAAGTCAGCATGAACTCTTTCATATACTGAGTTAGTCTTTGGCCATGAAATAACATTTGCCTTTTTAGGTTCTGGCCTAGCTGCCATACAAATATTACAATTTTTAACAAAGTTCTCAATAGATTGATCTAAATTAGGCCACCAAAAATATGATCTAGCATTAGTTTTCATTTTAACAATTCCTTCATGTGTGGTATGCAACTCTTTTAATAAATTTTGCTGTAACTTACAAGGAATAACAACTCTATACCCCCACATGACAACACCTTGATCAACATACAATTGGTCCCTTTTCTGTGCAAATGGTTTCAAAGCTTCATCTTTAACACATTTAGGAAATCCATATCTTATCATATTAAAAACAGAACTTAAAAGTGGATCCTTTTTAGTCTCAGACCTAACAACATTTAAATCTATAATATTTTGTTCCTCAATAAAGTTAATGTAGTCACACTCAGATTGATTAGTTAACACAGACTGTTCATACTCTAATGGAATTCTTGACATGCAATCAGCTTGATTATTATTACAACCTTTGATGTGCTTAAAAGTATAGTCGAATCCTGCTAAATACAAAGACCATCTCTGTAATCTACCTGCTGCCATTTGTGGCAGGCTTTTATGCTCACCAAACAAAGCTTGTAAGGGTTTATGATCTGACAATAATTCAAATTTTGTCCCAACCAAATATTGGTAAAATTTTTGTACTGCCCAATAAATAGCTAATGCTTCTTTGTTTATCATAGAGTAACCTTTCTCGGCTTTGTTAAAGACTCTAGAAACGAAACTTATTGGCCTATCAGTACCATCGGGCATAACGTGACTCAGTACAGCACCAATACCGTTTTGAGATGCATCACATGTTAATCTTAAAGGTTTAGACCTATCAAAGTGTACTAAGACATTGTCAGAAATTATATCTTTCTTAATATTATCAAAACTTTGTTGACAATCAGATGTCCAATTAAATTTGTTATCCTTTTTTAATAACTCATACATCGGTTTGAGTTTCATAGAAACATTAGGGATAAATTTGGAGTAATAATTAACCATTCCGATCCATGATCTTACTTCAGTTACATTTTTGGGTGCAGGTGCTTTGGTAATGGCTTCCAATTTCGAAAGATCCTTCTTTAAACCTTCTTTTGAGATAATGTGTCCTAAGTATTTAACCTCGGACTGAAAAAATAAACACTTACTTTTGTTTAATCTAATTCCAACATTTGCAAATCTTTTTAAAACTTCTTTGAGGTTTTCTAAGTGTTCTTTGTCATTGGCGCCTGTTACCAAAACATCATCTATAAAATTGACTACTCCCTTGGTCCCCTGTAATACTTTTTCCATCTTTGCCTGAAATATTGCCGAAGCAGGCTTAGTACCATAAGGTAATCTAGTTAATCTGTAAATACCTTTAGGAGTTGACCACGCCAGTAATTGTCCTGTTTCATTATCTAGCAATAATTGATTAAACGCATTCCTCAAATCAAGTTTTGTAAACTTTTCTCCCCCCTGTAAAGCTGTAAAAATATCCTCTATTCTAGGCAAGGGATGGTTTACATCTTTTAAATGCTTGTTCACAGTTATTTTATAATTAGCACATAGCCTAAGCTTTCCATTTTCTTTACAAACTGGAACTAACGGTGTACCCCACTTGGAGTTCTCTGTTTTTACAATAACACCTTCCTTTTCTAATTTTTGTAACTCTTGGTCAACTTTATCTTTAAAAGAATGTGGAATGGGGTGGGGTTTCATAAATATGGGTTTTACATTATTATCAACCTCTAATCCTACTTCCTCCCCTTTAATTTCTCCCAATTCTGGCTTAAATACTTCTGAATACTCTTCTAATACATTTTGTAATGACAGTTCCTCAACTGTGTTCAATGACATTAAATGTTGAATATGAAACTTTTTTATTAAGTCTCTCCCTAGTAAACTTTTTAATCCATTTTCTACAACTAACAATATACATTTTAATTCTTTATTTTTAATTTTTAATGAAATTGAAATTTTACCTTTTGGTTTCATAACCTCACCACTATAGGTTTTAAGTTCCACATCAGCTGGCTGTAATTCCACATCTGAAAACAAACTCTTGTAAGTACATAATGGAACACAAGATACTGCTGCTCCCGTGTCCAATTCCATCTGGAATTGTTTACCATTCCCCGTACAGTTCAGAAAATATGGAGAAACATAGTTAACACCGCTGTTGTGTACTGCAAAGATGTCAACATTATCTTCATTGACTTCTACGCTGTGTGTATTCTTTTTATTTCTGCAGATGTCTGCTAAGTGTCCAATTTTATTACAGATTTTGCACTTATATGTTTTATATTTGCATTTTGAAAAACTGTGGTCTGGCTTGCCACAATGTACACATGTCAGTTTTGTACTGGAACTTGGAGATTTCTGTGTTTTTTGAAGGGTCTTTGCCTTGATCACTTTGTTAACCATTCCACTGCTGTTTCTATCTTTTATAGCCGATTCCTTGTTCAAAGCTGTTTCTAGCAGTTCCTCTGTGGTTTTGGTGATACTCTCCTCACACAGTCGCTCCTGTATTGGACCTGATAACAGTCCCGTGACGAATTTAGTTTTGATAATTTCCTCCATGTGAACTTCAAAATTACACTCCGATGCCATTTCCCTCACTTTCGCATAGTACTGTGCGATTTTTTCACCCTCATTTTGCCTGAGTCTATCAAATTCAATTCGTTTTCTAAAATAGGAGACTCTGGGTTTAAATCTAAGCTTCAGAGCGGCTTGTAATTCATTAAATGATTTGGTGGAGGGCAGTGCCGGAAGCAGTACGCTTTTTAAAATTTTATACGTAGTTTCATGCAGTGATACTAGTAATGTTGAAGCCTTTCGCTCGTCTTCAATTTCACTTGCAATAAAATATTGCTCCAAACGTTCCAGGAAACATAATATGTCGTCACCTTCTTCAAAAGGTTTTATTACGAAGTTCGATGTTCTCGTCGCCATTTTGAAGTGTCTCTTTAATCTTGAGTAATAAATGAAAATGCCACCATGGCTATTGAAACACTTTATTTTAAAATATATGACCTCTTCTTGATGGCCGCTTACCAAGATGGTTGCTTCCGAGTTAGAACTATATCATACTCAGTGTTGCTATACTTAATAAAATCTAAATACACTACAACCAGTCTTACCAAGGGGTATCGTATTATCCAGTTACAGGGTTGTGGGGGTCAGATAAGCAGCCGCTTCATGTAAAATACTGGTATTCAGCTGCATTCGGGTAGACTGGAAGCCGACCTTAATATAGTTGTGAAAAGGCTAGGCAGATTGAAACACACTTGCTTTTTCCAATGCACTTTAGACATTTTCAGAATAGTCGACATCGGCTTTGCTAGCCATTAATAAAAATAGAATAGAATAGATAAAGGGTGATAAAGTTTCTTGCCTATTCTTCTCCATACAAAAACTACCTTTTGGAAGGGGCGACTAACTATCTAATAATTACGCAATACATTTTCGTAAACGATTACGATAAATTTGTTTCATTTTGATAGCTCAACAACATTCATTGCGTTATTTACGTTGTTGACCAGATTTTTTTTCGAACTTATGAATCAATGGATTAGCAATTTGTTTCAAAACTTCAAATTCCGATTGATAGTGTATTACGTAATACCGTTAAAGTCCCACCGTGCCACCTCGGACACGCAAACCATTTTCGGTACAGAATCAATTCCATTTTTTGTAAACTTTGGCGTTCAAAAGTGCCTTTTATGTGCTTAAAATTGAAATAAATTATTTGACTTTGAACCTACAATCTTTTATCGTTTCTTGAGAGAGAAAATCGTTGCTAGTGCTTCCTTATCGGCGATGGGACTAAAACATGCTCTGTGCGTGCTCTGTGGATGGGACAAGAAGTCTCATCAGAATCATTTTATTTTTTGATTATTGTTTGCGTTTATTTTACATTTTACATTATGGTTTTATAATTTATGTTTGCATGTTTTTGACGTGACAACGTCTTATAAATTGGTTTGCCGGGTGACACTTCAAGAAACTGCGTTACGCTCCGCTCACGTTATGCGCTCACAATGAGAGCGAGTGAGAGGCACGCGTCCCTTCCACTCGGGCATGGTTAGCCCGCCTAAGAGCGAGAGAGACAGACATAAAAAGTGAAAGGCACGCAAAGTCGTTGTCACGTAAAACTTTCGCCCGTATACCGACTTTACAGGCAACCAATTTTTTTCAATAATAATATCTGTATCATCGTCATTTTGTAATATTTGTGTATACTTAAGTTTCATGTTGGATTATTTGGAACGCAATGTAGATTGTTACTGAATAAATTTAATTGAACTGAAATTTATTTTGAATACGGAAAAATGGATAAATATATCCGATATTTAAGAACTCGTTTATATAAAGATACACTTAGGTCAGCAACTGGCAATACCATTCTCCATTTATTGAGTTTGACAGAAACTTTTTCTGTTCTGTCGCCGATCGTCGATGATTGTTTCGTTCGGGAAAATAACGAAATTGCCAGCGCTATCGTTTGTGTTTTAGCGTGTTCTCTTTTCAGGAATAAACGTTTAGATAAATCTTGTGATTTTAACTTCTTGTGTGAGTGATTAAAAGTGTTAAAATGACGGTGGACGGTGACGAGAAAGCGGTTCGGTCTCGCGTGTTCATGGACATCTCGATAGGAGGCTTGCCTTCTGGCCGATTGGTCTTTGAGCTGTTCAATGATGTCGCTCCGAAGACTGCGGAGAATTTCCGAGCATTATGTGCCGGAGACATGGGCATCGGGAAAATTACGGAGAAACCGTTGACGTATAAGGTTAGACGAAGAAGTTTTGCTCTCCAGGGCTTCGTAGAGGCTTCATTTCTTAGCGTTCCAATAGCGTTACCATTTACCTTGTCGATTTGATACCACTACACTAACGTAGTATAAGGCTAATGAGGGCAAGAAAGTATTGAGATGATAAGAATTTGACCACTGTGTTACTATGTTCCATTTAAACCACATTGAATGTAAACATAGAAAAAGATGTCATAGTAGGGTTGAGCACAGGCAGTGGTTAAAAAGAACTAAGAAACAGAACATAACATCCTTCTTGGTGTACTATCAAAGAAGTTCATATCTATACACCGTAAGGACTATTTCTGCTTGCAGCGCTCGGCAGCTATAGAACCGGGGCGGTAACAGATGTGGTCATAGTGTTCACGGGATTTTGTTTTCAAACTGCTTGGATATGAAGTTCTTGGATAGTACATATTTACTTGGCTAGACTATTCAATATGAACACTTTATACACAGGCAGATTAAAAAAAACAGGTGTTATGTGTTTTGCAAGCAATTCATATTCAGACCAAAAAAGCCATAAAAACATAGATTAATATTATAAATGGGAAAGTGAGTTTGTTTATTTGTTATG
The DNA here is from genome assembly GCA_949128155.2 of Xanthia icteritia. Taxonomy (NCBI): domain Eukaryota; kingdom Metazoa; phylum Arthropoda; class Insecta; order Lepidoptera; family Noctuidae; genus Xanthia; species Xanthia icteritia. The sequence goes on along the minus strand of OX421942.2, from coordinate 21,270,304 downwards.
CTTTCACCCAAAATGGCTGAACAGATTGCTATAAAATTTGGCAGATAGGTAGTCTAGGACCTGGAAAAGGACATAGGCTGTTTTTCATACTAGATTGCAGATAAAATCATGGTCAACAGCTAGTAGAACCATAAATTATCGAAGGTCTATCATTCAAGTTTTCAAATCATTTCATTAATCTTTTCTAAGATTATTATTTATAATATATTTATTATTTTCTTTGGCAGGGTATGGTGTTCCACCGAGTAGTAAAAGACTTCATGATCCAAGGAGGGGACTTCACTAATGCTAACGGGACTGGCGGCGAGTCTATCTATGGTGGCACCTTTGAAGGTATTTATATTATTTGTTCATATCCTCAGTTGCTGGCCATATTCATAACTAATGGCTTATTTCTTTTATACAGAGTAAGACCCCTTACACATTAAATGTATTAAAAATTAAATAAGTAATTAACCTTTCATTCATCTGTTTTTTTTTTCTTATTTTCAGATGAGGTCTTTGAGTTGAAACATGACCGGCCTTATTTGTTGTCTATGGCAAACAGGGGCAAAGACACAAATGGTTCACAGTTCTTTATGTAAGTTATTGAGGAAATGGGTAAGAGGGTAATATACTATCAGGGTCAAAGTTTATGAGACATATCATCTTAATATTTTAGAAAAATCTTTTAGAATAAAAGTAATGTTATCAAAATTATCAATAGCAGTAAATTCCTATCTTGCATTTAAAAAAATATGTTGCCCTGTTTTTCTCATTTAATGTTATTCAAATTGTTGACCTTCATAGTTAATGAATAATATAATGAAACACAAAATACTTATTACACAAGCAAATTGATGTAAAGTTGCTCAACCATAACAATTGTTACATATAAATGCTCAATTATACAATTATACATGGTGAGTTTGTCATGAATTGAAAATAATAATATGAAAAACTTGTATTGAGTTATTTTCACATTACAATTTGCTTTATGTTTTTGGTTTTTCTGTATGAAAAGCCTTAATGATTCAATATCAAAAATATAGCATTATAAATATTTAAAAAAGTGTATTTGCACATGTGTAACATAAAATAGATAATGAATCTCTAAAACCTTAGACATAAATGCATAATTTGATGCTTGCATCCATCATTTCACCCGCAACCAAACTACCAATGTGTTACTAAAAATATTTAAACAGCAGATTTAATTTGACCTCTAAGAGAGAGTTATGCATGTGGTCTGCTGGCCAACACTGGTGGTTACCTACCAGTGGATGTGTAAGCCGGCCAATGACTAAAGCCAGTCCTCTAAGGCCAGCAACACTGCAGCCTGCAATTGTGATTGCTGCATCACCATATATATTTGTCATGAAGAACTTATTATCATATGTATAGCCTCACATTCATATTTCTGGGTTAAATCTCCTGGTCGGGAAAGTATTATTGGGTTATTTCATTAGGAATTTCTCAGTAGCAGTCTGCAGTCTGACTTGTGCCTGGTTTATTTGTTATTTTATCAAACTAACCAAAGTCGACAAGCAACTAATACACAATGTTTTTCTCCCAAAGGAACACCTATGTTACCGTGTGGCCATATTGTTATGAAATGTGTTGTGTATGCGTTGTGTAGAGGTCGCTGTCGGCGGCCGGCGCGCGCGCAGCTCGCCCGCTATCATTGTTGTTGTGTTCTGTGTGTTGTAGAACCACACAGCCGGCGCCGCATCTCGACAAGTGAGTATTGATTTATTTTATAGTAAGTACCTATATATGTATAGATTAATTCTAGGTTAACTTGTTGTCCTTGCTTTATTCTCTCAAAAGACTCGTCCACACTAAGGATGCTAAACACTTATTCGTGTCGGCAAGATTCTACACTGCCAGACGAAACTAAACAAGATAAAAAAAATAAAAAAAAATCACAACTCATAAGTACTTCAAGTAACATCACTAGAACGGGGTTTGACCCCAAAAAAAATCATCAAATCTTTTTAGTTTTATCGTGTTTAGATATAGATACTCACGTGTGCGGAGTTTCGCTAGCTAATTAAATACGACCCTGTATATGTTGCCGACGGCAGTGCCGAATCATGCCGAACCGGCCGAATCAAGGCCCGGTCGCTATGATATGTATTGGGCACATATAGGTACTGAAACTGTTTTACATACAGTATTTGTTAGTATTTGATACTGTGCGGATGAGCCAGTAGTCAAGATATCTTCTCCCTTTAATGTACCCAAAAAAAGTGCTACACACAAATATTAGACAAGTCCTAATCAAAGATATGACTTGCACCTGGAGTACCCGTTTCTATAGTTAAGTCGTTTTGAACTGCGTTGGGCCATAACTCTTTTCGTCTTTCCGTCTGTGACGTCAGTTCAAAACGGCCCAACTATAGCTCTGGTATGGTTCTTGGTAGCTGTAGGTGTGCATTATGTTTCTTCAACAGTCTTTTCTTTGTCCCACAGTGTGCACGTAGTGTTCGGCCACGTAATCGGCGGCGCGACGCTGGTGCGGCAGCTGGAGGCTCTCCCCGTGGACCGCAACGCGCGCCCTCTGCAGGACGTGAGCGTCACCAACTGCGGACAGCTGGTGCGACTCAACGGTGAGTACGAGTAGTGGTGTGACCTCGAAAGCACATGATATCAACCATGAAAGCATCAAAATCGATAATGTATATTTTTTGTAATGCATCTCAAAGTCAAAGTCAAAGTCAGTTACCGACATCTACGCGAGCGAAGTCGCGGTCACCAGCTAAACTTCCTCATAATCATAACATCAGGAACAGCCCATTTTACTGTCCTTAAACTCCGCCAAAAGACACAATCAGGTCAAGTCGGGTCAGGATTCTTTCGACCTCTGATCTTCTTGAACCTTGGTCCATGTAGCCGTGAGACTCGTGACAGAACTACTTCTAACTTATGAAAGTAAAGAAGCGTAATAGGGAATAGGCATATCATTTTGTTAAAACCCAAGAATGGTATTAAAAGTCAAAGTCAACTATTGCTTGTTGCTAAAAATTACTATCAACATCGGACCACGCTGTAAAGTTAAGCATGGTCATAAAAAAAATTTACGTATGTGTCGACTTCACCTTCTTCTGTCGGTTAAAAGGAGACGAAAACAAAGCAGAATCGTGGATAATGACGTGACTAAAGTTACATGCTCTGTGGACGTGACATTATGGCCGTAACAATAAACACCGTTACTGTCGTGGCCAACTCGACGCGTATATTGTTTTATTTATGACCACGCATAACTTTACAGTGGTCCGGTTTTAACAATATTTTTTAAATTGGAAAGTTGTTCCCATTAAAAAAAAAGTACAAACCCGAAGTACGTTACCCGCTACACATTAAGCTATACATTTCCAGTATAAGCTGACCTAGCATTGTACCTATACTACCTATCCTATACAATGCAAGATCAGTATAAATTAGAAATGTATAGCTTGACTAGGAGATAAATGTGCGTTCAAAACTAGATAGGTATCCTAATAGATTAATTAATACGAGAATAAAAACGGAACTATATAGGCGAAGCTGTTATCCTATGTGTATTCAAATTTATAACAAGATTCCTAACCAAATTAAAGAACTTCCAATGGTTCGCTTCAAAAGGGCTTTACGTAGGTGGTTAATTGAGAATCCCTTCTATAATATAAAAGAATTCTTTCAATTTAAATTTAAGCAATAATGTAATTGTACCTACCTATAACAAAAATTTGCATGTCATTATGTTATGATTAAATATGCTAAGCTACTAACATTATCTACCATTTTAAGAACTTTTGTAACCATAAATTTATCTGCAAATAAATGATGATGTAGCCGTGTGTACATATCGAAAAGTGTTTTTATCCGCAAATCATTTAAACGAAATTATTCTTTGTGCTTTATTCAAGCAAAAATCGCACTTACTTTCTTAGCTCAGTGAGATTTCAAGCAGTTTCTTAAGAGGGAACAGGGCCTGCGAGGAATTTGAAAAATAGGTATTTGAAGAAACCATTGCCGTCGTCTTACCTCAAGTCTGCCCCTGTAGAGTGCGATAGGGACAGCAGCAGCTCAGACCGATAATATCACAAAAAAAATTGACGAGATCGACGTTTCGTATTCACCTTGTTTCTCCTCGAAAACTGAGCCGATTCAATTTAATATTTTCATTAAAATTTTAAGAAAGAGTATACACTAGGTTCCTATCATTTTCTTTTATGTTAAAAACTTTTCGAATTTGTCTGGTAGTCCTCTAATCACGGCGGTAAAAATAGGGCATTTTTGTAATTTTTGGAGGGTCATATTTTACCAATACGTTACTGAAAAAAAGGAAAAAATAGGGACGTGTCTACAGCAGACAGAGGCAGTACAGATTTTATGAAAAAAAAGGTTGCTGTAGGGGCATGATTCAGGAAGAAAAAAGGGGAATACATTTGTATGGAGAATCGCAGGTCCCGTTCCCTCTTAAGAATAGTTGTTTATTTACATGGCTTTTTACGTAACCGCCTTACCGGAATTGTCGCAAACGACTCGTTGCGAGATAACGTTCCAAAAGACGCAACATAAAATATTGTTTAATATGTAATGCGTAAAAAAAAAAGAATGAGCATTTTGTTTCTTGACTCCTTTACAATGTATTTATTTCATTACTTGCGTATGAATTTCCTATTTAGTGCAGATTTCACCAATGAAATTGAACACGTTCAGCACATCGAAACGCGTTCAAGAGCTGTCAGTGTACAATATTCCATAACAATTATGACAGTACAATAATTATTCCATAACAATTATGGCTCTGACAGCTCGTGAACGCGTTTTAGAAATGCTGATTGCGTTCAGTTTCATTGGTGAAATCAGGCCTTAGTGTGTTCGCCTCAGAATATGAAGATAATTATTATAGTCTGCCTTATTTTTTATTTTCTCTTTTTCTTTTGCTAATTGCACATTGTTATGAAATTAACCATAAATGGGCGAAGACACTGGCTCCTGTAACACAGGTTTGCTACCTAGCTCAGGAGCCAGGGCTTCAAACAAAGTTTGTATAAGCTGTATTTGTGTCAATAAAATTATTATTATTATTATTCTTCAACAGCAAAGAAACGTAAGCAAGAGAAGGAAGAGAAAGAAGCAAGCGATGCGGAGTCTGACCATTCTGAGAAGAAAGATAAGAAGAAGAAGAAAGACAAAAAGGAGAAGAAGAAGAAGAGGTATGCTTATAGACGAGATTTTTTATCACAATCGTTTATTTTTATTTGTTTTGACAATAGTCATGTAGTTCCCGATATCCCATCCCCTTTTCCAATGCAAGTAGAAGAGTTGACTAAGGGAATATTGAGAAGAATATATAGCAACGCTTAGGTTGTCACGAATCCATGTAGCTGCACAGACAACGTCAAACGTGGTCTCCATAGTTCGCATCTACAAGCTTGAATAATAGAAAACGACCTTGTCACCGTTTTTTTTTCTGACATCTTGTAAAAAGCAGGCTACTGATTTGTCCCTACAAAATGGTTGAGCTGGATGGTGCTGATCCACGCGTCATGTTCGTGAACGGGCGCCGTCGGTTGAGACTGGTCATCTCTTATCTGCCATTGCTTATTTTTAATCGTTTTTGATTATTATTTTATTTTACATTGTACTCACATATAGAAGCAACAAAAGTAATGCACCCAGGATTTTGTAATTTCTATATTTAAAAGAGTGTCCTTGGAGTTTCTTGCCCGTTCTTCTCCATAGAGATCTACGTTTTGGAATGGGCAACTAGCTTCAACTTTCTGACTAACTGACCGACTCTTTGACAATTCAAAAGTGCCTGTAAATGGTTTAATTGAAATAAATGCTTTGAGTTTGAGTATTGTGGAGGAGATTTTTGTTTATCCTCTGCCAGTGTTTATCCATCTAAAAGAGAGTGATTTCAAGACCTCAGACACCCCAATCATCAAAGCATCTGTAATTTAATTTAGTTAACCAAACCTTGTAATATTTTATAAGTTGCCCTGACTATTATGTTTAACGGTAAAACAAACGTAAATTCGGTCGTGCATTTAAGTAGGCTTTATTGCTGTGAGATAAGGCTTTTTCCTTAAATGGAAGATTATAGTAACTTGTTATGACGCAGTGGTACAAATTTAAGTTATGTGTAAAAGATTTTTTCTAGATAATTTTACATATATAAATAATGACAGGCTGATTCTGAACCAACTACCGTCAGGTCTTGCGTTTTTTCTGTTACACCTTGTGTATCTACCGTGAACCATTCCTTCACAGGCACCACTCCGGTCCATCAGGTGATGAGGAAGAGGCACCCGAGGCACCTTCTCATCCTCTCGTTTCTACCTCCAAGATAGACCCTCGGGAGATACCCGATGTGCCCACAAATAGGTTCCTCATGAGGGGCGGGAAGGACCAGGACGAGAGGGGCGAACCTAGGAGGGATCGGGAGAGGTAATTTATTGAAGAAGGTTGAGGGTTTGTTTTAGGAGAGAAGATATTCGGTTAAAAGTGCGTAAAAATAAATTAGTGAAACTTCACAGACCTTACTACCAGCACATATTATACAGATGGTTCAGTCCGCAAAATCATTTAAATACAAAGCGACTCTTGCTACGACACAATAAAGTGCAATTCAGGTCGCACAGCGTTAATTACCTACAGTTATATTCACCTGCAAATTGCCTCTGTATAACGCTAACTCTTAGATCTTCTGACTACGTTACACGCACTGAATTGGCCCAACAGGTCGAGCCCGCCGCGTACTTGTAGCTTCATCCCTAAAATGCGGAGTGTATTTTTCTGTGCTACCGGCATTTAAAATACAAATAAAAAAGATAGACAGTCGACTGAAACACCGTAAACAAAATTTAAATTAACTGGCGAAAATTCACAGAAGTTACAAGTAATGCTTTGAGTTTGAGAAACTATGTAAAATGAACATCAGTAATATTGATGTAAAGGAATGAAAATGAAATGTTTATTTTTTTCACAGCTTCTGTAATTTTTTGATGTAAGTTGCCCAATTTTAGTTTTATATTTTTAAGCGCAGTTCACAAATACATCATATTACATGCTCGCTATAATTTATGCGTTTCTAAGCATTTGAAACAATGAATATGTCAGCATATTATGTTTTTGTACTTCTATATACTTACCTGTTCTTTCGGTAATCTGTTATATGTTCGATCGTATTTTCTTTTTTTGTTTTCTTCCTCTGTGACTGTAATTATGTTTGTAAAATTATCTTGTGTATAATGTTTGTATCCTGTAGGATGAGATATCGCGAGAGGGGGGAACATCGTTCGTACACTCGAAGTGGAAGGGTTATAAAAGGCAGAGGCGTATTCGTAAGTAATTTTATCATTCTAACTACATATTATTTTATCAGCAAAATTAATGAGGTATCGTGTTACCCATTAACTGAGTTAAGCAGTCGCTCCTTGTAGTAAAATAAATAGTATTCAGCTGTATCCTGTGCTGCCGGGGTTGCGGGAAAGTCCGAAAGGGATACCGTGGCCCCTGGCAACGTACAGGCAACTGAAGGAACACGGGTGGGTTTTAGTCAGTAAGAGTCTGACACGCCCTGCCGCTCCGCCCAGAGCGGGAGAAGTTATTTGATAATATCCCATCCAAAAAAAATAAAAAAATAAGCTGTATCCTGTTAGAATGCAATCTGACCCCAACATATTTGGAAAATGTTGAAACATTAAGCAGATGATGATGAAAGCTAACCATTCCGTGATTTTTAAAAGATACCTACATAAATCCCGTCATTCGAATTGATATTCACCCATGTTCGAAAAAGATAGATCATTTATTTAAACGGTGGAGTTCCTACTAAATTCTAGCTAGTTGGTATATTGGCGTGTGCTAGCTGTCATATGGCTATTAATTTTATAATTTAAATTATGTTTTGTGTTGCGCAATGTAAATATCATTTTGCATACTATTATATAGATTCATTTTTTTCTAACTGAACAGACAGCTGTGCTGCTGGGGAGTTTGTTGCGCCACTTCTTCTTCCCAGCTAAAGCACTAGGAAGTGGTGAAGGGTGGGCGTTTTGGGGGACTGTCTTATGTAATTTTGACGTTCGAAAAGTGCTGATTCCCAGCCTAGTTTGAATAAATGACTTTTGAATTTTTTGAATTTGAATTTTGAATTTTGCTATTGATCTAATTGTCCCTAAAGGTTCATTTTAAAACCAGCGTCAGACAGCATCTGTCTGGCCCTCATGCTGAAATGAACCTTTTGTCCGCAGCCGTGAGGCACAACACTATTATTGTTAAAATATCATTTTCGCTTTTTATTATTTGTATTTTGTATTTCACGAACTCTGTCCAAATAAAAGTTATTCTAAAATAAATAAATAAATAATAAAAATACGGATTTAGATAGGTAGGCATTTAATATTGGTTGTTTACAGCGCTACCGCACGCCATCTCGCTCGCGTTCTCGTTCCCGCTCAGTGACGCCGCCTCACTGGCGACAAGCGCAGAGGCGTATCATCAAACTATCTGAATTTGAGGTGAGATGTACCCTAAATGACATTACTCTCTGTAATATGATGACTATATGACGTTAATTACGTCGACCTCGTAACTGATTTACCACCCTAAAGTTGAATGTCACTTTGACGTGCTAAAACGACAAGGTCTTGTTGCCCCATTGCGCGACATCAAAGGCTGAGTTATGTTTTTGTCTATATGACAGTTAGATATTTTCAACTGAAGTTTCAATTTAATGGGAATTCTTGTCAAATGTGGTAAAAACAATTACGAAATCGACTATACTTATCTTAAGGATCAAAGGAGGCTATGGTGTCTCTGGTCGTCCGATTCTGTTCATGCATGTTGACGATTGTGTCAATCCATTTATTGTGTATCAATTCAGAAATTCTTGATATGCTCCTTATGATATGCGCCATTAAAACACTAACTTTACAAGAATCTATTTAACAGCGCGCTGAACAAGAGAGATCTGACAAGGAACAACTAGAGTCTACTAAGAAGAAAGCAGAAATAGAAAGACAGCAGAGCCGTGAGTTATTGAAACTGACTAAAATGTTCTTTTTTTCATTGCTACTCAAAAATATTAATAATATAATTATGCAACTAAACACAACCATGAACCCATCGTAATGGCATGGTCAACTCAATAAACTTGAATTCAAAATCTTTGATTATTTACATTCACCACTACTTTTTCGACCTGTACTGTCCCACTGCTCGGCCATGGTCTCCCCCATACTTCGACACCACTTACTCAATTATTATCAACTTTGCGTTATAATAATTATTTATTTAAATTGAGTTATCAGAATCCATTTTGTTAGTAAAACTTAAAACTTAAACTATGTAGTTATGTAGTCTTAGTTTATTTATGAGTAACGGATTGGTGTTTAAAAGGTCCTAAAAATTATTCGTTGCAATGGAATTTGAACTGAGTCATGTAAGATATTGAGTTTACGATTCCAAAGCTAAATTCAAATTAAGTTGTTATCATAATCTATGGATTAACGCCACTTTTTCTAGGTGATGGCGAAGGCAACACTCCAGTTGATCCACCAGAGGAGAAAGAGGAAGGCGAATGTGATTCTACTCTCGGTTAGTATAGGGAGAGTATTATCTGCGACACTCTTGATAACCAGAAGGCCAATTAAAAATCTTACTACTTAAGCACAAATTAATATAGATGGTTCACTCCGCAAAATCATTTAAATAAAAAGCGACTCTTGCTACGACACAATAAAGTGCAATTCAGGTCGCACAGCGTTAATTACCTATAGTTTTATCTTAACACTTTTATAAGGTGTCTCAGATAAGTGTAATAAGATTTAGATGTTGCTTAGTAATACAAGTTTTAGGACCAAAATTTACCACGTATCACTAAATACGTTCAACGTTAAACATACCATCTTAGGCCCACTTGCACCAGAAATTACTCAATACATTTAACTTTAAACATATTTGAAACATCACTCTGTCTCTGGCATCTTCAAACGATAAACAGAAACAGAACGATGTTTTATATTCGTTTAGCCTTAAACGTGTTTAGTAATTTGTGATGCAAGCGGGCCATACCCACTCTGTAAGCTTCAAACGGTAGCACAAATTAATACAGATGGTTCAGTCCGCAAAATCATTTAAATAAAAAGCGACTCTTGCTACGACAATAAAGTGCAATTCTGGTCGCACAGCGCTAATTACCTACAATTATTTTCTTTCTATCGCGTAAGTCTTATATCTTCTGACTACGTTACACTCACATGAATTCGTCCGACAAAACGAGCCCGCCGCGCTGTAGCTTCATACCTAAAATGCGGAGTGCGCCTTCTATACTATTCTGTGCTATATAGGTCTAGAAAGAAAAAGTAGCTTTTACAAAAACATTGAAACGCAATTTTTTATGTTATTGCACACAAAGTAGACGGCCCAGCTAACGGTAAGTAGTCACCGATGCTTATGAACATCTGCAATACATCCTCTACCATCGCTCAGAAAGGGTGAAATATTCTTGTGCCTGATCTTACACCTCCGTGGATGTATAATATATATTAAATATTTTTATGTGTATAGCCGACCTCTTAATTGCTTACTTTACCATTTTTGACAACAACTACTAGAATATTTGAATCCGAAATTATCTAAAGTGCTACAAGGATGAGCTCCGATGATGTTGACAGGGTGGCGCTATTGGAAATCATTTGTGCGATTGAAAACAAAATGGCGGCGTTAGTTCTGATTTAGGCCACGCGCCAACAGATCCGCGTATAGTTTTAACTGTCACATAGACAAATAGACCTTGTCGTTTATGACGAGCAAGTGACGTTGATCGTTAGGGTGATAAAGGATTTACCAAGTCGACTATACCAAACTCATTAAAATATTCAATATAATTATGTACTAGCACTAAATGTTTGCGATTGATGCAGTTCATATCTAAATAGTATAACACCTAATAAAAATTACAATTTCAGACCGTTCTCGCCACGAAAAGATTGATTACAACGCGTTGGACTTCGAAGAAGACATTGAACATGACGGTAAAATTAAATATTTTACTGAAATATGCTTGATGTATCTTTTACTTATGGTTGGGTCGATATGGTTGCCAAAAAAGTAGTAGGTAGAGTGGTGGTTGATAAAATGGCCCGTCCGCCCCCGTCCCCTCTTAACTTTGCTTTATGTCAGAAGCTTTTTGAAGTCTATCATGAAACTATTTCAACAATATGTATGAAATATCCATTTCACAACGCTAATGTTTTCCCATTGTTTGTCTTTTTGTACTTATATTTATACATAATTAGGTGTATTTATTATATTTATTGTTTTATATAAAAATCTTCAATTCTCGCTATTGCATCTACCACTGTTTGTCTCTGCACCACCCGAAAGTTGACTGGTAGAAAATGCCTATGGCATTAAGTCCGCCTCTGTACATTTGTGTGCTTGAAGCATTAAATAAATAAATAAATTTCAAGTTTATTGATACTCTTTTTAGCCCTTAACTAGAACTACTACGTGGAGAGGGCCCATGTTACTGATTTTACCGCCGCTAAGCCTGGTGTGGTCTTTGATTATTGTAGATCTCAAGGCAAAATTGGTCTTTTAGCTTTATTGCGTGGAATCGACACTATTTTAGACTTAGCATAATCAGCCTACGACGTTCCCACTTCTTGGACAAAGGCCCTCCTCTCTGTGAGAGGGACTGGACTATAAACCACCACGCGAGCCCAGTGTGACTTGGTGGATGTCACATGTCTTAGAATTTTGTGTGATATTTTCCTTCAGCGTTTTAAGAGAATTTTAGACTTATTTTTTATTCTATACCCATTCTTTTTCAATTAAAGTATCCATAGTTATTAGTATATTTTATTAATCTATTTTCTGTTTGTTATTATTTATACGTATTATATCTGGTGTTGGTTTATATGAAGAAATAAAGTTTGTTTCTTATACATTTCTTTTTCAGAGCATACCTATTAAAATATTGAGTTTTTATTATCGGTTTTTTATTTATTATTTAACGAAATGCATGTTATTATTACAATACTGTTAAAGTACATTATCCGTCGTCTCATAAAATAAAAATCATGATATTTTGATGTAGACGAGGCGTCCCACAAACGCAAGCCGGCAGAGAAGCCCGACAGACGTCGTGACATCCGCAGGGCTACCCCTGAGAACAGAGCTGATATGTTGGCGCTAGCCTTAGGGGTCAACCCCAAGCATGATCAGCAAAGGTTGGTAGTTTGACAGAATTTCATTACATTACAGCTTGGAGGTTTTACGAAAGTAACTTTTATTTATTTTTCTGCTTTGCCTTTACATTTTAGACATTGTTTGTAAAATCAAATCGACACTTATTTCCACGTCAATCAGAAGTGGTCGATCGCAACCATAGTAGACGCGATGACAGTATTCTCTGTCTACATAGATCGAAAACAGCATTAATGCACAAGAGTGTTTTCTGTATGGCCCCTAAAATTTTCAATAAACTCCCAAATAGTTGGAAGGAGCTTAATGTCCATCAATTAAAAAACAAATTAAAGATACTGCTAGAAGGGAAAGCATACTACAGTATTCTAGAATTCCTTAATGACAACATCTAATACCGTGTAATAACCAATTTTATCAATACATCTTTGACATAATCAACATAAAGCAACATATTATTGCTATGATGATAAGTTTAATTGACATTTAATAATTGTGACGTAACTATGACTATATATTTGATTTATTTGTTTTCTAAATTTACATTTATTATTTTGTTCCTATTTAATCTAATACTTTATCCAATAACTTTTATTACGGAAAATAAATAAAATATTAAATATTTGTACGCCACTAAGGCCAAACATGACTGATCTAAACTATAATGTGATTTAATAACTTGCATGCTCTGTATGTGTACTCATGTTTCCACAAATAAATAATCTTGAATCTTTATGGTAGCTTATTTCTTTTATAATACGACAAAAAATGCAATTGTAACGCATACAAATTTAATTGAAACATAATACAATTACCATCTTATTATTTTCTGGAGTATGTAGGATTTTATTTATTCACTTCTACATTTTTTCGAGGTTCTTTTCTTGGGTAGTTACGGGCTCACCAGGAGCCAAAAGACAGGACCTGGGGGCATACCACGTCTTATATCAGTAGTTATTTAATTTTACTTAAGTGTTGGACAGAGGTGGTGGTAGGCCCCTGGTGATCCATTACCTTACTTCGCCGGAACCCTAGCGAAAAATTAAATCCTCGCTTTCATTGAAAACAGTGTTCTTTATACTTCAAACTGATTTCGACTAATTTTATCGTTCTCTCGTCAAACACCATAATTATTATTATCTTCCCCAACAGAGATGCCGCACCTTTTGGCCGCGACCGCGAGGCCCGTGAAGGCCGCGGTGGCCGAGAGAACCGCGAAGCTCGCGACACCCGTGACAACAGAGGCCGCCGCGATGGCCTCTCATCAACTGTGGGATACGCACAGCCAAAGCTATCCTCCGCCATAGCCAATATGTCTGAAGGCCTGGCTAAAGGACAGCACGAGGAGAAGTCTAAGGATGATTATGATCCGTTTAGTCTGTTGAGAAGTACGTTTAAGAAGGATCCGCAAAGGTAGGTTTTACGTTTAACATTAAGCAATTATCCTAAAACTTGGCAACGTCGCATATTGTTATTTCCGAAGCTATTTTGACCGGTATTATATTTATCCTTATCTAATATAAAATATGTTATTTATATCGGGCATTTAATTAGGATAAAAATATGCCTTGACATTATATCATTAAAACGAATACTTTAAAATATATCATGGATTCAAAATTACGCGTAACAAAATAATTATGGTTGACGGCTACGCGGGCGCAGCGGTAAGAGTCAATGACCTTTTTCTCGGCTATTAGGTTTGTAATCCCGGTAGTACGTTCCCGTGGGATATTTTGCGACATCCACGCGTGCGAAGCCGCGGGCAAAGCTAGTAATCAATATTTTAGTTCCGTAGTGAGCCACATTTCTTATTTCCATACAGTAATATTGTCAAATGAATCAAAACAGCGAAATATTTGACATCTATTTGCGACGTTGCCCACTTTCAGAATAAACGCTCTTAAACCGTTGTTTTAGTGCTTTTGTCAGAACAGTAAAAAAAAAAAACATGTATACATAGTTTTTTTCTGTTTTCTTGCTCCTCAATATTTGCCGCATAATCAAGTCACATGACATGTATAAAAATAATCAGCAGACAGTTTAAATAAAAAAAAAAACGTTTATTTCTTCAGAAAAGACGCAGAAACTCGTCCAACAGATCGTCGCGACGCGATTAAAGCTCGCTTAGGTGAAAAAGAGAAGGTCAAAGAAAAAGATGACAGACGTGACCGTTTTAGAAACGAGAAAGAAGACAGGGGTCGCAAACAATCGGAGCAGAGGAATGATAAGGAAGACAGAGGCCGTAGACCCTTGGAAGTAAGGAATGAAAAGGATGACAGGACTCGAAAACTATCGGAAAACAATGATAAACAAGAAAGAATTCGTAAACTTTCCGAAGTGTCAGACCACAGAAATGATAAAGAAGACAGAGTACGTAAGTATTCTGACCAGAGGAATGACAGAGAAGACCGAGAACGGAAAATATCCGAACACAGGAATGATAAAGGCGATAGAGACCGCAAACAATCTGACCAGAGGAATGAGAAAGATGACAGGGTTCGAAAACACTCCGAACATAGAAATGAACGGGACGACCGAGATCGTAAACATTCTGAACAGAGGCATGATCGGGATGACAGAGATCGTAAAACTTCGGATCAGAGGAATGATAGAGATGACAGAGATGACAGAGATCGTAAATATTCGGATTATAGAAGGAATGATCGGAGGAGGGAAAGATCTGAACGTCGGGACAAGAGTAAGGATCGCAGTAGGAGTGATAAGAGTCGAGATAATGATAGGAGTAAGGCTAGGGACGATGATAAGGATAAGAAGCGGAGGCGGTCGCGTACGCCATCACCGGCTAAAGAGGGGTAAGTTAGTTTAAGAAACTAAACAGGAAATAAATTCTGTACCAAATGTTTTAGCAGATAATAATAATATTTGCATTTTTAAATAAGGGAAAATCTTTTCTCCCTAGCCAATAGTGAATATAGGTTAGCCTAGGCTTAGGTTTCTTATTTTTTCTCCCTTCTGGCAATTTTTTTTTTTTATCTCATGTTTTTATTTGCGTAACATCTTTCCTCTCGCTTTCCTGCAATCACAATCAAAATCTGAACTTTTTAAAGTCTAAATAATCAAGTCTGTGTGAGTGCTTTCGTAAAAAGCGACGGAAGTGTGTCACAGGCAGCCGCGGAACCGTGCGTTATTTGATTTGACTAATGAGCGCGCGCGGTGCTAGAGTTGGCAATCAGAAACCACCTTGACGCCACCCAACCCCTTTAAGGGTACGCTAGTCGGTCATTCTTCCATACAAACGTAGTTTGGTGACCACTCGTCTGTTTGACGGCGTACGTTCAAAATTAAAAATTATATCAATTTGTCTTGTCATTATCTAGCCCTGTCTAGAAGCAGAATTGGAAAAAAAATATTGGTTTGGAAGTTATGAGCGTCGAAACTTCCATATTTTAACACGAATTTTAACTCGTCTTTGGGCGTAAATAAATAACTTATGTAGTAAAAAAATGGCAAAATAGAAACCGTACAGGGATAAATAATTTATTAAAAAGTTCAAATAGTTTTATTTCGAGTAAATACATCCAGTAGTTTTTCCATAATATCTATACACCCAAAAATCGGTTCATGAAATTTTACGCGATCGTTTTCGTTACAAATCATCGTCTATTTCACTAAATAAATTAATAAATATATAAATAAAAACTAGATAAATAAATAAATTAATAATAAGACTAATTAGCATGCATATATATTTATAAGTCACGCCCACCAACGAGTTCGAGCCGTCAACTAGTGTACCCTTAATGTTGCTTATTACCAAGGTGAGATGTCGGATGTTACAAATCATATTATGCGACTACTGTTTGGCTGGTTCGTTTTTTTATTAAAAAAATAGTGTAGGTTACATTTGGTTTTATACCAGTTTGTCTGATGATACCTGAAAAAGTTCTCCTTATAAGATTTGTATTGACCTTCTTATAGATCAAAGTCTCGTGACCGCAAGCCTTCTGCGACCGAGACCAGAGAGAAGAGTGGCGAGCGAACCCCCCAGGAAGATGACAAGAAGAAGGACGGTGTAAGTATTTATGCAATTATCTATGTATTTTCATTATTTCATACTATAAACGAGCCGTCTTAGCCTGTGTAACTATTAAGTTGTACTTATTTATGCAAAAACATACCAACCTACATTTACACAATGATTCAGTTAATTTATTACGTCTAACTTATCCAAAATTCCAAATGTTGCAAGTAACTATTAAGAGCGTTCATTCTAAAAGTCATAATCAATATTCTAGTTCACTAATTAGCCATATTTCATATTTCCATACAGTAATATAACCAAATTAATCAAAAAAGCGAAATATTGAACATCTATTTGCGACTGCACGCTCTTAAGCAAAGGCTGTGCAATATACATGAAAATGCTTAGAATCGATTTAAAATTATTCAGCTTCTATCTGACTTCGATAAACGGGAAGAAAAAAATATTGGTATCCCTTCCCCCGCGTATCTCTTCGCTGTTAAAAACATCTGCCTGGCCTTTTCCCAACTGTGTTGGGGTCGGCGTCCAGTCTTACCAAATGTAGCTGAATACCTGTATTTTACATGGGTTTACTAATGATAAGCATAAAATATACTGTCATAATTTACATTGACATAACGAAATTCAGCATAATGATCATTACGCGTAATATTATTCGGCATAAATGATTTGCCATGAATACTGTTGGCATAATAATAATGAAGCATAATTTTATAAAGCATATTGTTATAAACGCATGATATTTACACATAATGTTCTTTGGAATAAAAATAATAAACCCTTATATAACTCATATAAAAACAAACATGTTCGCGGCTGAGGGGTGGCCCGAGGTCCACCCCCGCTGCACCATAACCTGATTTATTAGAGTAACTCCCAAATTATAATTAATAATGTTTATATTGATGGCTCATGATTAATAGACGAATAAATATTATGCCTCAAAAATGTATGCCAAAACAAATTAGACCAAATTTTAATGACAGTTAAGCTAACCTTTGCATTATGCCAAAGTATTATTATGCCACAGTATTATTATGCTGATAAAAGTTATGCGAAAACGTTATGCCAACTAATATTGAACAGCGTTGTGGGCTGCAATATTGTATATATGTTTTGTGTATTTCTTGTTCCTATGTTTTATATTGTAGCTGTTTGTTGTTCCTCTTGAATAAAAATAAAAATAAAAATAAATATTATTGCTAAATTTATGCTAAGAGGGGTTTACATGGAGCGACTGCCTATCTGACCTTCACAATTCAGTTACTGGGTAACACGATACCCTTGGTAAGAGTGTTTGTCAGACTTTCGGGCTTCTGACGACCCATAACGACTGTCAGAGATCCAAGAATGACAGCTGGGACCAACGGCTTAACGTCTCGGTATGTTAAGATGGTCACCCATCTACTGACTGACTGCGGCAACCGTAGCTTAACCTGAACTATCGACCCATGCGGCTGTTCTTACTTAGCCACGAGCCCCTCAAGAGGTTATGTTATTATTATGTGTTATTTTATGTTACTGTAGACGGAAGAGGAGAGGAACGAGGCACGCAAAGAGTTGATGGAGATAGTTCGTCTTATTAAGTCTAGGCAACGGGACAGGGAGAATAAAGCCGGTGAGTGAAACATCATCTATTTAGTTGAATCCAACTTTTATTATTATTTAAAGAATGACAAAATCTGTGGCTATTTGAAATAACTACACTAATATTTTAAAGAGGTAAATAATGTAATTTTGTATGTAATGATAATGAATAAACTCAAAAACTACTGAGCCGATTAAAAACATTATTTCGCCAGTAGAATGCTATACTATCACTGAGTAACATAGGCTGTAATTTATAAAGATATCACGCGGGCGAAGCCGCTGGAGGCAGCTAATATATAAAATAAAATAATGAAAATATCCATTCCTCTTGATTCTACTTGTACCTAATCTTCGTAGATTCATTTGATTCTTATAAGTAACACAATCACTCAGTAGTCACACATAATATGTATTTTTTTTAAAACGGTGTCTTTCCTGGATATAGGAATCTTAAAAAAATGCATTATCAATTTTCCTCTAAATGGAGTTCCTGTTTCCTATTACCATTTAGCTCTATTATCAGTATTTGTACCCACCCTGAAGTATTTCGTAAACCTAGTGAATTAACTGTTGAACAAATTAACTGTCTGACAAAGACATTGTATGTTCGCCAGTTCAAGCGAAAAAGAAGCGAGATTCGTCCGCCACGGACAGTTCCGACTCTGAACACGGCAAGAGACGTCGCCGGTCTTCCGACAGAGACCGTAGGAGGCGGAGTAACTCCAGGTTAGTAATTTATACAAACTTTGTTCATAGGATGTCTGTAGGAGTATGTAAGGATCGTAGCAGGCATTCTGTATTTTGCCCACCCTTATGACAAGAAGGCGTGAGTTTATTTATCGTCTAAATTCTGTACCGATTGGTCGTCAGGTCATAAGTGACAATATGAACAGTTTCAATTTGCAAATGCGATCTGTTTTTTATGATTTGTGTAACATCTGGCATTTGAAGAATATACAGCCAAATTTTCTTTTGGAATATGACTAAATTCCTCATGCAGTGCGTCTCTCTATACACTTTTGCAGCAGTTCAATATTAGACGAAAATTGGAGTGACAAGCGATTTTGAACTATGTGCTGAATTTTGGATTACCACCTATTTACTTGTCCTGCACATTAACTACCCTACCAATATTATAATATGATGATAATAAAGCCTAGGGTTAAAGATTTACCTAATACACCATTTTCTTCCAGAGGGCGCCACTCGAGCTCGGAACGTCGCACGCGCCGGCGTCGCTCGCGCAGCCCTCGCCGCGACCGTCGCGATCGCAGACGTTCCTCATCCTCCCGTTAATGTGTCTTACTAAACGATTATAATAGGTTCTATTATGAAAATTATTATTCATTAATTTAGTCATTAAATGTTTTTGGAGAAAGATTTTTTGTTAAATTAAGTCATTCTTCAATAAATGTCCTAATTTTAGCAGACATGGGGCCGTATTATGAAGACTTTATGCCAACATGATTCCGTTGTGAAAACGGGATGGTGCTATAGGTCTTGTATAGGGTCTGTCTCTCTCTCGCACTGCAAAAATAATGGCATTAATATTTGTGACACTCCCCCAAAGTCTTCAATAAATTATGTTATGTTTAAGTTTTCAGACACGCTTTTCCGAACTTGTGGTTATGACTTGCACAAGTTAACACACAAAAGAAAGACTTCTGCAAGTTTTAAGTTCACGAATACAGTAAGATGAAATGAAGAAGACAAACACGCGTTGATGTCTTCTTGTGTCATTGTCAAAACTTTCAGTAGATACCTATACTGAAACTTTCGGAAGGGTTTTTTTTAAAGAAGGAAATGTTGCATTATCTGTCAAGTCTAATGCGACGACGACGGTAGGGTAACAGCACTAGTTTAGATAGGGCAAGGTTCACAGATCGCAATTTAATTTTACTTTGATAAGTTAGTATTTCATACGAATATTAACCTACCTTATTATGATAGACATAATGTCCATATTCGTATAAGCGGACGTCAGCAAGCGTTTTATATTAATATGGCTTGAGAATATAATCGTATGAAACGCTAAGAGTACAGTCAAATTACAGTCTGTGAGTTTTACTCTTAAGAGTGTGAGGGGAATTGGTGATTTTGTTCCACGTAAAACTACGTGTCTTATAATACTTATGACTTAAAAATAATAGTATCATCTTGTATAAGATGGAAACTAGAATATAATTTTATTGTTTTATTAGTATGTAGTTAGATTTTTTTAAGAACTTGTACTGTTCGCGGCCCTTAAGAGGGAACAGGGCATGCGAGGAATTTTAAAAATAGGTATTTGAAGAAACTATTGCCGTCGTTTTACCTCAAGTCTGCCCCTGTAGAGTGTGATAGGGTCAGCTGCAGCTCAGACCGATTATATCACAAAAAAATGGACGAGATCGACGTTGCGTATTCCCCTTTTTTCTCCTCGAAAACTGAGCCGATTCAATTATTTTTTACATTCAAATATTAAGAAAGAGTATTTCTGAGTTCCTATTATGAGTCCTCTAATCACGGCGGTAAATAGCGGCATTTTTGTAATTTTTGGGGGTCATATTTTCTTTACCAATAAGTTGTTGAAAAAAAAGAAATAACAGGGACGTGTCTTCAGCAGACCTTGATTTTATTAAAACTAAAAATTATTGCCATAGAGGCATTATTCTGGAAGAAAGAAGGGGAATACATTTGTATCGAGAATCGCAGGCCCTGTCCCCTCTTAAGACACGCGTCGTCGTCGTCCATCGGTCAACCAAAAACTGATGCTGCTCCAGCTTGCTTGTACAGTGTGTCTATAGGGAAGTTGTTCACGCTTGCACAACATGATTGTTCATGCAGGCTTGTCATGCTTGCAGTTACGAGTGTGGCCAGCATTAGTCAGACGCATTTATTTTGACGATAAAATAATAAAATATATCATTTCGCATTATATTGGTGACTTGCACAAGTTTACTTGCGTTTTGCTTTGCCACAAGTACACTTGCGCATCAGACTTGTTGTTAAGTCCTCGTATCTACGAGCAACTTTTCGCGGCGATTTTTTATCGCGCACTGGATTTTCAACGCTCTGCTTAGCTCCGAAAGTTGAAAATCCATCAGTGTATTTTTCGACGCTCTTGGTTGGATTCTCAATGCTCGGATCAAAACCGAGAGTTGTTAGACCAGTGTGCGATAAAAAACCGATGCGCTCAAAAATCGCTCGTGCTCATTCGGGCTAATATTATGCTTTCGATTTTCTAAAAATACGTGTGCAAACTTTCAAAAGTGTTACTTGCATTATTTTTATCATACTTGCAAAAATTATTATAAAGTTTTGTGTAAAATAAGTTATTGGCGTGTATAAGAGTTTTTCTTTTCCTCTATCCAATTAATTAGGTACTTATTTACATCAATTTCGTAAAAATTGTATCAAATTATTTTGTATGACTTAAGCGTGTGCTATTATCAAATTATAAATGTATTTTTCAACTTAAAATTTATTATTGACCAAAAATGCTTTTTTTTTCTTATTTGTTCAGATTCTTTTCATTTAACGATGTTCGTCCCGATATTTTTGACGCTGACTGTACCTCTTATTATCTACAATATTTAATACATTGTTTTTTTTTTGTAATTGCGACATCATTGTATAAGGATAAATAACTTGATACTGTTTTCGGTATTGTAAACTTCCGTAGAGGTTCTTTTTAATAAAATTATTTATACCTGACTGTCATGAAAGTGTCCATAGGCTGTTTTATCCTAAAATATTCAAAGCTGATGAGCTTTGAATTACCCATCTGGCTTATAATACCTTCTGTGTTTCCACAGTTTATTCCTTCAAAAGTGTCAGTGTCAATAGAGTCTAAGGTACTATTGTGTTGGAATGTTAATAACAGTCTGAAGAATTGCCCTGTACCTTTATGTCATAGTGATAACTGAGTTTATGTCAATAAAATTGTATTTCTCCAGTTTTGTGTGTTTTCTGATGTCCCCAAGTACTCGTATAACAGCATCGAAGTGTTGCGGCTGTAGATAGAAGTCGGCAACTTTCGTTGACGAGAACCTGATTGATTGATGGACCAGCCTCTCGGCTTCTCATACGGAAAAGGCTCACTTCGCGTCGTTAAAAGCGATCGTTGCGTGAATACACGATCGTTCGAACTTTTTGTTCGGTGAACCTGAACGCGTGATCGCGCCGACAGAGGGCGCTTTCCGGTTTTCCGAACAAAGAGTGACATACTATGCACGCGACGATCGCGTATTCGCGCGATAATCGCTTTTAAATAAGACGCGGCCTTATGCATTGATCACCACGCTTCCTCAAGGCTGATTTCCTTAAGTTTATTTTTCCTTACCGTGTGTCCAAGATAAACTAAGAAAGTTGTAGGCGATGATAATTATGAATTTGAAAAGTAACATTGGTACTCTGGTGCCCGGTTTCGAACCCACAATCGTGCTCGATTATCACTTATATCTGTGGATGGATACCTATTTGTTAGTACCGGATTGGACCGTAGGCTACTTCATCCTGTTTATTACTTATAACGACAAGGAGATGACTGCATCAACGTAATAGAAGGTAGGTACCTATTAGTTAATAAATACCGTATACCAACGGAAACAACAAGTAGTGACTAAAGTGTATCCCGGATAATTAATATAAAATGGATAACTAACAATGGGTTAGCTCTTCGAGTTGGTATTTGACACAATATTGTAGGTGCCAATAAACATACGAATTAAGGTAGGTCAGTACCTTGTACGTTTATTGTCTTGTTAGACGTAGGTACGTACGTGTCTTGTTTGTGGTGCAAGCGAGCCTAAAAGTAATTATAGGAATAATTATCCTATCTTAGCTTAGAGTACGACGATCCCATACACAATCCAGTTAAGAGTACGCTAGTCGGTCATTCTTCCATACAAACGTAGTATGGTGATTACTCGTCTGTTTGACGGTGTACGTTCAAAACTAAAAATTACATCAATTTGTCTTGTCATTATCTAGCCCTGTATCGAACCAGAATTGGAAAAAAAAATTGGTTTGGAAGTCATGAGCTTTGAAACTTCCATATTTCAACACTAATTTTAACTCGTCTTTGGGCGTAAATCAATAACTTATTTAGTAATAAAATGCCAAAATAGGAACCGCACAGGAATAGATAATTTATTCAATAGTTCAAATAATTTTATTTTAAGTAAATATATCCAGTAGCTTTTTCATAATCCCAAAGATCTGTTCATGAAATTTTACACGCTCGCACGCACGTTTTCGTTATAAATCATCGTCTATTTCACTAAATAAATAAATAATTAGACTAATTAGCATGCATATTATTCACGCCCACCAACAGCTTCGAGCCGTGGACTAGTGAACCCTTTCTTACACAGTTAGGCGCGGTCGGCCCAAGTTTTGCAATATGTTTAGAAGGTCTCCTTGTTGGTTTAGTGGTCTGGTCGCATGTGCTACTTCTGAGCATGAGGTCCTGGGTTAAATTTCCAGGACGGACACAGTGTTATTGGGTTTTAAGAAGCAGCCTGGAATCTGGATTTGTGCCCGGTTGATGGCAGTAGGCTCGCCCTCTATGACATGAAACTTACAACATAACTGGCGAATTGTGGGTGTAGGGTACTATTATACGAGGCTGTAGTTTTAATAGCATACAAAGCTTATATTCCATCATTGTTGCGCTTTGGAATAATGTATTGGGGAAACTCCACTGACAAAGAACTTGCTTTCAAAGCCCAGAAGAAGTGTATACGTAGTATGTTTAAGCTGAAAACGACTGACAGTTGTAAACCATTATTTAATAAATATAAACTATTGACTTTGCCATGTATGTACATATACGAGACAGCAGTATTCGTTAGATTGAACTTGCATTTGTTCCAAACGCTCAGATCAAAGCGACGCAATGATATTATGTGCTATTCCACACAGAACTAAGCTCTATTCGAAAAGCTTTTTGGGAATGGGTCCCAAATTGTACAATAGGCTACCCATTACAATAAAAGATGTTGGCAGCATACAGCATTTCAAAAAGGCTCTTCTAAATTTATTAGTCGCAAAAACATACTATACAGTCAATGAGTTCTTAGAAGATGTATTTTAATTTGTTGACATTTCATTATTTTATTGTTATTTTAATCCATTTATTTGTAAATAATTGACATTGACATAATATTATAATTGAAAATTGACATATTAAGAAATTGACATAGTATGTAATAATTAGTAATTGAAAATTGACATAGGTATTAATATAATTAGAAATTGACATGGTAATAATTAGTAATTGAAAATTTACATAGTAATAATTAGAAATTGAAAATTGACATATTAATTAATTAGAGATTGACATAGTAATAATTCGTAATTGTAATTAGAATATTTTAGAATTAAAATTAGAATATTTGTGCGCCGCTGACGGCAAGACATAGCGATAATTTTAAGAGCACTAACATCTGCATATATGTATTTTTTCACCTATGATCTACAAATAAAGTGATTTGATTTGATTGATTTGATTTGATTATGTAAGTAGGTACACCTGCCAAACCCTTCGGGGATTAAACGCGTGATCTTATGTTAATGTTTATGTACATTTCCAGCTTGAATCAGAAATGAAGAGATCCGTAGGAGAACCAAGGTAACCAACGTAGGCCTTAGAATTGCCAAACTTAAGTGTCAGTGGCCAGGGCACATTGCTCTCAGAACAGATGGCAGATGGGGCCGAAAGGTTCTGGAGTGGCGAACGCATACCGGAAGACTAGCGTTGGAAGGCCTTCCACAAGGTGAACCGATGCTGACCTGGTGAAGGCCGTAGGAATCCGCTAGATGTGAGAAGCACAGAACCGGTCGAAGTGCCGATGGCAGATTCCTATGTTAATAATTATAATTTAAAAAATATCATTTTTTTTTTTTTATAGGTAAGTACTTACTTAAGTAATTTGTGATAGGTAGGTACTATACTAATTACAATAAATTTGAAAATTTAAAGAAACCATCACTCCTGTCCGCTTCTGTCGACAGTTCCAATTACTGTATTTTCTTAATGTTTTTGCCGTGCATCAGGGTCACCTTGGCTCAAGTACCTACAGTTTTAGACAACTAAATCTTTGTGTCTTTGCGTCTATGTCTTTTTGGGTGAGCCCCCCCATTGGACCGCGCCTGTACGTGCCTGTACACAGTGCAATTTGGCCGGTAGTCAGCTACTGCAGTGCAGCTACTGGCTCCGTTTGACCGCATGGATGGAGATGGAGAAGAGCTGGACTCCTTCAATAAGAACTGGTCCTTAGAAGCTTTAAATAGAGAGAAGTGGAAAGAGAGTAGGCCATTGACCTACAGTGGGACACCATAGGCTCTTAATAATAATAAGCACTATGTTGGTCTCAACGGGGCGACCACACACAGCACGGCGTAGATATCATGACGTGCCGCCGCCGCCGTAAGCTACCGAGAGTTACGAGGGCAACGAACTGTTTCCCCTCGAGAAGAAATTTGGTGTAAGGGAGACCGAGGGGTTTTGACACAAAGGTGATTTGAAACAACACTGATTTCGCGAAATTTAAAAACGTTAGCGATCTGGCACCGACAAAAATCAGCCGCTCCCCACCACCCGCCGGGCCCCGCAGTTCGCGTCCGTGCCTCAGACACGCGGTTGAGTCGTTGTGGCTGCCACGTCGCAAAAATCGTGAAAAGTAAGTTTTTAACGTTTTTTTAAGATACCTGTATTTTGATAATGGGTTTGTATTTTAGCTTGGGTTTTAAATGTTTCGAAAGCTCATTAACTAACGATTGAAACCATGGCGCTGGTAAAACTAATTTCTATGTGTTTTGCTTCTGGATTTTTGGTTGTATAAAGATTGGCAGGATTTTTCTCACTGAGGGGATTTGAAACAGACTGTTTCAACTCACCTCGCTTAAGTTTTGTATGGGTGAATGCTAATACGGTGTGGTTTATGCTTCTTTTTTGACGTGACAACGTCTTATAAATTGGTTTGCCGGGTGACACTTCAAGAAACTGCGTTACGCTCCGCTCACGTTATGCGCTCACAATGAGAGCGAGTGAGAGGCACGCGTCCCTTCCACTCGGGCATGGTTAGCCCGCCTAAGAGCGAGAGAGACAGACATAAAAAGTGAAAGGCACGCAAAGTCGTTGTCACGTAAAACTTTCGCCCGTATACCGACTTTACAGGCAACCAATTTTTTTTTTGTTAATTTTGTTTCAGTATGCCTACTGATTATAAAAGGAAGACAGATAGAGGTATGGCGATTCGCGAAATTTACACATTTGTGAGATTATTGTTACAAATTTAGACTCCTTCATAAGAAATATTAAGAGTGATTGTAGTGATTCTAAACGACTGAAAATTGATAATAATTGAGTCAGTTTGTAAGAATATGATTGTAGATTCTAAACTTGTTGCTATAATTAATATTATAATTTGTTAATTATGATCGCGTATCATACTACTTAATTATTTAAGAGTTTATGTTCATTTCTTGGGAATTTAATAAGAAGTGATGATTATTTCGTTAAAGATTAAATTAGTTCAGTACAAAATATGTTAGAATGTTTTATTTTAATAAATACCTTCAAATTGTCTCGTCGTTTCCACTTTACAACCCTTAATTCTACTAACATATCAACTGTTTCAACTCACCTCGACCCCTGTTTCAACATACCTCGGTATGAGGGGAGTTGAAACAAAATGACTTGTTACATTCAAGTTCATTTTTCACCACAAATTTCATACTTACACGTTCTTTGTGACAGGTATTTGAAAGTGTAAGAAATAAACTATCGATTGGCACTAAACTCATACGATTAGTGTTTGTAGAATTTTGTGTATGAATTAAAATGTCAAAATTGTTTCAACTACCCTCGGTCTCCCCTAGCTCAGGCAGGGGAGGCATCGGTGGGTACCACTGGATCCCGGGCCTCCAACCGGTAAACGTCTGACTGTCTTTTGCTTTATCCCGGTGAAAATGAGTTCCCAGTGAACAAAAACGGTCTTGGAGTAAAACAGATAAGATTAAACAATTACGTCAAGCTATGCCTACAATAAATTCTTCCGAAAATCGGTTACAAAAGTCGCCTATCATGTGAAGGACATAATAAACACCTAAATGATTTACCTTCTCTGCAGAACGTTTTAAATTTTTTGGAGTCTGATAATATAATTTTAATCACAAAATCAAAATAAATTAATTCATATAAATCTTTAATTCACATGGGCACTTATGACACGTCAGAAGCTGGGTACACAGTTCCAATTGGTCGTTTCCTATGAAGTAGAGCTGGCAAGAAACTCCACGGTTAATCTTTTAAAAATAATTGGCGTTTACAATATTTTCAAATACAGTGTTAATCGGTATAGGAGGACAGTGTAGGCCTTTCAACAACTACTAGCACCATAATTGCATAATAAACGATTCAAATTCCGATTGATCGTATATTACGAGCACGGAGGTCTTGGCGAGCACCTATGAATTCACGGCAACGTCAGCGACGGAGATTGCAGTGGGCTAGGCTCCAGCAAAATGAAGAAGATGAGGAGGAAAACATTATGCAAAACTGTCTCTTCGTTGACGAATCGCGAATCAGTACTCATCCAGATAACCGACGTGTCCGTGTCTGGAGTAGATCCGGAGACTGAAAGGCAAAGAACTGCCACTGGAACCGTTCAGCAAGGCGGGAAATCGGTGTTCTTTTTGGGTGGAATTGTTCTTGGAGCTAGAACGCCTTTGATCCCGTATCGAGGCCCATGACGACAGATAGGTACAAAACAGTAGCTATTGATGGAATTGTCAGACCATTCCGAGTAAACCATGGGCACCAATTCGTACTGGTCGTCGATGATAATGCGCCCGCACATCGAGTTCAACGAGTCAATGCTGCTTTCCGAGAATACGACATCACACGGTTAGACTGGCCTGCCAGCTCGCCTGACTTAAACCCAATAGAGCACGCGTGGGATGCTCTTAAGTGAGCTGTTTGGAACCATCAGCCACCTCCCAGAACAGTACCAGAGATCAGGGAAACCGCTATTCAAGAATGGCACAGGTTACCGCAAGAAATGCTGGATAACTTGATCCTCAGCATGCCCAGGAGGATCTCCGCATATGTGCGAGCCAGGGGAGGAGTTATATTGTATTAAATAAAAACCTTCTACTAATAAATTGTTGTATAAGTTTGGTTCAGTGGAACTGCTCGGGAGTTGCCTGCACCGAGGCAAGACGACGCGCTGCTGGTCAACACTCACTGTACCCGCTGCCTCGGGGTCATCCGCAGAACCGCCCCCGCATCGCCGTCGGGGCGCCGCCGGGGTGCGACAGTCGGATCCGCACGACCCGCAGTAGGGCAGGGTCAGCGATGCACAGGGCCCAGTGAAGCAGCTGTAGCCCAAGGGTACCTACGGCCGAAATCGGCTTTTTCTATCTGAATCCGAGATACAACACCATTTTAGACCAGAAAGAAAGGCAAAATTATAAGTGACAATATTTTACAAATAAAACATGCTCGACCTTTTTCCATGCGAAGAGGTTTAATTAGCAGCGTATTGCTGCAATATGCAGTTAGAATAAAAAAAAAACAAAAAACCCGAGAACAAAAACACATAACTAAAAAGAGAAAAACAAGCATTATAATTTATAATCAATAGAATTTTGGTATCGCAGGCACAAACATATAACCTGAATTATGGTGTAACTGTAACTTTGGTTTGTCCCCGTTTGTCTATAGATTCTAATGCTTCTCTTTTTGTGTTCCTACAGTCGAGTTTTTTTTTTCAGCTTTTTGGTTTTTTATCATTTCTTATTCCAAATTACATTAAAAACATGTAATTTGTATATATTTTTGTAATAATTTTTTAAAACCCTTCATTTTGATACCCCACTCGATAAGTTTGGAAGATTTTTTACATTGATTTTTGCTGCGTTAATCCGTCATGTTGATTTTCTATTCACTCGTGTAATCAAAGGCTACAAACAGGCGCGACGCAACTCGAATAAAACAATTTCTAAGAAAACTTCACAGAAGCACAATTACCGGTGTAGCGTCGCGCGACAAGTCACGCCAGTCTGCACGAGCCTTAAGAGGGAACAGGTCCGCGAGGAATTTGAAGAATAGGTATTTGAAGAAACTATTACCGTCGTGTTACCTCAAGTCTGCCCCCGTACAGTGCAGCTCAGACCAATTATACCACAAAGATTGACGAAATCGACGATTCATATTCCCCTTTTTTCTCCTCAAAAATTGAGCCCATTCAATAACTTTTTACATTTAAATTTTAAGAAAGAGTATGTCTAGGTTTCTATAATTTTCTTTTATGTTAAAAACTTTTCTAATTTGTCTGGTAGTCCTCTAATCACGGTGGTAAAAATTGGGCATTTTTTGTAATTTTTGGAGGGTCATATTTTCTTTACCAATAAGTTGCTGAAAAAAAGATTATTTCTACGATCTATTTCTTTCCATCAAATTTCTGTTACAATTATATTAGGATTGAATTACTCTATTTTTGTTGCTTTTTTTTAAATTTGTTTTTTGATATTTCTCGTGGCCCTGGGGTCCCGGACCATTGGAAGGCGTAAGAGGGGCCGAAGCCAACTCGCAGAGGCCCGTTAGACGTTTTAAATGGAATGAGGCACCAACCAACGATTATCCCTGTTCGCACTATGCAAGTGCAGCCAAGGACAACCCCCGGTTGGTGTAGGACTATTTAGGCAGTTTATGGAAACAAAGATATTGGATTATGGGTCTGGGTGGCTAAGTGACCTGGTTATCTTGAACTGTGGAAAGACTATGGCCCCTGCCTGACCAATGTTTTATATAAAATACACAGATAAAATGGCAGGGGGTGACTTGCACACTCAATAATGGGCCCCCGGAAACGGTCGCTAGCACAAAGTGTCGTAGCAACAAGGGGGCAACATGTCCTAAGGTACTTATGAGGAGTGGAGAGGTATTCCACGGCTATCAGGACAATCTCGGAAGTACAGTCAAGATCCCTACCAGCATCTTACTGGAATACTTCCTTCCTCCCAGCACGTTTGCTCTTGCGAATCTCCACTCAAGCCGCCCAACCGAGGCAAGAAAGAGAGGGGAGCTCTGTTCCTCATCAGTGTTCACTCCAGCCGGCCAATAAAGGCAAGCCAGAGGTGAGGAACAAGACTACTCCCGGGAGATAGGGTCCGTGGGGTCGCTACTGCCCAACAGCTCGCCACATGCTGCCCTGCGGGTTTCTGTATCTCTCTTGGTCTAGCTCCTCACCATAGACCTGTTTCGGCAAAGTAAACCCTACCGGCACAGACCCAGAGTTCGGAGCGCGCAAGCCCCACCACGACGTCAACGTAGAGATACGGCGGTGAGGTTATTATTGTGTATTTTTCAGATTTTACCCATAAAAATATTACAATGCATTGTTGTTAAATTATTAAAATTAAATTACATTAAATTAAATTCAAATTACATCATTTCAGAATATTAGCGTCTTAGTGTGTGCGTCTTTCGCTGTGTGTACCTGACACACAGCAAAATATTACAGACACTATTTGATTAGTACATGCACAAAATCGAGTCAGGGAAGATGCCTTGAGTATCCTCAAGAGCCCGTAAAAATCAGTAACTCTGTTCTCAACGAACATGTCAGTCGCAATCCACCGCCAGGGCAGCTTTAATATGGCTATAAAGGCGTTATTATATTGTACACGAAGAGTGTTATAGGCACTCTTCGTGTAGCTGTACCAGAGTAGACTGGTGTAGAACGACTGACAGTAAGCCTTGAACTTATTTTAACTCGGTTGGAGCAGTAAGAAAAGCGTCTAGCCAATATGTTGCTTCGACATACGATACTGCGCCTCTGTCGTTCCAGATCAGCATCATCTGCTTATTAAAAAAATTAAAAAGTTATTTTTTTTAATTTCAGGCAGTTTATTTCTATTTAAAAACATATACAAGGTCCCATTAAAATAGATGGACAAATTTTAACACAGCGTTCAGTACGCCTAACCAAAGATATCCAAGCAAAAAGAGCACTGATTAAGTGATTTTATTTTGAGCTAAAATAATAAATGGCATTGGGTTACCAACATTTTCAGTGTATTTTCGTTAGTTGATTTATTTTTCTTGTAAGTATCTAATGCGTTTTTCTTATTTTTTTTTTACTATTGTCCTTATTTTGGTGGTCTGAATGATTTCTAAAAGTTTGTCAATTTATTTTAATGGGACCATATATAACGTACAGTTTTTCATGATAACGTTAAATTTTTTAAACGATTTTGATGAATGATATGTCGTTAGATTCGTCTTAAGAGGGAACAGGGCCTGCGATTCTCCATACAAATGTATTACTCTTTTTTCTTCCTGAATAATGCCTCTAGAGCAATTTTTTTTTTCATAAAATTGAGGTCTGCTGTAGACACGTCTCTATTATTTCCTTTTTTTCAGCAACTTATTGGTAAAGAAAATATAACCCTCCAAAAATTACAAAAAATGCCCAATTTTTACCACCGTGATTAGAGGACTACCAGACAAATTAGAAAAGTTTTTAACATAAAAGAAAATTATAGAAACCTAGACATACTCTTTCTTAAAATTTAAATGTAAAAAGTTATTGAATGGGCTCAATTTTTGAGGAGAAAAAAGGGGAATATGAATCGTCGATTTCGTCAATCTTTGTGGTATAATTGGTCTGAGCTGCAGCTGTCCCTATCGCACTGTACGGCGGCAGACTTGAGGTAACACGACGGTAATAGTTTCTTCAAATACCTATTCTTCAAATTACTCGCGGGCCTGTTCCCTCTTAAGGCTCGTGCAGACTGGCGCGACTTGTCGCGCGACGCTACACCGGTAATTGTGCTTCTGTGAAGTTTTCTTAGAAATTGTTTTATTCGAGTTGCGTCGCGCCTGTTTGTAGCCTTTGATTACACGAGTGAATAGAAAATCAACATGACGGATTAACGCAGCAAAAATCAATGTAAAAAATCTTCCAAACTTATCGAGTGGGGTATCAAAATGAAGGGTTTTAAAAATTTATTACAAAAATATATACAAATTACATGTTTTTAATGTAATTCTCTAAGTAAGTCTTGCCTCGGTGCAGGCAACTCTCGAGCAGATCCACTGCATACCACCTACTGTTTCTTTAATATTAACCTTTATTACTAGCTAAATTGTTTTTTGTCGTAATTATTAGTCACGATTAGGTTCCTTCTAAAAAAGTATTCAAACGTCGGAGGTTCATCGTGACGAATTTCAATTACGGTGTTAATCACGGAAATTAATGGGGGCTTTACGAAGCGATAGCTATCGAACATTCGTCCGAGTCGTACAAAAAATCGAGTTAATTCACGTATTGGATGGGCAACCACTGAATAATTGATATTACGCGTCAATTAAGTTTATTTCTTCAATCTTTTCATAATTTTTACTTGTCTTTTTGTTTTTTTTTCTATACAGTTAAATTATCGGCAATATATCGTGATTTTACCTGAATACTTCGTTTTATTCTACAACCTATGTCGTCCAGGGTTCGATTTCCGGGCGACATTTGACTTGGATGTGGCAAATCATTTTTTGCTACACAGCTGAACTTAATCTACCTGAAAGAGTATCCGATGTGCGCCCACCCCATTGTAATTTTTAATATAAGTAATTCCTAAAAATATAGTTTCCGTAATTGCACCTAGTTTCTTGCCATCAAGTTTTAGATTTAGACCCACTTGAGGTACATTTGGTAGTGAGAATCTAATACATTTAGTTTTGTTTGCATTAAGTGAAAGATTGTTAGCTTCCAACCATTTCGAGAGAACAGCCAGACTATCGTTGTCATGTAAGACATCCGTATCTTTTCTAGCTATTAAAAAAATAAGAGAAGTGTCGTCAGCGAATATTATTCGATAAGTTAGCCATCTTGAAAGACAGTAGGCGCGGGCTTGCGGACGATGAGCAATGGGTAGCTCGCCGTCCGATAAGGACCAGGCCCGGGTCGACGGCGCGTTGTGTTCCACGCGCGCCTCAAAGAGATGTCAGCAGAAGTGAAGGGGTCCGTTAGGACCGATGCCTGCCGGGGTTGTGGGAAAGTCCGAAAGGAATACCGTGGCCCCTGGCAACGTACAGGCAACTGAAGGAACACGGGTGGACAACGCGCCCTCCCGCTCCGCCCAGAGCGGGAGAAGTTATTTGATAATTTCCCATTCAAAAAACAAATAAAAAAATGCCGTCTTGAAGGAAGATCATTTGTAAAAACTAGAAATAAGAGAGGGCTGAGAATTGAATCTTGGGGCACGCTTTAACTAGTGACCCCGAGGACGCCGCCCCGTTAACGTTTACTTTTTGCTGCCTGTTTCATAGATAAGAAAGAACAAGATCAGCAGCTTGTCCACGAATTCTGTAAAGGTATAATTTACAGATTAGTGTACTGTGGACAACGCAGTCAAACGCTTTTAAGAGGTCACAGAAGATGCCAATGGCATCCTGGGAATTACCCCGGACTCCAAAATGTGACTGATGAGTCTCCGGCGTCAGTCGAACAGGCTGGTTACTATGACTAATGAGTAGACTATGTAAAATCCCATTTGAGTTAAAATGTGACATCTGGTCTAGCATGATTTTTTCATAGATTTAGCTCAATGCTGGTAGTCTATAATTAGAGGGATTACTTTCACTAGCCAATTAAAAAATTGATACAACTTTACTATATTTCATTAAATCAGGAAACGTACCGCTGTCCAAACATTGATTCAATATGTCTGTTAGGACAAGGAAAATTGTATAAATGATATCTTCCAGAACCTTAACGGCTTAACGGTTAAGACTTTTGAATTAAAAAATAATGCATTTTGGTAATAGAAATAGGCTTGAATTCAAAAGTTGGAATAGCTTTACTGACTTTGAGAAGAGATTCAGCTAATAAAGATAACGAAGTAATACCTATAGATTAAAATTTAATTAACAAAGACTCTATGAAAGATAGCAATGAACGATCGAATATTTTTAAATCATCGAACTTGGAAGACGGATTCGTGACCGCGGTTTACATTGTCATTGTAGTTTTGATGATGCTAGCTAGGAGAAGGACACTACTGCTCATCAATAAGCCCAGGATTTCACCTTGTACTAAATAAAAATCGTAAATTCACTAACAGTCAACGCACAACATAAACCGCTGGGTTTAGAAGCATGACATATTGAACAAGAGTTAAATAAAGAAACTGAGCACTAAAGATTTTTGGAAATTGAAAATTGGTTTAAAGGAAATTAAAGTTTGTATGGCATTTCGTAATTTCTATTTTTTTCGTATTTTTTTTTCCGTGGACATCCACCGGGCGGGCGATTCAATAGTTTATAATTTATTTATTTGGCACTTCAACGACTTATTCTCTTAAACATACACAGAAAAATCACGTATAGTTTTAGGTATTGTGAACTCGTCACTTACAGAAGTGCACAGCACTAGCAGATAACTTAATGATTACAGAACGTTTTAGTTATCGTTAGGTAGTTGATTTTGTTACAAAATAAAAAAAAATATGTTCACAAATACGATGAAAAGTAGGTACAGAAACATTTAACTAAATAACAAAACAGAAGGAAATGGGAGTGGATACAGTTGTATTAATAGGCGGCTTGTGTCGCACAGAGGTCTTGAGACTCCAAGCTGGTTAAAAGTCTCGTACGGAATTGACGGAAAGGGTTAGAGAAGATGTCGATGCTATTGGTTCGTGTAGCGATTTTAGGGTGCGTTTCCACCAGAGATGAGCGAAGATGCGGAGCGAGGGAAGTGCGTGAAATTAACCAATGACATCGCTTCACTGTCATAATTTGAGCTAGCGTTGTTATTGGTTAGTTTCACGCACATCCCTCGCTACGCATCCTAGCTTATCTTTGGTGGAAACGCAGCCTTATTATAATTTCCCATTAGTCGATTCATGGGTGCGGTGTTACCTATACTTAGTGATAATACTTATACTTAGGGTAAAAGTTAGTCTAGTTGTCACCTTGCCGCTTGGCTTATATATTTTCCCACGGACCCACGGCATGGGCTATTCTCGTCAAGAAGATTATTTACCCATAATAATTTGAATTTTTAGCATTTCCACACATCATCACGCTCAACTACCCTTATTTTGAAGGGATAAGCAGATTTCGACGCGGTAATTTATTTCCTGTATCGGCCCTCTCCAGTTAGTTAGCGTTAACCTCATTATTATAATCAGCTGGGGGTGATAGCTAACTAGTGCAAAAGGGGTAGCCAGCCAACCCTCCTGTTAAAGGGGTACTCCCGGAATTAGTCTCCCCCTCCCTCATTCGATAATTGACGTGACCTTCGGTTTTTCCATATCGGGTTGCATTTCCAAATTCAAGGACGGTCAAGTATTTTTTTGGTTGGACTCAAGTCCAAGTTTATCTACTTAATATTAGGTACGTTACATAACTTACAAAGTAGTCGAGTGCAAGAGTATAAATTCATGAAAGACTAAACATTTATTAAATAGTTTGGTGCCGATTCTCTTGTCACAAATGCCTCTAAACTGGACTAAAAATCACTAAAATTTAGTTTATTCCTGTCAGACGATGATTTCCCATTCTGAAATAGACTAAAGTGACACAACTTAACTATGTTTTAGTTTGACAGCACTGAGATTTTAATTTAGTGAAAATGGCAATTTTGCTATTCTGAATTTGACGTTTTTCACCTAAAATTTTAATTGTCTAACTAAATCTGACCATTTTTAATCGCGGTTAAAAATAATGTGGAATACATTTAGTTGTCATGAACTAAAATTCACACGAACACCTCGACTTCAGGTGCAAAAACAGTACTGTATATATTTTTCTTTTCTATTCTGCCTATATCAAAAATGGTGTGTCCTATCGTAAAAATAATGAAAATTTCGACCCCCTTAAAGAAACTTTTATTTATATCCCTAATACTCAACACGTAGGTAATAATTTTTCATATTTTCCATACAAAAAGTGACAAATTCCATATAAAACACGTCGAGGCTGAACCCCTGCGCGCCTCCGGCTCTAAAAAAAATTACGGGGCAAACAAGTATTTACCACCTGAAGTCGCGATTGTCAAATTCGAATTAGTTATCGAAATATTTTTTTATTGCAGAATGGTTCTTATAGCCGAAAGTAAGGAATTTTAGTGATAGTTTAGTTCGGTGTACAAGAGAATCGGCACCGTTGCTGAATTTTTAAGAATTCATTCTTTTTGTAGAAACTGCTGAAGCGAGCGCTGTAGATAATATATTTATTTAAAATAATTAAGTATGTCTACCTGCACACTTAATGACTTAGAAGTACATAAATATCGAAGTATTTACCTTACCTGTTATCCTCTTCAAAGTAACATCATAACATTCCCGAGCCTCCTTATACTACTTATTTAACTTGTTTCAGTGCATGATGATACCTATTCTAATAATAAAGTATTTATTTTCAATGACGTAATGTAAACCCAGCGTGCACCGATGGCATTGATCCGAAGATGATGTCATCATAATGCACAAACTGTAACTAACCTAACCTAACTTATAATGTTGACGACGTAATTCGTGCCTCCGTCCTCGGTCATATCGCTTAAGTATTTACAATTAAACTACACGCCGTGACCCTGTTACATATTAAAATAACGACTAAACCTAGCATTAATAAAAATAGTTCTAATTTAAGGCGTGTAAGGGCCAAAACTTGCGAATATAACTCCCAAAACAACATTTTAAACTTCGAAAACTTTACAACGACGCTTTCAGAGACCATTGACGTTAAGCGCGCATCCAACGCGCGTCGGGTAGGCGTGCAGTACGCCGCGCCGCGCGCACGCTCGCCGGTGTACCTCGTGACATAGTTTAGATGCAGCGCGCGTGCTTCAAAGCGGAAGTATAATGCCATTATCGATTTGCTTATGACAGAAAATGCGTTGAATGGACAAGGCTCTGGCGGGGGTGCGCGGGGCGGGGCGCGGTGCCGCGGGCTTGAGCGGAGCGTCAGTGCGCCGGAGGCAGCGGGCTGCGCCGTACGTGTCCACGCAGCCCGCTAATCGAAAAATTCCGAGTGTTGTGCAAATGCTTGTGTTTTTATGGCGGTCACATTACTACGAGTGTTGGTGCTGGGTGTGATCGCGGCGGCCGCCGACGGTTTGTTATTTATCTGTGTCGATTGTGATGGTTGTTGTAGCGTCCACGTGTTTTCGGCCGGGAGCGAGCCGCTGTTTACGGCGCGGCTGGCGCATGCGCTCGGCTTGTTTGCGTCGCCTACGGCGGGTCAAACACCGGCCTAACTTACAGCCTACTCGTACCTACATGTTTTTGGTCCGTCAAGTAAGTCTAGATATAGATCTCGAGATGTGGCCACCGATAAACAGGCAAGCCAAGGTAATCGATACAACTTGTTTTCTAAGGATATCATACTTGTTTTAGCGAATATCGCCCGAGTTTACTGTTACTCGAATGTGTTTGGTTCAGGCATCCTTTATTTCTTTACAACCTCTCAGAGCGATGTCTTACTTTAGAATCCCATTCACTTTTATTACTCTTGAGTTTCCAAGAAGTTTGGTGTTATGTTTACTAAGAACAATAGTAAATAGTAACTTAATACTTATTGCTGCGTGGCCTACTTATTGGAATTCGCGAAGGAATCACGTTGCTTTCCAATTTTCTCACTTTGAACTCAAGGACAGTTCTATTGGTGTCCGTTTCTCAGTCACTGGGTCAGCAACACACAAACATGAATAAGTTATGTGCACCTTGATAATTCCGTCCTTTTATTTTAGTCTAAGTTTTTGTTGTTTTTGTATCTTTTCTTCCTACTCCCTTAACATAATCTATCATATTATTCTTTATTTATTACACTTCTCTAGCCGTGTTGTTTCTTAACAACTGTAAACATTCTTCTACCTTGTCATGATGTCCAAACATATAATTTCCTGTTGAGCAGGTTGACGTCAATGCCCTTAATAAGGTACATTGTTTTCATAACCGTCCTACCGGGAATACATGCAAATTAATTATAATTAAATACAACAGTATCGTCTTTAATGTTAGACACAGCTGTTTCATATTCAAATTATTACGGGACTGTTATTTTAGCAACTGCATCTTTCTCATTTGATGGATCTTATGCAGATTTCCGAAAGCATCTTTCGAAAAACATTCCTCTTTTTTCTTGACTCATCTCCACCTTATTAAATCTACAACAATTGGGATAGCGACATCGGAAATGAAGCAAGTTTAATAAATCAGGTATAATAACAGTTTATTCGCACTACAGTATATTTCCAAAGAGTTTCTAATTATCTTAGCATTCCAACCAACTAGGGGCTTTAATCACTTAGTTGTTCTTACGACTCCCATGTGGAGGTATAAAGCAGTCGTAACTTTTAACTAGAAACAACATGCCTCGGGTAACATACATCGTATAGAACATGCAAGCCTTATAA
Organism: Xanthia icteritia; assembly: GCA_949128155.2. NCBI lineage: Eukaryota > Metazoa > Arthropoda > Insecta > Lepidoptera > Noctuidae > Xanthia > Xanthia icteritia. The sequence goes on along the minus strand of OX421942.2, from coordinate 21,232,102 downwards.
TAAAACCTTACTTGGAAAGTTGGAATCCTTTTTCTTTGCTTCATCTCTTTTGATGTCATCAAATTCATTTAGGATTTAATTTGTTTTATATTCCAAGTCTCGAAATTCAATGTCCTTTCTCACGTTCTAAGCTTTCATTTAATTAGATCTTGCCCTTTGGACAATGTCAAAGGACAATTCATTGACCCTATGGTCAATCCACTTGGTCTTAACTGCTGTAAAGTCAATTTGTAGCCGAAGCTATGGAGATAATTACAGATAGTTAGTAGATAAAGTTTTAGAACTCCATCTGGATTTCCAACAGCTTCGCCTTCCGGCACAAGTTTGTTTAGAACTAAATTAAGAGCTTAGTGAGATATTTCGTTAGGAACTTGGCAAGACATTTACAGCGACTTGTTTTTCGAAATATTATTAAGTTAATAATGTCTTTAAAACTGAAATAATTTTTGTTAAAAGCGACTTCAAAGCTGGCTAACGAAATTATGGATAAAATTAGGCGCGCTAATTATGTCGGAGGATTATTTGGGACTAATTATGAGATCGGAAATTACTACCTTAAGAAGAAAAAGTAGTTACAAAAAAAACTCGTCACAGTCAACGGAAGTAAAAAACTATATGTTCGCTCTTTGACTGCTAAAGTTAATTAATAATTATACTGCATAACTACCCACGTTTATGTTACGTTAATACTATAAGTTTCCTTTGAGTTCGAAGCGTAGACTTAAATTTAATTATCAAGAGAAAACAGAAACAGACTAATCCAATGAACTAATCTTTTAGCTTCTTTAATGGCGTCAAACTGGGAGATTCGAAGAAGATCAAGGAAACAATTCTTATAGTATTTATTTAGTACTGAAAAGGGTTTAACAACTTATATTTAACCCCTTTTATTGTTACAATACGCTATATCAAGTAGTTCAATTAAATATTTGTTCTTAAGTAACTAATAGCGCGTAGATTCGGGAGACTTAACAATTTTCGTTTGAAACATTCGTGTATCTTATAAGCTGTGAGAATTAAGTTGTTAACTAGATTTAAAACTTATTTTTAGCTATCTTGTAGGTACACCTTTGTATGAGTAATTGTTTTGTATCACACGCTTTTGAAATTCGTGCCTCTACATTTCTTTATTAGTTAGTTTTGGGCAGATATCTATCAAAAAGTCTGGCGTGTGTTACGCGAGACTTTTTGATGGATATCCGGACTCTAATTAAATCCAAGTTCAAATTACAATACCTTCACCTACAAACTAACAATTTAACGACCATTCACCTTTAAGCATAAAACCCATATCACAAGTTATTGAAATAGCAAGGAAAGTATCAGATGGCAATTAGGAACCGATATTGAAAGTACTGAAACCAACAATGCCTGACATTTCCAATACCGTTATCTCCAATAACGTTGTCTAAAGATATCCTACAGATCACTATTGTGTGATAAGTATTATCTTTCCGTCTATCAATAAGTCTAGTCTGACAAAGCTTCACTTGATGTTGACAATAGAACACTGTGGGTCGTATTAGACTATCAATGGCTTCTGATAGTGTGGTCTATTGACTGGGTGTCAAGATGACAATATTGAACTAGATATTACAGTTAATAATGATAAGAGAATATAGATAGTGAAGGAGGATTACAAGAGAATTGTGTTATTAAACTAGGAAGACATTCTTTAGATAAGACGTTTATGAATGGAGTGATACTAGGAACAAAGCCTACCTCGATGTTTTTTTGATATTAACTACCAAAACCAACCGACCAATATGAGGTTAATTAACCTACGTTTCACGGGAAACGTCTAATTTCAGCTGGGGACCATAATTGTTTCGGCAGTAGTTTTACTTCATGCTATAACTCCTAGTATAAGGGGTTAATGTTAAAGTCTAATACATAAAACATTTTTTGTCATCTGTTATTCAATCAACTACTCAGTCTTCAGATTCAAGTTGTTTACAGGCTCTTCCAAGTTCTACCAGCATCTTGCAACATCTGCTTCTCCACCTTCCGCATCCAGTCTACCTTAGCTGCTTTCATCCACCATGCCGTGCCGCTTCGCTAATTCCACTGCTTACAACTATTTATACCTCAACAAGGAACCCCTTGAATATGTTTAACAGTAACATATATTGTAAGATGCAATACATAACGACCTTTAACCAAACATTCTCATTTAGCTTAAACGCCAATAAATATGGATGAACAAGCAATAATGTGTGTGGTATCATTGTTTTCTCTCCAGCATTGATTCCCATTAATATTTATTGAATATTATGTCAAATAACATCTTAAGTGGTCACCTCTGCCACATTATGATTGGTCGCTACTTAAACTGTTATTACGAGTAGGTAATCCATTTTGAATTTAATGTGCTTGTTACAAAGAGATTGGATCTTTTAATGTTTTTATTTAATTCAGATATGGATTTATAAGTATCCATTAAAATAATAGTTTGAATGAATTATTTGGTACTAACTTCAGTTTGGCTTTTTGGAGAATTACGCTGTAGACATTGCTGCCGATTCTCTTGTACACCGAACTAAACTAACTAAACTATCACTAAAATTCCTTACTTTTTTCTATGAGAATCTTAACGCTGTTCTGCAATAAAAAGTCTCTAAACTTAAAAATTATTTTGACACAACTAAATCGAATTTGACAATCGCGACTCCACGTGGCACACACTTGTTTGTGCCCTAACCCGTGAATTTTTTAGAGCCGGAGGTGCGCAGGGGGGGCAGCCTGGCGTGTTTTATATGGAATTTTTCACGTTTTGCATGGAAAATAAAAAAAAATATTACCTACGTGTTGATAATTAGGGGTATAAGGGTATCATAAAGGGGTCGAAATTTTCATTATTTTTGCGATAGGACACACCATTTTTGAGTTATAAGCAAAAGAAAAGAAAAATATATATATACAGTACTGTTTTTGCATCTGAAGTCGAGGTGTTCGTGTGAATTTTAGTTCATGACAACTAATAGTACTCCACACCATATTTTATCGCGATTAAAAATGGTCAGATTTAGGTAGACGATTAAAATTTTAGGTGAAAAACGTCAAATTCAGAATAGCAAAATTGTCATTTTCACTAAATTTAAATCTCAGTGCCATCTTAGTGCTGTCAAACTAAAATATAGTTAAGTTGTGTCACTTTAGTCTATTTCAGAATGAGAAATCATCGTTTGACAGGAATAAACTAAATTTTAGTGATTTTTAGTCTAGTTTAGAGGCATTTGTGACAAGAGAATCGGCACCAATGACTATGCAAAAGAGTTTACTTACTCCTAACTTAGCACCTAAATTTCGGAATATTCAAGTTTTAGCAACTTTTAGTAGGTACGTTAATACTCACTTATGAAAGTAAACTGCGACTGAAAACTGTAAAGGAAGTACTTAATCCTTAAAACAGACGCAAAAGTTGTTTTAGGAAATGGTTAATATAGGTGCAGCATAGACCAACATTCCTACCCCAGCTTTGGGGGAATAATATTACAGATTGGTTAGCTGAACTGACTCACAGATGATTGATTGCCTGCTTTTAAAGAGTTGGACCACATTGAAAAATAGTCGTAGAGTGCCTAAACCCAATACAGACTCTCACAAATCACTGCAAATTGTTTTGTACTGAGTCAGCTGTTCAGACAACAACACTGAACCGGGTTAGGCACAAGGTCAGGATAATTGGGTAAATATCTGTTTATTATGTATGTATATACCAATTTGTGTCTAGTCGCTTGACTAGGTATTAGGATCTGTGTATATTTGTACGAACATAATCGGACGGATTCATCCGATATAAATACCTACTGGGGTTTTCTAGTTGCGGTGTGTAGGTAAGGCCTATACCTATTTAGCAAAGGCTCTTAACTGTCTGACTATCTGTCTATTTGTGAGGACATGATTAAAATTACTTAAATCCCTTACAACAACGAAAAGAAAAACCTTATTGGATCTCATGGTTTGAATACAATTTTCATCCTTGATGACATCCTGCATAGTTCCGATCATCGGCAATATCTAAAACTACTGGAAGAATACACGTTGAGTTAAAGCACTATTTAAAAAAATATTTGCATATAAAGCACATCATATTTTATAAAACCATTAAAAGTGATTTATTTGAGAGCATACAACAATAAACTAGCAAATATTTCGTCGTCTAATAGACTGGTGACTCATAAAGTCTCACAGCGAGCAACTGAATACAGTCCTTAACAAGAAAATGACAAAACATTAAGTAAATAGCCTTTTTCTACGAACAATTTTGTATTGAGCTGATTTCATATCGATTTGACCTACAGAGGGGGCTATTAATAGCAGCTTTGATGTATTCAGCTGGTGAAATTGTACTTCAGGACTCTATTACAGGAGATATTTTTGAAACTTAATACGTTAGTACTCAATTGTTCCTTTTGTCTTGGAATTATTTTGTTTTCCTATTGGAGAAAGGATAAGCAAGAGCCGAAAGGCAACCAAGCTTTTAAGCTTAAAGTAAGGGAAACAATTACCCATCGTTATAAGTCAATAAAATAATACTGCAAACAAAAATATGAAACGAGTGCGATTATCTTTCTGATATCTAAAGATCCTACCACAAACAGTTCTTATAGAGAAGAACCTGCAAATTAAAAATAGCTTAAAATTCAAAGGCTCAAGGACAAGGGGCGATGATTATAATAACACAATAATCGCAAACACAAGCATGCTGAAACAATAACAAAACCACTTAACATTTACACAAAAACTAAAAGGTCTATTTGCTAAAACACAGAAAATCAACGCATGGCAAGTATTAAAACGTGTACAATTATAAAGCGATTAATCTTTAATGTTGTAAGTTGATCGCAACCAGAGCCCTCGCACCGTTTTTACAACAGCAAAAAATTGTGAACCGCGGTTGTGAGCGTCGAACGGGGCTTTGGAGAAAATGTTGGGCTGCCCAGATGTTTTAATGCTGAAGCTCGAAGCTCTAGCAGAGATAACTGCTAAGCTTAGCAGGTTTGATATTGAAGACGATGATAAAGTAGATATTGATCCGTGATCTATCGCTGCTAACTTTGATATAACATTAGTAATGAAGATTTAGATTTTCATAGTATAAATTATCATTTGTAATAGGTACCAAGGTTTGCAACAAATAAGCTTCGAAGATTTTTAACAAGGCCTCTTGGGGTGGTTTGAGAAACAACACGCACTGTTTGGTGACTAACGCACAACTCACTGCATGGGCAATATTACTCTGCTTTTCATCAGACCATAAGTACCTACCGGATCTTTTCTGCAGATGATATTTTTCAACTAGTCTATATCCTCTATCGAAAGGCATATTAAAGCTTTACTTACGTACGCCTCAGGTGTTATTATGGTAATCTGTTATCTTTTGTCTTTTCCATCCTTAATAATTTAAGGCTGTAAGGAATTCCCGAGAAAAGTCTTCCTTGATCTTAAGCCCCAAATAATAGGAAGAAGTAATGAGTTTAATTTATCTTTTGACTTACTGGATCTCTTTGATCTACCACTCTAGACTTTACTGTTTGCTTAAATTTAAACAAAACAACTCAGAACGCAAAAATATGTCTCGTCGAGAGAAATATATTACCATAAAGGAATATTATTAGAACAACTGAAAAAACAAGGTTTGGAGCTAAAAATACTTATCAGTTGTTTCCTAACAATAGCTAAATTCATGATTTTTGGAAAGTGTTTTTTACAGTACCTACCAAAGACAGATTGTAATTTGTAAACGAGTCTGGAATTGGAAAACTAACTAGAGGTATAACTTTATGCGTTTACATCAATTTTGAGATGTCAAAACTTCATTTAATACTCTTGTTACAGCTATGAAGTTTTATATATAATGAAAAACCTACGATAGTATGAGAACCATGAGCTATTTTAAAAGATATTGCAAAATAAAATAATAAGACAAGTACCAAAACTTAAAAGTGCCGCAAAACCACATTAAAAAAAAAAATCTCCAAGCGTTTCAATAAAAAAGCACATAACAAGCACATTTTAGCACTATTTCCTCCAAAACTTATGTTGTAAACGTGCTGATTTGAATAAGACGGGCACCGTGCCAACTTCCCGCCATCAAGATAAGTAGCAACTTGGATTACATCGTAAATACGTCAGAAAATATTGAATGGTCAGACTTTGGGCCAATAATTGAAGAAACATAAATCAATCTATCCAATCCAATCATCCTTGGTGTTTGTAGAGTATGAATATAGGCCAAAGGCCTCTTCTAAATTACGTCATTACACGTGTCCTGTTTGATGAACCTCAGTGACTACCTCAGTCACGTTGTTTAGGTGTGCATCCCACGCTGCTTTAGCTGGCTCGGGGTCTCCTCTCTTCGAGTCAAGAACTCGTCTCCTTCAACGGTCATCGGTCCTTCGACATGTCTGTGTTCTGTCTGTCTACTGCCAACCGACTACTTCCTGCTCTGAGAAATGTTATCTACCTATTCTTTAAATTAATTTGGCAATAATATTATTCTCGCAAAACTTGACGTAACAAAAAATCCTTAGGAATGTGCGTATGTGAAAGTGTAAGTTGAACGCGATGTGAGAAAACAAATTGATGTCATTTATCATTGTTATACCTGGTTATATCTTTATCTAGGTGCCAACATAGTTCAAGATGAATGAAATTGGTAAAGAAAAAATGGTAGAATAAGTTGGTATTGAAGTCTTTAAATTATATCTGTACCTAACAAATCAGTACTTTGACTAAACGATTTAACGACAGGCAAAAACGAAGAAAAAATTGTCCTTTGACAAATTAGAAAATCATCGAGATAAGCAAAGCGTGTGAAAACCATGGACTATAATTTAAATTTTGAGCTAAATCTAGGATTATAAGTCAAACACAGGTTGTATTAGCTGTCGATCAACCTATCCTAACTCTTAAAAGATAAAGAAAGAAAGGTAACTGCTGTACAAAGGCGATAGGATGGCTACGCACTAATTCACAAACTACGCAGTTCAATTTCGCAACTTTTGAACTTAGCCAATTTCAATATAGAATTCCTAACAGGTATACAATTAGAAAATTAGCTATAAAATAAATTACAAGTATGATGATTGAATGCCTCTTTATTTTTAAGTACTTTGAAGAAATATGTACAAAAGAAAACATGTCCAACTCAAAAAACAAAGAAGCTGTTTAGCATGACAAATGACAATACTTCTATTACCAATTACAAGATTTTTTCTAACATTACTACGTTGATTACATAAACTTTGTGGAAATCAAAGTGGCGTGTAGCGAGGGGCGCGGCGGCCGTGCGGGGTAAAGGGGGCACCGCGTGCGCCGAGCAAGGTCAGGGGCCCCGACGCGGGCGCATACTACCACGATCCTTCATACACACCGCCTGTCCACGCGTCTGTATTGACCAAATGTGGTGCTGCTGAGCCTTGCTGGAGAATAGCGTGATGCATGTAGGCTGTGGAGTTAGGCTATGATTTGGTTGGTCCTTTTAGATTATGCGCACTTAGTATCTTAGTTACAAACTTTTCTATAACGGATTCTTGAATTTGGATCCTTGATCTGAAACGGAAACTATCAAAATAGAATTTCATCAATGGAATCCTGTTAATGCTTTTATCGTTACAGAGGTCGTCGTTGATAAATAAATATTTACCTTCTCTACAAAACGGAAGTGAAATCTCTTTGCGGAAAAACTTGAAATATAGAATACAATTAATAATTAGAATTCGATTGAAAAACTGCGCAGTACACCAATTGGCGGATCTGCTAATTAGTTTGCTAAAATAATACGTTAAAACGCAAATAAATGCGTCATAACTTGATTAGCTAGTGTCCTTGGAATAGCGAAACGGAACCTAATGTTAGACGATACCTTTTTCATAGACAAAGGAAGTCTGCGAACAAAACCCAAGTTTTCTAAAGACCCTTTATTTAATATAAGCCTTAAATTTTCAAGTAGAGGGCATTTAGGACTTAAAGGTTTCTGGAAACTTATGGGATTGTTACAAACGCAGATCTTTGAGCTAAGGAAATAAATTTCTTAGGTCTTGCTTTTAACTAGCTTACTTGTCTTGAGCTTTTTTGATGAAATTTTACAAGAAAACGTCTTGGATTGGAGATCTTGAAATCTTTTCTCCCATACTTAGCGCCAAAGTAATTTTTTGTAGAGTGTCCACTCTACAAAAATTTACTTTAGCGCTAATCCTTTTGATCAATTCCAAGTAAAAATAGGATCGTTACGTCCATTTAGAAACAAGCTGCCAACAAACACTGGTTCCACAGCGTCTCGGCAGTTGCTAAAAAAAATGACGAAAAAACACATCGTATGATGAAGCCAAAACGTTGAAGTCTAATTAATATTTGCAAACAAGTCGAGGAGATGAATTTTTTCCGAGAGTCAGAATTCGGAAGTTTGCTGTTAGTCCAGTTTATCTTGAGATGCGGGGAGATACGGAAATAGTTTTAAAAGATGAGATATATTGATGATTGTCTTTGGAACCAGTGACTCTGTGAGGGATCTAAGTAAATTGGATGTGTATTACGTTTGTGGAAGATGTAATTAGGAATGACAGTGTTTTTTTTTCTTTCCATTGATATATGGTATAGCAGGAAAATTTTCTTCTAGCTACACAACATTGTCTTGATAAAGCGTTGTTTCTCATTTTTTAAGTTTTTACGGTCTTTATCAGGATTATTGTAGGAAACGTCATTCCATACATCTTCTCCGTTTTAACGACTTCCTAGCTTTGCTTGGAATTGAATTGTCAAAATCAGGGACCATTTGGGTTACCCATTGAAAGGGTTTTCGATTGGGTTTTTCTAAGCAGTTATTTAAAAACCCATACGATGTGGGTAACCCATTTGAACGGCTTAATTTAAGCCGATAGGGTTTTTCTAAGCCGTTATTTAAAAACCCATACGATGTGGGTAACCCATTTGAACGGCTTAATTTAAGCCATTCAAATTTCCGTTACCCATTGAAAGGGTTTTCGATAGGGTTTTTCTAAGCCGTTATTTAAAAACCCATACGATGTGGGTAACCCATTTGAACGGCTTAATTTAAGCCATTCAAAAGGGTTACACTTTCAACTCTCCTAAAACGATAACAGCGTAACATTCCGACTGACGGAGCAATTTAATATGATCTCTCTATGATGGGCATAGGTTGCAAAATGGAATAGCACGCGTTAAGCGGCCGCGGCGGCGCCTTTGTGCCTACTTACCGAGCGGCTTCTAAACAGGGATCTATGATCATTATTGCATGTAATATAGTGTTTATTTTAGCTTTGCTGCCTGGATATCGAAATTACATAATATTATGATTTTTTCATGTCTGGACTTGTTACTTACTTTATTGCAGGCATTTGCTGGGACCGTACAATTGTCATTCTTGCTGTTTGATTTTTTTAACCCAGGCGTCTTTTGCGATATTATTAGGTATTTATTAGTCAGTGCGTATTTGTGAATTTTGAACAATCGCTATAATGCCAAAACCAAGACGAGATGCTGTACATCGCTATTATTTATATGATGCATCAAATAACACAAGTAAATGTAATTTATGTGGAAATTTCTTAAAGGTCTGCTGTGAAAAATCAAAACCTAGCAAGTGCTTCAAGGCAAATTTTACAATAGAGCAAAAACACGACTTGTCTACTTTAAGGGCATGCCATTTTATCTTAGCTTGTTGGGAGTAACTCCAAAAATTTGCAGTATATGGTTGGCTATGAGAAACAGTATTAATATTGTGTCTGTACTGTTAATTGTGTGTAAGAGTGCAATTACTTAAGAATAAATTGTTTTATGAAGTCAAAGTATGTTATTGAAGCAATTTAAAATCCTAGCAACGTACTTTACTAGGTTTCTACATATTCTCAATGAGTGATAAAATAAATAATACTACAATTTCATAAACCTAGTAAGAGTTATTTGAAATAAAACAAACCATCAGAATAATAATAATAATGTATATTTATAATAAAATTTCAATAATCTACAAAAAAAAATTTTTAATCTCCGGCGGGATCTCATGGCGTCATGGAGAGTGCGATTGTCGCAACCCAGTGCTGGGCACGCCTCAATTGCGGCGATAAGTCCCCTCTTTGAGGAGTGGCTAGAGAGACGCCACGGCGTCCTCAACTTGCGCCTGACGCAGGTCCTCACGGGACACGGTTGTTTCGGGAGGTTCCTGTTTCGTATCAGGCGGCGGGGATCTCTCGCGTCCGGCCCTGGTCCAGGCCATGGTACGGAGCGAGAGAGCATGGGAGGCCGTCACCTCCTTCTGCGAAGCAGTAATGCTCGCGAAGGAGGAGACGGAACGCGTGAGGGAGAGGCAAACTTCGCGCCCTCACGCCCCTAGCCGCCGCAGGAGACGCCCTGGGCGACGAGAATCGCAGGCAGATTCCCGACCACCGTAGGCGCGGGCTTGCGGACGGTGAGCAATGGGTAGCTCGCCGTCCGATAAGGACCAGGCCCGGGTCGACGGTGCGTTGTGTTCCACGCGCACCTCAAAGAGATGTTAGCACCTGAAGGGGCAATGATAGACGTAGGAAACTCTACCGAAGACAGGGAGAACGTTTTAATATTCACTCAAATATACTTACAATTCAACGTCTTGATCCTTCAAAGCACTCATTATTAACTTAGATCTATAAAATTGTCGGTTATTCATCTCAAATGGCAAATTATCGATTAAACAAACAAAGCCACAGCGCGCACGGTGGTCGCTCAACGCATACTAGGGTGGCGCGTCAATCCGCGGGTTTTTTTAAAGTGAATGTTACCATTTTAAAAACCTAGCAACTGCAGTCACTTGCTAGGTTACCAATTGGTTGGTGTAAGATGCTAGGTTATAGATAAGTTTTTTTATACTTGTTTCAAAATTGTAGTGTAGTTGCTAGGTTTTTGATTATTTACAACTTCGTTTGCGAATGATTTTTAGATGTTTTGAGAAGCACAATATATCGGAAAATATCTAGCAAGTAAAATATTGTAAAACACCGATTTTTTTAGAAATGTCAGTTGCTAGGTTTTAAAATTGTACAGCCGAGGTGATATCTACTTAATTATTTGTTATAATTTGCTTTTACTGTAAAACCTTACAATAGTTAGATAGATTAAGGGCGCGTTTGCAAATCGGACAAAATTCTGCTGTTTTTCGGTTCATTTTGTGACAAAACTAAATCGAATTTTATATAACTAATAATAACTAGCACATATAGATTGGTTCTTCATCTTCAAATTATTGGAAATTTTGTGTTCAAAATTATAGTTTTTTATATTGTAATAACGATCTTCCGTTGCCATTTTCCACAAATTAACGATACTGGGTTGAGTTTCAGTACAGTTTTTATTCTATTATCAACATATTTTGAGATTTCTAAAAATACTATAAGTAGGCAAACATACTCATTTCTAAAACTTAGTAAAAAAAATTTTCAAAATGTCACAAATAGTCGCAAAAAAAAATAAAAACCAAAACTAACTTTATCACATATTTTGCTATTACGGATGAATCTTAAAGCATTGCATTAAGGGTTATTTTATTTTGGTTCCTTATTTTACTTCGGTGACTGCTACTGGTACTCCTCGACTAGTAGAACTAGGTGTGCCGAGTTTGGGCTCGTTTTGTTAGTTATGATGAGACCTTACCTCCGGACTTGATGGAGTGACCTCGGTGACTGCTACTGGTACTCTACGATGAGTAGAACTGGGTGTGCCGAGTTTGGGCTGTCCGGAGGTAAGGTCTCATCCTAACTAACAAAACGAGTCCAAACTCGGCACACCTAGTTCTACTCGTCGTAGAGTACCAGTAGCAGTCACCAAAGTACACCTTCAGGTCAGTCCATCAAGTCCGGTGGTGAGGTCTCATCATAACTAACAAAACGAGCCCAAACTCGGCACACCCAGTTCTACTCATCGTAGAGTACCCGTAGCAGTCACCGAAGTACATCTTTAGGTCACTCCTTTCAGTCCGTAGGTAAAGTCTCATCATAACTAACAAAACGAGCCCAAACTCTGCACACCTAGTTCTACTAGTCGAGGAGTACCAGTAGCAGTCACCGAAGTACACCTTCAGGTCAATCCATCAAGTCCGGAGGTAAGGCCTCATCCAAACTAACAAAACGAGCCCAAACTCGGCACACCTAGTTCTACTAGTCGAGGAGTACCAGTAGCAGTCACCGAAGTACACCTTCAGGTCAATCCATCAAGTCCGGAGGTAAGGTCTCATCCAAACTAACAAAACGAGACCAAACTCGGCACACCTAGTTCTACAAGTCGAGGAGTACCAGTAGCAGTCACCAAAGTACACCTTCTGGTCACTCCATCAAGTCCGGAGGTAAGGCCTCATCATAACTAACGAAACGAGCCCAAACTTGGCACACCTAGTTCTACTCGTCGTAGAGTACCAGTAGCAGTCACCGAAGTACACCTTCTGGTCACTCCATCAAGTCCGGAGGTAAGGTCTCATCATAACTAACAAAACGAGCCCAAACTCGGCACACCTAGTTCTACTCGTTGTAGAGTACCAGTAGCAGTCACCGAAGTACACCTTCTGGTCACTCCATCAAGTCCGGAGGTAAGGTCTCATCATAACTAACAAAACGAGTCCAAACTCGGCACACCTAGTTCTACTCGTCGTAGAGTACCAGTAGCAGTCACCAAAGTACACCTTCAGGTCAGTCCATCAAGTCCGGTGGTGAGGTCTCATCACAACTAACAAAACGAGCCCAAACTCGGCACACCCAGTTCTACTCATCGTAGAGTATCCGTAGCAGTCAACGAAGTACATCTTCAGGTCACTCCTTTCAGTCCGTAGGTAAGGTCTCATCATAACTAACGAAACGAGCCCAAACTCTGCACACCTAGTTCTACTCGTCGTAGAGTACCAGTAGCAGTCACCGAAGTACACCTTCTGGTCACTCCATCAATTCCGGAGGTAAGGTCTCGTCATAACTAACAAAACGAGCCCAAACTCGGCGCACCTAGTTCTACTCGTGAGGAGTTCCAGTGACAGTCACCGAAGTACACCTACAGGTCACTCCATCTCGTCCAAAGGTAAGGTCTCGTCATAACTAACAAAACGAGCCCAAACTCGGCACATCTAATTCTACTCGTCGAGGAGTACCAGTAGCAGTCACCGAAGTACACCTTCAGGTCACTCCATCAAGTCTGGAGGTAAAGTCACATCATAACTAACAAAACTAGCCCAAAGTCCACAACCCACATCTTTCTACCAGAAGAGGGCTTCCAGTGCCTCCTAGCAATAACTGAAGTAGGTATTTGTATCTAAGTATTATTTAGTAAAAATACAAACAACAATACGAAATATTTTTTGTAGATGCCTATGTATTATAAAGAATATAGAGAAAAAAAAACTTTCAAAGTACCAAAATTAGTTCACTTGACTACTATTCCCGCAACTAACCGTACGTACACTTGTGTGTGTGACCTTTGTCAATGTAGTAGTTCGATTCTATACCTATCAAATTTGCAAACGCGTCCTTAAGAGTTTAAATTGTTAAATTACCTAAGTACCTATACCATAGAAACTTAAAGAAAAGACTTAAAAAAAAAATTGTAATGTCACCCTTTGTAGGACACATCACCTTACTCCGTATGTTTCGTCTACAAGCCTACGATATCTAGTGAAATAAAAGCAATGCGCGTGGTGCTCGCCCCACCCCACCATCACCTATTTAGCACAATTTTATTGAAAAACCATATGATAACCCGAACAAAACCCTTATATTATATGGGTTATCATAATGAAGGGGTAACACTTTCACTGCGGTTCGAGTATAGAACCCATTCAATGGGTTATCATGTAACCCTTTCACTGGGTTTCAAGTATAGAACCCATTCAATGGGTTATCATGTAACCCTTTCACTGGGTTTTAGGTATAGAACCCATTCAATGGGTTATCCATATTGAAGAGATAACCCTTTTAATGGGTTTTGAGCACAGAACCCATTCAAGGGGTTACATCAGATAAAGGTAACCTCATAAACGGCTTACCCTTTCGAAAAGCTTAACTCTTAACCGGGGTTGCACGGTCCCTGGTCAAAATAGATACCTACGAGTATTTTTTCTTGTCAAGGACTCATGCCTTAACTATACCTCCTTTAAAATTAAAAAAATATTTGAACACCTTAATTTTACCACCTGCCTAAATGATGGATCGAAGCTAAACCTAGTAAGTAGCATTTCGTTTTTCATAGTTTTATCCCTAATCAAATATTTATAGCCCAGTTCGATCCCACAATTGCCTATAGCCATTGCTCTGATCATAGCCTGCTTGTGGAGTCTATGACGCGTGACGCTAGCTCAATGGGCGTATCGTTCACAATTATGACGTCACACAGAGCTATTTATATCTACATATTAAATTATGTGTAGGTACATCTGTATAGTCTTTTTTGTTTACACATTATGTAAATACATTACTGTCGTGTGCAGTTTGTTTTACTTATATCTTGCATTTCCTTCTCTCTGTTTTACTTAATCATCGTTATAGGACGATACGGCGACTTTTTTGTGGCCACACACAGCTTGTTTGCCGTTTTGGCCTTATTTTATATTATAGATCATCATTCTCTTGCCCTTATTTAAATTTATTTGGAGTGCAGCATGTCTTTTTCTTCCATACTTCTCTATTAGGGCCTGCGCAGACTGGCGGGCTGGACGGCAGAGCATCATTTAATATTTATCCATTCGAAATAAGATATTTCAATGTTCGGTGATCAACCTTTTCTCTGGAGCATCGAAGAGCACGCCGCGCTGGAGGATACCGCGTATACCGGTATACGCTGGAGTCAAAAGTAACTTTTCGACTGCGTAGTCGCTAGTGGAATAATCAAATCTGCGAGTAGTGACTACTCGACGGATGCCGAGGCATACCGGTGGATGCTCCGGTAAGCTGGTGCATGATTTTTCTTGTCAGTGTGCACTGGCGTATAGAGAAATCCTCCTTGATGCTCTCCCCTGCCGTTCGCTAGTGTGCACAGATCCATTAATCGTCATCTCGGTAGTCACCCCCTTTTTAGCTACATCGTCTTTCACACAGTCCATCGTTTCTTTGGTTTTTTTATTTATCTCAGATATATTTATAATATGACATTAATTAGAGCACATCTAAAATTTACTTTGGAATATTTTCCAATATAAAAAATCGCGATGGTACACATAAAAAGCTCAATAAACTGAGAAAAATTGAAAACATATCTTTTGTGCGAATTTCATATAAAGAGGAAATGAATGCAATTGAAGCGGGCCGGAGTCCGTCAGTGGGTCACTTGTACTGTACGTCGATAACAATGTCATTGTAACATATAAATATAACTACCTACAACATGACATAACACAAATAAACTGTCATAAGTGACAGCAATGTTGTGTGCGCTCACGCTTTTTTTCGAGCGCGTTTTTCAATTTTGCCCAAACCGATTTGGTACATGACACATGATAACATAACTGGGCAAATTTGAAATATACACGTGTTACGATTCAACTAATCAGGAATAAGATAGATAAAGGACGAACTAAGTGCATTTTTAAAAATAAATATTGTGTGCTTTATGTGTGTTATTGTGTTAAGTCCGCCTCTGTACATTTGTGTTTAAAGAATATTAAAAAAAAAAAAATTGGAATTTTTGCGTCGTATTCTCCAAAGCAAACTTTCGGCTTTTCCGAGAAATATGTTTTCCCATTTAATGGTTTTGTAGGTACCTATAGGTAGGTATAATTTAATATATTTTATAAGGAAACGTTGTTGAAATACTACCATTACAAAATTCCAAGGAAACGCTATTTAAATAATGCAATAACAAAATTCCTTTGCTCCTAGGCGGAGGATCAATCTGCCAAAATGTCTTCAATTATCTTTCAAAGCACGTACCGCTTCCGGATATCTTTTTGACCCAAAACCCTTAACGGAGGCTCTTTAATAATAACTGTGGTAGGTATTTGCTTAAGCCGTCCCTTTGGGGGTAGACCCTACTCTCTAACTTGTTAATATTTACGTACAAGACATTTTCTTGGACAATTTTTACTCTCCATTTTTCTTACTGCAAAAATATATGTTTTTTTGTTATGTTTTTACGGCTCAACTTATGAATAGATTTTGCTGAAATTTGGCAGAGAGGTTTTGTATTCTGACGATATATTCTGTAAACCTCTCCGTGAAAACTTATTTGAAGTGACCTGTCAATAGTGTCAATCCTTTCGTAGCATCAGGTGAAATTTCAGCTCACTTGAAGCTCATTTCACTTATGTTTTTACGGTGAGATTTTTACGTATTAGACCAGCTGGACTATGACATTATAATATTTGACATCTCAAAAATAATAAAATTTTCAACTCACTTGCTCGTAAAGTGGGTCTTATTGATACGCTTTCCGGTTCATAATGCATTGTATTAAACACGCGAGCTTTTTAATATTACCGCACTAGTGCTGTAATGTGCGCTACAGATAACTATATAATATATAGTCGGAGATGTGCGCTTTTGTTATCACATCAAAGAGACTTCATGCCTTTTTTGTCTACTGTGTAAATAAATAAAATTTGATAAATTAACATAATATTTAATCAAATTATACAATACAGATTATGCAATAGAGACAAAGATGTTATGTTAATGTAACAACATACGTAGCGTCGGTGCTATAAGTATAAAGTAACAATTACGTGATAAAAATACATAATTGCAGGAATTTACTACATATACGAGTATAAAGTCATGTGAAATAAACCACTTAAGCTGAGTAAGTACGATAAGATAAAACTTGAGATGTGGTGATCTCTGCCATCAAGATTGTATAAAAAATAAAGTTTTCAAGTCAGCGTTTAATTAAAGATCTTTGAGTGATGTTTTTGCAATCAAGACTTTGAATTTTGCAGGGTATCTACTAGTTATTTTCTTTAGTCCAGAATTAATCAAGTGGGGGTATTTTGACCCCAGTTTTCTTGAAAGTAAAACGACTAGGAATTCTGCTTACCTGCGAACAACCTTTAACTTGAATGAAGATTTGGTATTTGCTATCAACAGAAGACGAGCACGTTGTTTGTGATATTTCCGACTGGCAATACCATCAGGGCCGACTTTTATCCATACTTCCATACTATAATATAATATTATAAATTCTTTAAAAAGTAACTCTGTCTGTCTGTCTATCTGTCCTTAAGTTACCTTTTCACGCTTAAACCACTGAACGGGTTTCGACAAAATTTGGCAAGGAGATAGATGGCATCGTGGGGAAGGACATAGGCTACTTTATGGTTCAAAAATAATCCTATAGGGGGTGATATAGGAGATGAAAGTTAATATGGGAAACCCAGTATTTCTTAAGTTAGGTATATGAAAATTCAAATTTATGCTTTTGGTAAGAAATAAGGAATTATGTCATATAGCGTTTTTGTAAAATCATCCCTATGGGAGTAAAATAAGGGATGTCAAAGTCAAAGTCAAATCATTTATTTCAAATAGGCCCTTATAAGGCACTTTTGAACGTCAAAAATTTACAAAAAAATTAAATGATTCTAGTCGCCCCTTCCAAAAGGTAGTTTTCGCATGGAGAAGAATGGGCAAGAAACTCCACCGTTACTCTTTTAAAATGATGAGGATGATTTTAAAATTTATATATTTTTGTATACTTCATTAAAAAATATTAAAGGGATGGGAAATATAGTTACAGTCCGTATCTTGAGATAACATTTAGTCTTTATTTAATTAAAATCGGTCCACTGGGTTATTACAACTGTGTGTTACCTTTTCACTCCTTAACGGCTGAACGGATTTGGATGAAAGGCATATATACGGATAGGCCATGATTTGGGTCAGGACATAGGATACTTTTATCCCGGTAATACGTTCCCGTGGGACGATATCTGACATCAACGCGGGCGAAGCAGCGGGCAAAAACTAGTACACTTGAAGTGAAATGAATAAAAGCAAAATATAAGTAAATACAAGCAAAACGGTGACATCCTATTGTAGCCATCACAATGAAAAGGAAACCGTATTTTAGCTAGAAATAACATTTATAGAAATACAGGCAGACAGGACAGAAAACTAATTAGAATAGCAATACATATTCTATGTACGAAATAATGGTACAACCATAATTTGAGGTTATTTTTACTTTTTTATGCCTTTCGCAGAAAAAGTTTATACTTTTTATTTTCGACGTATTATCTGTTTTTGTTTCATATGAAATAAGGTAACCGTGTATTTTTGGTGTTTAAATTTAAAATTCAAATTTCATGCTATGTTATTTCATCCGAGATATATAAGAATATTACTTTACTAGTACCTAATCAAGAGGTCAATCGCCGAATCCGACTCGGCTGGGCAGCGTTCGGGAAGCTACGCAATATCTTCTCGTCTCACATACCGCAGTGTCTCAAGACGAAAGCCTTTGACCAGTAGCGTGTTGCCAGTGATGATATATGGCACAGAAACGTGGTCGCTCACACTGGGCCTTGGCGGCTAAAAGTCACCCAAAGGGCAATGGAGAGGGCTATGCTTGGAGTTTCCCTACGTGATCGAATCAGAAATAAAGAGATCCATAGGTGAATCAAGGTAACCTACATAGCCCGAAGAATTGCCAAACTTAAGTGGCAATGGGCAGGGCACATTGCTCGCAGAACAGATGGCCGATGGGGCCGAAAGGTTCTGGAGGGGCGACTGCGTACCGGAAGACGTAGCGTTGGAAAGCTCCCCCACAAGGTGGACCGGTGACCTATTGAAGAGGTGAAGGCCGCAGGAATCCGCTGGATGCGAGAAGCACAGAACCAGTCGAAGTGGCGGTGCTTGGGGGAGCCCTATGTCCAGCAGTGGACGTCTTTTGGCTGAAATGATGATGAAGATGATAGGTACGCCACTCGTACTTCTACAATATTTTTTGTATAAAATTTTATCCAGATTAACCCTACCTACGGTCTAAAAATATACCTACCCCAAAAATCTTCTCACGGTATAGGCCTTCTAAATATAAATACTCTAAAACCCTTACAAATAAAAATGTAAGAGATGACCCCTCGAAAGCCACAATGAACATAAGGTAAGGTCAGTACTTTCACTATAAATAAAGAGGATTGGTATCTGTGACATGTCCTTAGTATGGAGATATAGAAGGTAAATATAATGAATTTTACCTGCTTCCGTACTATAGAAAGACCCATGTCTACTTGATAATAGAGAAAAGGGAAGGTCAACTGGGTTAATAGTCCAAATTCTCCTGTGCATGATACAGTGATCACGAATTCGCCCATCAAGAGTTATGACATCATCAAGGGTTATAGAAATCCATGAGATTTGAGTTTGAGTTTGAATAAAAATGCTCTGTGAAATGGTATACGATAAAGTGCAAATTAAAGTGTCTCTGGCCCTTACATCAAGCAATGGACAAAATTTGTCAAACTTTTAAATATTGAATACGAGGCTTTTAGCTAATTTGCAAATGAGTATTTAATGTAATTTTTTGTAATGCGCGTTTAGTTTGTGCTACAGATCTCTACAGATTGTTCTCCTACAGATCTCTTCATGTCTGATTCGATCACGCAGCCCGAGACGAGTGGCTGGCAGTTTAGAAAGAAATAACCAGAAACATGGAGTTTTATTGACCCCTAAATAATAATATCATCATGTTTTGAATTAAAAGGGACGTAGAAGCTGCCAGTAGCCGTTTCACCCTGCAAGCAATCTTTGAACAATACTCTTTTATTCAGAGTCACTTAAACAAAATCATTTCCCATTTCTCTTTTAGCCAGGAACGTTTTCTTTTACCAAGAACTGTAACAGAAAAAAAAAACATAAAGGCAACTCGATTATTGTCATGAACTTCTTACGAAAGAAATAAAGTTATTCACAAGTTACACTTTTATTATGAACACTTCCATTATTAAAGGCCTGTTTTACGGCTCTTTAAAAGCAATATTCATGAGGGGAATGATGATCACATAAAAACTTCGTCATTTTAATTTAACACATACAAAAAGTAAATTTATTTGTGTGCTCTAATGCCTTATGGTGAAAGACATGATCTCCGGCACATTCAACACAGCTTTGAGAACCCTAGCCCTTAGGGATGGGCTTAACGATTTAAAAAATAAATATATCGATAATCGCCAGGATGGCTGCAGTGAAAAAAAATCTGAATGTAAATCTGTGAAAATAAATAAATAAACTACGCTGCCAGCCATTGGTCACTTTATAATTATAATATAAACAAGTCGGAACTCATGACGCTATTGGGAAAATGTGTCCAGAAAATGTACCATCTATTAAAATTAACGACGTCTCGATTCGCCTGGTACACCAGTTTAAATACCTTGGACATATCGTTGCTGACGACTTTAAAGACGATGCCGATGTTGAGCGAAAACGCAGCTCATTGGCGGTGCGGGCGAATATGCTGGCCCGTAGGTTCGCGCGATGTACAGATACGGTCAATATGTGTCGCAAATGCGTTGCATAGTCAATAGAACAACGCTTTTAGGGCGCTGTTGCGACTGCCACGTTATTGCAGTACTTCTGCAATGTTTGCACGAGCCAGAGTAGATCGCTTCTCAGCTGTAGTGCGGAAAAAGAATGCATCTCTTCTCCCAAGATTGCGGGACAGCAACAATAACCTCCTGAAAGCTATTGCTAAGTTAAGTTGTTTACTAACATCTAGAATTGTAAGTTTTTTTTGTAATTGGATCTAGTTAGTCTGTTGAATAAATAAATTATTATTATTCTCTTGATATTTCTCGGCATCCTGGGGTTCCGAACTCTTGAAAGGCGTGCGAGGGGCCAAAGGCAATTCACAGAGGCCCCTGAAACGTTTTTAATTAAATGAGGCACCAACAGACGATTATCCCTGTTCGCACTATGCTAAGTGCAGGCAAGGGCTATTGCAGGATATGGAAACAAAGATTAAATATGGGTTTGGGTAGCTAAAGTGAGCTGGTTGTCTAGACGATAGAGAGACTATGGAAAGACTATGGCCCCTGCCTCACCAATGTTTTAAATATAAAATACATAGATAAAATGGCAGAGGGTGACTCGCGCACTCAAGAATGGCCCCCCGAAAACGGTTGCAGTAACATGGGGCACCATGTCCTGAGGTACTTATGAGGAGTAGAGAGGTAATCCACGGCTATCAGGACAATCCTGGACAATTCAGGACATCTGACTGGAATACTTCCTTCTCCAAGCATGTTTGCTCATGCGAATTTCCACTCAAGCCGGCTAATAAAGGCAAGCCAGAGGTGAGGAACAAGACTTCTCCCGGGAAATATGTGGAGTTGCTACTGCCGCCACATGCTGCCCTGCGGGTTTCTGTATCTCTCGTAACAAACGATCAATCACAAAATGTTTGAAAAAATAAAAAAAAAACAAACATTATGAAGCAATGGATAAAATGATTTAGATTATGATTGGTAGTGCGTTATGTAATTGAGGTGCTGTTTCGGGAAAGTAAACTCTATCGGTGCAGATTTTGAGTTCAGGAGCGCGCAAGCCCCACCACGACGTCAAAGTAGAGATACGGCGGTGGGGTTATTATTATTATTATTAAAAAATGGTAGTCAATATTATTGAAACTTTAGCAAAATACTTTAGCTAAATACTTTATCTTAATTACTAAACAAATGAATTATTTCCTGTCGTTAAAAATTATTCGTTTAACTTAAAAAACTTATCAAAGTTATTATAGGTACTCATGCAGACAACCAGTGTTAATAAATATTCCACCAAAGAGGCCTATAGCCGGTCTGAAACATCTTTTTTTTACACGCGTATACATATCATAAAAGCCAAGGAACTCATTAAATCGTAAACTTTAGGCATGAACACTTTACATAGTTCACATCATTCATGAGGTGTTTTCGAATGATAACCAACGCTTCACGATTGCATATTTCGAGCGTCGTTTTTGCGTTTTAATTCATAATTCGGAATAGATATGTGTAATAAAATTATATTTGGAGTAATTGAGTTTCCGGTTCGTAGTTTTGAATGAGATATTCATTAATGAGGGCTCATTTTTCCTTGTGGCGGCGAAACTGAAACGGTTTTAATGAAATGTCATTTTATTGTGGATAACATGGAAATACGACGCCACGCCGGTTGTTGGTGCCCAACGAGGCAGGTGCCTCGTGTCGTGCCGACTCTTCCATTATAATTTTGGTTAAGAAAATTTAAAGTTTTTTTTTCTTCTAGGATTTGGTTTATTAAATGGCGCAGGTAATTTTGATTGATTTTTGTTTTTGGCTCTACTGACTTTATTTTGGATATCTATCATTTAGTCATAGTTTATAAACAGTAATAATTATAATAGGTCTCCCTTCTGAGAATCTATAATTAGATTGTAGGTGGGTATAGGTATATAGTAGGCTATGTATATGGGTTTCTGCGTAACATGTGCCAATAAAAAATATCAGTTAACCTTGAACATCAAGTACTTTACTTACTGTTTTTAATTACTCAAATGTTTTAGGTTAAATTACGCATGTTTAACAGCTCGGTACTCATTTCCTGTCATTAAGTTTAAAAGCTTAAGAATGGAAAAATGTAAACATTAATTGTATTTTTTTTATACTTTTTGTAGACAGGTTTTTAATTGTTGATACGGTTTATGAATGAAACGTTTGTAGAGAATGTTCCCATGCTCATTCAGTAACGAACCAACTCTATAAGAACAATTAAATAGTAGATAAAAAAGTAAATATTTTTATTGGAAACTGGTGGTGGGTTCGTCCCCGAAGGTACACGCCCCGGAGGGCCAAGATTTCTAATTATCTCGATAAAGACGATTAAATGTCAATCTTGCTTAAAAGTACTTATCGTCAGCAGGAAAAGTCTTAAACAAATATTTTTTATACATATTGTTATACTTGACTTAACATTAAGGATCATGATAAGAAGAGGACAAGAGTCATGGTTAAAGTAATCGGGTATGGTGTACAAAGTTGAGCTCCTTACGTTCTGAGTTGAGCTCCACGATTACTGACAAATGCCTACATTGACAGGACAGGTCCACTCAAATCTGTGTGGTTCTTTTTTCAAAAGACCATTTCAGACAGTAATCTACATGGTCCTCATATGGCCTGACCAAGATTATGTCTGGACTTTAAAAGAGACTGTGTCCTCTGAGTTTGTTTCGGCCTTTCTTCTCAGAGTAGTCAGATAGGAAACGCCGAACTCATTTAGCTAATTTCAATTTTTTTTTAAGATGACCTGTAAACGTGATTCCAATATCCTATTTACAGAATAAACAAATTTAATTTCATTTCAATGTGGTATATAACTCACCTGAATATTTACAAGACACTTTCAGTATCTAATTTCACTGCACCACCAAAAATTATAGTTTTTGTTTTACTACTTTCCCAAAGATTCGAATTGTATTTGTCTATGTAAGTAAAATATAGGCATGCCCGTGTAGCGGGCACTTTCCCCTTAATCTGGTTTTGGTGAATTTGTAATTACGACCGCGCCCTCTAGCTTCTCTCGACATCTTCGAATGAACACAAAATTTTCTTACCACTTGCAAATTGCAATCAGCAATTTTTTTATATGCGTAAAAGAGGTAAAATTGTAATTGTATCGCAACAGCAAAAGTGACAGATATATGGGCTTATCAGATGGCCGCTCTGACTCTATCATTTTATTATAACTGGTTTATGCCCAGGTAGAATTTTTGCAACTCTTTCCCGGCTGTGCTTTAGTTTTCCAGGATTTGAAATAATTGTTATTCTCTTAAATTATACAAAAATAGTTTTAAAAATATTGTTATATTTAATTTAACGCCTACGTACCTACATTTTGTTTAAATTATATTTATTGAAATTATGATTCTATATTTCCCAAAATTTTGAAATCAAATTGTTTTCGTCCCTAAGTTCACGTATTTTCCATATTTGGAACCACTATATGCCGCAAACACATTATCATAACTTGAAGCACGTTTTATGTCAACGGTACAAGTTGATAACAATAGCATATTTTACAAAGAAAAACATTCGATTTTTATCGAAATCGTGGCTTTCCCGGACGTGTGTACCTGCGGGATCGGGGCCCTCAGGGATGAATCCGTGGTGGTACCCACTGTTGTACATTAAATGTATCATAAATCCAACATGGTATAGCTGGCTGAGCCTATCCCAAAATGTAGTACGGTGGACAAGATGGAAAGACTATAAAAAATCAAACGTTTTTCCTCGTCACTTAAAGATTTTGAACAAGTATGTGTTGGCTAATAAAATCTTTATCCCATCGTCACCGTTAAAATTTAAGTGATAATCTGTTATTGTTTTATAAACGATGTATTCGTTCAAAAATATTTTATTAAATATTGTAGCCGATTACGAAGCACTTTATAATTTTGCTGTTACATTGCGGATTTATGGGTAGGTACTAGGATTTTCTCGACGATAAAATAATAAAAATCATTGTTCTTGTAAGTCTCGAGCGTTTACGAGCTTCAAATCAAAACGCAACCAATAAAACTTTATAGTACAAAATTTAATCACGATCATAACAATGGATTGATTGTTTTTTAAATATCTATAAACAAGTGAGACAACGTCCGTTTAAAGTCGCATAAAATAATAAATGTTTGACTCATGAAGTCATGACTCAAGTTTATATGGTTTACCATATCCTGCTATATTAATGATTATTACCCAGGAAAAAAAATTAAGAGCCACCAGTTATGAATATGATCAATTGATCATACCTACAGGCTAAAACTGTTTTGAACTTCTGAATACTTAAGTCGATAAAATAGAATAATATCGATATGTTTTTTTCGGATGGACCCACTAAGTGGTAGACAGATGGACTGGTTTCGTTCGTTTGGGGGGAAAATCGAGTTTGGCAAGTCTACAGCTTTGTCTCCCATTCATTATGGAAATGCTATTTTTTTAATACACATACAACTTGTGAGAATGTTACTTGTTAGTGTAACTACGCTAACGACATACTAATGTTATGCTAAAATGTTTTTTTAGCATTGAAAATGCTTTTTCGATCGCTTCAGTAGGGTTACCCGTTTTCAAGAAATGTGCGATCGGGGGCTACCGTCCTCAATTATTAAGATACAGAAATAAAAATGGTATCAAAAGATGAGTTACTGAAAGGGCTACAATTCTGATATTTTTTATTTTTTATATGTTGTTATACATTTTAATTTAAAAAAAAAAACGCCAATGTTTTTACCGTTCTTTTGGGACTTTTTTTCAAAGAATTTTAAACTTCTCAAAAATAAAAACTATATCGAAAAAAAATATCAAAATTGTCTTGCAGAATTTAAAGGGCTTCAAAATGATACCATTGTGGTATCGATAGGATTATAATTAAGGGTAGATGTTTACCCTTTTCGGAGACACCTTTTTTAAATCCTCTGATTTTTAAGTGCGTTCATGAAATAAAGACATTTTCAATGCGCCAGAAGGTCATTGGACCAAGAGTTACGCGGATATTTTTAATTTTTTTCGATATTTTTGTCATTATGTAGTCATACGTTAAGTATCGTTTTTGGTTTTTTTTTTTTGTCATCCTTGACATTATCAGGTATAAGTCAGTTAACCAGGTTTAAAACACAAAAAATGTGATCTTTCATAGCCCGAAACTGATTCGTAGACAAATAAGAAAGTTATACCTAACGTGATAACGTGAGAAATCTATTGACACAAATACACCAAGATCTACAGCATCCACCGCACCGGTAGGATCAATAAAAAATATTAACGAAAAGGAGGTATAAAAATATCGCGAAATAAAGATGACTGTCCATTAAATTGTGACAGAGTTGTTGTCCTCGAGGCGCGTGGGAACGCAGATATTTTGTTGTTTATACCTACAAGTAATACTATTAGTAAGTACATTTAAAAAGTATATTAATTTTCGTAGGTTAGTGAAGATAATACTAGTTACATTTTGTTTAGAGAACTGGCAGTACTAAATAGTTTTTTTTTTCCTAAAAAAAAAATCAAAAAAATTTACTGTTACTGTTGGTCACTGTATAATTATGAACTTCGCTAAATTTGTTAATAATCTATCGGTATTATTTCCGCTAGATAATAAACTGTCGAAAAATTGTGAACTGCAACAAACCACTTACAATACTTGTATAATGCATTATTTTTCGAAAGTTTATAATCTACCCATTGGAAACCGACAAATTGTGAACTGGTATCAAACTTGCGTGCGACGTAACGCGCTCGCTCGCTCGGCTCGCGCGTGGTTGGTCACAGTTCTGACCTAACCTATCCCATTTCACCCAGTTCACAATTTTACAGTTTATAATCTAACGGTTCTCACAATCTTACGGTGACATAATATAATACTTATTTCCTGAAATGTTCACACTTTAGGGAGTGTAAAAACTTCAAAAGTATCACGAAAATATTCTTTTCCGTAGAATAGTGCTACGTGCTACGAACTACATTAAATCTACAACATTTCCATACATTTGGTCAAAAACTCAAACTCTACCGTACAAAACTATCTACAATGAATTTAATAATACATATGTGTGCACACAGTTATTTCGCCGTAATCTATTCCAAAACATATTAACGAACATGAAACGAATCCTAAGAGAGGTCTTGGAAACATTCCTCAGATACCTAGGAACCAAAGAGAATCCCTAAGTGCCTCTCAATTGGATTAGTAATCGCCTTCTGCCTGCGGGCTGTTTGAAGTCTCTCATATGTTCCTTAGAGTACAGAATGGAATTTATTCTCGAACGTAAAATTACTTAAGTAACGTGCCGTTTGACTGGGTTCTGCGGTTGTCGTACGAATTCTTGCTACAGACGGTATTGAAAGTCGGAAGCCAGAAAGTGCCTGAAACAGAATTTGTGTGGCGACTCGATCGGTATGATCTGGATCGATTATCACCCATCCATTGGTATAGAACGGCTCTATGGGCACTGCCTTACTTAAATTTACTTTATAGCCTGTTTCATTTTAGAAGATACTGTTATATTTTTTGGCCAGTGATAGACTGGTAGTATTTTAGGTTACCTCTAGGACTATGTTATTTGTCATTTTATACCTAATTTGTGAGAAACAGACGATAATCAAATATTTTTGTCATTTAAGGCGCAGACAACAGGCAAACGGTAAAAGTAGTCTAGACTTAAACAAAAAAATTGCCAAATCTATATAGTTTGTGGTAGAGGAAAAAATATATGTGGATCTCGAACATATTTCTCAGAACTTGATTGTTACCAAAACACGTTTTGAAAAAATAATTTCGATACAAATTAAACGTTAAACTAACCCTTTTCCTTGAGTTCTAATCCAAAAATTCTGTATTAAATAGCAACGTACGTTGGTATTATAATTAATAACAAGAACGTCTTATTTTAATGCAGAACTTGGTTGTTTTTTATAACCGATTACTCAACTCATTTTTTAATAAATCGATAATTGCTTCATATTTTGCAATAAATTACAACAATTAAATTACAGGCGTTGTGTCATCGCGCTTCTCTTTCTTTTCTATGCAGTCCTACAGTGACCGCGGTTTAGCTGTTGTCAGCGTCTTAATGTCAGCATAAAAATTTATAAAAATAACTCAAGATTCATCATACATCTAAAAAATATTGAATTCAAGCAATATTCATATATTTGCCAAGAGCCATCGCATTCTAACATGTCATTACATCCGATTGCAATAAATCGCGATAGATAAACGAGCTTGTGTTATGTTATATATTGTTCCACTTCCGATGATGTAAATAAACGAATAAAAGGCTTATAAATCCTATTACATGCTTGTCGACATGTGCCTGCCCACCTCATGTAATCTTTTATTGCCTTTCGTGGCACCTACGCAAAGGGTGGAGTCTATTGTTACCTACGACAGGCGAAAGTTTTTGTTATTAAAACCAACAAAAAAACATAATATGACGCTTGTTTTCCGTCAGATTCCTTGAAGGTGTGGGCACAGTTGAAGGTGCCTTTCACCGCGAACTATATCCTAATGTGCTGAGGACGGTTACTATGTAATTTAAGTCGGTAGACCGATACAGGTATACCGCAGTTTTTCTCGGACTGCAGGATATCCAAATAGATTTATTATATCGATAGTGCACTAAAATAATGTCATGTTGATGGATGTAGAGGGAGAGGAAGGCCGAAGAAAAGATGGGTGGATTGTGAGAGCAATGATATGAAAGAAAAGGGAGGGAATGTACCGTGACGGTTTCGCTAGCACAAAGTGTCGTAGCGACAAGGGGGCAACATGTCCTGAGGTGCTTATAAAGAGTGGAGCGGTATTCCACGGGTTTCAGGACAATCCCGGAAGTACGGTCAAGATCCAGCATCCTATTGGAATCCTTATTTCCTCCGCGCACATTTGCTCTTGCAAATCTCCACTCAAGCCGGCCAATAAAGGCAAGAAAGAGATGGGAGCTCTATTCCTCGTCAGTGTTCACTCCAGCCGGCCAATAAAGGCAAGCCAGAGATGAGGAACAAGATTTCTCCCGGTAGTTAAGGTCCGTGGGGTCGCTACTGCCCAACAGCTCGCCACATGCTGCCCTGCGGGTTTCTGTATCTCACTTGGTCTGGCTCCTCATCCCAGACCTGTTCCGGCAAAAAAAACTCTGCCGGCATAGACGTGAAGCTCTGAGCGCGCAAGCCCCACCACGACGTCAACGTAGAGATACGGCGGTATTATTATTATAAATCTAACTAAAAATTGTGCTCAAGCAGTTACATCTACGAAGAGTAGTTTAAGAATAAATGATAAAGTTTAACATACATTAATAAAAGAGGAACTTTTGTATAAAACAAAACTTTTTTCCAAAAAAAAAACAACCGACTTCCTAAAAAAACCCTACAAAGTGAAAAAATTACTTAAATTTCGGAATTCAGTGTCTTTTTCAGAAAGTGTCATCTATAAAAACCTTCGATCAGTTGGTATTGTTAATCGAAGATTAAAAGATTTTTTACGGTTTGTTTACCTTTATTTAACTACCTAAACCTTTGGAGTTATAGATACAATAGGTATATGCTGAGTTGTGGACTCACGGTTGTATCTTGCGTATGATGATACTCAGTCTCGTGTAGAAGAGCAACATCTATTGACCACTTTAGTCAAAGAAAATTGAAAAAAAAAATCCTCAAATTTGCAATCAGAATAAGCCAAATCTAGATTAGATTACTACACGATTAGATCTTAACTAACGAATAAATATAACTAAAATAATTAACGAATAAATTTTGACAAGATTTTATAAAGTAAGTTTGATTTAAAATCCCAGAGTACTTCATATTATAGCTTGTTTGTGGGTCCTAGGACGAAGCGACAGTGGGTAGGTCGTAGGTTCAAATACCTTTGAACTACAGATTATTTTGAACTCATGGGCGCTAGGGCGTTCATTTTGACAACTTAATAAGAAAATGATGGCTTGCTTTAGTTAGAAAACTGTTTTTCGTTCTGAAACTATCGAACTTTTTTGGAAAGAATGGAGGAAAGTTGGAATGTTTTGATACGAATCATTTTCTTTTCCAACTCTTATTTCAGTTCGAAAAGAAAAGGGTTTTTTTAGAAATATCCAAATCTATATTATAATTGCTTCAACCACTGAAAAACACCCACGCAACGGAAGGAAAACCTTCGTCTCGTATCAAATTAGGAGAAAAGTGCTCTCTTAACTTCTTTTTGTTATTTTCATAACAAACCAATTTTAGAAATAACCGCCTCTTTTTTTGTTTTTTTTTCCTTCAAAAACTTCGTACTTTTTATGATCTCAAATCCTTTTAGGTCAACTCAGGCTTATTTTCATATTACCTGTTCTTATTTTGCCATAAAATTAAATAGTGCTAAAATCTAGTCTAACTATAAACTAGAAGTTAATCACCATATCACTAGTTTGGCAGGTGGGTTAACCCTTAATTTATAATCCACATTCGGTAGAGGATAAACCCTCTATCTGCTTTGGACCTATTTGCCGGCTTAATTCTGTCGGCTTTTATTTCGTTTTAAGCGTCGTGCAGACCGGCGCGACTCGACAACGCGACGCGACTATAACAAAACAATTTCTAAGACAACTTCACAGTAGAACAATTACCGCTGTCGCGACAAGTCGCGCTAGTCTGCACGAGCCATTAATACTATTTAATATTTTTTTATGGCAGGTGCTTTATATTACCTGTGAAAGTTATTTGAGACCGATTTGGTAGGGTAAATAATATGTTTTTTGTTGTTTTACTTGTGCAAAACAAGACATTCTGTATTTAATTTTTTTTTGGTTGGGAAATTATCAAATAACTTCTCCCGCTCTGGGCGGAGCGGGAGGGCGTGCAAACTCTTACTGACTAAAACCCACCCGTGTTCATTCAGTTGCCTGTACGTTGCCAGGGGCCACGGTATCCCTTTCGGACTTTCCTGCAACCCCGGCAGGCATCGGTCCTGTCGGACCGCTTCAATTGTGCTGACATATCTTCGAGGCGCGCGTGGAACACAACGCGCCGTCGACCCGGGCCTGGTCCTTATCGGACGGCGAGCTAAAAGGACATCCTTACAAATCCGTGTAAAACATAGTTTGTTATAGAAAGGGATACTTATTTCAGATGTTTACCTAAGTACATACAACTAGAAGGACTAAATTCGGTGTCTGTGGTAGTTAGGAAAAGGCTACATGATGATTATGTCAGTGATAAAGGTGTTTAAACTTTGGTCACACAATATCGCGGAGTCCAATATTTTAGACTAATGACTACTGCATATTTGATTTTGATTCTGTCACTGACATTGTAATCACAGAAAATACTCATTACCTACTATAAAATCCTACTCTATCCTCAACGAAAAGATACATATAACTCGAGAAAAACTCTGTTTATTTGACGTTTACAAGAGCAAAAGTTTGTGAGCAAAGTCGTTAAGGTGCGATCGCTTAGATAGTCTCTCTGTTATCTCTAGGGAGAGTTAGAGAGTACTAATGTTCTTCTTGTGTTTGTAGAGTTAGGTTGTAGCTCTGATAAAAAGTAACTATGTTAAGAGAAGGAATATTTTACTACAACTTGTGGAAAAGCCAGGAAGAAAAACAGAATATTTAATGGAATAATAAAAGCTTCCCTTGAGTTTTTGGTTAACCAAAGAAACCCCAATAAAAATTATATTGATTTCTGGTCTAAACTTAACCTTATATCCGGCAGGAAAATACGACAGCAAAAATAGAACAATGTTTATGACAATAATTAGAAAAAGCCTTTTGGCAAGAGGACAGGGGTTTTTTGATAGGATTCAGAACTGATTTTTAAATTTTCGTGGATCACATTTCTTGTTCTTCTATATCTTCTGTCGTTAATTACGGGAATGGTACGGGTAAGTAACTCAAGCCGGGGTCAAATTATTGGTCACTCAGCAAGGCGTAGGTCAGGTGCGTAGTACTCGCAACGGCACACCCGTTGCGAGTACTACGCACCTCCACGAGGCAAAAGGAGTATGTAAGGATCGTAGCGGGTAGCGTTCTGTAGTTTCAGCCTAGCCCTATGGAGAGAAGGCGTGAGTTTACGAATATGTCGGGTACGAAATAACAGAGGTAGGAAGACGGAATAAGACGGTAGGAAAGCGGGCCCGCTTCCCTACTAGCTCTCTAATTTGGAGCCTGGAATCTATTATACATGTTGATCAAGGTCCAGTCTTCCTCGCTTTCGAAATTTGCTTTTCTTTTCTTTATCTAATTGCAGTACAACTATTATCTTAATATCCCTCGGCAAACTTCGTGTTTCGTCAGTCGTTGGATTTCTATCAGTTGCCTTTGCACTTGATTTTACATAGAATGTATTGTTTACCACTGCGCACTGCAATTGCGTCAGTCATCGTGAACGTTCTCAAAGTATTCGTTGTGGTAGATCAAGCCCGAACACCTCGCTATCAATTTAGATCGTGTTAGCGTTCTAACTACAACACGACGTCATGTCTTAATGTTAGTTTTAGATTTAATACAGACCTTGCTTGAATCGTATTGTGTTTACCTTATCTTCCCATGGTTGTCTGGGTGTGTATATGTTTAAGGGGTAGTTTTCAGTTGATTATATGTCTGATATGAAACATCTAAATGTTTACGTCAGTGAGGCATTAAAAAAAATCTAGTATTTTTTTACATGTACTAGTAGAATTGCAATAATCTTGTAACAAATTTGGGGAGTTTCTTGCTGTGCATTTCGCATTTTTGGTTCAAAATCAAATTAATTTATTTCACATAAACCTACATAGGCACTTATGAAACGTCAAAAGCTAGGTGGTGCACGGTACTACCGCTGAGGGGCTTCTGCTGTAGATATAGGTAAGGTCTGCTGTTACTTTACTATTTACAACAAAATCACCTTCACTTTTTTTAAATAAGGTCTTTACTCATACTTGGACCCAGTATCTAAGTACAATATAATAAAGGCAGTCCCGAACCTTAAACACATCTTCTTCTTCTTCGTAGCACTCTTGACAGAGCGGTCGTGGTCTTCATGTAGTTTCTTGGCTTTTGGTGTTTTTAGTGCACTCATACACCAAACCCATCACCCATCACTACCACCCATCAGCCAGGTCCAAATTCAGACCCCAGTAACTGATAATAATGGCGAAAACTAACGTATAATCGAACACAAAAGTTATTTTATAAGGACCACCCGTGATCGGTTTATTAAACATCAATTTATTACTTCCTGATACTCTCATTATACCACAACATGTGTCCACGAAAAATAAGGAGAATGGCCGTTACGTTCAAAGTTCAAATATAGAACAACACAAAAACAAGTATGGCGTCGTGAACTTGTCTAATATCGCGCGAATTCGGAAGTACTGTTATGGTAGAAGTTCGCGTTATATTAAATTACATTACGATCATATAGGTAATGTTATTATATACATAACCCTCTATGTGTTCGTGAAGTTTCAGATGTAGAATGTTTGTTAATTATGGTTATTTTTTGTTTCCAAAGTTGGGTTGTGATTTTTTTTACTTTTAAGAATTATGGCGATGCTGGCTTATTAGGTAAATTTATCGGCCAAAATTGGAATACTTACGGCATTGTCGTATATAATCTGCTTATATCCCATTTTAATATCCAACTTTCTGAAGTTAAGATCTACTTGTTTGTCCATTTAGAAGGTCATTCTATAAAGCTTTTATTCCTACAGTTTTTGTAGGATTAAGATCATGAGCTTTTATCATTTTTTAAGGAAGATAGCTGACACATGTCAGTAATTTTTATCCTCACCTCTCCTGTACTTATTATTTTAGTTCATAGCATCAATATTTACTTATATCCAAAGGCCATTAAAAAAATGTATTCCACGTTGTTACGCATAGAAAAACACTCCTAAAAATAAGTTAGCACATAATTAGTACTGCAGCAAAAAATCTCACAACATTGAGCTAACAGGGAAGGTTTTCATCCATCCACACTGCTATTCATTACATTGTATAAACTCCGTTCTAGATAAAAGTCCAGACTTCAGTTTAGGTTATTTCAGCACTAGGCATTTTTCGCAAAACACTGGATAACTCAGCCATGATCTGAACTTTGTGTATCAACACTCAGCTTTTGAAGAACATAAGGAAACCAGAATGTTTTGCTGAGAGTTTTCAGGTTTTGGGTGTTGATGCAATATTTTCTTTTACTTCATCTTGCTTACGAATTTGGGTGGTAAAGATGGGGATTTGATTGCTTATTGCACTTAGCTACGTTCTCTAATGTGCTGAGGATAGAAGGCTCATGTTTCATGAAAAAGCTACTTTATCTCTAATTCCTATGCAAATGTGTCTTGTGATTGGAAACCACCCTCTGCTACTGTTGCAGCAGCTTTTTCTATCATTCTGCTTGGAGCCAATCCGACAATTTTAAAAGTTTATTTCATAGTTTTTGCCATGAAACATCACCTGTCGTGAAAATGTGTCAATTTTGTAATTTGACAAATTTTTGACAAATATTTCGCATTGACAGTTAAATTAAATAGGGACCTGTCAGTATGAGTGACAAGTGACAGCGCAGATATCAATATTCCATAAGAGGGTTGAAATATAGTTCGTCATCAATTAACCTAATGTCAATCAAACAATTTTCTCCGTAAATAACAGAATGGTTATTCTTATTATCGACGCTTAAATTAAATACGTGTAAAGTTCCTATTTCCCTTTGATGTTATTCTTCGACTTCGACAAATGTATAAACAGGAAACTGACCTACTTTATTTTAAAATGAATGGTTGCAGACTGTCCTCAGGTTTAAATATAGACTTCAACCGAAGGGTTCGTGTTACAACACAGTTTTGTTCAGATTGAATCTCTATGGTTTGTATAATGGATTAATAGTTAAAAAATAATAATTTTATTTTTAAATTGGTACTTGAAATGCTCTGCTATTTCTAGACAAGAAATAAGGATATTTTTGAGTACATACGTACACATTTCACCAGTTATATTTAAGTCCCATGTAATCTAGGGGCGAGCCACGGAGTATAGAACTGTTTATACTCTGTGGGGCGCGCATATCGTCATCAACCGGCTACAAATCCAAACTCCGGGATGCTACTGAGAAATTCCAGATGGAAAAACCAATAAAACTTTGCCCGACCTGGGAATCGAACCCAGAACCTTATGTCCAGCAGCACCGCTTGCGACCACTAGACCAACGAAGCATTAATAATTAATTAAATATAATTTTGCTTTTAAATTGGTAGCTATTTGATATGCTATGCTATTTCTGGACAAGAAGTACGGATATTGTTGAGTTGCAGTATCATAACCATGTTCTCCTGTTAGAAAAAGGTTTTACCAACATGAATTACGGGAAAAACCGTACCTACAGCTACAAGTCCTTATTTAATTGTGGATGCGTGCCTACACTACATCGATATGATATCATAATCAATATAAACGACTTTTATGAAACTTATTAGTTCCCTAGAAATCGTTCTGTGCGTTAGTATTTACCTAACAATTTCAATTTTGGTGTACAATAAAGTATTTATATTCTGTCTATCTATGTATATTTTGAAAACCAATAAATGTACACATCCAGCAATCAAGCGTATTCGTATATCCATTTTGCGCACAAATATAAATACCTAATCATAGCACTACCCATAACAAAAATCTCCAATAGATACCTACTCAATCAGTTTCCATAAATCCGCGTAAATAACGCGATGTTTCCGCGGAGTTGCGCGGGCGCAGGTCGGAGTTTGGGCGCCCGCCACGCGCCCCGACTATTGAACCCGGCCACAGATTAGAATAATATGCAAATGTGAGGCGCCATTGATAACACAACCGACAGTAATCAACTAATGAATATACAACGGTTTCTGACTGCAATTAAGGTAAATAGGTAATTATCGGTACATACGTCTACCTAAGTTTGACTAATTTACTTAGTAAACATATTAAAAAAGAGTTTACAACTTATTTCTCTAAAAAAAGGTTTAGAAAAATTTAATGTCTCGGTTAGATTTTTCAGAAACCACACAGATATTTGGTACTTATGTGAAGATCTCTTTAACAATTTATTTGCCTTGTTCACATAAACAAAAATGGCAGTAGACAAGACAAATTACGTTTTAATTAGTATAAATAGCAATATTTGATGTTGGTATTAAATAAAGTAAAGTATCAAATAGTTATGTAGGACGAGAAAATACCTTTTAACTATTAATAACACCCATTTATTTATTTGATAAAAATAACTGATACTAAAAATAATTTCAATGGCACGTTTTGAATAATTTTGATGACAAAGGAAAACAACATGGAAATTAAACGTTGTTTTATCAAAAAAATACCTTTTATATTATATTTATTATTTATTTATTTATACCACAATTAAGGCATAGATACTAGATATTAAATTATTAGTCCCTAAAGGTGAGAGGTGAGCATTTAATTTTAAAATAGATGTTTCTGTAATATGGAAGTTACGAGTATTTTTTTTAAAACTTCTTTGTCACTATGCCAGTTCTGCTGCTTTTATGGTCTGTAAAAATAGGCTTTATACAATTTACATAATTATATCTTTATTGGCGCCAACGATGCGTCACGTATCGTATCTTTATGGCCTCTTTAACAAAAATAGCATGCTGTTTATTCAGTTACCACCAAAAACGCCTAAAACCTTTACCTACACGCAAAAGAAAATAGGTATAAAGTTCATTCAACCCCGATCATAATCAAATGTCGCTCCTACATCATAATCTTTGATCCCCAAACGTCACGCATTTTACTCGTTAATTAAGTAATATTCTTTTCTGCTGTTTTAAGCACGGGTATTACACCGATCGGCCTTGTCCGACCACCCGGCAGAATTAAGAAGTGATGAATAAATACTCTATGGTCTTATTATAGGCTGTAATCTTAATTTGGTCGGGTAACGAGGCACTAAAGGGTATAGGGCAAATTCGCGCCACACTGGTTTGATAATTGTAATGTTTTCTATTTATATTTTTATAATTTGCGTGTGTACATTTTCTAGGCCGAAGTGGCCTCAGCGTGGAAAACTGATCGCTACATTAATTTCTAATGGTTTCTGTAAACAGTTGTCGATTGATAGGTAATGCTTGTCGCTAAGTAATAAAAGCCGCACGGGTCGATCGATCAGGTTAAGCTACGCTTGCCGCAGTTGGTCCGTGGATGGGTCCGTGGTTGGTCCATCTTTACATACCAAGACTCCTCCGTGCCTCGGAAAGCACGTTAAGCCGTTGGTCCCGGCTGTCATTCGTGGATCTTTGACAGTCGTTACCGGTCGTCAGAGTCCCGAAATTCTGACAACCAGTCTTACCAAAATTACCAGTAACTCGCTTATGGAAGTCAGATAGGCAGTCGCTCCATGCAAAATACTGGTATTAGTATTAAGTTGCATCCAGACGAGAAGCTGACCTCAACATAGTTGGGAAAAGGCTAGAAAGCTAAATGATGGTTTCTGTAAACATTAGTTGGTTACTTTTATAAGCTAACCAAAAACTGAGCAATTCATCAAAATCATTATCAATCAGGTAATGATTTTGATGGATTGCTCAATTTTGGTGTATCGAATCGGGGGTATAATGCTGGCTATTATATACTGAAGCTTTGTCTTTTAGATGATAAATCTTCTTAGACAATGTCTTAATCTTCATGAAGTGTGTCATTAATTAAATCGAACAATTATCTGCCTAATCAAATATCGTATTCTAGTCCCAAGTTTAGTCTCAAATTCCATAATTATCTTTTCTTTAGAATTCTATGACAGCCGATTTTCCGGTTTAGGCAGGTTTTAGCATAATTTTGCATCTTTTTTAGCGAATAGTAAATAGAGTAGTAATTGTAGAAACTAATAGGTAGTGGTTGTATTCAGATACTTGGACGTATCTGTCCTTGTAGTTAGTAAGGAGGCGTAACATAATCAGCCTATAATGTTCTTACTGCTGGAACGCAGATCTCCTCTCGATGAGAGGGAGTGGGCTGTAATCCACCACGCGGGCCCAGTGCGGGTTGGTAGATGTCACATGTTTTCGATTTTTTGGTTCTAGGACATGCCGTTTTCCTCACGATGTTTTCCTTCACCGTTTTGAGAGTAGTGGTGATGACTAACAGTACGAGAGCCCACGACCAAAGCTACGTCACATCGTTTTACGGCCAAACCGTATAAAATCGTTAGTTTCGATGATTCTGAACCCGACTCGGTGCGCTGGGCAAGGTCAGAAACGTCACAGTTTTATGGGAAACCATTTCTGCTATGTTGAAAAAAAGGCAGACGGTTTCATCACAATATGTCTGATATTAAAACTGTACATACTGTATAGGTTTCATAATTTAATTACGAAAAAGTTTGTTTTCGGACATTTTGCGTGTTAAATGTGGTCTTGAGCGCATTTACAAAAATGTGAAAATAATTACCGATCTGTCTCACGGAAACCTGTTTTTTTTTTTTGTTTAGTTACCGCGGTAACTATAATTCTTTTAAAAACCAAAATAACGTTTCTAGTAGCCCGGCAAACGCGCGGTGCCTGTTACGCTCCGATCGCTCACGACACCGATGATGAGTCCGACAATGATTAAAAATTATGAAATATTTTCAATAAAAAGTATTTTTCATACGTTATCCCCGTTTCCTTTTGCCCAATTTATTTAAAAAAATCAATTAAAATTATTCAGTTCGATGGTTTCTAAGCTCTTTATTAATCGTACGTAAAAATGCCGCAATACGATTTATTAATAATTTCTGACTAGCGAAAATTGTCTGGTTAGTAACGTGAGATACTAAATTTGTTTTAAAATATTTTTTTTCTATATCTGGCCAACTTTTTTCATTATGTCCAACAGTTTTCAGACAGATGTTACCGATCGGTAAAATTATTCAACATGTTCAAAATGGTTTCAACACATAAGATGCTCACATTTTCTTCTGAAAAATGATTTATTCGCATCAACTGGCCAATGTTCCAATGTTCACATGAAAAAAAGATTTTCAGACGGGTTGCTATGGGTTTTATTTTTTGCCTCATTTTTATTTTTCTCTAATGGTCTCGTGGGTACGTGTGACGCTACTGGTTTCTGAAAATTGTGTTTTCGGTATCTAAAATCTATCCTTCAATTAAATTCTGAAAGTCAGACAGATAGCTATGAATTTTTTTTGACATAATTTAAAAACGTGGTCAGGCCAGACGAGCCGCGAAAAATTTTTAAAATTTGGATATTTGGACGCAGAATAACCAAATCTATCGACTTTATACGGTTTTTCTCGTAAAACGATAAGGCTAAAATGTTAGTCATGGGCTCTCGTACCACAAGCGCCTGCCTGGGTTCGAAGCTACGACATACAATTCGTAATTCGCGGCCGTTACCACCGAGCCACCATGACTCTTGGCTCTCTTTAAACATAGGTAGTTGACGAACTAGTTTATTTATCCGCTGTGACTACGCAGTAATACAGTCGGGCTAATTAATTGTTAAGCAAATTGACATCTTACTTATTAAAGAATGCCAGTTGTGTTTTTAATGTACAGACAATTTAAGTT
This sequence comes from Xanthia icteritia, assembly GCA_949128155.2. Classification (NCBI taxonomy): domain Eukaryota; kingdom Metazoa; phylum Arthropoda; class Insecta; order Lepidoptera; family Noctuidae; genus Xanthia; species Xanthia icteritia. Next base: position 21,193,106 of record OX421942.2, on the reverse strand, counting down.
GTTAGTCAATTATTAAAAATTAATATCCTTGAATTTAAATAGAAAAATAGAAAATAAAAATTATTTGAATATAATCTAAGTGTTTTTCCCTTCTATTAAAGCAAAGAACCATCGAGCTCAACAAAAGTTAATGAGCCATTAACTTACTAGTTGGTTAAGTCGTTTTTCAGTTGGTTAAGTATACGAATGACCCAATCATCAAAGTTTAAATTCATTGAGTACGTCTGTTTTCTTCCAATGCGTCTGTCTGCGGGAGCCTTAATGAAGCGTGGGCACACATACCTACGCAGTACGGCTGGACAAAAATTGTAAATAACAAGAAAATTTGTGCTTTTTTTTAAACCTGTCAGACCGAATTCTTCGTCTAGACTGCCTCTTACGATTCCCTCAACTTCTTGGCATCAGATCAAAGTCAGTCACTCCAGACGTTACCTACTCCTACTGTTTCGTTGACCAGTCGAAACAGGAAATAGAAACAATTTTTTACAGTTTTCCAATAGACTTGCCTTGCTTGACTTGAATTGCCCGTTGTCCATCACACCGACGACGCTACTCAAATCTGACGTGTTCCAAACTCAAGTTACCAATGAGTAGCCAGAATGTCACAGCACTAGTATTTACTAGCAATGGCGGTCTGTACACGGTGTGACTTATTAAGTCACACACGCTTTTCTTGCCGTGAAAAATACGGATCATTCGCCGTATGCAGGCACTGTTTTCAGTGTTGATGCTGTAGCTTGTTGACAGACACGGCTTTTCAACGGCTCGGATTATATGCCGCACCGTAAAGAAACCGTACCGTGTACAAAGGGCTTAACGCGTTATTAAGTAAATGAGAGTTTATTGCAGTGGGTCATTAACCGGTCCAGAATGATTGTCGCGGGGAACTATCGAACCGATTCGAAAATAATTGTAAAAACTCCATATCTTGAGAAACACGTACAGACGCCAGCAGGTCAACCTACCCGAAACTGTCAAATTTTCCCAATCAACTTTGAACATTATGCTTTAGTGATAAAGTTGCAAATCTATTAAAGAAATTTGACAGATAGTAGTAGGATGATGTGCTGGCGTCTGTACATACGTATATAGTCAAAATAATCAGGTAGAAGTTATTGCCATGCAAACTTGTTTTAAGAAGACTGCGCTAGAAACCCTTAAACATATTGAACATTCGATAAAAAATAAAACCAGTTAGCAGAATTTACTCGAAGCGTGTACCTAGTTACCTATTGTAACTAGGTACACGCTTCGAGTAAATTCCGATCGATAGAAACATTTTATAGCCACAAACGACATCGATACAAATACACCGAGGTATCGTGGAACCTTGACAGAGTTACTATGAAACTCGATCATTTGAATTCGTAAAATTTTGATGTAACCACGTTTTTTGATCTTTTTGTTTGACTACATTTTAGCTTTTTGTTTATTTTTTTAGGTGTCTGTTTCTCGTACGTGGTTGGGTTAATTGAATGAGGTGTAAATTATTGTAGCTGATAATAATAAAATTATGAGTGACTGCTTTCTGCTGACTCGTTGGTCTCGTAGTCGCAATGAGCTACTGCTGAGCATGAGGTTCTGGATTCGATTACCTGGTCGAGTAAAGTGTTATTGGGTTTTCCATCAGGAATTTTCTCAGTAGCAGTCAAACTCAAACTCAAACTCAAAGCATTTATTTCAATTAAACCATTTACAAGCACTTTTGAATTGTCAAGGGGTCAGTCAGTCAGAAATATGAAGCTAGTTGCCCATTCCAAAGCGTAGGTTCCTATGGAGAAGAACGGGCAAGAAACTCCACGGACACTCTTTTAAATCATGATGTTGTTACAAAATATTGGTTACATCATTCATGTTGAAATTATACATGTGAGACCAATGTAGAAAGACGTGCACGTAAAAAAGCGTCCGTTATAAAAAGATAAAAACAATTCAAAAATTAAAATAAGCCGTGGCAGATAAGAGATGACCAGTCCCTACTGACGGCGCCCGTTCACGAACATGACGCATGGATCAGCACTGTCAGTCTGGATTTGTGTCCGGTTGATGACAATAGGTTCACCCGTTATTACATGGGACTGAAACATACCTGGTGAAATGTGGGTGTACTATAGGTGCAGTAGCTCTGCCTAACACTCCGGGCGTCTCTGTCTTACAGGCGTGACGTTATGTTAGTTATTGTACTGTTTAAGCCTTACTGGATGTAGCGGAAGTAGTAGTAGTGTTGAATAGTCAGTCTTTGTACATTCTTAAATTAACAATGAACACTAAAAATCAATGTTGTCTCTTCTGTCAATGGAACCTAGAAAAACAAACTATCCCCAGGACCACTAACCATGGAAAAAACTAAACAAAAGATCAAACCCTTTTCTCATCAGACTCGGGGGCTCTGACCGCAGCCCTCCTTTAATTGGAGCCCCTCCGCACGACTGGCTATAGGCTACTGCTTTTTGTCCTAGTTTCAACCCTGATCTTCGAAATGTTTAAAGTTCGGAGCCTGGAATTTAAGGTTTTAGACTTGGCCTAGGGTTAGGGCTAAATCTAAGTGTTTTTGTGTGAACGTCCCAAATTGAATTGTTTGCACCTTTTGCGGGTCGATGGTTCCACTCAATGTCGTAAATATTCCATGAATCTGACTAAAGCATCTATACATGTTATAAACTAGCTTTTGCGCGGATTCGCCCGCATGGATGTCGGATATTATCCCACGGGAACGTACTACCGAATATTCAATGTATTAATCCAGGTTGGTTGGTTGGTCCATCTTTACATACCAAGACTCCTCCGTGCCTCGGAAAGCACGTTAAGCCGTTGGTCCCGGCTGTCATTCGTGGATCTTTGACAGTCGTTACCGGTCGTCAGAGTCCCGAAATTCTGACAACCAGTCTTACCAAAATTACCAGTAACTCGCTTATGGAAGTCAGATAGGCAGTCGCTCCATGCAAAATACTGGTATTAGTATTAAGTTGCATCCAGACGAGAAGCTGACCTCAACATAGTTGGGAAAAGGCTAGAAAGCTAAATGATGGTTTCTGTAAACATTAGTTGGTTACTTTTATAAGCTAACCAAAAACTGAGCAATTCATCAAAATCATTATCAATCAGGTAATGATTTTGATGGATTGCTCAATTTTGGTGTATCGAATCGGGGGTATAATGCTGGCTATTATATACTGAAGCTTTGTCTTTTAGATGATAAATCTTCTTAGACAATGTCTTAATCTTCATGAAGTGTGTCATTAATTAAATCGAACAATTATCTGCCTAATCAAATATCGTATTCTAGTCCCAAGTTTAGTCTCAAATTCCATAATTATCTTTTCTTTAGAATTCTATGACAGCCGATTTTCCGGTTTAGGCAGGTTTTAGCATAATTTTGCATCTTTTTTAGCGAATAGTAAATAGAGTAGTAATTGTAGAAACTAATAGGTAGTGGTTGTATTCAGATACTTGGACGTATCTGTCCTTGTAGTTAGTAAGGAGGCGTAACATAATCAGCCTATAATGTTCTTACTGCTGGAACGCAGATCTCCTCTCGATGAGAGGGAGTGGGCTGTAATCCACCACGCGGGCCCAGTGCGGGTTGGTAGATGTCACATGTTTTCGATTTTTTGGTTCTAGGACATGCCGTTTTCCTCACGATGTTTTCCTTCACCGTTTTGAGAGTAGTGGTGATGACTAACAGTACGAGAGCCCACGACCAAAGCTACGTCACATCGTTTTACGGCCAAACCGTATAAAATCGTTAGTTTCGATGATTCTGAACCCGACTCGGTGCGCTGGGCAAGGTCAGAAACGTCACAGTTTTATGGGAAACCATTTCTGCTATGTTGAAAAAAAGGCAGACGGTTTCATCACAATATGTCTGATATTAAAACTGTACATACTGTATAGGTTTCATAATTTAATTACGAAAAAGTTTGTTTTCGGACATTTTGCGTGTTAAATGTGGTCTTGAGCGCATTTACAAAAATGTGAAAATAATTACCGATCTGTCTCACGGAAACCTGTTTTTTTTTTTTGTTTAGTTACCGCGGTAACTATAATTCTTTTAAAAACCAAAATAACGTTTCTAGTAGCCCGGCAAACGCGCGGTGCCTGTTACGCTCCGATCGCTCACGACACCGATGATGAGTCCGACAATGATTAAAAATTATGAAATATTTTCAATAAAAAGTATTTTTCATACGTTATCCCCGTTTCCTTTTGCCCAATTTATTTAAAAAAATCAATTAAAATTATTCAGTTCGATGGTTTCTAAGCTCTTTATTAATCGTACGTAAAAATGCCGCAATACGATTTATTAATAATTTCTGACTAGCGAAAATTGTCTGGTTAGTAACGTGAGATACTAAATTTGTTTTAAAATATTTTTTTTCTATATCTGGCCAACTTTTTTCATTATGTCCAACAGTTTTCAGACAGATGTTACCGATCGGTAAAATTATTCAACATGTTCAAAATGGTTTCAACACATAAGATGCTCACATTTTCTTCTGAAAAATGATTTATTCGCATCAACTGGCCAATGTTCCAATGTTCACATGAAAAAAAGATTTTCAGACGGGTTGCTATGGGTTTTATTTTTTGCCTCATTTTTATTTTTCTCTAATGGTCTCGTGGGTACGTGTGACGCTACTGGTTTCTGAAAATTGTGTTTTCGGTATCTAAAATCTATCCTTCAATTAAATTCTGAAAGTCAGACAGATAGCTATGAATTTTTTTTGACATAATTTAAAAACGTGGTCAGGCCAGACGAGCCGCGAAAAATTTTTAAAATTTGGATATTTGGACGCAGAATAACCAAATCTATCGACTTTATACGGTTTTTCTCGTAAAACGATAAGGCTAAAATGTTAGTCATGGGCTCTCGTACCACAAGCGCCTGCCTGGGTTCGAAGCTACGACATACAATTCGTAATTCGCGGCCGTTACCACCGAGCCACCATGACTCTTGGCTCTCTTTAAACATAGGTAGTTGACGAACTAGTTTATTTATCCGCTGTGACTACGCAGTAATACAGTCGGGCTAATTAATTGTTAAGCAAATTGACATCTTACTTATTAAAGAATGCCAGTTGTGTTTTTAATGTACAGACAATTTAAGTTGTTAGTCAATTATTAAAAATTAATATCCTTGAATTTAAATAGAAAAATAGAAAATAAAAATTATTTGAATATAATCTAAGTGTTTTTCCCTTCTATTAAAGCAAAGAACCATCGAGCTCAACAAAAGTTAATGAGCCATTAACTTACTAGTTGGTTAAGTCGTTTTTCAGTTGGTTAAGTATACGAATGACCCAATCATCAAAGTTTAAATTCATTGAGTACGTCTGTTTTCTTCCAATGCGTCTGTCTGCGGGAGCCTTAATGAAGCGTGGGCACACATACCTACGCAGTACGGCTGGACAAAAATTGTAAATAACAAGAAAATTTGTGCTTTTTTTTAAACCTGTCAGACCGAATTCTTCGTCTAGACTGCCTCTTACGATTCCCTCAACTTCTTGGCATCAGATCAAAGTCAGTCACTCCAGACGTTACCTACTCCTACTGTTTCGTTGACCAGTCGAAACAGGAAATAGAAACAATTTTTTACAGTTTTCCAATAGACTTGCCTTGCTTGACTTGAATTGCCCGTTGTCCATCACACCGACGACGCTACTCAAATCTGACGTGTTCCAAACTCAAGTTACCAATGAGTAGCCAGAATGTCACAGCACTAGTATTTACTAGCAATGGCGGTCTGTACACGGTGTGACTTATTAAGTCACACACGCTTTTCTTGCCGTGAAAAATACGGATCATTCGCCGTATGCAGGCACTGTTTTCAGTGTTGATGCTGTAGCTTGTTGACAGACACGGCTTTTCAACGGCTCGGATTATATGCCGCACCGTAAAGAAACCGTACCGTGTACAAAGGGCTTAACGCGTTATTAAGTAAATGAGAGTTTATTGCAGTGGGTCATTAACCGGTCCAGAATGATTGTCGCGGGGAACTATCGAACCGATTCGAAAATAATTGTAAAAACTCCATATCTTGAGAAACACGTACAGACGCCAGCAGGTCAACCTACCCGAAACTGTCAAATTTTCCCAATCAACTTTGAACATTATGCTTTAGTGATAAAGTTGCAAATCTATTAAAGAAATTTGACAGATAGTAGTAGGATGATGTGCTGGCGTCTGTACATACGTATATAGTCAAAATAATCAGGTAGAAGTTATTGCCATGCAAACTTGTTTTAAGAAGACTGCGCTAGAAACCCTTAAACATATTGAACATTCGATAAAAAATAAAACCAGTTAGCAGAATTTACTCGAAGCGTGTACCTAGTTACCTATTGTAACTAGGTACACGCTTCGAGTAAATTCCGATCGATAGAAACATTTTATAGCCACAAACGACATCGATACAAATACACCGAGGTATCGTGGAACCTTGACAGAGTTACTATGAAACTCGATCATTTGAATTCGTAAAATTTTGATGTAACCACGTTTTTTGATCTTTTTGTTTGACTACATTTTAGCTTTTTGTTTATTTTTTTAGGTGTCTGTTTCTCGTACGTGGTTGGGTTAATTGAATGAGGTGTAAATTATTGTAGCTGATAATAATAAAATTATGAGTGACTGCTTTCTGCTGACTCGTTGGTCTCGTAGTCGCAATGAGCTACTGCTGAGCATGAGGTTCTGGATTCGATTACCTGGTCGAGTAAAGTGTTATTGGGTTTTCCATCAGGAATTTTCTCAGTAGCAGTCAAACTCAAACTCAAACTCAAAGCATTTATTTCAATTAAACCATTTACAAGCACTTTTGAATTGTCAAGGGGTCAGTCAGTCAGAAATATGAAGCTAGTTGCCCATTCCAAAGCGTAGGTTCCTATGGAGAAGAACGGGCAAGAAACTCCACGGACACTCTTTTAAATCATGATGTTGTTACAAAATATTGGTTACATCATTCATGTTGAAATTATACATGTGAGACCAATGTAGAAAGACGTGCACGTAAAAAAGCGTCCGTTATAAAAAGATAAAAACAATTCAAAAATTAAAATAAGCCGTGGCAGATAAGAGATGACCAGTCCCTACTGACGGCGCCCGTTCACGAACATGACGCATGGATCAGCACTGTCAGTCTGGATTTGTGTCCGGTTGATGACAATAGGTTCACCCGTTATTACATGGGACTGAAACATACCTGGTGAAATGTGGGTGTACTATAGGTGCAGTAGCTCTGCCTAACACTCCGGGCGTCTCTGTCTTACAGGCGTGACGTTATGTTAGTTATTGTACTGTTTAAGCCTTACTGGATGTAGCGGAAGTAGTAGTAGTGTTGAATAGTCAGTCTTTGTACATTCTTAAATTAACAATGAACACTAAAAATCAATGTTGTCTCTTCTGTCAATGGAACCTAGAAAAACAAACTATCCCCAGGACCACTAACCATGGAAAAAACTAAACAAAAGATCAAACCCTTTTCTCATCAGACTCGGGGGCTCTGACCGCAGCCCTCCTTTAATTGGAGCCCCTCCGCACGACTGGCTATAGGCTACTGCTTTTTGTCCTAGTTTCAACCCTGATCTTCGAAATGTTTAAAGTTCGGAGCCTGGAATTTAAGGTTTTAGACTTGGCCTAGGGTTAGGGCTAAATCTAAGTGTTTTTGTGTGAACGTCCCAAATTGAATTGTTTGCACCTTTTGCGGGTCGATGGTTCCACTCAATGTCGTAAATATTCCATGAATCTGACTAAAGCATCTATACATGTTATAAACTAGCTTTTGCGCGGATTCGCCCGCATGGATGTCGGATATTATCCCACGGGAACGTACTACCGAATATTCAATGTATTAATCCAGGTTGTAAACTATCTGTGTGCCAAATTTCACACACTTATTGATTTATAATTATTTTCACATTTTATTTTGGTATTATGTGTTTCACGAACTGTGTCCAAATAAATGTTATTCTTTCTTTCTTTCTTTTCTTTCCAATCAGTTCAGCCGTGTTTGCGTGACTGAGTAACAAACATCCAAATACACAAACATACAAACTTCATTATTCATAATATTAGTAGAAAGTAGGATAGTACGATTAGTAGGATAGTAGGAAGTAGGATTAAAGCCGCATTTCCAGTCTGTCTGTGTGGCCGCGTTGTTCTTCTAAACTAAGCAAAGGATTTTGATGCGGGTTTCACTATTAATGAGAGAATTTATACCGGAAGGTTGTGTATAGTACATTTATGCTAAACTAAATTTGTTGCGTGTATTTTGCGTAAGTTTTGTACGTAAAATACGCGCTTTGACGTGGAGTTGCGGAAACCAGGCCGTATTACCTACTAAACTAAATTATAATAAATATACTCGTATCTCAATGTTTTGTCAAGTCGTTAAAACCGCACGAAACAGGGACGGTTCGCTCGTGTAATATAACATAAAGATTAAGGACAAGCAGTTTCTCAAGTTCACTACCCACAGCGTAAAAAATACCGGTATTGCCACCACAATATTAGTCTGCGATCTGTCTAATCTAACCTAATTTACGCCAACAAATACATTAAATAAACGATACAAAAATACATAGAAACGACAACATTTGGCAGTCAATTATCGCGAGGTACGTGTCGCCATTTGTACTAAAAAGAAGAATTGCAGAAGTTCTGCTTGTAGGAAGGCTTGATAGACATAACCTCATGATTTGATAGACCAAACAAAATGCCGATGACCAACGCCCAAATGGTGAGGTTTTTCATCTACGTAGATGAATTTTATGATGACAGTAGTAGGTTATCCAAATCTCATCCGTCAGATAATTGTAACAAGAGTGGATCTCCAGATTGTATTGACGTTAATGGTTTTTACGTAACAGCCGTATTTGTAAGTAACCATTTTGTGTGAAGATTTAGGAGACTATCTATTACAGCAGCCACTTTTACGTCCTCTTAGTGAAAGCGATGAAATTCTAGGAAGCCAAATTTTTTTGCAGATCGTAAAATGGTGGATATACTGTAAGTTTCTGCTCTGTGCCACCTATAAAATGTGCTATTACGATCGTCTACGTCACGTGCGCTTGCGATTGAGGCCGACTGTTTAACGTACGATATTTTTTCGCACACAAATATTAGAGTATGCTAGGATGTTTTGAAAAATATTGTGTTGTGACTGTGAATGAGAAGGCTGTTAGCCTTGTTTCTTTTAATAGCTTGCGATGAGAGGCGACTCATGATGAATCGACTGTAATTAAAATTTGATGCAAAACGTGGCTAGGTAGACTGTCTGGGGACAAGGTTTAAAGAAAATATTTCGTACCCTGTATATTTTAGCTCTTGCCGTTTTTTGTGTTGATTGGTTGATGGCATTAGGCTCGCCCCCAATTACATTGGACTTAAACATAACTGGTGAAATTTGGGTGTGCTGTGCACCTCTGCCCGACCCCTCGGGGAATACAGGCGTGATGTTATATATGGGTGTATTATAGATAGATAAGACTATTTACTATGCACACCAGTATCATCGTCTAAGCAAAAACTTCCTCACAAATCATGTAAAGATTACATAGGGTCCTTAACAGAACACTTCTTTCTTAGAAAAAAACCTCCCTTTGAAAAAAACCCTTTTCCCTAGTTCTATGTTTAGTAGGGGTAAGGTTTTTTAAACAGGGCTATTACGAAGTTCTACGTCGCAACGGGCGCGGCTCCCGCGCAGCCGTGAGGCCCATTGCACCATCGAACGTAATGCGTAGTAAAATTATGTCTCGACTCAAGCTTGTTTTACCTTTTTTTTTACTTTAATTCCCAAGTTTATGATAGTTTTTTGGGTATTTTGCTACGAAATATTGTTTTATGAAATAAATGTCGCTATCAATTTATTTTTATGGTTCATAAAATATCGACAAGTTTTTTTAAATTATTCTATTTAATTTTAACTTCAACGTTGTTTTAGATTCTTATGTCACGTAAAAAGTATGCCTAAGTAGACTTTAATTTTAACTTTATACCTAAGTACTTTTTTAACCTGTAAATTTTTCATATGACTTGGTTTGCTTTTTTGCACTGAGTTTGCTTGAAAAACCTGATGTCATGAAACGAATCAAGTAAGCAGAAAGTAATAACCAAGGTATTCAAGGATTCTTTTAGATTTACAACAATGTTGTGACATCATTGAGGCCCACTGCCATCACTGCGCGGACATGTGAGGCCCCTTATATTGTCCGTTCACCACATCGTAGATAGTTGCAGAGAATCAACTCGATACGAATGAAATAAAAATTCAAAAATATAAAGGGGCTGTTCAAGTCATTTACGAGAAAACCGTTCTATCAACTCACGATATCGCGTAGATATCAATAGTTCTAACGCCCACACTCACAGATGTCTAAGAAAGTTAATGAAGCATTAACTTAAAAGTAAATAAATAGTATGTGAAATATCTGTGGATTAATGATGCTACTATCAAACTCAATAAATACAGGTGAAATTCAAACATATCTTTAACAGATTAACAGATAAAATACTTGGATTGGAAGAGAAGATCTAGCAGCCATTAAAATAAAGGTGTCTGATATAGCGTGTCTTAACACAAAAACTTGAACAATTTGTCAGCGGGGTGTCCGAATCCGGACAATTTAGAAGTTATTACCAGACGAGTTCCGTATTACGCAATATTTCTAACTAACGACGACAAAATATAGAGATTTCTTTATTATATACAAGTTTAATATTAATGTACAGCCGCCAGCACATCAACCTACTACAATCTGTCAAATTTCTTTAATAGATTTTCAACTTTATTACTAAATTATTAAGTTCAAAGTTGATTGCGAAAATTTGACAGTTTCGGTTAGGTTGACCTGCACTTATTATGAACCTCAACCTTCCGGAATAAATTCTCTATATGATTTTGAAATCCGCATCAAAATCCGTTGTGGAGTTTAAAAGAACAACGTGGTCACAAAGACAGACACGAAAAGCAACTTTAATTTATAGTATACTAGCGGACCTGGCTGACGTTGTCCTGCCCGAACAGCGCCACCTACCGAGTCCAATTGTATTTTCAAACCATCCATTATCATCCATTGTATCTTCAACTCACTCCAGTTGAGTGGGTCAAATACACACACACAATTTCATCCAAATCGGTGACAAACACACGTACAGAAGAATTATTTATTTATTTATTTATTTAAGGACAACCAACAAATCATACACCAAAAGTTCATGTTAAAATACACATATTATTTTTACATATTATAGTGTAGCCTTAATTAAAGGCTGCCACGGCATGCATTAACATAGCAGTAGGAAATGCAGTTACAAAACAGTTACAAAAAAAAAAAAATTATATATAAAGATAATTATATACAGGTTGGTGGAGGAAATTTTTCGTCGGTTATTTTAAAAAAAATTGCTGTTCCATAAATTTTGACCGCGAAGGTATTGCACTTCTTTATGGAACAGCATTTTTTTTAAAATAATCGACGAAAATTATCAACGCATTGGGTTTCAGAATCATGTACTGAATCCATGGTAACAGTTTTCGCATCGATGTCCCAGCCACCCTATATAGATGCTGCTGAGCCTTCTGTAATTTTCTTCTTGTGGTTGGTAATAGTGCGTGCGTTCGTTGTTCTAATTATTAGTTAATTTCGTTGACACGGTTTCATTTCTCTTATTTAGAGGTTCACGGTCAATAAACAATGGGGTCAGCTGAACCAGTTCTCTCCTGGTTTCAAATAGGGCGCTGGGACTAACAGTAAACAACAACATTGTTAGGAAATAGAACATTTTGTTCCCACGATATAGGCAGCTGAGATATAACATGCCTTAATATCTGTGGAGCTCTCCACTGTCCATAAAAGAAGACAGGATACTGAGAAGAAAACACAGAATACTGACAAAGGAGACAGGGAAATGATGAATCATTAATAATTCTTCTTTCTTTCTTCTTCTTTTTAAAAAAACGTTGCCCCACACTAGGAATTTCTCCTGTCTCGTGGGTGCGTTTACAAACATTTATACTCACATACACAAACATCCAGACCCGGAACAACTACTTGCAGGTCATACATTTGTTCCGTGCGGCAATCACACGCAGTGCAGCAGTCAATCGCTTAACCACTGGGCCAACCGTGCCGTCAAATAATTAATAATCGTCGTATAATTATTGTGAAAAAAATCCTACTAAGTAGTGATTTGCGAATCACCTTATTTATATTATACCTATGTTTCGCGATGACCCTGAAACACGCTTTTACGGTAATTCCCACAGACAGACACTCAAACATACCATAGTATATTTAATTGCTTGCCAAATATTTTTTCGCCACAAGGCTACGTCACGAGGTTGTGAGTTGAGCTGCGTCTGCGCATTGAGGCCCACCGAGTACTGTTTCAAGGCCCATTGTTACGCTCCGCAGCGGTTTAGTTTTCAATAATATTATGTATAATGAAATGAATGACACTTGTTCAAAACAAACGTGGCATTTTTGTGATTTATTTTTATGAGTTCGTTAATCATTTTTGTGAGTTTAAAGAACGTAGGTGGTTGAAATGAAAGTCTATTTTTAGGAACCACATACACAAGTAAATAATGGACTGCCCAGTTCTTAGTAGAGTACCTAAATGGGCCTAAAATAGCAAAGACTACAGACAAAGGCATTACCATGAAATAATAAGCTTACCTCGAAAGGGCACTAGATTGCCGATTGTAGAGTAAAGATGTGTAGGATTGTTAAAAATATCTTTCTTCGTATCAGGATACGGAAATCCGGCAAGTCACAACTATTACCTAAACATAGCACGGTATATTTTAAGAAATCCTTCACGAAAAGCAACCATGCAATATTATAAAGTGGCCGAAACCCTTATGTAAGATTCTATGTAGATTCACTTTTCTGCTGACCTCCATGAGAAAAAAATGCTAACAAAAGAAAACGCCATCCTTAAAATAGGTCAATACAATACCAAATCACCCTGTTACTCTAGCTTCCTAAGTGCGTAGTACGCCACATGTTGGGTCAACCTGCCCTAGATACATAAGCATATGCCGCGGGTTACCCGGGTAGTCGGGTACTACGGGTAGTTGGGTTATAGCCGTCCCTTCCCGGATTGGCTTCGTGAACCGCTGTGTTGCTGATTTTTAATAGTCTCCTAGGAAGATTGGGGTTTTTAGCTACTGATGGTAGGATATGGGCAGCTTGCGTAGGTATTCGTGTAGTTAGATAGTGGATAGTACAGTGTTATGTATGGTACCTTCAGAATATTCATATGAAACACATCAGAAGGCCAATTCTCGTACTCAAAATAGTTCACATTCTAGTCGCAATCTGACAAACTTGTCAAAAATGTTGGTAAATTGATTGTATTTTTGACAGATTACGAATGAGATGCGAATGCGAACGTTCTTAAAAATTACGGGAATTGCCCCTCAGCTGCTGTGTTTATGTAAAAGGTTATGCAGTGTTCTCTTTGTGTTTACAAAAATTCAATCTACCATCAAAACAATCTAATACAATCTTGATTTTACAATTTCACCCCATTTCTTTCTGACTTTTTTTTCGTTTTTGCTTGGCTCCTATAAGGATCGTAGCGTGATATTAAATAACATATAACCTTCCTCAAGAATTAGGCCAACAAAATCAAAAAGAATTTTTCGAATCCGACAGGCTGTTCCTGCACCTTCAAACAAACAAAAAAACAAACTCAGATTCATTAGTATAGACTATAGAATAGATATATTGATGATCATTATTAAAAACATAACACGTTCTTAGTAAGCATTAACCGAAGACATTACTTACTTACGCAAATAATAGAAAGGAAAATACTTCCTTCTAATTTTCCTTCAACAAACACGGAAACAACAAGCCTAGCGAATCAATCATACACGAATCAATCGGGGCTACCCTTGAACCCTGTCCTCGGTTTTTAAATGCCGCCCCACGGCGGGTGATACACCGGGCATCGATCCGACCGCGATGTGACGGTGACATGCGACAGAGTGACTTAAATAACGTGAAGCCACGTTGTTGATGTCTCTTTGTAGTTTGGGGATGTATTTTTGACATTGTGACTTAATTTTTTCGGTGAACGGGAAGTTGAAGATATTATTTAGGTATCGATTTTAACCAATTATTTTTTAAAGAGTAGCTGTATAGTTTCTCGCTGGTTTTACTCCATAGGAAAGGAGCAATTGGGACCGTGTAGGCGTGCACCTAGCTTCTGACGTTTCATAAGTGCCCATGTAGATTTATGTGAAATAACATATTTTGTTATTTTTTATATTTTTTTTAAACATTGAGCTGCCAGAGCGCGGCAGCAACACGCGGCGTTCGCTGGACACACTTCTGCCGCGCTTTAGTTAGGACCAAACCGACGAATGTTTGCGCGGCAGTACTGCGCGGCACATCCGAGACACGCCGCGCATTTTAGTTGGCAATATCAATCAGCCTAGCCTTTAATATGACCGCAGAAATACGTCCAGACACAATTAGTGACGGATTTTTCCTAAAAATGTTTGTGCGCGGCAGGTAGACGGAAACGTTCGCGCGCGGCAGTCGTCCAAACACCGCGCACCGCGGCAAGCCGCGCGCGGCATCAGGGCACGATTGCCGCTGTAATGTTGGACACGCCTTAAAAGATTGGTGTTTGTTACTTTGATCAATCACAGCAGCTAACACGAGATATGGCAGAAGATTTACTTATTAGGGAATTGGCAAGGCTTCCAAAAACTGGAAGAAATAGTTTTACCCCGCACTCTCAGACGTCAAGTTAATGAACCATTAACTCACTCTAACTTAACGCACAGTATAAATAAGTAACAGTATTATATCTTCTTAGAAAACGGCCGAGACGACGCGCTTCGAAATCTCAGTGTATATCAGTACGCAACAGTATCGGGTGCGCGGCAATTAGGGTGCGTTTCCACTGAAGCGGAGACGAGCGGAGCTGAGCGGAGACCTGCAGGTATCGACAAATCACAATGGTTGCAATAGTCATCGCGTCTCTCGTCTCGTCTGGGATTGGACGATTCCTATACGTCTCCGCTTCAGTGGAAACGCACCCTTACGGGCGGACGTGGAAGTTTTATCTACCGAGCGGCCGTTACTGGCGAAGTACCGAGATATAATACTGTTACTTTATTATACTGTGCGTAACGTTAGCCAGTATATATATATACGTGTAGAAGTATATAATATAATAAAGATAAAAGATTTGTATTTTTGTTTGTAATGAATAAACTCAAAAACTACTTGACCGATTTCAACAATTCTTTCACCAGTAGAATGCTATATTACTGAGTAACATAAGCTATAATGTATAAAGATATCACGCGGGCGAAGCCGCTGGCGGAAGCTATCTCAAAGAATGATGTTACAAAAATATGAAACAAACCAGAAGCAATACATTTAACATATTAAACTTACGTATAACCCTTCTAAATACTACATTAACTCAAAAACCCTCACTTCTGTGCTTTAAAAGGTGTCGTTGTGATCCATATATATCGTTTGACACCTCATTAACCCGTAAGGTGTAGGCCTGAAGAGCGGGTATGAATGTTATCCGCCATCATATGAGGGTAGTTCAGAAGAAAGCTACCGTGTCGGGTAAAATGACGCATATTGGTTAATGATCCGGTGTTTTTCTTTTTTATATTTTTTCGATAGATTTCGGATCAAAAGGAGGTTGAGTGGATTATACCGGCTTTGAGAATGCGTTGGTGGATGTATTTAAGGGATAGAAAGGCTTTTTTAGTGGGCATCAGGTAGAAACTAATAAGTGATTTTTGAAATAAGTAATGCAATAGGACAAAAGCTTGAGTTTTTGGCAAGTACCTACTACAACTCTCTGTCGAGGTCTGCGTTTCCCGATTGAATAGAAAGAATTAAACTACCTTCTTTTAAGACTGTACGGTAGATTGTAAGGTACAATCTAGGAGAAAAAATATAAAGAATATTTTAAGAAGAGCTTTAATTTAAATTTATATAAGTATTTAATTGAAATTTAAATCATATATATATATAAATCATAAAAATTTCAATTAATCCCTTCTTAAAATATTCTTTATATTTTGTCTCCTAGATTGTACCGTACAATCTACCGTACAGTCTTATTAAAAGAAGGTAGTTTTTTAGAAGTATGTAATTTGTACGGATACCGGATAATTTTGGCATTTATAATCAAGATAATAGTGTACCTAATTACTAATGGCCCTTCGGAATAAAGACATCCCATCAAAATCATAACATGTGAAAAAATTGCAAGTCTCGCAACGTAGTTCTTCTACCGCAAAAAGATGTGAGACCTAATGTAACACCAAGTCGGTTAATTTATTCAGTACCTATTTTTGGGAGCATCTATCCAACAACTTAGTCATAATTTGTTACCTAATTAGTTAACTAGAAACATTTTATAGTGACCGTATCAATATTAGACATCTAGAAAGTAAATAGTAAGTTAAGCCAAGCCAAGCTAAGCTAGCTAAGTTATTTCATGATGCGTCGCACGGCAACATAATCACATACGAATAATCTACTATTTTAGTCGTATTTTAAATAAAACACTAATTATTAGGTAGATTTTGTTCTATGTAGATTCTATAGCCGGGTGCGATTGATAAACTATAGGTTCAAATTGAATGTAATTTGGGAATATACCTAGTTATATTATGCCCTCTTGTTCGCTGAATATTCAGGCTTGTAGCTTTATCCACAACGAAGGGTCGATAATGACCTGAATGACTTCGAGAAAACGATGGTACGGCTGTGCCTTTGTTTGTTTGTTCTTGATAGAAAACCAAAACAAATAATAATTTCTCACACACTTGTCTTGTTGTGTTGAATAATTAATTTCAGTAATTACACGTGCTGAAATACAACGCAAAAATAACATACACATGTATGGCTAAGTACCCAAAGTTACTGTTACACGTGCTTAGTGTAATTCAAGAAAAACAGACTGTTTTCACCTCATTTTCATCTTGAAGTCAAAGGCTTTTGAAGTCTGAAGAGGTTAGGATTATATTTTAAGTAAGGAAAGATGTAAAGAATTTTTCATGAAAACATTTATTTTTTATTGTGTAGGTAGGTAGCTAATCTTTTACCACAATTTATATTAATATTATTATGGAAAATGTATTAATAAAAATGTTTTTCTACTATGCTACTTCTATTTTTATCAGACAAATGTACTTCGAACTAAAAATTTAAAACTGGCCAAGTGTGAGTCGGACTCGCCCACAGTTCCCCGTACCGTTTTAAAATCGAGCCAAAAACGACAAAAACATAGGTTTCTTGTATGGGGACCACCTTCAATTTTATTATTAACTTTATTAAATTTTTATTAGGTATTTGTTGTTTTAGCGGCAATAGAAATACACAATCTGTGAAATTTCAACTGTGTACCTATTATGGTTCATGAGATACAGCCCGCTGACAGGCAGACGAACGGACAGCGGAGGCTTAGTGATAGGGTTCAGTTTAGCACCATTCGCGCAACGAACCTTAAAAAAAAGATTTTGGAAAACGTTCCAAAATCTTTTTCTTAAGGTTATTTTTCTTAGGGTTGCCTATGCCTTATCCTACATCTAAATTAAAATGAGAGAATAGAACAAGCGAACTTAAAAAGCATTTTCAATTATCAAATACTAGGAACAGAAGATACAAAGAACTGAATACCGATAGAACTTTCACAGATTTTTCCTGCAAATTCGCACTGAAGACAGCTCTATTGATTTCAGCCAATTTGTCTCTATCAAAGTCGCAAGGATAAGGTTCGATGTCAGGCTGGAACAATAACTGTAAAGCTCTCTCACAATACGATGCCTATTGATACCCAATTGTTATAGCTGACAGCCCTTAGTAACCTTATTAGTACAGAAATAACTCAGAAGGCTCAGTTAAGAAAAACTAGAGTTAAAATGAACAAAGAAATAGTAGATTGTTATACAAGGAGCTACATTGACCCATTATAACGAGGGAGTAAACTGAAACCGAGTTATAATGGGTTTTTAGCGCCGTGTGTTACACTACTTTTCACTACGATAGCGAGAAAATAAAATAATCCAATGCAATAAGTTATTAATAGTTTATTTTATTAAAAATTAAATGTACAATTAGTACATGTCTGGATATTGAACGAGATGTTTTTCCTGGCAACTTAATTTCAGTCCTCTGTGAAGATGAATGTTGAGTTGTCTGTGGGGTAAACGTGGGAGATACACGTAGTTCCAGGTTTGAGGGTCCCTCGTTCGAATGTTCTGAATAGAGAATCAGCTGAGTTGACTCGTCTCTTGATGTCGATGGTCGTGGGCTAGTTGGGAGAATATTGATGCGTTCTGTGATACGCTGGGTGATATCAAATTTGTTTTGAATGGAGTTCTCTATATAGCCTTCCGCCCAATTGATCGGATCTCCATCCACCGTGGCGTTTAAGCGTTGTTATATTTGCACCAGAATCCGCCAAGAGAGTGGCGGATGTTCTTCGGAAACAATGGCCAGTGTACTGTTCCGGATTAGGCAAATTTAGATAGGTGGCGATCTCTTTTGACATGTTGCTCGTTTATTTTTTCCTATAACTTGCCGTAGCCGCAATGCAATGCACGCATTCTACCGAAAAGATCGTCGCTTTTAGGTCCATTAAAAATATATATATATAAGTCGAGTCCTTATGCATGATTATTCTACATATTATGAATAAAATACTTTTTCAGTTTTGTAGACTCGTTGGAAGCAGACAAAAATAAAAAAATAAAAACTTTTTCCCTAGAGGAAGATAATTATGCTATTTTATCCCTGCTCTGGTACGCTAAAATGACGGATTTTTTGAGCAAGAGGAGTGAAAAAAAACACATGTGATTTAGTAGGTATACTAGCATAATCAGCCTACAATTTTCCCACTTCTGGGACATAGGCCTCCCCTCTTCGAGAGGGAATAGGCTATAATCTACCACGCGGGCCCAAGTTACGGCTAGCAATCCCACTACCACCCTTGAATTTTCTGTCTGACCAAGGAAGGAACTCTTCGATAGTGATGGTCCCTTCGCGAAAGTAGTAGAACATTAGCATAATACATCATGATCTGCTTAACGTTTTCCCAATGCCTATGTTGGCTTCCAGTCTAACCGGATGCTGCTTAATACCAGTTTACTTAAAGCGACCGCCTATCTGACCGCCATAACCCAGTTACTGGGTAATATGATAACCCTTGGTAAGACTAGTTATCAGACTTTCGGGCTTCGGACGACCCGTAACGACTGTCAAAGATCGACGAATGACAGCCGGCACCAACTGCTTAAAGTGTTTTCCGAGGCATGGATAGGCCTCGGTATGTAAACATGTCACCCATCCACGAAGCAACCACGGCAAGCGTAGCTTTACGATCGACCCGTGCGGCTGTTATTACTTAGTCACCCACATAACATTATGTTAGAAACCGACCGTATTATGAGGCCGTTAAAAACGTCATCTTCTCGTTGAACGCTAACTATGGGATATTTTCAATATTTCAATGCGGCGGGCTGAAAATTTTCTAAATGGCCAAATTGTTTTTTTCATGTATTGAACACAGACTTGACTTACTGTACTTTTTTCTTTAAGTATGCTAGTACATAAAGATGGGTAGGGGAGGCTGAATGGACCACTCTTACGTTGCCACTCACGTTTTTATACGCCTAGGGTGGGTATCCTGAAGTTTTTACAGGGATCAGTCCCAGTTGGCAGTGTCGTACTTTCAATTTGATTAATTGGATTTTGGTAGTTAAAGATGTCTTGTGATTAATGATTAAGGATTTTTCTGAACGTGACCTAGTTATCTATGCTGCATTTTTTTTCTTTTTGATGTGTATCATCTTTCCTCTGGCTTTCCTGCAATCAAATTCAAAATCTAAATAAAAAAATCTGAGGGAGTGATTCTGAGTGTGAAAAGGGGGTCCATATTGGCTCAACTAAAGTTCTTTACCCGAAATTGTTCTTCCTAACGATTTGTAATCCGAATGATCACTCTTCCTAAAATTTTTCATCCTAAAGTTTTCATTCATACTATTTGTAGTGCTACCGGCGATGTTCATAACACTCATGTTTCCGAAAATTGTAATTAATAATATCATTAATGTAAATATATTTAAACTCCTACTGTTTTTTATCATAACGCTTTTATCCCTAAACATAATTACCATAATATTTTCACTCATACTCAGAAAGAAACATTTACCAAGTGTTATCAAAAATATATGTGGGTAGAAGATGATATTTATAATTTTAATTTGAGGGTTCGATAATATAACATGGCATAATTTTGTTTATCCTAATTATATGTACTACAACTTAATCAAATTCTAAAGCATAAATTTGTTTACGCATAATGATCATGACCATGCATGCAGCAGGCATGCAGCATGCAAGCATGCAAGCAAGCATGCAGCATGCAACATGCAGCAGGCATGGTTTCTGTCACGGCTCCGGCGCTGTGGGGCTCCGGCGATCCCACGCGAGCTGCTCGTCGCAGATGTGTTTAACGCTCACCACCGTAGCTTCGGCTAGCCTCAGCCTCGGCGGCGGGCGTTAAAACCACCTGCTCCTCAGCTCGCGGGCCGCCTCGCCCCTCCGCGCCTTCGCGATTTTAAGTAACACTCTAGGGGTAGGGCAAACAAGACTACGTGGAGTCGATTTTGCAACGATTCGTTTCTTGGGGGCACTATGAAAAAAATACTTAGAAAAATTTCGCGACCAATTTCGATGTGGCGCTCGCCGGCCGCTGCCGCGGCACCGCTCGCTTCGCTCGCTCGGCTCGCGCGTAGTTGGTCACAGTTCTAACCTAACCTAACCTATGGATATCTTTGCAGGTTAAAAGCAATTTAAAAGCAAAAT
Organism: Xanthia icteritia; assembly: GCA_949128155.2. Taxonomy (NCBI): domain Eukaryota; kingdom Metazoa; phylum Arthropoda; class Insecta; order Lepidoptera; family Noctuidae; genus Xanthia; species Xanthia icteritia. Next base: position 21,172,245 of record OX421942.2, on the reverse strand, counting down.
GCACCAATAAAAGTGATTATTTGAAAGCTATAGCCGCTAATATTAAACTAATTTAATTGAAATGAGTTTAAGACAAAATGTATTTAACTACTTGTACCATGGTACTATTATTGTTAAACGTTATATATGTTATGTGAAAATAAAGTTCGCAAAATTAATGTATATAATACTGATTATTATGAATAAAAAGAAATCTAAACAAAAAAGATATGACTTTGAATAATAGTATAAAAGATGGTTATGTTGAGAAAATATAGGGAAACAAATAAAAGTATAATAGATGTTTATTGCTACTGACATTATGAAGTTGAATGCTTCGGAATTATGAACATTAGAGACAGAGTAGTTAGGAATTGTGATTGTTAGGATGAAAAATGTTAGGAAGAACATTTTCGGATTTCCAATTATCGGAGTTGAAAATTTAGGTGAACTTTGGCGCACCCGTGAAAAGGGACGGCAGTCTGTCACAGGAAGCCGGGGAAGCGCGCGCTTTTTCATTTAACCAATGAGCGCGCGTGGTGCTAGAGTTGGCCATCAGAAACGACCTTGACGAGGCTCGGCCCCTTTGATGTTGGCTTATTACCAAGGTGAGATGTTACACATCGTTTTTTTTTAACCACAACGGGAAAGCTTTTCAATTCAATTCAATTTATTCAGTAACAATCTACATTGCGTTCGAAATAATCCAACATGAAACATACACATTATATGACGATAATACAGATTATTATTATTAAGAAACATGCAATTCAATATAAATTACGAAATATTATTTAAATAAACAAAATTGTAAAAAACCATGCAAACATAAATTATTAGACCATATGTCAAAATAAAAGCAAAAAAAAAAAAAAAAAAACAAATAACCCATAGACAAATTATTTTGGCCTTCATCTCATCTGATGGTACGTGATAATCAGGCCGAAAGTAGAAGCGAGCTTCACCCGGAATCCTCAACCACAGAGGAACTGTTCAGTATGAAAATATGTTATGATCACGATCTTGCGTTTTGTAGGGCTGAGCGTATAAAAAGCTGGAGACTAGCGATACGCGTGGAATAAAATTATATCTTACAGCACACTGATGCAGTTACCTGTTATTATATATAGAAATACTCATACATTTCGTCTTTATTTTCCATCTGTTGTTTTTACGTCATATCATCTAAAAATACTCCAACAATCAAATTTTTCCTTCCCCAGATCTTCTATTTTGAGCCCAATCCGGATTAAAGCGAGTCACGCAGTTTCCCTTAAAGGTAATTCCCCTTAGTAGCAGCCAATTCGCGATAATGTTCCTCCCTCCCCCTTCTCCCCCCAAATTATTATGTAATCCACTCGCTTACATCTACCTTTATTGATGAAATAAATCTAATTTGATACGATGCTGATATTTTTTGAGTAACAGATTTTTATCGTATTGTAAGGGATACTTGAGTTAATAAAAGGACTGTCGCTTATGCACTTAAATATATATTGATTACTTCTTCGTGTAATGGCTAATATAGTCCAATAATTATAATCGGGAAATTATTGGGATTTGTAATTTTTTTTTCGAGTTTTTGTAAGGAAAAGTTTTCGGGATTTTTTTTTCATTCAAGTATGAACCAAAGTAATTGCCGTTTTATATTATGAAATAAGAGCCACGCTCATCATTGTGTGTGTATTTTGTTTACAATGTTTTGTCAATCATTCAATGGGTGGTCGTTTCCATTGATTTTTTTCCTAGAAGCATTCCGATCAATTGAGTAGGTATGCCAATTTCAACGGCAGGCAGAAACTCTTGCGCCCAATTCCAGGCTTATCTCTGATTTGCCTAATGACATCCAAACCAAAAAATATTCCATCTAGATACGCACGAAATGAGATCTTTATGCAAAAATTTTTAAGCATAATCACTTATAGGATAAGTACATAACAACCTGAACTTCTACCCTAAATGACATCATCAGAGAAGTCTGTTGCAAATAGGTATAATTCTTAGGAAAACACTGGCGCTATTTGGAGCGCGCGTGGGCGGGTGGGGCGCCATTTGCAATTACTAACCTACGACAATTATCTGCGTGAAGACTTGTCTTTATAGTACACTAACGTTTTGATACCTCGTGCTGTTGTTTTAGCTAAGCTATTTGCATTTTGCGTAAATAAGTTAGGTTAGGTTAGATGTTTTTATGACCACACTGCGCTAGATTGAGGACAAAGAAATACCAGAAACTTGGATGTCTATTGTTTCGGTTCTATAATGTATTGGTAGACAGTGAACTGACACAAAGCCTTCTTTTAAATTAGGTATTAAGATTATGCAATCGTCCTGCGGTGTTCTTCTAAAGGCGGAAAACATAGGATTTGGTCTCACGTACTGTGGATTGTGTAAAGATTTGATTTGAGGATTGTTCATCAGCGGAATCTAGGTTATCTAGAAGCATCAATAAAACATTTTGTATTTACCTACTAGGAAGGTGTATGTGTTAAGGCTCGTGCAGACTGGCGCGAATTGTCGCATGACGCGACACCGGTTTTTTTTAACCGTTAACGTTTCTAAGAAATTGTTTTGTTTGAGTCGCGTCGCGCCAGTCTGCTCGAGGCTTTATATTTGATTTCAAACTTTCGAAACCAACGTACCATTAAAATGTTTTTCACCAAGTGATATATACTACTGCCCTCACATATTTGAATACGCCTCCCGTTTATCATTTTTACTGCACAACTTGTAACTAATACGTAGGTACCTAAACTCATTGATCCACATTACATCGCAATTAAGCAACAAAATCATTAAAAAACAACTCTCGTAACAACATTAAATAAAACAAAATTACTAAAACCGCAAGCCACAAAAAAATAGTCAAGAGGCAATTTAAATAAGTGCTCTCGGGTTTCCCGCGTCCGCCATATTGCAGCAAACGTCAAAAGTTCATTCACCCCGTGCGCCGGTGATGCATTTCAAAAATGTATCTATTTAATCAGCCTGATACTATTAAAGTCTTGGTTGGTATTGGATTATTCTAATACGGCAGAATGTAGGTAAAATAATGCGTTTTTCTTGAGTATTTTGAGTAGAATTAAGAAATCAATGATAATTATGCTAAATACATAAAATAAATAAATATTTATTCAGTATATTAACATAAAATCTTAGAAATAATTTACAAAGGTATTAGATTCCAGTATGTTAGATCTATGCCTGTACTAGGATAAACCTGTATCACAGTCAACCCAGACGGCATGAGCTCATACTTTATGGTAATTGTAGAGCAATAAAATTCTTAACAATATTTAACATTAGAAGTCACAAATAATGTCAAAATTTTATTAGGAATTATTTTTTTAATAACTTGTTTACTTAAATACTATTTACTTTACAGATAAAAATTACAAATAATATTTAAATATATTATTTAGTTTGCGTGCAATAGTTTCTTGCTCTTTATAATAACCTATAGTTAAACACAAATGTGATATGATTTTGCGTCAGCAGATTTCGTAAATGGGTTAAAGTCAATGTTGCACAAAATTAAATCACGTTTGAGGCTATGTGTATATTCGACGTTTGCTGTGGACGACTAATGTGCTTAGATATCAACAAAACCGAGGGTTTTTAGACCAGCGCAGTGTTTTGTTGAGTCAGCGCAGGCATTAAACACGAAATCCTGGCCTTGAGCATGACGCTCTAGGCGCCCTCGTAGTCGATATAGTTGATGTACCTGTATTCCAGTATTTTCCAAGCAGGGCACTCAGCATTTCCCGTTTTGTGGTTATTGGGCTTTTTAAAGCGTGAGCACGTTGCACATTTCGGTGTCAGCTTTCATCGCGCACTCTGGCACCGAGTGTTCTTCTTCAACGCAGTGACCAAACTTTTATTTTTAGATAGAATTAGACGAGCTAAACATCGTAATAATGATGTTGTTTAAAAGGTTAAGGTGTCATTCTTGTGTTTCAGAAAAGCTTAAACATTAACTAATCTGTACCTAAGCCTTTTATATTTTTGTACCAAAAGCACTCATTTTAAATAAATAACGACTAAAAACCGTTGAGCAGAATGTAAACAAACGTGACAGCTATCGATCAAGTAATATTTTCCTCAGTAAAGAATAAAAAGAAAAGTACTTTGTAATTCTCGCGATCAGGCTCGGTTGCTAGTGTTGCCAGCGTCGCGGCTCCTCGGGGAAATATCGTGTTTCTATCAGGAGTACTTTTTTACCAATTGACAGGTTTATGGTTTTCTTTTATTTTATGGTACGATTATTTTTTGTTGAACTGTCAAGAGTTGAAGTACGTATTTGGCTGTTTGTTATTGCAAAGGGAACGTGTGATTGGTAGGTTGAGCTTCTGGTTTGAAAATAGGTAATTTATTACTGATGAGCTACGCTGCTGGGGACTTTGTTGTGCCACTTGTTCTTCGCAGCTAAAGCACTAGGAAGTGGTTAAGGGCGGGTGTTTTTGGGGGACTGCCGACGTTCGAAAAGTGCTGATTCTCAGCCTAGTTTATGCCTTTGGATTTTGACTATTAGTTTATATTCACTGTTGTAGTGACTAACATTCAATAGATTCAATGGTCAAAGGTTTGTGTCTACTCGTATAAGGACCTAGTTATGTCCACTAGAATGAATAGAACAAGTTTTCAGTTTACTTAAACAATAGAAACGATAATATAGTTTTGCATTCTAATATTCTAAAAGGTTTTTGCCATATCCTATCTCGCAAAAGACCGACTAAACTAATTTTATGCCTGTATAAAGAAAGGCGGTGATATGGCAACCCCATACAGGCAGTATTAACGTCATTTGATATTCAATTTTATGAGTCACTTTTTCAGTTTCGTACAATTTCCTTACATAGTCACAAGTGCTTATTAAGACAAGGGTTTCTATGGTTTACACGATGCCGTAAAAGCTTGATTTACATGCCTCTAGTTTTTGGTCGAGTAAAGTAGGTACTGTCTTGAGTAGGTACCGGACGAGGTAGTAAGGTAAGCACTAAAATTGTGTAACTTGAAGCAAGTAAACAACCGTTTGTATAAAGACTAAAAAAGGTTGTGTAAACACGACAGCAGGATTCTCTTATTACATACAACACTTTTGCCTCGACAACGGACAATTTCCGAGATAGGGCAAAAATAAACAGCTAGCTTTCTCTGTTTGTAATTTTGGTCCGGAAATCCCTTAACGAATAAAAGGGCTTTAATGTTTCCTTTTTATTTTTAATAATGGGAATAAAATAAACATGAAAATTAAGTATGGTATCAAATTCATGAAAATCTAAATACACGCCGTAGATTTTCTTATGAAATTGATAATAAGTGTTCAACCAAATTAGATTCTAACTTGGTATTGTAATCTGACATTTAGCTGAGCAGAGGTTCTTTGGACAAAGTTAGGCTTATACAAAAATTTGCTGCTCTGTCCATAGTTTAGCCGCGACTATCTTCATACTCATTTTACTTCCGTTTTTATCCAGCATATCGATAAACGTGTAGTGTGTGTTTCTGTCTGTGTGTATTATACGTGTAGTGTAGAAGTCTTTTGTCACTACATCTACATCTGAATGGTATTTCTATATCTGTGTCTGCATCGGACAGATTAATATCGGACGAGAGTAGACAAATACTAGACGGTAAAGATTGTCATTTCCATAGATATGGTGGTCTGTTATGTTTGCAGGGTTGGCTGGAAAGATAATAATATGTATTTATTGCGTAACTAGGTTTCAAATAACTTTAAAATATTTTAGGCAATATTATTATCAATTTTAATGTCTAGAAGTTGCAATTTTACATTTAATTTAACAGTCTCGATATGTTGAGAGTTGTCTTATATATAAAATAGAAGACTGAATTTCAGATATACCTACTATGAAACAAGTCAGCGTGGGAAACGTTAGAAATCATTTAAATGACTTGGTGATTTTTTAAGTCAAATCCTATGTCCAGTTTGCGTTGCTTTCAGTCAAAATAAATATATAAATTTTCGAGTTATCTTTCCCTAAATTACGTTGCACCTGCCATGTTTTGTCCCTGCATGACCCCAAGGTTGACTGGTGGAAAATACATAAAGCTTTAATAAATAAATCAGTTGGTTTGTCTGTCTATCACCCCTAAGTTTAGATGACCACCACTGCTCAAAGATCGTAAGAAATGTTTTACTGTTTAGTCTAGTATCATGCCCTATATAACAGTTTTATGATTTTTATTATATTACTTCGTCGCAAATAAAATTTATTGTTGCGAGATGATTCGCTCGAGTTTGTTCACTGTGCTTTTTATAGTGGATATAAATGTTAGTTATAACCTACAACTGTAGTGTAATAAATAAGTTTTGTTGAGTATGGTTTCTTTAGTGATAGTTAAAGCAAAAGAAGGGAATTTAAGGATTTTTTCAGATACTTTATAGAGATTTAATCTATGCTTACTCGATTTTCTTTGTCAAACCCAAAAGTAAGATGATACCTACAGCTTGGTAGGGCTAGTAATAGTTACTTTGGGAAGTTTGTTGCGCCACTTCTTCTTCCCAGCTAAAGCACTAGGAAGTGGTGAAGCGCTGGCGTTTTGGGGGACTGTCTTGTGTAATGTTGACGCACACAAAGTGCTGATTCTCAGCCTAATTTCAATAAATGACTTTTGATTTTGATTTTAAGTCAACAGTTCGGGATTCTTATGTGGCTAACGAGACAAAAAAACGATTTCCGAATCCATATAAAAGTACTAATAGGATAAGATAAGATTTATTAATTTGTATAAACATTGTATATACATACAAGAGCATGCAAGACGATTATAAATTACATTATAGCCATCATGTTTAGCCTTATAATATATTGGCGTACAAATATTTTAGTCACTTTTAATCAAAAGAACTTCAATAAACATTAAGTAAGTATAATAAAATGAATGTCAGACAAGTTTTTCGACTAAAAATTCAGACACACTATAAAAGGTTTTTACGATAAAAACACTATCAACTGACGTTTGAACGCGTTGAGGTGCTAAAGTAAATATTGCTTTATTATTTTTCACGCGTTAATTAATGAGGTGCTCATTGTCATTCCAAACTAGGACCGAGCCTCAAAAAAAAAAACAATACAAATCCTAGACATTCTTTTGTCCTCTTTCCTCACACAATCATTGCAGTAATTTTTCATGGCTAAACAAATGACGATGCTAACCAGACGAAGTGACCTATTCAGCCATTGTCAGATATAAATAGTGAAAGTGAGGGTCAATGGTCTCTAGTCTCTTGTTTTTGGTGATGCACCAGACGGTATTGTGGTGGTGACAGATGGGTATAATGACTGTCTACCACGGTGGTACCATCATGTAGGTCAAGGTGTGATGACCTTGTGCGTCTGTTTTTTTTAATCGTGTGTAATTTTTTTTAAATTTTTTTCGGGATTGCTATTTGGTTTTTTTGATATTGTAATTTGGGAACGGTAGTGATTTTATTTGGGATTTTCTACTGTTTTCTTAAGTAACAATAGGTACAAAAAAATCAATGCCTAGATGTTATAGAACATTATTTATTTTATTGTAACTATATTTTCGAGCCATGTGGTTCAAGTGCTCATGGTTTGTTCAATGAAACCTCGATACAACTGGTTGATATTTCCCGTGACCCAAGGGCTGGCTTTTACCTTGGGCAGAGGCTAAGCATTGCCATACAACGTGGCAATGCCGCCAGTCCCTTGGGGTACATTACCAGTCGACAGCGATGCGGAGGAATTTTTCGACGCCATATTTTAGTCTGTTAAAATATTTAGTTAGGTTAGGTTATTATATGTTTGGTTTTGGGTAAAGACTTTGTAAATTTAGAGATTAATAAAAATAGAATTGAATAAAGATTTTTATTGAACGACTTTAGTAGTCTTCAAATATGCTTCACGTAACTTAACGTGCTTCATTGTTATTTGTGATGAAACACATCTTGTAGTTTATTTCAGAATTGTTCACGTTCCTTAATTTAAATCCAACATAAAACATTTAATATAAACAAAAAAATATATAACCACAATGATACCGACATTCCAATCTGGTACAAAGTTAACTGCAGAATTATATGTAGTAAACGGCAGGGCACTGTTAGGGCCCGGGTTCTGTCCCCGGCCCGTTACCTGTCACTGCGAAGGTATTTGTTGGCAATAAACTCGACGCTCGTGACTCCTAGCGCATACCATGAGGTGGACGTGACTGTTGTCGGCTGTGCGAATTGTTTTTGATATAATTTTTTTTGGGTGATTTTTTGTATGATTTTCTGTAGATAAAAGAGGATTTAAGGTATTTCAAATAATTATAATTGACCTTTTTTTTGGTCTTTTATGTTTTGATGTGTACTTAAAAAAATACATCATTTTTTTTAAACTACAGCCCAACTATTACTAATATATTATTTGCATCAAAAGAACGCACATAATAGTCCATTAGCTCTATTTAGACCACTCCTCAACTTATTTTGTAAGTCACCGCTTCAGTCTAATTCCTTCAAACCTGAAACCGCTTCTCACGCTCAGAATGATATTTTATTTCATGCTTCTATAATAATCGTTAGTTAGTTTTCCTGTTAAATTTAACGGAGGTTTACTTACGTTTTATATAGTCTATTACACAGTCGATCTAAGTTATCGGGGCTATCGTAGCCGTGGCCAATTCGTCCATTAATGCCGCCATTTTGACGATTGATGCATCAAAGTGTTTTCTCAAGAGGTAATTCCATTTTTGAACATATTTTAGAAATCAAGATTTTTTTCTTGTGTGGCAGAATGGCGTGTTAGAATTTTGCTGCGTGGCGCTTCTTCTTCCCAGCTAAAGCACTAGGAGGTGGTGAAGGGTGTGCGTTTTTTGGGCGACTGTCTTATGTAATTTTGACCTTCGAAAATGCTGATTATCTGCCTAGTTTCAATAAATGACGTTTGAATTTTGTTCCTTGCTGCCTGATGCCTGATTATTTTCTATACAGATACGGTTTTTAGATAAACCATGTAAGACCTTTTTTTAATTATGCTGGTATTCGCACGCTTGAGGATGACTGATAATTGAACAAAGTGTTTTCTGTCTCGTTTTGCATTCCATCACGTTTAGTAACGGCCGTTTTGGTAAAGTCGAACAAAAAAAAAAAACTTATTTGATTAGAATTTGACTTTGGAATTGTATAAGTTTTTAGTTTTTTGTATTCTTGGTCGTACGTTTTATCTCTAACATTTGAGATTCGTTTATTGATGTGGAAGATAATACTTGTCTGACTGTTTAATTTTGGCGTGAGAATTATGTAATGTGCAGCTTGATGTTAAACTGGAGCTGGCAGATTGCCAATGCTTGCTTAGTTTGACATTAAGTATTGGTAATAATGACATAAAACATTAACTGCAAATAAAGTTATATTTAAACATGTTACCTTCCTTTTAGCTTTGCCGTATAAATAACTTAAACCACACATTTAATTACCCAATTACAAGTTGCTTTAATATATTAACCTGAAAAACCTACGTTACCATGGCAGCCCCGACCATACCACGTTGTAATTTTATGAAATACTATCTATGCATAGCGACGATGCATAGACAGTATTTCATAACCGGCGCACTCCAGCCTTCAGCTTAGTCATTATTAGTGCATTCACCCCGACACCAGGTGCAGGGGGGACATATAATGTAACGAGTATTTAATACTATGTACACTGTGTATATAGCCGTCGAAAAGGACTTTGTTAAATAGTGTATCTCCGGGTTTAACTGCATATTTGCATAAGGAAGGGTATTTCTGCCATTATTAAAGTATGTGAGGAATGTGGCATTCTCAGGCTGTTTTCAGGTAATTTTTTGCATAATGTATGTTGTTTAGTCATGCAGGTACATGTAGGGTTAATGCTACGATTTTAGGGTTATCGAGACGTTGAATGTAAGTTTTTTCAATATTTTATTTCAACAATATAATTATTTTAACTGTCTTACCAATGAACAATCGACTCTTGTTGGCCAATTTTACATTTCTTATAATCCGAACAAGGAAAAGCAATTTCTTACTTGTGTAAATCGTATGACAATACAATATTATGATTTCATGTCCGTGGAGACGGAAGGCGAAACTATTAAAATTATTTTCTTTTATTAATATGTAGAAAATGAATTTTGTGGTGCCTTCTGGCATTAATGCCGAAATGAACCTTTTTGGCGCAGCTATTATTGTGAAAGCTTTATTTTCACTTTTTTATTTTGTTTGTATTATGTGTTTCACGAACTGTGTCCAAATAAACGTTTTCTTTCTTTCATTGTAGGATTTATTTTTTGTCTCGATTTATTTAAAATTGACGCTATGAAACTCGTTTCATTATGGCTTTTTAATTACATTTATTATTGATTCATAGGTATGTAAATCTCATCTCTTTGTGACTATTCTAAAAATAATTATGAGCTAAATATTTTTTTAACAAAATCACTGAAACCTGTTATTTTTCTTTTCAATACAGACATATTAAACAGCTTAATAGATTTTGGACTCACTCGATCATGTTGCAACAATGACATTCCAACGTTTTGTTGAAATAAAACTCTTAAGTCGATAATTTGTGCGTTCACCCTTTTAAGTGACAAGGAAAATATTGTAATGAATTCAGAAGTTAACTCCAACAGGAAAGACTTTGCCTTTATTGTTTGGTCATTATTATTTTACTTAATTACTTATAATAGAAATAGGCGAAGTACTTTATCGCACTAATATATGTAAAACAGGAAAAAACAATATTTAACTTTATTTAATTAAATAATTGTTCTGATTTTGACCAATTAATTGCCTTCTCTGTAATTATTGGTCAATTAATTATTTTAATTTATTGAAACTGACCAAATCCTACGTGAAAAATATTAGAGACTACTGTAGATTGAGATTACTGTAGATCTGTCGACCATTTTCTATCTTGCTAAGTACCTGGTACGTGTTGATAGGCCTACACTGTACTCTCATATCTATTAACACTGTAATTTGAAAACATTGTAAAAACCATTTACTTTTAAAAGAGTGACGACCGTGCAGTTTCTTGCCGGCTCTTCTCCATAGGACCGTGCACCTAGCTTCTGACGTTTCATAAGTGCCCTTGTAGGTGTATGTGAAATAAAATACTTTGATCTTGAACTTGCGGAATAAATTCTCTAAATGATGATGTAAACCACATCAAAATCCGTTGCGTAGTTTAGAAGAACAGCGCGGTCACACAGACTCATAATAATATTTATTCATATTTATTTATTTGCTCAGAATGTAGGTTTTACAATAGGGTGGTTACAATATTGAAGGATCCTTGTACATTCTACCATTTTGGCATGCAAACATTGATGCAGTTCATCATCAAACATTGAAATATTGATACACTGGATACAACTAAAATTTATCGGCTAAAAAATCCTTTACAGAGTAGTAACATTTATTTAATAGAAGGACAGTTAGTTTATTTTTGAAAATTGTTACTGGTTCCTCTTTTATGGAATTAGGAATGTGGTTAAAAATAGCCGGTGCCATACCAAAAACACTTTTCCTCAACAAAGCAGCCCTGTATCTAACACCTACTACCTCACCTACTACTCGAACATCGACTATAATAATAATACACATAGATAATATCGATTATAAAAAACACACTTCTTAACACTCATAATCCCGCACTAGCACTTCCTGTGTGGGCTCTGTGTGCACAAGTTACATGCACAAACAGCTAGCCTCGGATGTTACTAGTAGTGCTTATGTAGGCATCGCAAATATGTATTTCCTCTGCCTTCGAGGTAGGTGTTAGTCATCCATGAGGGAGAGACTTTTTCTAGTAATAAGCGCAAGACCACCAGGTTTTTCAGACAAATGAGTAAGAATATTAATTTTTATTTAACACTAGCTTCTGCCCGTGACGTCGTCCGCGTGTTTCTTGTTTTAACATAAAAATACCCTATGACATTCGACAATATTGTAACTTCCCATTGAGACAGAATTTTTGGAATTGGATCAGTAGTTCCGAAGATTACCTCCTGCATACAAACTGACAAATTTTACCTTTTTATAATGTTAATTACTATAAGATCACAATAATCAATTATTATTCAATCTGCCTAGCCTTTTCCCAACTATGTTGGGGTCGGCTTCCAGTCTTACCGGATCCAGATGAATACCGTATTTGACATGGAGTGACTGCCTATCTGACCTCCATAACACAGTAACTGGTTAATACGATACCCGTTGGTAAGACTGATTGTTAGATTTTCGGGCTTCTGACGTCTCGTAACACTGTCAAAGATTGAATGACAGCCGGGACCAACGGCTTAATGTGCTATCCGAGGCACGGAGGAGTCTCGGTATGTAAAGATGGTTTTTTTTTTTTTTTTTTTTTTTGGGTGGGAAATTTTCAAATAACTTCTCCCGCTCTGGGTGGAGCGGGAGGGCGTGTCAGACTCTTACTGACTAAAACCCACCCGTGTTCCTTCCGTTGCCTTTACGTTGCCAGGGGCCACGGTATCCCTTTCGGACTTTCCCGCAACCCCGGCAGGCATCGGTCCTATCGGACCCCTTCACTTCTGCTGACATCTCTTTGAGGCGCGCGTGGAACACAACGCGCCGTCGACCCGGGCCTGGTCCTTATCGGACGGCGAGCTACCCATTGCTCACCGTCCGCAAGCCCGCGCCTACGGTGGCCGGGAATCGGCCTGCGATTCCCGACGCCCGGGGCGTCTCCTGCGGCGGCTAGGGGCGTGAGGGCGCGAAATTTGCCTCTCCCTCACGCGTTCTGCCTCCTCCTTCGCGAGCATTACTGCTTCGCAGAAGGAGGTGACGGCCTCCCATGCCCTCTCGCTCCGTACCATGGCCTGGACTAGGGCCGGACGCGAGAGATCCCTGCCGCCGATCGCCTCCACGAGGACACGGCGATGCTCTGCCCAAGCCGGACAGACCTCCACCGTATGCTCAACCGTGTCCTCCGGGCGATCCACGCAGTGATGACACCCGGGCGTTTCCTCCCGCCTGATACGAAATAGGAACCTCCCGAAACAACCATGTCCGGTGAGGACCTGCGTCAGGCGGAAGGTGAGGACGCCGTGGCGCCTCTCTAGCCACTCCTCAAAGAGGGGACTTATCGCCGCAATAGTGGCGTGCCCAGCACTGGGTTGCGACAATCGCACTCTCCATGACGCCATGAGATCCCGCCGGAGCTCTGTCCGCTGTGCCGCGATTTCTCGCGGAAACGGAGTTACGCCCCGGCGTTTCGACTCCTCGCGCCACTCCCAGATGTGCGCGAGGAATGTAAAGATGGTCACCCATCCACAGACCAACCCCGGCAAGCGTAGCTTAACCTGATGGATCGAACCCTGGGGCTGTTATTACTTAGCCACGAGCTCCTCTAATCAAGTCTTATCATCAAAATTAATTTCTCTTTTGACGGCGACAGACCAAGTGTTTGACTAATCAAGATTTTTTTCTTAATTAAAGTTAACATCATCAAGATATTATATTAAATAAGGTCCATAATATAGGTACCTATATGCATTATAACGAGCTGTTGATATAAAAAATTCCCGTTTGTTTTTGTTGTAGTAACTAAGTAAGTAATTACAATAACTGAGCGGTACTAGATCAAAAGCTGCGTCTTTCCTGTTCAATTAACTACGAAATTTATTTCAATATTTTCCTTGTCACCTACAGGGTGAACGGTGAACGCTTCAAATATCAACCTGCCAATTTATACAAAAAGCTGGAATGTGTTTGTTGAAGCATGATTGACTGACTCCGGAATCTATTACTGTATTGAATAGAAACATTGAATATTACAACCATCCTTTGGTTATAGAATATTTTGACTCATAATACTTCGTAGAAGAGTGCCAATGCGTTGAAAATGAGTAAATAGATTTCTTAAAATTAAACATTTTTTAATATAACACATGTTATTTGCACGCTACTGTTAAATAATTATAAATACATTATTGTAGGTATGCAAAAAACAAAATATTATAAATCAATTACCTATCACAGAAATTGAGACACCACTACAATATTTGCATATCAGATAATTATTACATAGATAAGGTAATAGCGACCAGCCCCTGCTTAGAACGGATTTAGCGACTTGACAAAAAATCTAAATTTCTTAATTTTATGGAAGTAAATTACACATAAACCTTCCGGAATAAATTCTCTAAACTATAGTGAAAACGTCATCAAAATCCGTTGCTGAGTTTAGAAGATCAACGCAGTCACACAGACAGACACAAAAAGCGACTTAGGTTTATAGTATATATAGATAGAATACTTTCATATTTAGCACTATTCCGCGATACCTATATAGCAGTCGGTGATACAAAAACATGATGGACAGTCCGATTGTATCTTGGAATCAGATAATTTCCGGTCATGACTCAATAATGGTTTTAAAAGACAAGAAAAAAATTGACGCTAGTCTGAATTGATCGTGTAGCCTGCTGCGTGCGTCATCAGTTTGATGCATTTCCTTTCGCTTCAATGAATCATCCTGTGGTTTACAATTTACATTTAAAGTCTTTTTACCAGCTTTTTATATCGAAGTTGAACGCTCAATAAAGAGCTGTTTTTGCTTCGTTATTACTAGATTAAGCTCTTAATCTCCTTAAAACTTTAATGGTTGGCAATGTTGGAGATTTTCACGAAATCCTAGAGTTTAATTTGTTTTTCTTCGTATTTAGGCTGAAGATTTTATAGTTATTATGGAATATCAGATTATCTTTACTAATCTATCCTACTAATATTGTATAGAGCCAAAAATGTGTGAAGGTAGTCTTCGGAAGTTCTTTCACTAATGGGATTGACATAGGATATATTTTAGTTATAATAAGAAAATTCACGCGGCGAATTCAAGGGCAGAAGCTAGGACTAAATTAATTGGTTTTAGTTTTGTAATATATGGTTTTGAAAGACCACTATTATTATTCATGTCATAGGTATTTAATCATGTAAAGTTGTAAACCAATTTGTACTGTAATTCATGTTATTAAGTGGCATCTAGCCACATTACAGCGATTTTGTAATAGGTGTATATTGCAGAAGTTATGACAGATTGTTAATCAAGACTACCTGGATTTTGGCTTGACACATTTCAGTATTAATTTATTGAAAACTAGGAACTTTAGAATCTTAGATTCAAAGGTTTAGACCTAAATATACCTACGTAACGTTGTTCATCACTCTTGGGTTTTAAAGAACTTCAAAGCTCAAACTTAGTTTTGTGTATGAAATCTCTATTTGTAATTTGATTCAACGAATTTTCAAAACTAAGTTATTTAACGGCGAAAAAAAAACATGTTCATAAATCAACCTAGTAAATCCGAGCGCTAACTGCTGTAGTAGATGCGCGCCAACCATAACCGATGTGAATGAACTAATCGAACGATTGAATGAACGTGATGAACGATCGATGAAACAAAGGAATGACGAAGTGTAATTTTGTTATAAAATTTTATTGCCAGATGTAATATTAATAAGAGATTTGCACGTCCGTGTGTAATTGTCTTAATCTATTGTACGCCCGGCTATAATTTGAAATATTTTGTGTGAAGAATAAAGGATGTCCAGTTGGTGTTGTGATAGATTCGTTTGGTTAACTTAAAACAAGCTTTCAGCCATTTTTTTAGTGTATAAAATCTGAAACTAATGAAACACGTGCATATTAAGAAAAACGAACATAAAAAAACATTCTCACCATTTATTATTTTATAGTGTGGGGTACCCTGTTACTAAACATAAGGAAGTTTCGCATACTACATAGCTTCAAAGAAACTGCCACAACTTAACCCCACTTCAATATCGAATCTGTAATCTTTTAAACCCTTTTCGAGTAATAAAAACCTCCCTTTTCCGTGAAAACGAAGGAATTATCATCACCGCCCCATATGTTTGTTTTTATGGTACGGCTTATATATAACCCCATGTGAACTGATGGGGCATGACACCACAGAGGTGACCTTTTCGTGCGAACTCCCATGAATGATACTAAAACGATTTTATAGTTTTATTAGGCTTTTTATTAAAAAGGAATACGTAATTTGGATCTCAACGGGTTGTCATAAGTTTTCCAAGTTATTATCTGATTTTATTTAGAGCGAGAACGGAATTCGTATGAGTTTGTGATAAAATTGAGGTTATATTCTTCGCCAGCAAGGTATGGTCCTTTATTAATTTTACGAATTTGCCTAGGTTACAAAAAAATCAACTGAATTTGTCAGGAAGATACTGTAGTAGACTAGACTCAAACGCTCCACATAATAAGAAAAAAACCCGAGTAAAAAATCGCTGATAGACAAATAGAAACAAAAAAATTCCACTGTATCTACAGCAACGAACCGCAACGTTATCTACACAATACACACATCCTTTACAACTAAAACTAGAAACCAGTTTCAAATTTACAAACAAGAACAAAAAAACAAAAATACCAGCTTAATAACCATTTTTGAATAATTTGTGATCCCTAAATCGAACGGTCAGCTTTGAGTGCATTCACCCTGCGCTAGGCTTTGCATGCTCCGTGCGCGGGCGCTGGCATTTCCGGAGTGGGGGGGAGGGGCGGGGCGTTGCGGTGCAGGGGGGGTGGTGATCGTGGGAGAGCCTTTGCTTAGGAATGTTGGCCACTACCTGCATTGGTATGTACTGTAACGGATACAGCGTGTAGTATTTTAGCTTGATAAGGGTGGGCATAGAAAGTTGGCTTATCAGTTATCAGTGGGTTTGTTAGAGAGTTGTATGCTAGGTATTTGCGATTGACTTAAGTTGGTTTGTTAATGCCTTTGTTAATTTGTTATTTAAAATAATGGTATGAGTGATGTTAGCCTTAGAGCTTTAAGAATGAGTGAACTTGAGGAATTTCATTTGTAGTTTCTTAATTTTCTTTTTCTGCAAAGGAAATAAGTTTGGGCACTAGAACATCACCTTTTTGTGGAACTCTTATCATTATCTACAGTCAAAATCTATATCTTACGAGTATACATATATCAATACTAATGCTAATAACAAAGCTGAAGAGTTTGTTTGTTTCTTTGAACGTGCTAATCTCTAGAACTTTAAATAGGATTTGAAAAATTCTTTTTGAATTTGATAGCCCAATTCTTGACGGCTATTTAACATCACGCTAGGACCCTTAGGAGCCGAGCAAAAGGAAAAAAAGTCAGAAAGAACGCTAAATGAAAACGAAGTAATAGCGAAGTTATAGCAATGCAATGCGACAGGGTGGGTCGAGGGCGGCGTTGCCAACTACACCGTAATTACGGTAAAAACACCGTATCCTGCATTGATTCGCCATCTACCGTAATAGTGTAATTACGGTGTCAAAAAACACCGTAATAGGGCAGATGGAATATTAAGCGAATTTTTTGTCATAACATGGCAACATTTTAAATAGCAGTGGACTAGGTGGAATTCCCCAACCATAGATAATAATAGTTTAAATATAATACATCAAAACTAAAACCCGCAACAAGTTGCTAAAAAAATTCAATAAATGGATATTTATTGGCACAACAGGCAATTAAAAGAAGCGGAAAAAATTATGTTGACTTCATGTCTTCTGATGGCAGACATCAGAAGACATGCAGAGACGTACTACTGAAATGTCTAAAAATGATCATGATCACACAATTATTTTGTCAAATTCAGACTAATTAAAATGAATGGGATAACCTTTTTTTATTCAAACAACTATGTAATTTAGATCACTTTAAAAAAAACGTATTTTTTTGAATCTATCGTATTTATAAATTGGCAACACCATAATCCATTATTTAGAGTTGGTAACGCTGGTCGCGGGAACAAGAAAATTCACGCGGACGGAGGCGCGGGCATAAGATAGTAACTTTATAAAACTTCTATGTAAGGTAAATCATTCAAAAGTAAACTAACTTCAAGGGTGCTGTCTTTCTTCGAAAACTCTCTCTTCTTCATACATTTAGGTAGTGGATAGCCCTTTAAAAATAATCTAAAACTAAGTCTAGACAGGCAGATATTATCAGAAACCTATCCTTTACACTTAAACACATAATGTATTTACATAAGGTATTTAAGTTCTACATTTTTTTCTGTCTGCCTACCCTTATTTTTTATTATTTGCTAACCTTTGCTTAAAGAATATTTACTGCGTTTCATTTAAGCTATTTTAAAATAAAATAACACTCTAAACTAGACTCCAAAATTCAAATTCGATTCAATTAAAATACCTATTTTATTTCATTTTCACTTGGGCACTTATGAAACGTCAGAAGTTAAGTGCTAAAATAAATAGGTAAATAAAGATATATATAGCGTTTTAAAATTTCGATTTTCTGCCTGACCGTACAAATCACCGTAATCGGGAGTGAAATATCTGGTATTATTATTCGGGTTGAGTTGACTCGGGCCGAGCTGTCAGTGACCCGTTTTAACAAACGATAATTTGCTATTTTATTTTTACCTACCTTTATACAGGTGATATGTTAAATATAAGTTCTTAAACTATATTTAAGTTTAAATTTTCTGCTAAAACGTCTCAAAAAGGCGTCAGCGTAATCCCAATCCTATTATCTATGCCTCATAAAACCTCAAGTACCTACCTACCATCCTGTTCCCGTCTCAATGGGTGGCCCAACCATCCGACGATAATATTTGACAGATACAATATCAAAGGATTGCGTGAGTGTGATGTCACTGATAGTACTCGTAAAGTGTTATTAATACCTGATAACGTGGCGTGGCGTGATGATAGTGTGGTCGTTTGAGATCGTGTAACTTTGACCCGAGGTGTCACTTTATCAAGTAGGCCTGTATATGTGAATTCTTAGTGTTGGTCAATGATTGAGATGATAGACTCATAGATGCTTCGTTTTTTTTACCATTTTCTATTTAAAAAAAAGAAAATAACATAAACCTACAAGGGCACTTATGAAACGCTAGAAGCTAGGTGCACGGTTCCAATTGGTCGTTTCCTATGGAGAAGAGCCGGCAAGAAACTCCACGGTTACTCTTTTAAAAGTAAATGGTATTTACAATGTTTTCAAATTACATTACAGTGTTAATAGGTATGAGAGGACAGTGTAGGCCTATCAACGAGTACCAGGTACTTAGCAAGATAGAAAATGGTCGATAGATCTATAGTCTGTTAAGCCTACAACGTTCTTACATTCGCAAAATCTAAAAGAAAAGAATCTATACATATAAAAGCAAAATAAAATAATAAAAATAAAAACCTATTTAAACCAAATGACATGCCACTACAGCTGTAACAAATCTAATTTATTATAAAATATTATAGGTATATAATGTCAAATAACGAAAATATTATGTCAAGGAAAGTAAAAGAAAAAAAAAAGGTAAAGTAGTAGTATCTTAATTTGGGAACAGTTAATAGACATTGACATAGTTATGCCGTTAATGAGGTACCAGGGAAGCCACATGTGCAGAAGGAATTATTGCCAAACTTCCTTGTCTTCAACGTAGTCTTTAATGTTATAATATGCTTTGATCAGGACACGTTTGATGTGAGTTTTGAACTTTCCATCGCTAAGTTCTGTAACCGACTTTGGTAACTTGTTATAAAATCGAATACTGTTTATTACAAATAACTTACTAGTTTAAGTTAATCTAAATTTGGGTATCACAATTTCATGTTGATAAGTACCTGGTATTTTGTATAGTACCTGGTACTTGTTCACAGGCCTACACTGTCCTCCTATAACTATTAACAGTGTAATTTGAAAACATTGTATAAGCCAATTATTTTTAAAAGAGTAACCGTGGAGTTTCTTGCCAGCACTTCTCTATAGGACACGACCAATTGGAAGCTAACATAGCTTCTGACTATATTTTGAATTTGAGTAACAACAAACGAACAATCTCAAAGAAATATCTAATAACGTCGAATGGGAAAGAAAATTAATTAAAAAAGTTTTTAGATCAAATAACTTAATGACTTGTCTCGTGTCTAACTTATTTGATTGTTGTGAATTCTCATTTTCATTATAATTTCTTCTTGAAGAAAATTTTATTAATAGTGTTGTGGCGTATCTACCTACATCGCCACTTGCAAACTACGCAGCACACTGACGTCACGCGAAATCCTGCATCGCGCAAGCAAGATTTACCGCGCGATCAGAATATATATAACTTCCTGACATCAATCATCGGGCAGTTACCCACTAGACACGATACCCATCGGTCGAAGGATCCTACCTTTTCTATAGAAAATGAGTGAACTTTACACCCTGTTCCTCATAACTTTTTTTTTTTTTCTGGTTGGAAATTATCAAATAACTTCTCCCGCTCTGGGTGAAGCGGGAGGGCGTGTCAGACTCTTACTGACTAAAACCCACCCGTGTTCCTTCAGTTGCCTGTACGTTGCCAGGGCCACGGTATCCTTTTCGGACTTTCTCGCAACCCCGGCAGCTGTTCCTCATACCTCTATAGTGTAAAGTAATGGTGCACTCATTGTTCAAAAGCCTAATAAATAAATACGTATATTTTGAGTCCTTTGAATGGAAATCACACCAAGGTAGAACTCTACCATTAGACTAAAAAATAAACCTTCACGTTTACTTTCAAATTCTTCTTTACTGTAAAAGTTTAAGCAATTGAAACTTCTTTATAAAGTTACCCACATCACTTGAACTTCATGTTGGAGCTAAGTTATTCGATCATATTGAATCGATTAACGTTAGGAGATTATCTTTGTAAGATGGGGATATTTTAGGGATGACTGGGAATTATTTTAAGATTTGGAGCCTAATTTTGGGATAGTTTACTAGGTACTGTAAGGAATGAAATTGGCGTAGGATGGCAAAAATGAGAGAGTCAAGAGGCCAAAAGGTCAAGTCTCGTAAGTAAAAATCTTTAAAATTCAAGTCGCCAAAAATAACTTTAATTTGTCAAAAACTTGTCAATAATGTAGATAAATTAAAGTTATTTTTGTCAGATTTTTACTGTTAAATTAAAATGCAAAAAATATTCTTCAAATACATGAATTGCAGTAACACACGTTAAGGTTTTAAAAATGTGATTTGATTCTAGGGCGGACGGAAGGACGAAGAAGAAGGAAGTAAAAGCTTACCTACCTTTGTGTTTATAATTTACCTCACGTATATAAGGTGATATTCTACATTTTCTTTTTTTGTTTAATTCGTTTTAGTAATAAAAATATTTTCCCGATCACTGAAAAAACCGAGCGCCATTTCTAAACTAGATCTAGATAGTATCTTCATTAAACAGATTAACTGCCCAACAACGCATAACTCTCTTTTCCGCCACAGTCGGTCAACGGTCGCTGGACAGGCAGATGTTCAGCACCTGCTGTTTGTGAAAGATTTATAGCCACGATTAAGTTTGCTCTTTACAATGATATTTCTGTAATTGGGAGATGATAGTAAAGATATACTATCTTATTTTTCCAATTCCACTTTTGTACATTTTTCATTTACTTACTGTATAAGATAATTTAATTTTGCAACCACGCAACTTGGGACGCTCTACGTTATTTATACAAAACATGAAAATTAAACCATTAGGAAAACAAACATTTAAAATTCTTCACCAAAATACATAGTCACTGAAACTAAGTAACCTACTTAGCTTATGTATTAGGATCCAAATAAAAAAAAAAACCCAAACCAAAAATACGCAGCTTGAACTCTAGACAAGACAAAAAAAACTGCGCGAAAAATGTCTCCCAAAAAAAATTTTGGCAATTTTTTTGTCTATTGGTTACACGAGTCGCTTTCACTGCGGCCATACCCTGCAGATGCTACCGACATTGAAGTGTTATTGAACCCCGCTGCAGGCCAATCGTCCATGAAATTGGGGCCTCTCTAGCTTTCCTTAACACAATAGCCACCATAGCCACATTGGCCACCAAATTGGTACAAGGATGTTTTGGCTCTCGAATAAAGTTGACTGGGGGATGCTTCTAAACATTTGTGCAATTGTTTTGTAAAATGTTACTTGTAATGTATTCAAACAATAAGATGGCGACGTTTGTTCCAATAATGGCCACGTGCCAACAGATTCTTGCACCATTGTAGTAGGTACGCGGTCCTAGCTTACTGGTTGTTGTCGATCGATCGTTTGAATCCTTTGATATATTTTCTATTCTGAAAGTTTTTAATAACACACAATTTGGATGTTTGTATTAAGGTAGTAACAATAGGAAAATCATTGTTTTCTGTTCTACCACCAATGAAAGAAAGGGAAATTGTTGCTATCCATTACATACTACTGTAGATTATTACAATATTTCAAAGCAAATACATTATAACGCCCTCTATTAGGTCTACTAAGAAAAAATTTCACGTAGGTTTTTCCTTGAATTATTTTTTAATTGTTCTGCTTACTAGCATTTACCAATTCGGATGAGAACAAATGTTTTTATTATAGAAAAAAATACCGTAGCTCGACAATCAATCCTGACTAACCTATGCAAAAATCCAAGCGAAAAAAAAATTCATAAAAGTAGCCTAACTACCTCTCAACGCATTGCTGGCTCCCCTTACCTTCTCTATCTTTCACTTATATTTTCATCTTGATGTAGGTAAAAACTTGTCATAATCAGCAAACTACATAATTCACGAAAATCTCGATTTCCGCTAGCCCTACAACCTTACACCAACTGAACTATTATTGAATCATCGAGCTGCGGTTAAATCGCGCATGAAATTGTGCCCGCTGTCGCTTCACCGCAAGATGCCTCTGCCTTGACAGGACTCATCGGGTATCTGTGTACCTGTCCATCATTTTAAAGGATGTTAGTTATTACTAGGTCTGAGGTGAGAATTTAGTAGCGGCGAGGCTAAAATTATAATTGGCAGTGAAGGGTGATTTGAAAACTGGCTGATGCCATAAATATCTGAATGAATTTTCCATGTTGATTAGGTAGATACCTCTTCATATTATTTGGTAAGCAAAGTATTCAATAAGCTGGAGTCCGACAAACTTTGCAAGGTGTAACGGGCACCGTTTGAAGTGCGGAAAAGGATAAAAGAAGATTAACATTTAAAAAATATGGGCATTTTACGATTTACTGTTTTGTAATAAGCTTATCTTGTGGTCTAGCCAAAACCATTATAAAAAAACCATATTTTTTTATATTCGCTAGCAGACAAAAATGTTTGTTCTTACAATTTTACTCGCGAAACTTTCTAGCTTGACGGCGAGAAACACTTGTTAAATAATATAAATTTAAATAATCTAGTAAAAAACGAACCTTAAACTACTAACTATTTTAATACCCTGAAGACAAGATTTCACTTAAATAACATCTTGGCTCACGGCTCACAATCAAGACTTACAAAACTTTGCCTTTATCAAAAGCCTTGTCCTGCTGATTCCAAGAAGTGAATACCTAAGTCTTTCGGTTCAGATTTACTCGTGTACAGAAAAAAAAACTAACTACTGTGTAAAATGTCGGCGTATAACCGACTTTGATCTGACAGACATAATCCTTTGTAACGAAGCTTCACGCCTTCGCCTCAAAGGGGTGGGCTAATAGCTAATTACTTTTAATTATATGAACAAAAGCGCCGATCCGCTTCAACGCTTGGGAGCTAGGCAGTGTGAAGAACGTTAGTTACCTATAATGTATGCATGACTTGTTTTACATACTGCTTTATTAATGGAGTTGTTATTTCTTTAGGGGTCTTTCTGCAATACCGTGAAATTGTTAGCAGGTTCATTCTTCTCGTCGGAAAAATCTTTCCTGCCTTGGTACAAGACCGTTTTCTGTGTTGCTGGGAAGATCCCATATTTTCTTGTATAGAATACGAATCTATGATAAGTAAGCTTTTCTGGAGCAGTATTTTGGCTAGCAAAGTTCTCAAATTTTCGTCCATTTGGAACTCCATCTGCAAATACACCCACCCTGTTTTACGTTTAGTTTTTATTTGCCTAGGTGCCCTAAAAAAAACTTTCACGGCAAAATATAATTAGTACCTAAGTACATAATTAGCCACATACCACCTCATTTCGCAAATACGTGAGATCATAAATATTGGTTAACGGGCGTGTAGGAACGGTGCACCGGGGGTGGGCCGGGCATCGAACCCACTCTAATTGTCCCCCACTCGCCACACGGCCTGCTAACACGCGAACCATGCGAACTGATAAACTCCAAGTTTTTACAACTACCGTACTTAAATGTCAATTGGGATGTGTAGGGGTTTTAAGGAGTGAGGTTCCGCGACAGTTTTCGGAGCGAAAGCTTTTTAATATATTTTTAAAATAAAGTAGTCTTTGGGTTCTTTTAAGTCCCTGTAGGCCTTTAGGGGTAAATACATTTTTGGCATTAGTGAATTTCCTTTTAAACTTTTAGCACCTTGGCTGACGACAAAAGATTACATTTATCCTAGATTAAAGTTTCAAGAGTTTTTGTTGAATTAAGTCTATCGGGAGGTATTTCTGGGCATAAGCCTCCTTTAGGTTACGCCTCTACAGCTGGTTTTCCAATTTCCAAGACGCTATCAAAAACCAACCCTGTACTATATCATACTATACCATCATTTATCATTATCCACAGTCCGACTTCACCTCCCTTAATATTATGGTGGCAGCTCAGACCAAATAAAAATCAAGACATAGCGCTGCTAACAATACAGTGAAGCATGCCAAAACTACACCTCCGCTCTGTGCATACACGCTCACACGCACATATTATTTAAAACAAAGTCAAATCATTTATTTCAAATAGGCTATTACAAGGCACTTTTGAACGTCAAAATTTACAAATGATTCTAGTACTCCTTCCAAAAGGTAGTTTTCGAATGGAGAAGAATGGGCAAGAAACTCCACCGTTACTCTTTTAAAATGTTTTACAATATTTTGTATAAGTACATTAGTTATATAATTATATGTGAGGACGATGCACCTAGAATAAAATTACTATACCACAATAGGTAAAAATAATTAAGAATTAAAATTGAAGCAAAAACAAAAAAAATATATATGTGATACATACATGATGCTCACATATTTACAAACATTGTAGACGATTTTCCGAAAATTTTACAATTTATAAGTCAGTGTGTGAGGAAGTAATCACAGAATGTAAAATCAATGTAATATATTTAAACACTTCACTAAGATTATGTTTACGAAACCGGCCTCAGGTTACTGTTGACAGCGCTATGTCTCAGTTTTTTATTTGGTCTGAGGCTGGGAGGAACATGGTAAACATTTTTCGACACATCTTTGAAATTAAACTTTTCAGCCACCAAGTAGCTACTTACAAGTCCAAATGACAAATGGCTAAATATATTGCTTTCATCTTAACCACATACATAATGTATACAATACCTACCCTGCGTTACTACAACACATTTATCAAATACCATGTTGGTACAATTTGACACGATACGTTCCCCCTCTTCCCTAAGGAGTGGGAGTAGGGAGGGTGGGGGTTCCTCCCCCCACAAATTACTCCTCCGTTGTGGTTGGAAGCGGAGATGACGGTGCATTCATGATGGCGAGCTTTTAAAGAATAACAATGAGAGAAAAGTTATTAATTTTTTTTTGCAGTGGAGTTTTGTCTGGGGTTTTTTTGTTCCGTATTTTGTGGGAGAGAAACTAGAATTTTCTGTTTAATTTTAATCTTAGGTAGGTTATTAAAAGGTCAGGACGATACTGATAAAGATGACTGATGAAATGGAGACAGTAAATTGGTTTCTTTCCAGCACGGAATAAAAAAATGCATTTTTATTTATTTATTTATTTAATACTTCAAGCACACAAATGTACAGAGGCTTCTACCAGTCAACCTTCGGGTGATGCAGAGACAAACAGTGGTAGGTGCAACAGAGAGATTTGAAGATTTTTTATATTTAAATATAAAGATATACATATATACCTATTACACAAATACACCTAATTATACATAAACATTACCTTTTTCCCTGATGAATTGATAAAATTAAAGCCTTTATAGCCTATCTTTGACAAATATTGCATGATCGTATCATTGATTATTTTGATTTTATTTATTTATTCATTAAAAAGATTAATTTGTGTAATTAATCACATCTACCCATTTGTGATTAAAACAGCTTCAGAAGTTGATACCTATACTTATAATGACCAACATCCCTCGTCAACATTTACCCGTGTTACGATAAATAAGACTTTAATGAATTTTTAAGCACTGTTTACAACAACAACGATACAGTATCGTTTAAAAGGTTTATTTGATAAAGCGTGAGGGTATTTCATTGTTTCTGAAACTTCCTGCATAACATCGTTATCCTTTTGCCTGTATCCCGATTAATTTGTGGTCGGTTGGCATGTCTTTTTCTACCAGCCGTTATCTCTGAATTTACCTC
Source organism: Xanthia icteritia (assembly GCA_949128155.2). Taxonomy (NCBI): domain Eukaryota; kingdom Metazoa; phylum Arthropoda; class Insecta; order Lepidoptera; family Noctuidae; genus Xanthia; species Xanthia icteritia. The sequence goes on along the minus strand of OX421942.2, from coordinate 21,145,945 downwards.
CTCGCAGCATCTTTAACACAATCAATCAATCGTTTCTTTGGTCTTCCTTTATCCTTATAGACACCTGCTCACAAATAACACGGACTATCTCTGAATGTTTCTACGTACTATCGCGGACAGTGGCGCCTTACCACTTTTCGACCTAATTGGTCGGTTTATAGTACCTATAAATGGCTCTTCTCTTAATCTTTTATCGTTACCGAGAAAGAGCCATTCCGAGAAAAGTTGACCGGTTACTAAGCTGGACAAAATGAACAATTTTAATATGCTACTAATATTTTGCGATACTAAACGGACGTGACGAACTCCCGCTGTACTAACAACAATGACGACAAAACCAATAGGTATTCTTGGTTCTTTTAGAGGGAATCATTATTTCATTACATACGCAGATATATAAAGTATGATTCACAAATGAAAGAATATTTTAAGAACTTCCCAGTATCACGTTATAACTGTGACTATAGTGGACTTCTTATTTGACTACCTGTAGTTCGTACGCCTTTCGTCACCAATTACCGCGTCACGGTTGCCCAATGGGTAAAAGAAATGGCTGATCTTCCATAATAACGTTACCATGAAAAAAAATTACTTGTTTCAGTAGTTTTGTACTATTGAAAGCAAAAAAAACAGTAGTGACTGAAGTGGAATGTCCACCTTGGTGCTAATTTGGTTATCATTATTTTAAGAATTTTGTTGTAATACAATAAGATTTATTTATAAAATTAATGTTATAATTTAAGTAAAAAAACAGTATTCTTTAAAACCTCACAAAATGAGCTGAGGTGTGTCATAAAAAACCATGAACATCGGTTAGTTAAAGTTAGCGACAGGAGGTGTGACACGCTAAAATTGCCTGTTTTGCTTCTTATTTTTAATCAGATATATTAGCAACAATTGACTCCGTTACACTTTTTTTTTAAGCATAAGAACTAAACAGTACATTGAAAAAAAACTGCATTCAATAGAGAATAATAATGTCATGTAAATTGTTTGTAAATGTTTGTGACAGTACTTTTTCCGTAGGGTAAATTTTTCTCGGAATGGCTCTTTTGCCAAAACGAACATTGGTTAAAGGAACTGGTTCTTACTATTGTGCTTTCCACATGACTTCCAATTATTTCGGTTCAAGATCTAATTTGTGGGTTTTGCCTAGCTCGTCCGCCTTTTTTCGCTTTGTAGGCTCCACGGAAATAAACCTAATCACATTACTTGCCTGAAATTCAGCCCACAAATTCCGGAATCTCGTACACAAATCCCACCTGCATAGATAAATAAATCCGATCAGTTAAAAGCACTGCAGTCACAGCTGGCACGCGCTTACTACACAGTTACACACCTCTAGTTAAACCTGAACGATTTAGTTTCTGACTCACTGATTTATCGCCATGCAGTGTTTTATGTACAAGGTGCAGCCTGCACTATTAATTTGTTAATCTGACAGGGCTTAGACAAGGCAAAGCGACATTTTCGGTGTGTCTTTGGCTGTGTGCATGTTTGGCTGGTGCAGTTTTGCGTTTTGTTTTTTAACAGTTCTCACTTATGTATATTAATTATTGTCAGTTTCTGTGTCTCTGTATATTTGTTTACTTCTTCCTGTTTTGTTAGTGATTCCTGTATCTATTCTATATTGTGTGTTGCATATGATTTTTGGTTTGTTTGTTACGCTTTCACGCTAAAACGGCTAAACAGATTTTAATGAAATTTAGCACATGTGTAGACCATGACCTGAGTTAGGACATTGGATACTTTTTATCCCGATATTCCCACGGGGTCGAGACTTATGCGGGTGAAACCGCGGGGCGCAGGTAGTAATATAATATTATAAATGCGAAAGTGAGTTTGTTTGTTTGTTGCGCTTTCACGCTAAAACGGCTGAACGGATTTGGATGTTATTTGGTCCATTGGTAGACCATGACTTGGGTTACGACATACGACTTTTTATCCCGATATTCCTACGGGAAGCCGTGTCAAACCGCGGGGCGCAGCTAGTTATTGAATAAGTGGCTTTTCTTGTCTATCTATGTAACCACTGAGATCTTCTAAATTACACAATGAATTTTGATGTGGTTTATGGTGAAGGCGTATCCTATACCATTAAACGTGCAATATTTGTATAAATATCCTATACTATTAAACGAGCTCTATTTGTATATATGCATATATATTTGTAATCACGTTCTCGAAAATGGCTCTAACGATTTCGATAAAAGTTTGCAATATAGGGTTTACGGTGGCGAAAAATCGATCTAGCTAGGTCTCATATCTGGGAAAATTCGTTTTCTCCGTATTTTCATCCGAGCGGAGCTCGGTCACCCAAAGTTTAGAACAAGATGGCTACCTTAGAATAATGACATGGCAGTATGGAATTAGTAAGTACCTCTATCATGGCAGCATGGAATTAGTATGAACTATCCCGTACTGTTAAATGAGCATTTTCTATTTTCACCAGTGCAGAGCTCGGTCGCCAGGTACTGGTATGACATATTAACGCATTATGTTAATATTTGACTTAGATTTAGCACAGAAATCTTGATGTTTCGACATGTCGCCATTGCACTTGTGCAAATCAGGGGCTAGAGTATAATAAAGAATATAGATAATATCTCTCTGTTTGTTTTCACGGTTAGGTACCTAAGCTACGCCATGATTTTTTGTGAAGAAGTTACTTAAACTAACGTCTAGACATAGATTTGATTTTGGATCTGGAAATAAAACTACTGGATATAAACACTGGCTGATATTTTTTGGGTGACTTCGAAAGACAACGAATAATTTAAAATTGTTCCCTCAAAGGCAGAACCTTATTTACACTAATATTTATACAAAATTCGCCTTCTCTACCCATTAATTGTTGAGTTACACCGTTGAATAACCCTTATAAACGATTTATTTAACAATAAACACGGTCCGTTAAAGGACTCATGAAATATTCAGAGAGGAAACACTGCAAAATGGAGGAGGGTGGGAGGCACTTCCGGCCTCACGAAACTGTGTTACCAGATACTCGAAGATTTTTTTAAAACTTTTTTGTGTCTATGCAATTTTTTGGTTATGGCAGGTTTATTTTTGCAGTGAATTTATTTGGATTTATGAAGTTGCTATTGTTAATTGGGTTTGATAGGAAGGTAGTAGTGTTTAAACTATGATACTACTTTATTGTTGATGAATTTAAGACGCAATTCTACTACATTCATCAATTTATATAACAACGTGTTCCTTTTGATGTCCTATAACTCTAAGGTTATAAGTATGCCATAAGTAAAAATAATACCAAGAATCCTAGAACAAGTGTTCCAAAAAAAACATAGTTTCGAAGATAACATCAATCATAATTAACATAGGTATATAACTTCATTGATAAGTACGAGTATATCATTTACATTGAAACCAATCATTCATGTTTAAAACTAAGAAAATGCGACGTTGTCATATTTCACGTAAGGGGGGGGGGGGGTTTACATAAACAATCGTGACTTTATCGAATTATTTTGTATGAAAAATTGAAACGAAAAAAATAAATCATTGTAAATATTATATGCCAGTTGATTCTTTGACATGCATGGTCTTGTTAATTCCTGGAGTTATGGAATATCAGAAGTGTTCCTTCACACATGTGGTCAACTCGTCTACAGGGTCGTATTTTACAACTGATCTGGACGAAACTTGGCATACAGGCTTTACGATTTTTTTTTTGTCTTCGGGGTTTTATGAGTGGAGAGGTACTTCCTCTAAAATGGTGCAAAAAGGGGGCTACTGTCTATATTTTCCCCTTATGAGATCCGATTTCCATGGTTTTTTTTATTAGAAAGGAAACTTTAAGTTAGTCTCAAAAAAAATTGGTTAAGTTTTTATTGTAACTAAAAAGTACTAAATAAAACTAGTTTGAACTTCTGGCCTGAAGTTCAAACAACTAAAGACTTTTTTTGAAAAGTTCTCTCTTATTAAACTGTTATTCACATTCACGGTTTCTTTCACCCCTTAAAGTATTATTTCACCCTTCTGTAACCTTGGATAACCCCATTATTTTTAACCTTTGTTTATAAAAATACCTTATCCTAAACAAGAACCAACAGAAAGACATCCCAAAGAAGGTCTTAAAAAAAACATGTATTATAAATATCCCCTTAAAACATTATTATTTTGTATTTTACGCTTCAATAACCCTTTATAGTCCTATTATTTTTAGGGTCTATGATATGAATGCCTCAAGAAGTCTCGTCAAAAACATTACCCTTCTTTTGGGAAAATGGGGTAAAAAAAGAAAGATCAACACCAGTCTCCTCAAGTTAAAACCAACAAGACTCCGAAGTTCCGAGGACCATTAGAAAACTTTAGGGTCTTACCTCACCGTACGTCACCTGCAAGGGTCAGTCCTTACCTCACCTCAACCAACACCGGAAGGCTGTCTCACCCGAGGGTCGTTGGAACTCGTAAATGCAAATCACTCGAGTTAAACGTAACCCTTTGCTAAATGTCCGTAAAAGACGTTGGTACAAAAGTATCACTGTATACTATCGAAGAACTTCATACCTAAGCAGTTTCAAAATAAAATCCCGTGAACACGATGACCACGTCTGTTACCGTCCCGGTTCTAGAGCGGCCGAGCGCTGCAAGCAGAAATAGTCCTTACGGTGTATAGGTATGAACTTTTTCGATGGTTCCTACGCATCATCTTCCTGCCCGGTCATTGTGGGCAGAACACGTTTTCTTCTTCCAATCTCCCATCCGCCGTCACGCTGTCATTCACTCCCTTTTTTTTCATATAATTCCTGACACAATCCATCCATCTTTTCTTTGGCCTTACTTTCCCTGTCTGTATAGTATGGAGACGAGACCAACAAGATGGCGAAATAACGCAATCTGCGAACTATGTACAGACGAAGTTGAACTCTGAAGTCTTATTTAATTCTAATTATTTACATTGACACGGCAACCTAATCGGCTCAAGTAATTACGTATCCAATTGTTAAGTTAACCTAATTGCATACATACATAAATGTATTTTTTTGTTAAAATAGGACTGGTGTATCCACTCGATAAAAATTCTTTAAATAAATAAAGATATAATAAAAGCGGCATAAATAGGTATAGTAGCAGGACTTTGCAATATAATTAAAATTAAAAAAATAAAAATGCTGTAATTGGATAGTACTTTTTTTTTTTTTTTTGGTAAGTTTGTTGTTGTACTAAACAATGGACCAATGTTGTCAATTTAAATAAATATTAAATAATAATACATAATGTGAATAAATAATAATATTAAAAATAATACATAAGGTGAATCAATAATAATAATACTCAAAAACCCAGAAACCCTCTCTCAAAATCCTAAACTAATGCTGACTGCCTGCAGGATACATTTTTAGTCCCTGCCTCAAAAAAAGCAGACAATAACTAACACTTGATCAAAATAAAGCTTCTGTTATTCATTTGCAGTATACAGGTGACTCCGTATTTATTACGTTCTGGTTTCATTACCTATCATTATATTCTTATTTTGGGTTGGGGCGTGGTTTTAGCGACAATTGAAATAATTAATTAGCTTGATAAAGGAGTTTGTTTGAGGATGAAAGGACAAATATGTTCAAAGAATGGTCAACAATGGGGTACTATATGACCCTGATCAAACTACTTACTGTTTACTACTGTTACATAATTTATTATTTGTGTTAGATTACCTACCTATTCCTTGAACAGACCACCACCATAATATTGATTTTGAAGGATATTGCTATCTATTGCTTCATATGTTCGAAAGATTTGGATGCTCAACAACGAAAATAACGCAATGAATGTTGTTGAACTATCAAAATGAAAGCCATTGCTTCTGTAACGCCATTACCCCGCTGGTCTTTGTTCCTTAAACAAGTTCCTAAAAAACGTCAATCTCTTATAACGTCTCTGAATCAATCTGACCTTCGCATCAAATACGGACTCTACTCAAAACAAATTATAAGTACATCCTACCCCCTTCGACTCGTCCCCTGCTATCCACCCCCGTCCTAGATTCACCCCATTTGCATGCCATCCCCGGCAATACCAGCAACACAAATTATCCCTGATATATGATAGCGGCATTTTTTCCGCCCTACTTACTCCTTATTATAGGCCAGGAGCTCGGCAACTACTAAAAAACACAAGTGAATTACTACGACTAGTCATTTCCACCTAGCTGGAGGTGGAAATGACATTGACATTGTGCTTTGCAGTGCCCTGACAGGATTCATGTACAAAAACAGACATTAATATATTGTAAAATGTGTGATATGCATGAGAGCAAATAAATAAAAAGTGAGACAGGTCAGGTTTTGAAGCTGAAACTCGCTGTCGAAACTTAGAAGGTTATAAAGATTGCTCTAACCGTATTATTTTGTTTACTAGTATGAAAATTAGATGTCAAACATGTTTTTGTCTTCGCAGCAGACCGAATGGTGCCCGTTCCTTTGGATTGTATATCTTGTTTCATCATTATTGTTAAAGCTGCGACGTAATGGCATTTTAAGTAAAGTTCATTGGCTATTAAAGTTTTAACGGGCAGGTTACGACGCAAAGCATCCGCAAAAGGAAAAAGTCAAAGTAGTTTTAGAGGAAATTTCCAAATGTCAACACGATAAATAGTTATTGAAATGCCTGTTGTTTATTGCTCCAAAGCAATTAAATCGAAACGAATATTCCAAAATGGCAGCCGATAGTATCTATATACGGTATCGCTAGTATAATCGGAACTCATTAAGTCATTTTACATTGTAGCCGCTGACGAAAATAGGCAAAGATTATTGTAATTCAGGTCTCGTTCACCACTATTGTTCATTCCGGAAGTCTACAACAGTTCCTCTTTTAAAAAAAATGTTCGTACGTTAGTATTCTGAGCCACCACCAGGGGTAGCTCTAGTTCTCAGAACGACAATGCATTTCCTTTGTTATTTTAAAGTCTTATTTGGCATGTATGTTTCTATATGGACTATTTACGACCGGTGTGTCAGTGGCGAAGCGTATAATTTATCTATGTCTTGTTATAGCCTAGACAGAGAAAGTGTATACCGAGAATAATGTCGCTTTCTAGCTTGATCAAGTTTTTTATCTTTTGTGTCTGGCTGTTATCAAACGTTTTAAACGAAATATCACATTAGAATAAAATGATCGGCCGCTGAAATACTCAATAAAGGCTGCTTAAATAAATTTAAAAAAATCATATCCAGACGCGGATGGCAAACTAGTCAGAAATCGATTAATTATGCTATTTGATACAGACGGATCATACAAATAGCTATAAAAAAAAAAAATTCAAAGGTCTGAGATTATGTATGAGATATACGTATCTAGAATCTGATTGAATTGCATCAGTGTCAGACAGCCTTGTGCGAGGACGTTCACGCCACCTAATACATGCGTCTGCGCAGACCGCGACAGTTGTTTTCGCGATCATCGTGTGCCGTTACACAACCTGTGTTTGTCCGTCTGCGTTCGTAAAAACCGATGGTTCACGATCGCTCTCGGCCCAGAATGAATTGAAGTTTCGACGCTAGTTTGTTTTCAAAGTACTGCGTGATTTTTGTTTGTGTGTTTTTAAATATTTTTTAATGGATGATAAAATTTTGATACTGCGTCATTTTGTGTTTATATAATGTTTATTGTTGTTACTTAGTACTTTAATTCGGAAACAGTCATTTGTTTTGATGCTTGAGTATTGCAAACATGTTTTTATTATTCTAGAAATTATTTAAATATTCTATCATGATATCATATTATTGAATTTTGACTAGGTAACAAGAATGAATAATAATCCTAATGATGTCAAGAATTTATTACTTGATCAGAATCTGAGATGAATGTGAAGAAATTGTTTGTTAAATCCGAGGCCTTAGTTGTGAAACATTAATTAAGGGACCGACTATATTTTATAATCAAATTTGGAATATTTTATGTGAATTAAACCGTCTACGATAAATAAACGAAGGCGAACGAGGTTTTTTATTGTTTTTTTACGCTGTTGTCTAAATATTTCAAGGAAATTACATAATTAATTACGAGAAATGTCCATTGATTGACTATTAACCAGCCTTATTTTATGCTAATATTCCCATAAGGCCATGACTAACTCGACCACACCTTGGCTTAAATGAAACAACGTAAATTATTGACAGCTTGTCTCCTAGACTATTAGCCTATAATATGCCGCGCAAAACTTCTTGCAGAGATGTGGTGATAAATTCTCAGAAAAATGTTTACACACAGGGGCAAAGGAAAGGAAATTATTTATTAATGCCAAGAGTCTTGCATAAGTAATGAAATGACAAACAACTAATACAAAGGAGGCATAACTCCTGTATTTATGAGTATATATGTACTCGCGGTTATTCCGTTCAGGATGATGATTAATAATTCCCATATGATAGCTGAGATTTATTACAAAGTCTGTTTTTAACCACTGATCGTGTGGGTGGGTACAATTTAAAGCCCGATTTAGACGAACGTTCCAGAAATAGCTTGGTACTTCGTGGGCGTAGGACAAAACGTTCGATAGGCTGCACGACAGTGATACCAACCCACAATCTAACTACGTAACACACTTTCAATCACAATCTGAATCATTTTGAAGTATATTGCTAATCCATTGCTTCATTTGTTCGGAAAATTTGTCTGCTCCACAACGTAACTAACGCAATGAATGTTGTTGATCTGTCAAAATGAAACGGATTGTGATCGATCGTGTGTTACGCAACTAGGGTGCAGTATAAGCTGGCCTCTTATTCTATTGAAAGAAATTAACAATACTCTTCTATTGAAAGAAAGTAACAATACTGCAAAAATAAAATTGTAAAATATTAACATTTTGTTTTTTATTAGAAATAACAAAAACGCCCGTTTTTTACCGTTTCTTTTGGGACTCTTTTCAAAGAATCTCTAACGTCTCAAAAACGAAAAGAGATCGAAAAAACATGATCATCGAGAATTTAAAGGGCTTCAAAATGATACCATGGTATCGATGGGATTATAATTAAGGGGAGATGTGAACCCATTTCGGAGACACCATTTTGGTGATTCCACATACCTATTTCGTTCAGAATCTTGCCATTTCTCATAGTAGGATATGTTTTTTTAAATGCCTTAATTTAAAAAAAGTAATTTTCAATGCGCCGGAAGGTCATGGGACCATGAGTTCTGTGGATATTTTTTAAGTATTTACCGCAGAAAGAAAAATTAAACTTATCCAGAGCAAGCAGCGTCCATTAAAGCCGCCCATTACACCTAAATCAAGATGCCAGGCAAGCACACAATGGCCCATGACTTATAAGTTTTCAACCATAACTCCACTACGTATAATATACATCAACTGCCTCATGTTCCTTATCAATAATTCATGGACTCATGACGTCACAGCTCGGGGGTGGACTGACGTCAGGGCATCCTGTAATGCCTTCCTATGCGATGAAATATGTATGCTTGGATTGTGGGCAGAATTCGCGATGGATGTAGGATGTCGGCATATGTTATTATGAGTTTTATTGTATTAATTATTATTTACTTGGGTTTTGAAGATTGGGAGATTGGGAGTACTTTTTTTAAATGTTTATTGAGAATGATTTTGAAATGATCAAATTGATCAGGTTCTAAAAAGGTTCGATACTATTTTATTTTCGTATCGTATCTAAGAGTTGCAGGACGTTTAGAGATTGAAGTATTTTGCCAGAAAGAAAGTAGAAATTTGAATGTTTCCTATTCATAATTGAAATATAAACTGTGTGGATCTTTAGGCTCTATTCGAGTACATCTTTCTCGCTTAGCCTATTGCCAAGGTGCTCACCCACTTAGGTATTCCTACTCCAATTAACCTCACCTATAAGCAAAACACCTAACTCCTCTACTAAAAACCTCCACAACTCCAAAATAAACTTTTTGCTTGCGCAAGAGCAACAAACAGCAAAAAATGTCGCACTCCCATCAAGATCAATGCACTGCGCGCGCGCACTTACGTCATCGAGTGCAGCCAGCTTGTTAAACGATGCAACTTGTTTAGATCCATTTAGTTTATTTGTGAGTATATTGAATAACTGACTATTAAAGATTTGATTGGCTCAGTTGTTGAGTACAGTATCTACTTAGTTTTCTGCGTAGTTCTTGGATGGGTGGGACACAATTTTATTGTTATCTATACCTAGTAGTAGAGCTCGTTGTGAAACAGATCTTCCGAGAAAGGACTACCATCGTGTCTTTTATTAATTAGTGGAAGGGACAGCAAAACCATGTTATTTAATAGATCCTTTGCCGGTGATATTAATTTTTGTTGACAAGCCTGTTTTTTCTGTTTGAAAGGTAAGGGTGCCGGAAAATTGAAAACGGACCTCTGGCTGACACCGTTAACATTGTGGGGTCATAATCATATTAAGAAAGAAAGAAAATACGTTTATTTGCAGTAAACATGACGCAAAAAAGAACACAAAATTATAAAATGGAAACAAGTTCAGGGAAAATATGCGTTACATTCACGCAAAACGGCCATCGCTCAGCATGATGCTGCGACCCTATGCAAGACAGAGCCCCAGCGCTGGTTTTCAGCGACAGCCGGCGTGGACGTTATGACGTCGACCGGTGCAGCATACCATGAAATATAATTAAGATATAAAAATAAAATAAATATACAATAATTAAATCTACATAAATAAAAAAGTATAATATTTAAAAATGGCAATCTGGATCACTTGGGTAGGGCACATCCGAGATTTAAGTAAGTAAGACAAGATGGTTAGACGTTACCGTTTGCCTTCTAACCACCTACCTTCTACCAGAAAGCTAATTCCTGTAATACGTTCAAAATCTAGTCGCAAGCTCACCTCAGCGACAATCAATGTCAACAACTAAAGAAATTAGAGGTATTTTTGACAGTTTCTGGCAGATTAGAATGCGAACGTTCTTCAAAATACGGGATCGGGACTCAAATAGGCCGATCTGCCAATTCAAACTCTCCCCAGTAAAAAACAAATCTACACAAGCCCAATTTAAATACTCAATGTGAGGACAAACACAACGATGAAAATAAACTTCAGCTACATAGTTACGTCAAATTAAAGCTGAGCAAAAAGTTGACCACTCCTGCGCACATTGATCAAGATCATTGCACCGCGCGCTTACGTCATTCTGTGCGTTAGTTCTGCGATGCAACTTATTTTATTTTAGTGTGTGAAGTTTGCTTTGAACATTAAATAATATGAATCGAGAAATATTTTTATCATTTGTAGATAGTAACAATTATGTTATATGAATGAAAACATGACTTTATTGTTCATAAATTCGCGTGATTCATTTTTCCTTTACTGCAAAAGTTTTTTGCTTTCTTGGTCTTCAAAAGCTGTCAGTCATAGTTTACATTAATTCCAACATAAATGCAACAACTTAAATGCAGCAGTGGTATTGGCCTCGACTTACGCGTTGTAGATCGTGAGTTCGACTCCAGACAGGCACTTTACTTTGAGTATTTAATTTCATCACCACTGCTCTTAAATTAGTGAAGGAAAACATCGAGATGAAACCGGCATGGCATAGAACCAAAAATTCGAAGACATGTGAAATGAAATGAAATGAAATTGTTTATTCTGTAAATAGGATATTGGAATCACTTTTACACGTCATCTTAAAAAAAATATTAAAAATTAGCTAGATGAGTTCGGCGTTTCCTATCTGACTACTCTGAGAAGAAAGGCCGAAACAAACTCAGAGGTCATAGTCTCTTTTAAAGTCCAGACATAATCTTGGTCAGGCCATATGAGGACCATGTAGATTAGTGTCTGAAATGGTCTTTTGAGAAAAGAACCACACAGATTTGAGTGGACCTGTCCTGTCAGTGCAAGCATTTGTCAGTAATCGTGGAGCTCAACCCAGAACTTAAGGAGCTCAACTGACTGATGTGACATCCACCAACCCGCACTGGGCCCGCGTGGTGGATTACGGCCCCAATCCCTTTCACAGAGAAGAGACCTGAGTTCCATCACTGGAAACTTTATAGGCTGATGCTAAATGCCTTTCTCAAGTTATTCTCATCATGAATGATATGCCTAGGAAAGTTTTATTATCTAGGCATCTTCTCTGCTTGATCACTATTGTAGATTCTGGCTTTTAGGCTGTTTCAGGAGTATTAAAATGTGGCATTCTCATTTACTATCCAGCCGATTAATTCTGTCACTAGTGTCAGGTGGTGTCTTCATGATGAGATTTTCACAGAATAGACTGGCAGGCCTTTAAACGCCTTGTACTTTTCTCTACTACTAAATAATAAATTATACATTATGAATCTCAACTCCTATCGAGATAAAAATTACGTCATCGTGCCAACTGCACATTATTCCACTGTATCACATTACTCTGTGGGTAAACAGGAGCATTTAAAGTGTTACCCGTTAATAAAAAGTGTGACACAGACACACAGTCGCACTCTGGCGCAGTCTTGTTAAGATCATTGCACTTAGTGACGTCATGATATGCAGCAGTGATTTTTAAACTGTGCACCATTTACTTCGAATGAGGTATTGTGTGGTATGAATGTTGATAGTTCAATTTTAATTTATTTTTGGGATGGTTAGAGCTTGGTGTAAAATAAGTTGGTAAAATTCACGGACGTAGGTCAATGGTACCATGCTTTTTTGCTACTGGTGTTATTTAGGTACTTATTTCTAAGGATGTTTTGTAGTACCACCCAAGCCCGATTACTTACCTATGGCCAAAGGCACCATTTTTTGTTAATTTTTTTTCAAATCTTTTTTAAAATCCTTCTAGCAGGGTCTTGATGAAAAGTGGTAAATCCCTGCGGCTTTTCATGTGGTATTAGTCCTGTTTTCTGCCTGCCTTTTCCCAACTATGTTGGAGTCGTCTTCCACGGATCGGATCGTCGTCTTCGTCGGATGCAGCTGAATACCAGTTTTCCATTCTATAATACATATAAAAGGTGATAGGTACTTAGTTAAAATTATTATTATATATTACTGCGGTTAACGGACTGCCTCGTTGGACAAGTGGTCGTAATAGCTTCTGCAGAGCATGAGGTCCTGGGTTCGATTTCCAGGTCGGGGAAAGTGTTATTGGGTTTTTCATTAGGAATTTCTCAGTAACAGCCCGGAATCTGCATTTGTGCCCGGTTGATGGCAATAGGCTCGCCCCCTATTACATGGGACTTAAACATAACTGGCGAAATGTGGGTGTACTATATAGGTACACTTCTGCCTAACCCTCCGGGGAATACAAGCGTGATGTTATGTTACTTTACTGCGGTTTATACCGCAGTAATAAATGTGAACATAAGAACACTTTATCGTTACAACAGTTTTTAAAACAATATTTTGACCACAAGAACATCAAATTAAGTAATAAAGCAACATTAAAACTGGCTCTACGGTGTATTTACGCACCCAATGGAGACTGTAGCCAATCAATTATTTATATCTGATAAATATCATAAAAATTCACTTGGTTGAAGGCCAGGGTATAAGGATGAAGCCATTCCCTACGTGCAGGGTCATCACGGCCGAAGACTTTATATGAAAAAATCTTTTTATTTACCGTTTGTTGCAAGGGATTTAAGATGAAGGGGACGACTGGTCTGAACCAGAAATTCGCTGTTATAAGAATCAACCAGAAGCGTTATCCGTCTTCCGCATATATTTAACCTATCGCCCAAAAATGTGGCTATCTATAGTTCTTCTATAAGTTTGGTAATGCGAAGATAGGTTGTATTATAAGTGACTACGCTGATATACCTAACCTGAATTGCCAGACATGGGATTTGGCCCTTCCAAAACCGTTTTCTGGTTTGATACCAAACGTGTTGTGGGTAACCTTTACAAAGGTTCGAGTTAATTCCATGGATAACAATGGAAGATTTTTTGTAGTAAGTAATGGTAAACGGTATATTTGGAAATGTTGTCAACCCTACAGGCACAAGTATTATTTTATATTTATAAACGTAACAAAAGAACACCGCTCCATTTTATTGCCAGACTATAAAAAGATGTAATTTTATAAGCCCGCTTCAAGTGCCAGCATTAGCTAGATTGACCGGTTAATGCCCGGAAGAGTTGAACGTTACGGGCAAAGTTAATAATCGGTAATAAATCTTTTAAGGTATAAAATATAATAACTTTTTCGTCTTTAAATAATTATATTTATGGCTTAAGAATTTTATTTTCGTGAATTATTTTTTCTGATATACCTACTTATTCAATTTATGTTAACAGGTAAACGCCATGTGTCATCACATCATAAACGTCATGTAATCAAAATGAAAATATTTTATTTCACACTAGCTTCTACCCTATAACCTTCCTCAAGGTTTGGGCTATTCAATGCAAAAATACAAACAATCACATTTATGTTATATTAAATATTATTATATTATAACATTTTTTTTATAGGATTAGGTATAGATAAATCTACATGGGCACTTACGAAATGTCAGAAACTAGGTGCATGGTTCCAATTGGTCGTTTCATATGCAGAAACACCACGGTTACTTTTAAAAACAAAATAGAAAATGGTCTACAAATCTATGGTCTATTAAGCCTACTAGGAAGACGAAGCAGAGAAATGATGATTGCGAAGCATTGTCATCAGTTAAACAAAAACATCCACTACTGAACAAGGAATTTCTTTTTAATGGTCGTCGATTAGTCTGATAGATAACACAACCAAGCCAGATAATAAAATTAACTCCTAAACAGAAATGGCTATAGTCACATGAGACAAATTGCTGTTCGCAGTAAGTTTTAGCAAAAACGTTGCTTCTATTTCAATTACAAGTTATTCCAAATAACTCCGCAGTAAGCCTAGCGCAAACCTATGATCATAATACTCACAAGATACCAAACATACACACACACAAACATACACACACACAAACATACAACTAACGCTCACATTCAAAGCCCGCAGCATTCCTTCCGCTGTGCGAAATGTCCACTTATTGATGTAGGTCAGTGTTGTTGTACTCCTTACTCCTTCATCTACAGATCTTTTGTCTCCCTCACCCCGGGACCGGCCGGTCGAAGAATTTATTGAACGAGTTAGCTTGTTAGGTCTGCAACTTGCATTGCTTCGAGAATGTATTATGACATGAATTTGTATTTGGTGTTTTTGGTGCGTCGCGAAAGGGTTGGGTCAGTATTTCAGTCAATTGGGGGTAGTGTGGTATTGTATGTATTTGGTACAATATCGGAAGATAACAATGGAATGGAGTTGAATAGGTCATGAGTTCATGACGTTTGAATTGAGGTTTTTGCGCCAATTTTCAAAAGGGTTGATTTGGTGGTTATAAATCCACCTTGATAACGGGATACTTTCTCTTTAGGATCAGCTTTGTTTCAACAGAAGACTGCGGCAAGCTATGGATGGATACTAATATCTTAGCGTACTATCGGGAAATATTTTTTTTATTTATTTTTATTTATTTATTTATTTAAAGATAACCAACTTCTATTAACAGTTTGCACCAGATATACAAGTTATAGGTTAATTAATACATACTAAACATAAAGAAAAACATAAAAATATAAAATTTGAAAAATTGCACAGTAAACAAAATAAAATAAAAAATAAAACAAAATTATAACATCATTAAAAGCAAAATAACAAAACAATTAAATTCTTAAGTTTAATTTGAGATAGTGCTGGGAGTGGCAATAGACTCCAAGTATCGATAAGCAGCACTTAGGAGCCTCAGTTCGGTACTTGCAAAGACATCTAAAGTATCGTCATGTAGCAAAATGTTATTAATAAGGGAAAGGGCTAGGTACAGTGGACTGGTCTTAAGGGCTACGGTACTACCTTGCGGTATAGCAAATAGAGGACGTGGTTGGCGAGGGCGAAGTGCGTGTCTGATCGGTAGCGGGATTCGAAAAGAGACATACTCGTATAACAGTAATGAGGAATTGGTGTGAGAAGCGCGAATCAGACGGATGACATATTTGACCAGAGCAAAATTTCTCCTAACTTCCAAACTTTGGTAAGCCACCATACCTAGCACAAATGGAGTTGGGTACATGTAAGGGTAGTATCCATATAACTTGAGATAGAGGTAGCGGATAAAACATTTCTGGACCTGTTCAATAAGCAGGGTGTAGGCCTTTTCATGGGGGTTCCAGATTGAGCTGTTCGTTTCAAGTAAACTGCGGATATATGCATTGTAGAGTATGGTTATGGCTTGTCGATTATTGAATATTTTGGCCTGACGTAGCACAAAACCAAGGTTTTTTCGAGATTTGTTGCAGGTCTGTATAATATGGATCAAAATTAGTTCCTAGATCACGCACAGTGAAAACACGCCTTAGGGGCACATTGTTTAGTGTGTAGATGTTGTGTACGGGCTGTGTGGCTTTTGAGAAGGTCAATAATATGATTGTGCTGAATAGTTCTTTTTCTTTTACACATCGTATTAAAAATAAGCTAGATGAGATCGACGTTTTCTATCTGACTACTCTGAGAAGAAAGGCCGAAACAAACTCAGAGGTCTCAGTCTTTTTTAAAGTCCAGACGTAATCGTGGTCAGGCCATATGAGGACCACGTAGATTAGTGTCTGAAATGGTTTTTTGACGAAAGCACCACACAGATTTGAGTGGAGCTGTCCAGTCAGTGCAAGCATTTGTCGGTCAAGGAAGACCTTAAGGAGCTCAACAGCTCGACAATACCAAAGAAACGTCATTTGGGTAGGCCGCATACACTATACAAACTGCCAGACCATCATTAAAACTAACTTGTGTTCGTTGCTACTCTTCTTCTTCCAACTGTGTTCCTAATATCGACTACAGTTAGAATATATAGGAAGCCTATTAGTATTTCATGTAGATCCCTAATTCCAGCAGGCCAGTAGACCTTTCCAGCCTTTGGAAACTAAACTAAATAAAATGTCCAACAATTTTGTTATAAACTTTACGTGTAACAGCTTTGCCCACAAGCGTAAAGGTTTAAACTGGTAAATAGAATTAATACCGTAAAGGAGGGTATTTTAGAAGTTAGAATAGTGTTATTTTAATTACAATTAGTGCTGTGTGTAAAGACTAGGTGTAGTAAGGGCTATGTTAGGTTTTGAAATTATGGGATCATGATGGATTTCATAACTAAATATTTCATTATACTGGAGGAGCTCGTAAAAACAACGGCACGGGTCGATCATGTAAAATACTGGTATTCACCTGCATCCGGTTAGACTGGAAGCCGACCCCAACATAGTTGGGAAAAAGCTAGGCAGATTGATTGATGGGTTTCTTTACTACCATCAAACGATAGTTGTGCTATGAAAATAATGGTAAACAGTAAAAGGATATTTAATATTATATGGTCAGTGTTAGTCCCACCCAAGTACCCATCGCTAGGCTTATGTAAGTAATCTAAGTAGAGTCATTCTGCACTCTTCTTCCGATTTGATCAATAAATTTTAAAAATCTTCAATATTTTAAGAGGTCGATACTTTTTATGCCGACGGTACACATCACTTTTCTAGGCGTTTTGACGACGTAGTATCTGGTATTATTATTCGGGTTGAGATGACTCGGGCCGAGCTGTCACTGACCCTCTTCTTCTTCGTCGTATATTTTAAATGAGTTTCTACTCCAAAATTGTGTAACATGCTATCGATCACAATCCGGAAGGTTTTGAAGGAAATTGCTAATCCATTGCTTCAATTGTTTGAAAAATTCGTCGGCTCAACAAGGTAAATAACCCAACAATGGGTGTTCAACTGCCAAATTATTAAAAAAAAAAAAGAAATGCAAACAACGAAGTCACGGCCAGAAGCCAGTGTTAAATAAAAATTAATATTCTTACTCAATTGTCTGAAAACCTGGAGGTCTTGCGCTTATTACTAGAAAAAGTCTCTCCCTCATGGATGACTAACACCTACCTCGAAGGCAGAGGAAACACATATTTGCGATGCCTACATAAGCACTACTAGTAACATCCGAGGCTAGCTGTTTGTGCATGTAAACTGTGCACACAGAGCCCACACAGGAAGTGCTAATGCTGGATTTTGAGTGTTAAGTGTGTTTTTAGATATACATAATCTATATTATCTATGTGTATTATTATTATAGTCGATGTTCGAGTCTGTGTGACCGCGCTGTTCTTCTAAACTACGCAACGGATTTTGTTGTGGTTTACATCATCATTTAGAGAATTTATTCCGCAAGTTCAAGTTCAAGATCAAAGTATTTTATTTCACATACAAGGGCAGTTATGAAACGTCAGAAGCTAGGTGCACGGTCCTATGGAGAAGAGCCGGCAAGAAACTCCACGGTTACTCTTTTAAAAGTAAATGGTTTTTCCAATATTTTTAAATAACAGTGTTAATGGGTATGAGAGGACAGTGTAGGTCTTTCAACGAGTACCAGGTACTTAACAAAATAGAAAATGGTCAACAAATCTACAATCAACTAAGCCTATAGCGTTCTCACATTCACAAAATACAAAATAATTTATATAAAAGATAAATAAATTAATAAAAATAAAAACCTATTTTAAACGAAATGACATGATTTCTATTATAACTATAACAAATCTGAATCATTGCATCATTGCCATTCATTGAATCATTGCCATTGGCAGACCTTGTTAGTGCAGAATAAACAATGTTTTTTTCTGTCGTTTTCCTTCTATCTTCTTTCCCAGCTGTTTCGTGATGGTTTTCAAACAGAATATTGAACTTTATACCGCTTATGGCGCTTACTTCATTTCCAACTTACACTTCATCATTAAAACAGACAACTGTCAATGACATTATCACTCACTTATATACAGGCACGACCCCTCATATACATCTGCAATGACCTCCAAAATAATACAGTTTAGTATTTTGCATCGCAGATGGTTGCATCGTACAACGGGACCCTTCACCTCATCTAAAAGGTTAAGGGCACAGAGCAGGGTAGACGCACCCCATTCGTTTATCTAACAGTGATGCTATCTCTGTCTCATATGGCCCATGGGGTGCCATGGCAACATCCTAATTGCTTAATTAATCAGAATTAGTATATATCGGAAATACAGTGTAATTTTTTTGGGCGTCAATGTTGCGGTCGTTTGATAAATTAAGCCTTACATAAAGTTTTTTCTGATGTTGGATAAGGAAAATGCTTTGCCAAAATAAATCATACAAAGGGAATTCCAAAAAACGTTATATTTAGAAGTAGGCATTTAATTTTGGATAGCTCAAGTAACCACTCTGTGAAATTGTATCCTAATCCTTTTAGAATGTCAAGTAAAATTTCGAGGAAACCTTCGAGGGAAAGGGACTTTGAAGAAGGTTACCCTATTGTGTTTGTACCCTAATTTAAGGTGTCGTATGTTTTAAAAATTCTTCAGGAATGTTAATTTCAACCAATATTTAAAAAATCTGGCATCATAGCTTGATCAATGCAATGAATAAAGTGTCAAAGTACAAAGTCAATAGAACAGTAGGGTTGAAATAAGGCCGCTTATTGGCATGCTTAGGATCCAAAATACAATCGCCTATAAAGTCTTCCTAGGCTACTTGTGCCACAGTAGAAATCTTCCTAATATCTAGTTACACAATACCAACACAAGGTCACAGATAGGCCTAATTTGTTTATCCCCAACCGTTATGTTGTAGGAAATGGGGGAATTTTATCAGAGTGCTTAACGCAATTGTCCCCCGAATAAACTGGTACGAACCTTGACCGAGTTTGACCAACCCCGGCGAATTACCGCCTTGCTGTAGCTTATAGCAGAGAAGTCTGGCGGGTTCAGATGCGAGAAGTGTAAGATTATCAGGACAGTTAGTTGCGCGTGTTACATGACAGGGTGGGGCCGTAACTTGTGTGGGATAGTAAAAGTGTTCTTTTTTTAATCTGTCTGTCGCGTTAATTTAATGAAAAATGTGATTAATGTGACGTGAAAGATATTTAATATTTAAATGAAAAAAGTGGTGTGGCTAGTGATGGTATCGACTATGAAGTTTTTGGACAGAATCAATATGTGTTTTACAATACCATGTTGATTTGCAATGTAATGTTATGGTGTTCCTATTGCGTACTTGGTAAGCAATTTTCTATAGCATATCACCTCCCGAAGAAAATCACAGGAGTAAAACCATAAGCAATAATACATAACATTTGTTTCGTTCAGCTGATGTACAATAAAGCAACAATTTGTATAAAGTAGATATTTCTTTGATATTGATACTTTTACGCCCGACACAATTTAGTAGTCTTAGAAGCTAGTAGGACAGTAGCTCAGTAGGTACTTTACCAACATGTTGGTAAACTTCTAAACACGTCCTTAAAACTTGCGATCTCGAGTCTCCGTGACTCGAATATGACAATCTAGCCGTAAGACTAACTTTGTACTTTTTATCCTCTGGAACTTTTTTAGTTGATGACAATATAGGGGCTTGTAATTTTGATCGTGGGTGAGTTGTGTAAGTGCTGTGTTCGTGTGAGCACGGCGTTATGTCGGTAAGTTGTGAGCACGTTCGATGCCGGGAAGTTACAATAACGCGTGTTCGTGATGTGAATGTGTATAGACGGGGATAGTGGTTGAAAGGGCAGTTTTTTGTAAGGAATTCCTAGCTTTGAATAATTTAGTTCGTAGGAATGTGAGTAAACACAAAAAAAATAATTATATAGTCTATTATATTTTTTGCCGACGGCTCGTGTAAGAAAAAGGTAATTTTTATTTCGGTAACCGTTTTTAATACTGGTTGTATTCAATTTAACCTTTAATCCTGGCATTTACATAAAATGAAATAAAATATCACAATATATCTACAGAATAGAATAAAATGCCACTGCAATTAAAATAAACTAATGAGTAGGTACAATTTATAAAGGTCACACAATAAAAATAAAAATAAAATGTCAAGTGAAATTAAAATAAACGAATAGTTGGGTAAAAACTATAAGGGTCACAGAATAAAATAATATAAATGTTTTAATAAAAAATAATGTTAATAATATTACTTCACGTTAATGTAAAGCTTAATATGTCTTTGGGGTAGTCGACTTGCAGTCTGATGTTTTATAATTCGTGAAAATTCTTAAAAAAACGAACTTTATGTATTTGTTTTCCTTTTTGGTCAAATACAAAGAACATGATTTACGAAATTGTGGCCTGTCCAAAGTTACAGACCAGGCAATATAAAAATCTTGAGATAACTTCTATTTCTGCCTATCCTCATTTGACATGACAAAGAAACTAACGAGCCCATCATCAATTTTGTTGACTATTGTGGTTTAGTCACTACAATACAATAGTGTACTAAATAAAACCGAGATTTGAGATAAAAAGGATTTTTATCATCTCTATATTTTCTATTGTTACAACTTAAGCACAAATGTGGAAGAAATCCTTCTGATAAATTATTTTTATTCAGCGAAAGACTTTTCTGTTGGCTGTACATTTTCCTCAAATTATAGCCTTGTATGCTGACTTTACAATATTATAATAGTGCTGGGGTTTAATCCTACAACTAGCTTCAGCTCGCGCGTCGTTCGCGTGAATTTTCTTGTTTTGGTAACATATGTACTATAGAAGAACTTCATATCTAAGCAGTTTGAAAACAACAGTTACTAAGAAATTCCTAATGGAAAAATCCTATATCACTGGCCGACCCGGGAATCGAACCCAGAACCCCACGCTCTGCAGTAGCGCTTGCGACCACGAGGCCATCGGGGTAGTTTATGTACACCTCTGCCGCACCCAACGGGGAGTACGGGCGTGATGTTAGTATATCAGCTCGTGTTTTTCTTCTAAATCCTGCCATAAGTGTCCTGTGTGCCTTATTCTTCGTGGCTTTGGGCTTTGCAACACTAGAATAAAGAACTCGTTGATTTTCCAGAGTCCTATTCTTTTCTGGCAACACTGAGGCAACCACTACCACACGAAAGAATAATGTACTTTATTTTGACACATTTTTCTCTCGTGCATAATAGAGGAAGCCTGTTGGGAGCCATGAAAGAACCTTTTATGTATTATTTATTGCATTTTCATGTTAAACCTCCTGCGGGGAACCTTGTGTTTGGTAACTTATGTACTAGCTTCCTACATTTTCATATTTCATTACCTACTTTAACGTCTTTAAAAGCTCATATAAGGTTGAAGCTGAAATACCTACCTACGACGTACTTACCATGCTGGTGACCACCGGGGTGGTCTTAGTGAGGTAGGAATCCCACACTCTCCGGTCTTATCCATAAAGCCCGGGCGACTTTTGAAGATTTCATCCAAGAAAAAACTAAAATTTTTAGGTACTATCCATGCTATTGTCTAATTGTCATAATGACCGAAATTGGCAGATGTATTGGTGATTACAGAATTACAGGGATACGGTTTAACTTAGAACACGGCCTGCCCTAATTACAATATATTTGGGTTCAGTGCAGCATGGCTTCTAATTGATCATAATGATCACGCATCTCTATCAGCCGTGATAGTCTTAGTACTCACCTCCTTCTGGCTTTCCACACAGTCCATACATCATTTCATTACACCTACACTTATCTAATAGGAATTTACTGAGAACTACGAAAAAGAAAATTTACTAAAACACTTCCTTCAGAATCTGTTCTTAGGTATGCACTACGTAGGTAGGT
The DNA here is from genome assembly GCA_949128155.2 of Xanthia icteritia. Lineage (NCBI taxonomy): Eukaryota > Metazoa > Arthropoda > Insecta > Lepidoptera > Noctuidae > Xanthia > Xanthia icteritia. The sequence continues at coordinate 21,123,358 of OX421942.2, read as the reverse complement.
ACTAACTCTACTCTACAACCTTACTTTTCCCTACTATGTTGGGGTCGGCTTCCAGTCTAACCGTATGCAGCTGAAAATCTGTATTATACAAGGAGCGACTGCCTTTCTGACAACCCAGTAACTATAATAGATTACGGTTGCCAGGCACAAAAAATAGAGAAGCCGGACACAGGCTCATATTTAGCCAGATTTTATGCCTGACATAATACGGTATTAAAAAGAAAAAAAAATACTTTTATTTGTGTATTTATTACTGTTGTTCAATTGAGACTTACTCTACTCTTAATATGAATCACATTTTATTCTAACAAAAATAATGTGTAAATTCTTTACATTGAAAGTAATGATTATTAATGATTATCGCCTGTTTAACCATACATTTTTGACATTTAAACGTTTCTTAACTTTAAACAGCGTTTATGAATAAGAGGGTAAATAGTTTATAATCAGCCTTATAACTTCTAAATAAATTATAGGTTGGTGTAACTTACCAGTTTACAAAAGAGAGTTTGAGTTTTGTTGTGTCACTTGGGGCGGGGTTGACCAAAAGCCTAACAAAAGCCGGACAGGCCGGATTTGTACATATTTGGCCGGACACTATTGTTAAAAGCCGCACATGTCTGGCCAAAGCCGGACACCTGGCAACCCTAAATACGATACCCAATGGTAAGGCTGGCTGTCAGACTTTCGGGCTTCTGACGACCCGTAAAGAATGACAAAGATCCGAATAACAGCCGCGACCAACGGCTTCTGAGGCACGGAGGAATTTCGGTACGTAAAGTTGGTCACTCATTTACGGACCAACCCCGGCAAGCGTAGCTTAACCTGATGGATCGACTCATGCGGCTGTTATTACTTAGCACGAGGTTCTTACAACCATAAGAATTAATGCCTACTATTCTTATTCCTGGAACAAACTCGGAAAATAAACAAACTAGAATAATACTGTAAACGTTTTTAGCAGAACACTTATGTAGATACATCTTTGCCATAGTAATACTAATAACATTACTCTTCCGCATTCACTCAATACTACAGACAGACGTATACGAAAAAAACTCTTTACTACACACCTTAAAAATTTGGAGTAACATACACATATAAACAATAAACCACACAAGCGATAAACAACTTTAACACATAAAAACCAAGGCCGAAATGTATCTAGCAAAAAAAATTACGCGCAGTTCGGTAAATAAGTGTGCGTCAAACAAGGCTATCAAACGATAATGAAACTTGATGCTCTGTAAATAAAGTCTGGAATAGCGCAGTGATGTAATCTGAGGGACATTAGTGCGAAATTGAGGGGTATACCAGGTCAGGTTTCAAAAGTCCACAATTTTTTTATGATGCAGTAGACCTTGGCCATGATTTTGGGTATTCATGTAACTTGGTTTTGTAGGACATTTACTGTTTTAGCTAAAATAACTAATTTTGGGATTAATTAATAATAGCTGTGTGGATACTAATTTGACATACGTACAATAATTATGTTCCTAAATAAAATAGAACGCAAATAATTTTTTTATTATAATTACTTCCATTCGTCATAGGCAACAGTTTGTTTATTTTTTATCGTAAAAAATAATAATTATAGAGTACCGTAAATGAAACATAAAGAAGTACCTATTATTAATCAGATAATTACAATCAATTATCAATTTCAACAACATTCTTAACTTTATTAATTTTAATTAAGACAACGTGAAAAATTAATTAATAATAATTAATAAAAAAGCAACAAATTACTTACTTTACTTACTAACATTCTACTATTTGTTGAGAATTATAAAATGATCGATAAAATATAAATTAATTAACCACATAATAGGTTGTCATCAATCAATTTTTTAACTATAGAGATTCAAAATTTCTGATAATAAGTTAAAGTATTAGACACGGGCAATTAATATTACAAGGGTTATCTTTAGCGGTACACCTGCAATGGTAGGTTACCGTTGGTTCTAATATTCGATGATAAAACGCTGATATATCAACTTCGGCCTTTTTACCTCTACGTAAAAGTAATAAAAAAAATAAAAATAAACATAACTTTCCCACAACCCAAGCAAAAAAAAAATGGCAACACCCAAAACAAAATACGGACGTACTCATCACGTGGACCGCGTGCGTGCGAGCGAGATAGAGCTCAAAACAAGGGGGTGGGACAAAGACAGCGCTGGATAACCTTGACCTGCGCAGTGGAAGCGCACAGTACCACCCAGCGGCGTATTTCGGAACTTCAATATTAATAATAAATGGCGCGAGAAATGGCCGCTGAATTTTATCTACAAATTGACATGATACGTGACGTAATTGCGGTAATAAATTGCTTTGTTGAGAAAGGTATTCGGAGTTTTTTTAAATTGATAGGTTTATGTTTGTTTTGGTTTATTGCGTGAATGGGATTTTGTCGAATTAAGTACCTAATGGACATTGGGCAATGGCCCGAAGTAAAAAATGGTATCTACGCACTTTCGAGAAGGCGAAACTAGTAACTAGTACCTATACAATAATAGTTTTGCTTTATTATGTAGGATCATGGAGATACCCTGAACTGCTAACGTTAAATGAACGATCGTAGATATAATTATGGGACGGGCACACGAAAGTGTCCTCGTGAAACACTGTGGTATCTGTTATCACGTATGTGTTAAACATGAGAGCTCCCACTCTTAATTTCATGTTTCTGAAAATTCCACATGGAAATAAATTTTCGTCTTCAACATACTTATTTATGAAAAGTAATTAAGACGTAGGTATAAACAGTAATATTGTTTTAATTATTAATTACATATCTTCGTATTTAAGACCCGCGGGGTAATTGTGTAACACACTAAGGCCGTTTGTCCACCGCACCGTGAACGGGACCTCAACGAGAACAAGATGACGACGCCGAAGTAGCGGCAGTAATTTACTATTGCCGCGTAATCTCGTTTTTCGTTGACGTCCTGTTCACGGTGCAAGTTCAACAACATTCTTTGCCAAAGCAGACAAATTTTTCAAACATATGAAGCGATGGATAAGCAATCCTTCAAAATCATTCAGATTGTGATTGAAAATGTGTTACGCAAATAGAGTGCCGAAGAAGGAAACCAAATGATTAAAAAAAAATCAAATACATAAGCTTAAACTCGTAGCGAAATGTTAGTAATTTAGGTCCTAAGAAGCCTGATTCTCAGAATGTTTCCTAATTCTGTGATAGAATCTAGAATTTTGGTACCTGGGATAGGTATTCGTTTTTATCTGGAAGAATTTGTAACGGCCTTATGTAGACGCTAAACTTCTTTAATTGGTTTAGCGAGGTTTAACTTGATACGCAGTCCAAAACAGTATTGCTATCAATATTGACAAAAGCATGTTTTGGGACAGAGAGGGCAGGATAGGAGGTGCAGCATGGTCAGCGACACACCTTGCTGTCGTAAAGTGACTTCTGAGCTGCCAGCGACGACGAAATGGAAGGGGTAAAATACTGTCATACCTGCGACACGAAGTAGAAAAAGACAGAAGCATAACCTTTAGCAGAATTAAATTAAAGGAAACATAAAACAGAGCGGAAGTGATGATAAAATAAAAGTTTTTGGATTATGAATTTTAATACACGTAGTTCAATGGGAATTCCACCATTTTCCAACTAAACAATCTTCTTCGACATGTTAATAACAATAAGAAAATATGTAGATATGTTTCTCCAAGAACAAACAAAACTAAATGATAATATTGACCCAGAAAGAGCTAAATACAAGCCTCAGTTCTTCAAACTTGATACCAATACAGACCCACGAGTTCAAGGAATAGTTCCTTTGAACTCGCCTCCTACTGAATACGTAACACCTTAAGATGTGGTGTAGATTACAAAACACAAGTTTATTGTAATTTCTGTGTTTCGAGAATTGCTATAAATATAGCTGAAGGCATTCTGGAATGCTACTTACAGTCTGTGAGAATGAGGAATCAGTTCCTTGAGTTAGTTCCAAGATTTGGTTTGGTTAGTTTCGAATTCAATGTTTTAGTGTTGTTGTTACATTGTAACTTGTAAGAATTCCTGTCTGACTAGCACGATATATAACTTATGTTCAAACAATTTTTGACTTGTCTTTGAATACGGTTATTCATATTTTCAAGTATTTTCATCATCATTATTGTCTGCATCATCAACACCGCCATGCACTGCATCTGCATGCATATAAACCATTTCACTTAATCCAACACAATCGATATTAATTTTTCATCTCTTCTGACAACATCAATATGATTATCCACAGAAGTCGTCAATATTTTATCTAAACCTACCATGGACCGTTACCTAACAGGCCGTGCCAGTCGTTGCCACGCCTGTCTAGGCCTATCGTGGCCCGTGGCTGTTGGCCGTTATTCCTGCATGTCAAGTGATACGGAGCGCTTGGCTACGTGTGCAGCCGCTGTGGTTTTATTCAGTGATAAACAAAGCAAAAAGAAACGCGCCCGTACAGGCCGCGACAGGCGCCCCCGCGCCGCGCCTTTCAACTTACCAACTCCCGATGGATCGGACGGGCGACGACAGGCCACCGGAATCCTCATCAGATGTGACGGTTTCTACGGCCTGTCGGCCTGGCTTGGCGCGATCTGGCCTCTGAGAAAGCGGGCCGTTCCCAACTCGACGAAATATATATTTTTTTAACGTAATTCTAACACTTGTTATAAAAATAAATGAATTATCAAGTAGTTCAAACGTTGTATTCAAACATTGTGTCGGTAGAAAGAATTTAAGCAAGCTCTTTACGAAGCCCAGAGGCTAAATGCCCAATTTCCTTTAGGACCAAAACTCATTACGGTAACAGTAACGGGTACTTTTGACAGAATTTGGGTTAAATTCGTGTTACATTTATAAACTTTTTCTTAATACCTTTTTGATTAGGGATTTTCTTTCTATTCTTTTATGTTGTAGTGTTGTTGTTGTTGTCGAAGAAAATGGCACGAAAACATAATACAAAAGAATACCTTTTTAACCCCCGACGCAAAAAGATGTTATAAGTTTGACCGCTATGTGTGTGTCTGTGGCACCGTAGCTCTTAAACGGGTGAACCGATTAGAATGCGGCTTTTTTATTTGTAAGCGGGTTTACTAACAATGGTTCTTAGACAAGTTTTTATCAAAATCGGTTCAGCCGTTTGAAGATTATCAGCTCTTTTCTAGTTGATGAATGGATGTGAGCGTCTTCCATAGGTCTGATCGATTTGAAATTTGGTATTCTGTTACTTCAATGATATTAGAAAAACATAGTAACATTGCACTGATGCTGCAGCATCACCTGAAATTTGCAGGATACCCAACTCCCTTAGCAACTTACATATTGAATTGAATAGGTTATAGATAGATGATGAACAGGGTCTGGTGATGGAGTACTCGTAGGAAAGAGAAATAGGAAATGTTTGTGCAGGGTAGTTTATACATTTTAATATAATTTCACTTGTAATAAATCTTAATCATTATATTGTTTTAATTTCTAATAACATGATCATTCTATTGTAATATTTAAGAGATAAAACTAAAATCTGCCTAAACAAACAATTTTGCTCAATTACAAACTGTTTACCATAAACTTGGATAGAGTTACTAACTAATTTCCAGACAATTTCCTTTCTGTTTGTGTGGTCTGTTATTTTATTTAAGTACTATTAGTTTTATAATTATAGATTCTGTTACAGTAAACTTGGCTATTTTATTTCTCACCACCAACTTATGCCTAATTGGTTTATTTAATATCCGCCGAGCGTTTGTTTTGCAAATTTTCTCAATATTAAAGTTCCTAGAATAAAATTAATTTAGAATGTTTTGATCGAAATCAGACGGTGAAATAGGGTTTCAAAACATAAATTATATTTAAGGTTAGCTACGCAAGATCGATATTATTTATTTGTCACTCAACAAGTTTTGAGTACTATTTTTTACAAAAGAAACAGTTCTTTTTGCTGAAGATGTTGTAAAAAGACAGCTGAGATTACTTATTTCAAGAGTAATCTTAAGAGAATGAAGTAATCTTAGCTATGAAGCTGATGCTCTACTCAGTCTAGATATAGATCTATCTGTGTAGGAGCATTACCATTTATCTATGCATTCAACACTTGGCTCTTGAACAGAATGCTTCCTCAACAGAATGCTTCCTCACGAGTTTAGGTAATTTTGGCAATAATAAATATATTATTATTATTTCTACGGCCCTGTGGATCATCATCGATGGTTAGAATCAGAGTTCATTCAATTTTACCCTTCATTCCTGCCTCTTCACCAAATGTTCCTGCCTCTAAGTTTACATCGGTAAGTTATAAACTTATTTTACTTAGTTCAAGTTCGTCAACTACAAAGGATTCAAATCATCGAACTAAGGTTTGTTTTTATTTATTTAACATTTTTTTTTCTTGATTTACTGTTATTATAAAAAATGTTATTTTGTTGGCAGTGTGATTTGTTTGAATTTTAGTTAGGTACGTGCGATTGTTATGATATATCTTATCATATATACAGTCTCGGAAATTTGTAAAAACGTTAATGTTGTATAATTTTAGGTAAATTACTGTTAATTCAGATGTTTTAGTTAAAACTGGAGTATATTCCCGCATTTCTAATAATACCCACATTGAAATGGCGTTTTGAGGTTTCTTTATAGTTAACTATTTATGGATAAAGAATATTTATCTAACCTATGATAGATTTTGTTAGAAGAATTATTTTGAACTAATTCTAATGTTATCACCACCCAATTTTCAATTTGTGTCTTACTTTACTTACTCAATATTTACTTAGCTGGTATGCTTTCTATACCGAAGTTAAAGTTGATAGCAAGAGCCGATTATTTCTTAATACTAGTTATTTCTCAAGATCCACCTTCTCAACCCCCTCTTCTCCACCAGATGTCCCGATAACGTGGTTGTCGTCACCGCGCGCGTCCGTGCCGTGTGTGGTGCCGGATGCAGACCGGATCCCGGCTCGGCGCCCCCCACCGCCGCTGGAGGCCGACGACAAGCCGCGACCGAAGCCCTACACCTGGAGGAAAGGAGATGAGGAGGTTAAACGGTGAGTTGGCTAAAGGCTAGTTAATTAACATTCTTTTTAGCTGCAGTGAGCAAAGCGACGCTTCGGGGAGCCCTATGTCCAGCAGTGGACGTCTTTCGGCTGAAATGATGATGAGTAAAGCGTCAGCCTTGCCGCAGGCAGCATAGGGACGGCAGGAGGAGGTATGCTTGGAGAAGGCCTATCTCTGTCTGTGGACGTCTTTCAGCTGATATGATGATGATGAAGACGTCTTCCTAAAGTATATTTTGTCCTGTTCTGGCTCCCTTCAAAATGGTTGAGCTGAACGGTGCTAATCCATGCGTCCTGCTTGTGAACGGGTGCCGTGCCGTCATCGCTTATTTTAATTGAATTTTTGAATTGTTTTTTAATCTTTTTTCGGACGCTTTTAGCGTTCTGCATCGTTCTCATATGTATAATTTCAACATGAATAATGTAACCAATATTTTGCAACTATACTTTGATTTAAAAGAGTGTCCGTGGAGTTTCTTTCCAGTTCTTTTCTATATGTACCTACCTACTACGCTAGTTGGAATGGGCGACTAGCTTCATCTTTCTGAATGACCGACGCCTTGACAATTCAAAAGTGCCTGTAATTGGTTTATTTGAAATAAATGCTTTGAGTTTGAGTTTGGAGTCGCAATGATTCCCGAAATACTGACGATCGTTAGAGCAGATGAATCTTCGAGAAGAAAATAGCGAATAGGCAATATTACATAGGCCGCACTTGTCTACAGCCCAAATCGGATTAGAATCAATGACGAACCTAACCTAACCTTTCACCGCTTCGTTCCAATGAGAAAGAAATGATACTGCCACAGATGTCAGCTCACAATATTCTCAGTAAGAAACTACTTAGCTAAAAGTGTGTATGGCATTGAATAACCATGGTGATTTTGTTCCAGCGTACAAAGCAACGGTACTCTCGAAGTATCGAGGAAGAAGGATGGCAGTTCCGAGGGCGTGTACCAGTGCACCGTGAGACATCATGCTGGCCTGGTGCTCGGGTATCCAGTCCACTTGAAGTTTGCTTGTGAGTACCACTTGATTATTTGTATAATTATAATTGTGTGAATGAAAGTCTCCAGGTATGTTTACTGCGGTGTAATGGTGGAAACGATGTTGAAGAAAATTACCACAGGCACATTCGGATTTGTTCTATCCCGAGAAAATAAAGTAAAGGATAAACAGAATGCCATGCAAAACACTTTCTTTTTTTCGGGTTTCAAGGATTTTCTGGACGGCTCCTCCATTATCCGGCAGTAGCCAATGCAGATCAGCACAAAGGCTTTCCACACTAACAAAATACACTTCTTGTATTCTACCTATTTAGCATGTAGACGAAACAGTATGATTTATCTAAAACTGTAGCCTAACTCTGACCTAGATGTCCTGTCCAAGATGGATTCCACCATCTTCTAGTATTTAGCAGCTTTATATTCGAACCTGATCTCATCACACCTAAAGATTGAAAACTCGAATCCTATATGAAAAAACTCCAGTATCCTTGTATAGAATAAACTTGATACATTACTTTCTCTTCTAAAACAAGCAAGTGTGTTCCCTCCCTAGACTCACATTGAGGAGGTCGCTAGTATCTACAAACATTTACTAAGCTCGCACGGGTAGGCAAATGTGTTATTTACCTTGTTATTTATCTTCAGGCTTTGTGTACTTACAATCTATAGTCGATTAAATATAATGTCGTATTACCGTAGTATGGTTTGAGCCTTCTTTTAAACGAAGAGACTTCAAAAGACCAATATTTTTAGCAGGGAACTGCAGAAAACTATTTAGGAGCTGCCTTTTGGTTAATACATCCATCAGGTAGGTTATGGTGTTAGAGGTTTTCTATGTAGGCAGTAAATAGGCTTTTATATAAATTAAATACTTGCATCCAGTTTCTGAATTGAGCTTTAGAAATTGAGAATTACTGGTCAAACTCTACCTTAAAAAATCTAGCATAAAAAACGTATGAAATTAATTTCGCGGGCTATATTGACGGAATCACCTTCAAAATTTACCACCTAATTCTCAATTCAGAAAGCGGACGATAGTAAAAATATTATCATGATATACAGAAATAAATACCAAAATAAAATATATAACATCACCGTCATTTGATTAATGTGACCAACTCCTATCAAGTCCAAATGCTATCGAGAGTTGACTGCGATTTTGAATACAGACTAAAACTAGAACTATTCGGTATCCTATCTCCAGGTCAGCACCTCCCTTTAGTTCATAAATGATTATAATGATTGTCAACGTAGATTTGCTACCAAATCTCAGTAACAATAAACTTCTATAGTTATTAAGTCATCCCCAACCGAACGGTCCTCTTCATGAATAATCTGTCAGACTTCATTATTGTTAGGGGCGTGTTTTGACTGGTTCACGCTAACTTAGTTATTTATTTAGGTGAGTAGAACTGCTAGTCATGTTTATTTGAAGTGGCAGTTGTAGGAGTATTGCTCCGGAACATATTATAGTTTATGAAGTAGATAGATCTCTCTCTCTCTTCTCTCTCTACTTCGAAATAATCGGTCTTGTGGTGGTATAAATAACTTTTATTAGTGCTAGAACTTCAAGTTTCAACTTTGCCCATGACTTACTACTGACTGTCAACTTGGTAGTTTTCAAGAGAATTTCGACAAGTGTCTATTCTTTTGATTGAGATATCGTCAACCTTTAATGAGAGCCGGTCTGATAATTTTTTTGTAGATCTAGGGAAACCAATTTCCGTCAAAAAGGAGGCTTTAAGATTTGGCTTTTAAAATTAAGCAATTAAAAAATATTTTATTATCTAATTTATGATCTAATTCATGCAGAAGTTTGACAGCTATACACAACAGCCAAAATATTAAACTTAATTTATTATTATTGTTAATATATTTGCATCGATACGCTAAGACTCAGAATTCACCAGTTGTTTTCAATGAAACTCGCTGCTGAACCTTAAAATGATCGATCCATTATAATTAAAAGCGAAGCACAAATCCAACAGCTGATAATCCATCAATGACTATATTATAATACCGAATTTCAGTACAATTCTCGGTGCTTTTTTGCATGTTTTCTGTGCTTATCAAACTGGAAAATAATAACAATATTAAAATTGACAACGACGAAGAGGCGACGCCTGCAACCAAGGCAACGGGTGCCAAGGCTGCGCCTTGGATGCGCAGCGCCCCGGGCCTAGAACGCGACTGCGCCGCAGTCGTCAAAAAAATATAAAATGTCAATCAAATTTTTTCTCGACGTGTAAATATTGTAAAATTGTGTTTTTATATAGTTTGTGTTTGTAATATGTACTTGTATATACAGTTTATTATTATATTTTTTTAGGTAAGTTTAACGGTAAGTTTAAGTGTTTTTATATAACGAGTACTTATATGTTCAATGCCGGCTGTAGCGACGCCGGGACCTGTGCCAGTCAACCTGCCACATCGGTTGATGTCCAGCTGGTGAGATGTCCACATTGCTCACAGGCACGTTTTTTTAAAGGCGAACGGGGGCTGAAAGTACACTATGGTAAGATCCACAAATCACATAGTGTACCATTGTGCCCCCCAGCCACACCCCCAACATCAACACCTTTTGAGAAAACCTTGTGGAAAACGCTTGCAAAATTTAAAAATTCTACCCCAGTGTTAAAGAGAGTTCCCCGGGGCGCGAGACGATCTGTCGCACTGAATTTGGCGCAATGCCTCCGTCTCGCGACCCAGGAGAACTCAAAAAGTGCCTGGGAGCAATTACTTTCATTCCCATATAGGATTCTGCATGTCCAAAAAAATTTGGCAAGTAAAAAAACCTTAACAAACCAAATTAAAGAAAATTGTAACAATTCGACCCTAATTTTAGATCCAAAATTACCTGCATTCAATAACCTATCACAAAAAGGCTTATGTTCACATGTGGAATCCAAATTAAGTGAAGGGGACATTAGGGGAGCGGCCAGGATACTGTTCAGCAGCGATGTGGTGGCGCCTTACTCTCCAGAAACGCTAACAGCTCTAGAGAGTAAACACCCAGCGCCTGCGGATAGTCTCACCTTTCCCGATCCCCCCGACCCTCCCGTCCTAAATTCAACCTTGCTAAACGTTTCGGCGCCCCAGTTGATTGCAGCCGTGAGCTCCTTCAGGAGCGGTTCCGCCGGCGGCCTCGATGGCCTGACTCCACAACATCTAAAGGATCTATTGAGCTCAGGCGCCGGGGACGCTGGTGAGTCGCTTCTGAGGGAGCTTGCGGCCCTGATTAAACTTATGCTCACCGGCGGTGTGAACGAGGCCGTCGTCGATGTCTTATACGGGGCCAACCTATGTGCCCTGCGCAAGAAGGACGGCGGCATTCGTCCCATCGCCGTTGGGTGCACCTACAGGCGTACGGCAGCCAAAATATGCTGTAAGCTGTATAGCGAATCGCTTACAGCTAAGTTTCAGCCCCTGCAACTAGGTTTCGGCTCGAGAGGGGGCTGTGAGGCTGCCGTGCATGCCCTTTCCACCTTTTTGAACTCCAACAAATGTGAGGTTATCCTCAAGGTTGACGTTAAGAATGCCTTTAACTCTGTCAACAGGGACACCTTGTTGGCTGAAGTCAAAAAAGAACTACCCGAAATTTATGGTTTTATGTGGCAGTGTTACAGGTACCCCTCTAAATTACTTTACAAGGACAATGTTTTGGAATCTGCAGTAGGATGCCAACAAGGTGACCCTCTCGGGCCAGTCATTTTCAGCTTGGCTATCCATCCAATTATCCAGAAACTAAATTCAAAATTTAACGTGTGGTATTTAGATGATGGAACGCTAGGAGGTGATGTAGACACCGTTTTGCAAGACCTACAACTCATCAAAGAACAATTTAAATCCATTGGCTTGGACCTTAACCCATCAAAATGCGAAATTTTCCTTTCTGACATTACCGACAGACAATTGACTCTTAAGAAATTTAATGCAATAGCCCCACAAATCAAAATTTTAGAAAAAAGTTCACTTCAGCTCCTAGGTTCCCCAATTTTAGAAGACAGCTTTCCTTCTTTCATCGACGAAAAAATCAAAAACTTTAACGACATTTCGGACAGACTCTCCAAAATTAATTTACATTCGGCATTCACCCTGATTAGATACTGTTGTTTTGGTCCAAATTTTATATATTTTCTACGCTCTTCCCCTTTATGGAAGCAGTCACACCTCTTGGACAAAATTGACCAAATTATTCGCAGCACATTAACATCCATTTTAAATGTGGCCTTGGACGACCGAGCGTGGCTGCAAGCCACACTACCCATCCGTTTTGGTGGCCTCGGCGTTCGCAAAATTACCAGTATTAGCTTACCCGCGTTCCTGTCCTCTGTCCGCAGCACTGAAAAGTTGACCGGGAAAATTTTAGCCCCCTGCCTGGTTTACTCTGAAGTGCCTTGCTTGTCCGATGCAGAGAACGCCTGGAAAGCGGCTTGCCCGAATACAGATCGGCCCATGAACCCATCTTCCCAGAGGCAGTGGGATGAGCCGCTCTGCAGGTTGGTACGGAATAATCTTATTAATACGTCCACCAATACTGCTGAGCGTGCCCGCCTGTTGGCTGTGGGTGAGTGGGAGTCGGGCCTCTGGCTTCAGGCGCTACCGTCACCCAACATAGGTACTATGCTGGGTGATACCACCTTCCGGCTCGCTACCTGTCTGCGTCTGGGCGCTCCTTGTGTGGCTCCGCATCGCTGCCAATGCGGTGAAGGTGTCGACTGTCTCGGACACCATGGCCTATCCTGCAGTAAGAGTGCAGGCCGGTTAGCACGGCACGCCAGCATAAATGACATCATCCGTCGTGCTCTTGTCACCGCCGGAGTGCCAGCTGTTTTAGAACCCAATGGCTTGGCACGCGACGATGGGAAGAGACCAGACGGAATGACCATAATGCCTTGGAAGGTAGGTAGGCCTTTGGTGTGGGATGCAACGTGTGTCGACACCCTTGCGCCATCCCATCTTCCTAGCACGGCGGGCTGTGCTGGGGCTGCTGCTGCAGGTGCGGAAAACCTCAAACGGCGCAAATACTCCAATCTAATTGGGACTTATATGTTTGAGCCGTTTGGGGTTGAAACACTAGGGCCATGGGGTCCGAGTGCCCACTTAGTTTTTCAAGACATCGCCAAGCGGCTGGTCGACTCTTCACGTGACCAGAGGGCTGGCCTATTCTTTGGCCAAAGAATCAGCATTGCCATTCAACGTGGCAATGCTGCCAGCCTTTTGGGCACTTTTCCTGTTGACAGTGATGCGGACGAATTTTTTGATGCCCTATAATAATGCCCCCCCCCTTGTTTATATACTTGTACATATTATTATTATTTTAAGTCTGTTTTTAAATCATGTAAATACGTTTGAGCAATTAAAAATACAACAGCTCATTGTCCTCAAACACTGAAACCATATTGCCTAGTACCTTACATACACTGTTATATCATAATACATCTAAATTTTGTTCTCTGTGACAACGAGAAATCGAAATTATTTGAACACCCATTAGTGAGGACTAGACGGAATAATCTCGATTTCTATATCTATTGTTTGAATGTTATCATTAGGGAATAGTATTTGCTTTCGAGTTATTATGTTCAGCAGAATTTGAAGCTGAAACTAGGAGTTCCGGCATATTCTGATTGAGTTTCTCTAGGTTTCTGAGAAGTCATCAAGCCAGTAATCTGCTGTTTGGATGTTATAACTGGTTGACAGAAATATCTCTTAAGAGAAATTTGTGATTTTACAATGATAAAATTCATAATTTTAGAAACCTCGAATAGATTTGTTACCCCTGGGGTGATCTCGATCTCAAGTATAACAAGTATTGGCCTTATTTGTAGGAAGTTTGCGTTCCTCTCGACGTATGATATTGTATTAGATCCCCTATTTAGTTATGATGAACGAAGCTGCTCTCCTTAAATTATGGAGCAGTGGTTAAGCAATGTGCTTTTGACAAATTCAAATCACATCCAGAATAATTATTTGCTTGACCTCTTGATAAATTACTGGCATCGATGAAGGAAAACATCGTGAGGGATTCTGGACTACATATAAATTATGTAGCTTTCTTGCCCGTTCTTCTCCATAGGTACCTACTACGCTTTGGAATGGGCAACTAGCTTCATATTTCTGACTAACCGACTTCTTGACAATTCAAAAGTGCCTGTAAATGGTTTAATTGAAATAAATGCTTTGAGTTTGAGTAGTTAATATAAGTCTGACATCGCCAACCCCTTTTGAGCAAGCGTGGTGATCTTTGCCCTCCAGTGACGCAGTATTATTACTGATACATGTTCCGGGTCTGAATGATCATGCAATAGCAGATAATGCAACTACGATACCAAAAAAATATTGTTTGGTTGAAAAGAACATCGGTTTTCTTAAAAACTCTTACTTTATACAACGCTTTCAACCCGTCGATTAATTCACATAATTTAAAACTCCAAACCTTTTGGCAACCCTATCAGGTGCCGTAATTCCCCGGAGATCCGACAGATGTCGCCCAAAAACCTGAACACACGACTCCGATTACATCGCTGCGTTTAATTACACCGCTGTAATCACACCTATTTTTGTAACAATACCTCTCTGATACGGTATTTTAGAAGGCTTTTGTTTTTGGGCATTCTGTGTATACGGAGTATAAAATATTGGGCAGTTACTGTGCTGATGTGATTTGGGAGTTATATTCTAGTTATCTTTTGTACAAATATCTGCTTCCAACCGCTATACAGTCTGTTCATTATAATTTGGATTGTTATATATAACAGATGTAGGTACATATAGAAGTGCGTATAATAAGCCGTTGGACCCGGCTGTCATTCGCAGATCTTTGGCAGTCGTTACGGGTTGTCAGAAGCTCGAACGTCTGACAACCTAGTCTTATCAAGGGGCTTATATTACCCAGTAACTGGGTTGTGGTGGTCAGACAGGCAGTCAATACCATGTAAAATACTGGTAAGACTGGAAGCTAGACTGGAGACCGATAATGATTTTGATATGACAAAAATACAAAAAAAACATTTGACAAGCTAAAGCGGGTTTTTGCAAATAAAACTTTATTCAACTCTTTGAAACTCATAATAAGTTAAATACTAATCAAAAGGCTCTTGTAGTAAGTGCGTGGGATTATCGCAAAACATTTTCCATTTCCACTGAAACGTAAATAACATCCTCAGAAGGTCAGGGCTGGGATGCGTCTAGGAAGATATTTTTAGCAGGTACCAACCAACATCCTTGTTATTTTGCACTTGTAATATTTGATTTGATTATTTATTTGATTGAGAGTGTTTTTCAATTTGCTTTCTATTTGAAAAGTATATTGAAGTGTTGATAAAAATTTAAAACCTCTTCTGAAGGATGATTTTAGATCCTGCTAAAACTAGGATTGGGTCTGATTTTAGCAGTCAGATTTAACTTGATTATCCGTGGAATAAAATTCACATCTTATAGTTTTTGTATGGAACAATTAACACATATTCAAAATATGTATATTCGCAGGATAAGACTCATAGGTACTAGGGATAAAAGTGTGGTCGAATTCGCAATTAGCGTCTTATAAAAATATAAAATAAAATGAAAGCTATAAAATGAAAGCTATAAAATAATCACGAAACGAAAATATTAAAATTTTCGTTTCGTGATTATTTTATAGCTTTCATTTTACTGATTATCTAATTAATGTCCTGTCGCTTTTACATTGTACGCCATGTAAATAAAGCTTGTTTTTCCAGAGCATTCAACAAACATGTTTGCCAGTCCCCCTTTCAGATCTTATCAGCGCCCAGGTAGAAACAGGCAGCCCATCAGGCAAATCTCTCCCATACCTACTGGGCCATGGGCTAGTCTTAACCCGGACACGCCCGTTATTGTCCTAACTTATAAACTAGTTATTCAGCCTAGAATTTATTACGGTCTGGTCTCACCATCTGTCATTGTTCATTGCACTTGGGTGTGTATTAAAGCATTTCCCTTTAAGCATTTAAGTTATGCGAATCATAAACTGTTGTAAGTACTCGTATATCTTGGTTGGCATTTAGGTCTTGGAGTTAGAAGTGGAAATTGGATAGTTTTTGTAATAGGTATCGTATCGGTGTAGAGAATAGTTTGTGATTTGAAAGGCAGTCGCTCCGTGTGGAATACTGGTTCGTTCAGCTGCATCTGGTTAGACTGGAAGCCGACCACAACTTAGTTGGGAAACGGCTAGGCAGATGATGAGTTTGTAATTTGAAAGATTGCTTAGCCAGCAAGTTTGAAAGAGCCATTATAGGGTGGCTGACTACTCAGTTTCCCGAGCGTATTGTCACTCGTTTTGATATTCATCGTTATTTTACAAATAAAGATAATTGGAGACATTGGACGGTATGTTAGTTTTTTTTTTTCTGCAAAAAAACAATCTTAGATGTGTTTTTATGGTTCCATGCCCAAAAAGTTCCAGGGACCCTATTAGTAAGGCGCCGCTGTCCGTTCGACTGTCCATCTGTCTGTCACGGGGCTGTATCGTTTGAACCGTAATATTTAGACACTTGAAATTTTATTACAACAAATAATACAAATTAGTTACAGTAGAATACTGACTCCTAAGTCACAGGGTCTCCCCTAGTTTAGGAGGCAGGGTTTTTCACTATTTAGGCAACCTTTGTTTCCCAAAGTTTAATGTTCCTATGAGTTTTGTATGAGCTTTGTATGATAAGGTTTTTGTGTTAATAAACTTATTTTATTTTTATTTTTATTTATTTTAATTAAATTAAAAATTAAAGGGTGTTTTTTCTCAGATTTTTTTATTAAAGTATTTAAAAAAAAATGGTACCTACAAGGTAAGAATACATTTTTTTTTACTTGCAACTAGGATGTAAATTAGGCCGATGAGTTGTAGGAGAAATTGATAGCTCAGCATTACTCCACATCAAGAACAGCTATCCAGAAATGTTATTATAGCAGTTCTCTACAAGATATGACGTACGTGAAATACATCTACGTGAAAACAGTAAATTATTAATAAGATATTCTCAAGGTACCAACTGTACATCGTATCTCTTTCCTGAAGTCTTAGTTCCCGTAGTCTCTTTAACTTTACAAATTAATTGAAATGTCGGCTTCAGTCAATCACGACTCGCGAGCGAACCTTTGATCTAACTTACATTCAATTTTAATTTATAAACGTGAAGAATATACGGGAAAATAAAACCAAGAACAGTGATTAAAATATTTAAGAATTTCTTTACTATTTTGAGTTTAAAATAGTCACACTGTGTAGAACCCACAAAGTGTACAAAGTAAACAAAGTGTAGAAATGTAGAAATATGAATTAAGATTTTAGGTGTTCATTTTAGGTTGCGGGAAAGTATGGTTGCGGGAAAGTCCGAAAGGGATACCGTGGCCCCTGGCAACGTAAAGGCAACGGAAGGAACACGGGTGGGTTTTAGTCAGTAAGAGTCTGACACGCCCTCCCGCTCCACCCAGAGCGGGAGAAGTTATTTGATAATTTCCCACCCAAAAAAAAAAAAAAGGTGTTCATTTTAAGTCCAATCATTTAGTAAAAAGTCATCACCATTCTCTTGGCCTTATCACAAATTAAGTATACGGTACTTAATTTGGGATAAGGGAGAATAAAAATGAACACATAAAGTTTTAATTCATATACTTTCTACATTTCTCCTTCCAGCATCTCTTCTTCTTCCATATGCACTTTTCTATTAGTCGTCATCTCAGAAGTGACGTCATTTCTAGCTATATAATCTTTCACATAGTCTATCCATCGCTTTTTTGGGAAATTTTAGTCCCCTTCATTACCTCATACCTCATGATGCTGTATATAGTTGATCATCTGCACTTGTACATGCTGCATAAAAGATACGATCTCAAGAACAAACCGAGCATTTTCTACCGACGTTTCTTCAACGCGCCCGCATAAACTGCCAACCTGTATGTTTACAATATTAATTGTCAAAAGCCTCCACCGACACCTTTGAGTTCTCACACCCGTTTTAGCTGTTCCCTTATAGAATCGCTGAAATGAATTCTATTCCCCTCTCAGTCGGAATCTGCGTCATTATCTCAATTACTTACCGGATTACTTGAAAAATGAACTGGTGGACATTTTTTAATACTGCATCGTTGGTGTCTTTGTTGCGACTGTTGAGCGCAAGGTCCTGGGTTTGATCCTGACGTCGGGCAAAGTGTTATAGGGTATTTTACTTTGAATTTCTCCGTAGCTCGTAGTCTGGATTTGTCCCCGGTTGATGGCAAGCCCCGCTATTACTTGGGAATTAAGTAGCATTTCAGTGCTCCATACATTGCACTGTTAATTGCTTAGAACTATTTTACTAACATATAATAGTAATAATATTAATTTCTCTCTTAACAAAGGTTCACATAGTTATAAACATAGAGACAATAATTATAGCTTTTTGGCAAAAATCCATAAAATATGATCCTTTGTGAGAGACTGGCGTCCATACTGGGATACCCTGTGCGACGGATCGTCAGGCTCTCACACCGAATTTAATCTAATTAACACTACAATCGTCAATTTCAATCTCTAGACAAATTATTTGTTGATCTATTTACACTAGGTACTAAATTATAATGATTTAATTAAAAATGGAGGTAGATAACTATTTGTCTTGCTCTGGAGTTCACACGGCACTATTTGCGATAGAACGAAGACATTAAGAAAAAGAAAATATATGCTAATAAGGGGAACTTTGATTAAAGTTAAGTGACGTTCGAACATCAAAAATGTATGGTAAACAGTCGCTAATCTAAAGAGTTACTTAACTACGCAATGTTTAAAAATAAACCTCTAAAATAATTAAGTTCGGCGCCAGCTATCAGCAAATATTTAGGTACACAAATAATTTACAATCAAAACATTAGTTATCAAAATAAGTGCTTTATTTGTCTTTAGTCACAAGTTTTTGACAAAACGTCGAGTTGTTTAGCAAAACATGTTTTGCGACTGAAATTGTACAAACACCTACTATTTTCAAACCTTTGACCTACAGGCTATCTGAAAATTCAAATACTTATAGG
Source organism: Xanthia icteritia (assembly GCA_949128155.2). Lineage (NCBI taxonomy): Eukaryota > Metazoa > Arthropoda > Insecta > Lepidoptera > Noctuidae > Xanthia > Xanthia icteritia. The sequence continues at coordinate 21,104,264 of OX421942.2, read as the reverse complement.
CATTCTGACTTTAATTAATTTTATTTTGATCAAAACAGCTTTGGTCAGTAACCCGGATAACAAAATAATATAAATTGGTCGAACGTTAGAGAAGTTTGTGCCTCAAAATGGTAATAAATGTAATCATAGTAAGTTGTAGGTAATTTAAAAAAAAACATTAATCAATGTTTCTATCCCGTTTCGACCTTTTCGGCACATAAGCTATTACAAAGCTATGGGTCTTACCTTAGTATCGCCACTCAACTGTCCTCTTTTAATTTTAAAATTGATTATATTTAGTTGAGAATGTCTTTTGTACAAACATAAGGTTGTGGTAGACTGTACAGAACATAAAAAATATTAATATCATACCCTGTAACTTCATTCTGATAAAGAAACCAAACATTTTACAAAAAAATATCGGGCTTCAAAAAAAAAACTACAAAGTGAAAAATAACTATAATTTCAGAATTCGATGGCAAAAAACGAAAATTCAAAACCAAAGACATCGACTTCCGAAATTAAAGTTATTTTCACTTTCACTGTGTTATTTTTTGGAAGTTGGTTGTTTTTTTTTTGTAAAAAGGTTTTGTTTTTCACTTTTTAGTTGTGGTACCTACCCCATACAAATTCGAATACCACTTGATAAGTAACTAACAGTGACAGGAATTCATATCATATCATTATTATAGACTAAGTGGGGGAAAAGACGTATTATTGAAGCTAACTCAAAAACTATCAAAGCAAAGCTAATACAATTTATATGGGACCACCTCGACAGCATACACTTTCAAACAAAAAATCAATTTTGCAAAATCCGCCCAAAATTGACCGAGAAATCGGTGTAAAAAAAAATAAAAAGAAATAAAAAACTTACGTTATGAACATAGAATCTTCTCCTTTTTGGAAGTCGGTTAAAATTCTGAAATAAGTCAAATAACAACTGGTCCCATTACAGATGAAATAACGCTATGACGTCGTAAAAATACAAGCAAACAGTTTTAGAAACACATTAGTCAATAATATAGGGACGAGTACTACTTCCAAGATACCCGTCAGCATCATACCCTAGTTAATGTTATAGAACTCGGTTAATATAATAAGATAATATTTTGCTATGAATAATTTATAGATCCCTCGAGGAACGTACGGTTGAAGGGAGGTATTGACCTTATTTCATCAACTTTGTTCAGCAAACACAGAAAGGACGTAATAAATGTTTTAATTATGTTTTTCAAGGAATAAACGATGTTTTTTTGAGCGTATCTGGAGCGGGATGATTGTTATCGGCTATTTAGCAGCAAATAGGACTCACTTTTTGATAAATTTGTTAGTAGTATACAAGGTGACTTCAAAAACAATAAACAAAATCAAGGGGTGTGTTCTATCTTCTATTGGTCATATAGTAAAAATATTTATATTTAATGGGTAGAACACCCCCTTAAATTTTGTCGATTGCTTTCAGACAATGTCACCCTGTACATTTGGGGGGCGTTAAGCTGTAAACATATGGGCGGGTGACAGCGGTTGCTTGACAACTGGAGTGTAAGGGATGAACGCCTACCAAAGAAGAAAGGCAGCACTCCATGTAATTTGGGTGTCGCACTTAGACTACGCGTACATTCGTAAAACTTTATCATAGAACTTTATCTTTAGAGAGTTTAATACCTGAAGGGCTTCTCGTAGGAATACTCACAGGACATAAACTGTTGAAAAACACTTAACCGACCAAGTAGAAAGTGCACTATACCTTCCTCTCCTTTAGGTGCTGATAAAACAATTTAGGAAAATCTTCATACTAAGTAATTTGAGAGAGACGTAGCTGCATAATTTTTCAAAACTTCACTTGTTTTCTGCAATGTAAATCAACACAAGCTCCCTAGTTCGTTCATCCCTCATCCCTTTAACCTAGAAAATCGTTATCAATCTACGTATGTTCCACATAACTCGCCATGACATGCGAGTTGCTCTTCAATCAATCAAACCGATGGATAGGGACTGATACTCGGACTGACGTCTGACGGGACGCGCAGACAATGATTTACTGTTGTGTATCGGCACTGATTTATAATGGCCGGTTCCTTAAAGGTACTGCTCGTTATTGGTTGCGTGACGGCTCGTTGAGGTGTTAGAAATTTGAAGTTAAAAACTTCAAAAGATAACAGTTTTTGAAAAGAAGAACCGGTGTTAAGATTCGGTTAGTACCTTCAAGTACATGCTAACAAGTGAAATTATATTAAAATTTAAAAACCCCCGACACAAACATTTCCTCATGTCTCTTTCCTACTCCATCACCAGACCCTGTTCATATATCTATAACCTATTCATTGAGACCATTCCAGTGAGTCCGAACACGATATCTGTGCAAGTGGTGTAAGTTGGTAAGAGAGTTGGGTATTCTGCAAATTCCAGCCGCCGCAGCACGCCGGTAACACATCCTCCGCTGCGAAACCATTGCTGCGTCATTTTCCACTACTCGCATCCGATTCGCGTAGCGGAATATGACGCGAGTCTATTGAATTGAACTACTGCGGTTTCGTTGCTATGGTTTCGTAGCGGAGGTGTGCTTCTGGCGATAACACCCCTCTTTTTGCGTCGGGCGTTAAAAATGAAACTTACGTTTTTACACTACGTTTCATCAACAATACTTAACTGATTTTTAGGATTCAAAATAGAAAATATAAACATATTGGACTACTTCGAATTGAACCTAAAACCAAACACTCTAAGCCGTAACGTGTCTGTAGTTTTGCTGTATTATTTAGTTAATATTACTAACAAAAAATATGATGAGATTTACATAACGACAACTTCATTTTCTTTATGCATTTCCTTACACGTATAAATAAAATAAAAACTCATAACAAGCCTACCAATTTCGGATATTGCCCTTAAAATCTTCCTGGCGATAACATTTCAGTATCATTGCAGTCATGTAGCAAACTGAAACGGTATGAGGCCCAACATCAATGTTTATGATAAGGGATATAACCATTTTTTGGCATTCCACCTCCCAAAATGTTTTCTGAAGTGTTATGGGCCATTGGCACCGATTGTGTGAAGCTGAAGTTGAAGATAGGCCGGCCATATTAGCCGTAGGACCGATGACCGTTGGAGTAGACGTGTTCTTGAGTGAAGACCGCGAATCAGCAAACTTAATGTAGTACGCCCTCAGGCGTCGGGTGCGAGAAGGTGGTTGGTAGCAGATGGATGATTAATGACGTGCGATTGGAGAGTCCTATGTCCAGCAGTGGACTCCTGCAGGGTAATGATGATGATCTATGCAGCTATACTATTCGCAACTAAATCTATTACTAATGTGTTGTTATGATATCTTTGTCTTAATCCCAATGAAGGTCAAGTGTGTTTTGTACAATTAGTATTTCAAGGCCTTAGTTCATCCTATTCCACATATTTATCCTCATACCGACACGAACGATAGGTACTTGAGTACTTCACGTGGTGGTTAAAAAACTAACCAGTCAGCAAGGTGGTCAGCGCGGTTCACCCAGAAGCGTCAGACGTACATTTAATAGTACATTACTGCCGCGGCCTACAAAAGAGGCACTGCATCAATGCCTGGTTGCAGCCAAGGCTTGTATAGTACTTTTCTCAAATAATGCACGGAAATTCAAACTAAGTAAATTAATTATAAATTACAGAATCAATGAACATATTATTATTGTTTAATTTTTATTTACTTTAAACGGCTATATTGACCAGCCAAATCATTTTTTTTTTTATAAGTTACCTCCTTGTTTGGTTGCCATGTGTCGAAGTAAAAAGTTCGTTCCATTTTTAAATAACACGACAGATATGAGTTTTCATAGTAATTTATTCGACCGCTAAACACGACAGATATAGATTTTCATAGTATTTTTTTCAACCGCTAAACACGACAGATATAGATTTTCATACTAAAATTGCCGGCCGGGCGCTCGCATGTATTTGACCAGTAGAGCATTTTTCATAACATTTATCTCGAATTTCCAAGCATGTTTTAGAAACACAATATTTTAGCAATATTTTGAACTACAAACTTTCAGCCGGTGTTTTGTTTAAAAGGAGTGCGTGGGATGATCCTATTCGAAACAATCTTAAATTAACGTTTCAAGTTTGATCTTTAAACTTTATTTAGACCACGTTTCCTTATAAATATTTTAACTTAGAAACAACAGCGTATTGTGAGAATAATAATATCCATTTTACGTTTCCCTGGAGACCGGAAGCCTTCCCCAGTACCTACCAAGAACAGCCATCGTGTGGTTTAAGTCAGGAGAAGTTTAAAAATATATTATTATATTTATTTTATTATTTATGTACACACAGAAAAATTGATACAGATAAGACATAATCATAATTATGAGTACAAAGGTACTGCTTATTTCTTAAGATATTTCTTCCAGCAGACCTGCGATAGGAGAAATGAGAAATAAATGTAGACAATAGTGTGTGAGAACAAGAAGAGGAAAATATAAATATGCGAAGTCTTAAACTAAAATATTGAAATAAACCTACACGTATAACGTAATAAATTAATATATACTTAAATAAATACATAGAACTTAAATATATAAACATACATACTATAGGTATATAAATACTCACAGAATTGAGAGGAAAGGTAATGCTCTTTTACTCGAAATTTGAATTGTGAAACAGTTTTTAAATCACGAATGCTAGGCGGAAGTGAGTTCCACAACCTTACTGCATGGACAGAGAAGGAATAGGAATAGTAGCTTGTTTTATGAGGATGAGATTTAAGGAGGGATATATTATACTTCGCATATTATAAAATTCTCAGTAGCAGCCGAGAGTACGAATTTGTGCTCGGTTAATAGCATAAGACCTGCCTATTATTGCATGGGACTACATTACAAGCAAAATCTAGGTGCATCGCTTTCTCCCATTTCGGGTAATCTTAGCGTAGGTGGCTTTTCTTCTATAGAAAAGAAACCTGGACGGGAAAATCTCCGAAGAGGGCTTTAAACTCTAGTATGTATTGCCTTTCTGTACTGTCTGCGTTATGCACGATCCAACGCTAAACGTTTGCATAGGCTTACTGAATAGTTAAAAATAAAGCACCACGTGAAAACTGGAGATTGTCCTGAACAGCGTCTGGTGGACGCTTTACAAAAATGTGCGTAGAGTTGGGCACCACTGTCCTGTAAGAAGGTCCTCACTATCCAGATTTTAACCTACATTTTCTTTTCTTTCCAGATTTAGATAAGCAGTTCTCGGTGCACCCCGAGAACGCGACGGCGTGGCGCGGCCAGCCGTTCGTCCTGAACTGTGACATCCGCTCGGGGCCCGCCGCCGCCCTCTCCTGGCAGAGGAATGGAGAGCCTCTGCCTGAGAATAACAGGTATGGACATAGAATCACTAACGGGACGCTTCGATTTGTTGACCATTTTCTATTTTGTTAAGAACCTGCTGCTTGTTGGCTGGACTACACAGTCCCCCCATACACATTAACAATGCCACTTAGAAATATTGTAAAAGCCAATTATTTTTAACGTGGAGTTTGTTGCCGGCTCTTATCCATAGGAAATGACAATTGAAACCCTAACTTTGACGTTTCACGAGTGGTATATGTGAAATAAAATATTTTGATTTTGATTTTAAAATGAACGAGATGACCAAAACAAAACCAGGTAAAGAAATGAACAAAAAATAAACATTTTCTCTTAGAGCATCGATTTAAATGTGAATTTGACAACAGTAGATCAACTACTGGGTTGTGTGAGGATTGATATGAAAGAGAAGGGGGTGAATAGATAGCGTGTCGGTTGACAGGGGGAAGATGAAAACGGGGTGCGCCACCCCCACGTCACATGGGACAACGGCAGGGAGATGATGATGTTGATTATGGTGATGGTGATGATGAGGGTAAATTAGAGCCGTTAGTTAAAACATAATCCATATTCGAATTTTCAACTGCAACGAAAAGTAATTTTCATTTCATAAGAGCAACCTAAGCAACTGTTTAAGTTTAAATGAACTATTTTATTTTGTCTTTTACTAGATGCGGGTCATCTAGTAAAAGACAGACGTTGTCCTGTCCAAATTTAAATAAATCATACAAATATCCCCAAAAAAATGCACTTTCAGCTTTCCCAACTTTTTAAATTTTTCCGGCAACTTTTAGATTCTTTCTTTCGGTATGAACCTGATTCGGACTATTACGAACATTTTAATACAAATATTTGCCAAATCTATCCAGCCGTTCTGAAGTAATGCGCTTTCCAACGAACAGCATTTCATTTTTATTATATATATTGCTCCAGGGCATAGGAAAAGAAAATTTAAAATTAATTTAAAATTATTAACGGTTGTAACATTCACGACTGAAAATAGCACTTTGTTTGCACTAAATGCGGTATCAAGTCTTACGAAAGGCGTTATAAAAAAAAAAAAATATTGATGCCCATTCATTGTTTCAGATATCATTTGCTGAAAAATCAGCTACTTATAACGGACGTGACAAGAGAAGATGCAGGATTATACAGGTACTTATTTGTTTATTATTCACTATTTTATGAAGGAAAAAACAATCATTGTTTCTCGATGATAATGTGCCAAAAGCATAGCATAAGAAAAGCTGCGTTACATAAGAGATTTCGTATTCTTACGTGTTTAGAACATCCAGCGCAGTTTTCGTTGCTACGAAACATGCGTCTTGCAACGCTACGAACTGAGCTACGGCGTAGCACTCTGCTACGATTTCGCTACGCCACGATAAAAGCTTTCTTTAGCGTTATGAAGCATTGAAAAAGAAAACTCCTTCTCGTTTATTTCGCTACATTTTTGATAACATTTTGTTAAACAGGTTTAAAATATGTGGCATCAAGCTTTAGAAATATACTTTTTCGAACGCTTTAAAATTCGAACATTATTTTGACAACCTTCCTCGAGATAAATCGTAATTGCAGTATTGGTCGAATATAATAATATATACGAGTATTTCGGAATACACATACAAGTACATACAATCCATACAGTGTTAGTAACAATGACTTAAAAACTATGTTAGTAAACTTTACAACTAAACAACTAAAACTGACGTGGCCCAACACACGTTGGCACGTGCCTCCGTACCCAGTGCCTTATAAAGGGACTGTCTATTTTGTCTGATAATGTTTTAAGGATGCTGTTGGAGCTTCCGCGCAACCTACCCATTATTGACGCTGTTCTCTTCCTGATAATGGCATGAAAATCGTCAACACGGGCTTCCGCGAACATCTGCGAAGCGCTGCAGAAGCGCGGAAGCCCCATCAACATCCTAAATCCATTATTATATTGTACGCGCAGGACGTTGTAGGTTCTCTGAATATACTTCACCCACAAGCTGCACGTGTAGAAGATTTGGCAGTATGCCTTGAAAAGCGAGACTTTTACATCCTTACTACAACGCGCAAACCTGCGGGCTACCATATTACATCGAACCGCCAACGCCCTCCGCTCCCTCTCTATATCAGCATCGTCGGATAAGTCCTCCGTGACTATATGCCCTAGAAATTTAAACTGTGTGACTCTCTGTAGTGATTTTGCGCTTTAAGTCATCTGAGGAACATTATCCAACGAGCTAGACTTTGATTTAAAAATCAAAAGCTCACTTTTCTTGACATTATAAGTGAGTCCATGCAGCAGCATAGGACTCACAAACAGCCAACAACTTCCTGAGCGCGCTGATTGATGGACTCTGCAAGACCATGTCATCTGCGAGCTGAGATTATTGACCATAATGCCATCAATCGAGCAACCGACGTTAGTCTCGCTGAGCTCACCAATCAACTGGTTCATGTAAGCGTTAAACAGGGTCGTTAATCAGGGGGACGTCAGTCCACCCTGTCTAACACCACACCCCAAGACGTACTTGTCAGAGTGAGCACCTGCCCATCTAACACTGTTAGTCTGCGAGCTATACCAAAACTTAATTACATTAATAAGCTCCTCGGGTACCTCTAGAAGTTTAAGCTTCGACCAAAGCTTGTCGTAACAAACCAAGTCAAAAGTCTTGCAAATGTCGAGAAAAGCAGCGCCCGATATATGCGAGCGCCCGACCGGCAATTTTTGCATGAAAATCCATATCTGTCGTGTTATTTAAAATAGAACAAACTTTTTACTGCTGTTGCAGTAAAAATTTTGTTCCACAGAACTTATCAAAGATTTTGTTTAAATTTCGATTTGGCTTGCAAATAGAGCTGTTTAAAGTAAAGAAGAAACAAATGAGTATATTGGTGCGTGAAAAATGATCTTTGTTCGTCATTGATTCTGGAATTTATAATTAATTTACTTAGTTTGAATTTCCGCGCATTATGTGAGAAAAGTTCTATACAAGCCTGGAGTGACGGACGGACTCACGTATGTGTCCAATGCCCTTGTTGCAGGCCGCGACAGTAATATACTATTATCCTATCAGTGAGCTTTATGTACAGCCATCTACTCGTTTTCAAGTAAATCTGTCTGTAATACCATTTTTTCCTAATATTTACCAGATGCAAAGCAACAAACTCCCACGCAAACAGAACGCGCATCAGTCATGGAGGTAGACTGCGAGTGGAGGAATTTCCTGCTGATCTGGACACTGCCATCCTGCCTGTCCATCATGAGAGAGACATAGCTGTTCCGAAGGACGGCAGCGTGGTGCTGCCGTGTCCAGTAACCGGATGGCCTAGGCCTAATGTGAGACAAATGATTGAAATTATTTATTTGAAGATTTTAAGTACCCGACAATAAATAAAAACATTACCACTGTCATAGGAGTTTTTTGAAATTAAATAAAACTAACATCGAAATATAAAAAAAAACGATTTGTACCGATTATTATTGGTATTGCCGATTAGCCGACTAACGGCCGAAGTCAATAACTTAACTATCACCAGTTTTGGCATACTGGAGATAGAAAACCTATCTATCTATGGTTTTAACGTCCCAATAATCTGTCAGAGAATAAGGAATCTTACGGAATGACATTCAATGACAGATAAACTTCTGCTCGTGGCTAACTAATAACAGCACGTGTGGATCGATCAGGTTAAGCTATGCTTGCCGCGGTTGGTCCGTGGATATATGACCATCTTAATATACCAAGACCCCTTTGTGCCTCGGAAAGCACGTTAAGTCGTTGGTCCCGGCTGTCATTCGTGGATCTTTGACAGTCGTTACGGGTTTTCAGAAGCTCGAAAGTCTGTCAACCAGTCTTGCCAAGGGGTATCGTATGTCGTATGTCAATGACCTCCACCTTGTAGAAATGGTAGCCTAAGAGAGGCTTCTTTTGGCATACATAATAATATTTCAACAGTAATATGGACTTATAGTTGCAAGTTTTACAAAATTATAGGACTTGGTGTTCTAGAATCTCGACATACCCCCGTATTTTGGAAACCTATTCGATGTTTCCAGCGCCTTATGTTAACACACTTTTTTAATCACAATCTGAATGATTTTGAAGGATATTGCTTAACCATTGTTTCACATTTTCGAAAAAATTGTCTGCTCAACTACGTAAATAACGCAATGAATGTTGTTGAACTGACAAAGTGAAAGCCATTGCTACTAAAAGTGTGTTACACAATTACCCCGCTGGTGTCAAAATATTCATAGAAAAGTTATTTTGTTGGCTGTTATTATTTTGACCAATGAATCACACAATGGGAGAGACCTTTCTCAAGATGACCCAATAAACTCGTACCTCTCTTTTCCAGTTAATATGGGAATTCTCCCAACCCGGACAGAGAACCAGCGAGTTAGAGGCAACAGATGAAGTTCTCATTCTTCGCCGAGTAGACCTGGAGCAAGAGGGAGTCTACACCTGCACTGTCGAGGGGAACAGCGACCTGATTAAGGTGAGTCATCATCACCAGCTTATATATAGCTGTCGACTGCGCCACTCAGCTCAATCTTCGGTCACTCACGTTGGACCATTACTAGGCACCTAACCACGTAACTTAGCCTATTGGCATCTTTCACGGATGCCTGCTTTAAAGTAGAAAATTATAGAAAGAAAGAAAGAAAGAAAAATTGGTTTATTTGTCACAGAGACACGTGCATACAAATAACAAAAAAATAAACAACATAAATATTTGGCAGCTGCATGTCATGACTGTGACAAGAAGGCTTCCGCTCAGCATAATTCTGTGCTATGAGGGACCCACAGCACAGCGCTGATTTTCAGTGGTCACCCGAAAAATACGTACGGACATCAAGTCAGTAACTAAATATGAAAGAAATAAGAAAAATTCCAGTGTGTAAATATTGATTCAATCAGTGTGTGTGTTGTGTATAGACTATTTGACCTTTGCGCCGATGTGGAGAAGGAAGTAATGTGGGTTTTGTCGTAATTAGTATAATCAGCCTATAATGTTCCCACTGCTGATACTCCTTTCTTTGAGAGGGAGTGGGTTGTAATCTCCCCGTGCGGGTTGGTAGATGTCACATGTCTTCGTCTTGATTCTGGGACATCAACGCCGGCTGTCGTCAGCGAAAATCAGCGCTGAGGCTCTGTCTTGCATAGGGACGCAGCATTATGCTGAGCGATGGCGGTTTTGCGTGGATGTGACGCATATTTTCCCCCAATTTGTTATTCTCGTGTTTCGTTCTTTCTTTGCGTCATATTTACCGCAAATAAACGTATTTTCTTTCTTTACATGCGACATGACATTTCCTCACGATGTTTTCCTTCACCGTTTTAAGAGCAGTGGTGATGAAATTATTTACACAAAGTAAAGCGGCTGTCTGGGTTCGAATCCACGACCTACAGCTCGTAAGTCGGGACCGTTGCCACAGCGCCACCACTGCTCTGCGTCGTAATTACTAGAGCTTTATTTCTGTGTCCACCATATTTTTGTACTGTATGACTTTGGTAACATGATATCAAAATGCCTTGTTAAAGTTTAGCTGCTCGAAAGATGTTTTAGATATCTTTATGTAGTATTTCTTTTTTTCTGAACAATGAATCCCTAAAAAAAGACATGTATTGTCTGCTATTTTGTACATTATATATTGTTTTATTGCTAGGGTTTTAGAATTCTGTAGTTAATTAGAAGAAGACAAATTTTATACCTACCACGAAGTATTTTAGATTCGAAAATGCTGATTATTCATGACGCCTTTTGTATTTTCCACATAGTACAACATTAGCCATAATTTTGATGGGATAGATAACGTTAATGAACAGTTAATTTCTACAGTTGAACATGAAACTATTGTTGTTCAAGTACTGTGTTCAACTAGTTGCCTGCGGTAGATTATATATTTTAGGATATGTAAGTAAGGGTGTGCACACATTGGCAACGCTTTTCCCACATTGTTCTCGAAAATTACAATTATATTTTATTACATCGATATAAAATTGAATTAGGTGAACAGAATTGATCTGTGGTTAATATTTTGTTTTCAAAGTTCCAAGACTAAGGACAAAAACATGAAACTTAAAAATAGAACCATGAAAGTATCAGCTTTTTAAAATTTTCTATAGAGCCCGGCTCATTACTGTTCCGATTGGCCACCAAACTTTTACTCCATACAAGACATCCCTATTCGTCAATACTTGAAAATAAATAAATGTTTATTTAATACTTATAATCCCTATTCCTTACCATTATTATCTTTCTTGTTGCAAGGTAATTCGTATTAGGTATGTTGAAACTGTTGGTACTCCGTGTCACTTGTCCATGAGGGTTCATTAGAAAACCAGCGTCAGACAGCATTTGTCAGGCATTCATGCTGAAATGAACCTTTTTGGCGCAGCTGTGAGGCACACACTATTATTGATTTATAATTATTTTCACTTTTTATTTTGGTATTATGTGTTTCACGAACTGTGTCCAAATAAATATTATTCTTTCTTTTTCTTTCTATACTTAGTGTCATTCTGACACAATTAAAGTAAATCTTGAAAATGTTTTTCAATGTGTACGCACCCTACATTACGCCAACACGAAACCTTATCAAACAATATTTAATTCAAATAAGGCAAAGTTATCTATATAATTGCTTTTCGCTATACATAGATGAGAGGTAGATAATGTCGTGTCTTCTGCGAATATCCTTGTATGCCTGGCAGCCATTTATGTTAAGAATTGAATACATATTGCCTTATTTAACGGAATGTTAACCTGAGACGTATTTGATTATTTGTATGTCATATAATATATGATTCTGTTGTTGATGGGAAATTGTTTTCTGTTGTTGTCATTAAAACTACATTATATTAAAAGTACACTTTGTAAACAAGCACATTACAAATTAGAGGATTATATCCAAGATAAGAATGCTTGGAAACATGCTGGTCCTGCTCCATAGGATAAGCTAGAATCTAGACAAAATCAAACTGGTTGGTAATTCAGTTGTATATATATATATATATTTTTTAAAATATATTACTTTGATTTTACATTCTGTGTTCTCACACACTGACTTATTAACTGTAAAATTGTAGGAAAATCGACTACTTTTACTATGTTTGTAATATGTGAGCACCATGTATCTATCACATAATTAATTTATCTGTTGTTGCTTTATTTTTAATTATTTTTACCTATTGTTGTATAGTAATTTTATTCTAGGTGCATTGTCTACACATATAATTATATAACTAATGTACCTATACAAAATATTGTAAAACATTTTAAAAGAGTACATAACGGTGGAGTTTCTTGCCCATTCCTCTCCATGCGAAAACTACATTTTGGAAGGGGCGACTAGAATCAATTCAATATTTTTTGTAAATTTTGACATTCAAAAGTGCCTTATAGTGGCCTATTTGAAATAAATGATTTGACCTTTAGACTTTTTTACAATACATTGTTTTTTTAAAACTACGTAGGTTTCAGTAGATTGCCAGAACTGACTTGATTTGACTGGGTCATCATTCTTCTGCCATTATCCCAATTTATGTGGGGTTGGCGCAACCTGTTGTTTTCTTTCTGACTTCTCTATTAGTCGTAATCTTGGTCGTCATTCCCGTTCTAGCCATAATCTTCCACACAGTCCATCCATCGTTTCTTTGGTCTTCCCTACTCTTATAGCCATCCACACTTATACTCAAAACCTTCCTCACGACATTTTCCTCATTCCTCCGCATTACGTGCCTATACTAGTTACTAAATAAATGTAAATTAATTGTTTCAATTTCCTTGCAAATTAGGTTGACAGAAAACATTCTAACACGTGTGGACTTAATTTCCGAAAATACTCCTTTATCTCGTTCTCGATTTGCCGTTAAGTAGAAAATAGTAGCATACATAATTAAGTAGTTAAGTCTTCTTTATCGCTCCTGTCGACACGTGTAGAATAATTAAAACTTACGCAACGGTTATTAATATTTGATTCGTTTTGTTTGATATAACTACTCGGTTTTGATCCGTCAAAAAACGACTCGAAATGAGAATTTACGAATGGAATACGAACCGTATACGCATGAGTGCATAAACGTGCATATAATTACTAGGATGGCCAAACCGGATCAGAAACGAACACGAATCGAATACGAACCAGGGGGTCTACTCCTTAAGCGAAATGCGTAGTTTCGGTCGAAGTTACGGGCGTTTCGTTCTCCGTCTCACTTACCGACATACCGTGAGTGAGACGGAGAGGGAAGCGTCCGTAACTTCGGCCGAAACTACAGCTTTAGATTAGGGAGTAGACCTCCTGATACGGATACGTGCGCAATCAGCTACAATGACAGGGAGGCGCTGTTAAAACTAGGTAAACAATTGTGCAATTTATTAATTATAATCATATTGTTTTGTGAAATGTATTGAAAAACAACATGGCGGCTTTGGTTTCGATTTTGGCCCCGCGCCGAATAGTCCTTGTATATATTAACGGTTTATTTTTAACAAGACCTTAACCCTTGGCCTTGGTCTTTGCAAGCCAATAAATCCGTAGTAGGGTGTATAGTACAGGTTGAAGAAGATTCTCACCTATTTCTTTTTTCGTTTCCAGACATTCAACGTATCAATAACAGAACCCGTGAAGATCACAGTGCCTCCAACGTCGAAGCAGACGTTCAGAGCAAGCACGGTGCGGTTCAACTGCACGGCTGTGGGGAGACCAGCCCCCAATGTCACCTGGTACAAGGATGGGAAGCCGCTGGTGTTGGCTGGGCGGGTGAGTTAATATCATTAGGCTATTTATTGCAGTCCTTTATTGTAATTATACTTAGTCTACTGTCCCCAATTTTCGGGACAGTAGGGGAGTCCCATTTTGCTTAGTCTCAAGTAAGAAACAATGTCTTAGCTGCTTTGGTATCCTTAAAAATTAATATGTGCATTGTGCACTCGATTTTTGAAATGTATTTCTCTGTTGCAGATCGTGGTGTTACCATCAGTTGATGGCAAACGAATGGAGCTTCTCATCAGAAGCGTTACATCCGGGGATGCAGGTGAGACAAACTAGATCAAAGAATGCACAATGTATTTTCATAAATAGCAGGAATTAACATTCAACAAACACCTATGTGCTGGTAAATTCCTTACGATATCAATTATCGAAAATTACATTGCCGCATTCAAATTCAAATTCAAATAATTTATTTCAGAAATAATATCCATATATTGTTAGTAGTAGTATAAGTTAGCCTAATTTTAGTATTAAATTAAATTCACAATAATAAACAACTGGTGTACCATTGAACTGTTCGTTCAATGGTACACCAGTTTATTTGGATAAGTGTGTCTGTACACTTACCCACCTGCATTAATAGCTGTTTCGCCCTTTGTATTTAAACCGCATTCTGGTGCTTTAAAAAGCCACATAACTCCGTGTCACCAAAACCTTATTGCATTTTATCGATTCTTTCCCCAGGAGTATACCAGTGCTTCGCGCAGAACCCCACGTCCTCGGCCATGTCGTGGGCCACGCTCAACGTGACGGGCGCGGGCGCGGCGGCGCCGGCCGGCGTGCGCTGCAGCCCCGCGGGCGCGCGCGCCGTGGCCGTGCGCTGGCCCAAGGTCGACGCGGATGTCATGGCTTACACGGTGCAGATTACTACGCCGGGTAAGATACATCAAAAGAAATTGATTCTAAAGAAGGATGTAATATTTGATGATATTACACCATTTTCACCATAGAGCCAAAGAGCGCTTTGGCGGCCGCTGCTAGAGGCGGCATTGTCAACACTTTACATTCTTTCCTAGGAATGTGGTTCCGTCGTATTATAACGGCCGCCATCAAAATCTGTAATTTTCATCAGTATTTAACACCCGCTGCCCAAAGATTTAAATCGCTTTATTTGCCCTCACCGTACTTAGTCACAAGAAAAAGTATCCATACTGAGAAGATGATAATTGCGTTTCCATGATAATCAAGTGTAGTCACAGCATCATTGTGTGTCATAGCTGTCAAAACGAATCAGAAATGCGACTATCTTTTGACGCGGTAGGGCGAATCTAGTGATTTAAATCTTTGCAACTGCCATCATTTTCATGACAGACGTCACTGCGGCCGTTAGTAGCGGCCACCGCTCTTCTAGGAAACCGTAGCCTTACCGTTTACTCGCATGACGACACAAATGACGTGTAGAAACTGGCAGCTTTGAATGACCAAGATTACAGAAGTTGTGAGCTCAAGGCCACGAATTTAGTAGTACTGCCGACTCCAGACGCTGTCGGCGTGACGATTCCGTGCTCTGTGATTTTACCATATCTGGCAGTTACACAAAATGCCCTTGAGCCAATATTAGGTCCAAGTTTAACCTGTGTATTACATTATAACTTTCAAAATGGGTCCTTTATTAATACAAATTTTATTTTCCAGGAGGAACATCATTACCTGGTCAGCCAGTTATTGGCATTGAGGATGTCATCCTTGTTGCGGAGCCACTAACACCTTACGGGTTCCAGGTAAGTACAAACTACTGCCTACTCAAGCTAATGCAGTCCACCGTTGGGAAAAGTTAGGCGTTCACAAAAAGGGAAAGTATGGGGGGTCACCAGTCTCCCAAGACTGGTAAGAATACTACTTCTTCTCCGTTCTTCTCCATAGGTACCTACTACGCTTTGGAATGGGCAACTAGCTTCATCTTTCTGACTGACCGACCTCTTGATAATTCAAAAGTGCCTGTAATTGGTTTATTTTAAATAAATGCTTTGAGTCTTCTTGTGTTGGCCTAGTTTTGTTCACCATTCTTACACATACAGTGGAAAATAACTCTATTTACTTTTTGCGCATAGGTTCGAGCTTACATCAAGTCTTCGACGACGAACAGAAATGTTGCTAGTGATATGTCGGAGAGCGTCACATGTCAAGGACAGGGAGGTAAGCAGAACTGTCATTACTCAACTATTTACTACCATTACACTGAGGCTCACTTGCACCACAAAACACGAAATTAGTTTAGCGCTAAATATATTTAAAATATCATCCTGTCTCTTTCATCTTCGAACGATTGACAGAAACTAAATGCGTTTAGCGTTAAACGAATTTAGGGATTTGTGGTGCAAGTGGGCTTTAATGTTGGTGAAGTTGGTACATGAAACCATCTTGTCCACAGCTTCTGCGACGTGTAGCCTAGAGTATCCATCAGTGACGCTTCATGATGATATTTAAACTATTCTAAACCAGGATTTTATTTGGTCTCCTATTTTATGCTATATGCGACGTCTGACTTCAGCGTCAACGTTAAGATTGACGTCATAACGCACCGCACAGCGTCGGCGGTCAATACGTCCGCAGTGGACGACGACGCTGCAGTCGTAACTCACGAGTGGTCATGTGACACTTGACATGACCTGACGCTGCAATGTTTCGAAATAACTAGAAAGGCGGCGCAAATCGTTTGAATGCCGCGTACGACGTCAAGACATTGACGTCGACGTGTGAAAGAGACTACAATAGTATATTTTTATAGTAAGTATCGTGGCGCAGCGTACACCGTGACGCTGTAAGCGGCCGACAGCGTTTATAGGAGACCATAGGCTGGATATTTTCGCCATGGGTTGCGCTAAGTTTGCTTCTTGGGTCATGCTCATCCTCATCTCTTGATTCATTCCAGTGCCAATAAAACTGGCTCGCCAAGGAGACGATATCTTGGTATCCTGGCGGCAGTTTGCTAACCAAAACCCTGGAGTGAAGCAGTGGATCCTCCAGTTCAAGGCAGAGAACAGCACTGATGAACACAACGTCACGCTAGACGGAAAAGTTACCAATCATACTGTTAAAGGTAGGCTGTCATATTTTTACATCAAGAGCACCACTACTAGTAATATGCATCGAATGATTGTATACTTGCTGCTTCCCGCAATTTCACCCGCATAATTTTTGATCCCGTAAGAATATTGGGATAAAGTATCCTATGACCTAATCCAGATCATGGTCTACCCATGTGCCAAATTTAATTCAAATCCGTTCAGTCGTTTTACAAACTCACTTTTGCATTTATAATATTAATTAGGATGTGTTTGAGTCCCTGTGATTCCGGCGAAGAATTTGCCACAACTTTAAGTCTAGTCTTGATAAAAACGCCATGCAGTAACCCAATCGTGTGTGTGTGTGTACTTTGTATCCGCTAGGCTGCTAAGCTCAGCCTTAGTAGTGAAGATACTCGCAATCGAAACAACGTAAAATCCATTATCGATAAACGTTCAATAACTAACTTACCCTTTTAGGGTTCCGTACCTTGAAAGGAAAAAAACAGAAACCCTTATAGGATCACTTGTGTAAAGAAAGAAAGAAAATACGTTTATTTGCGGTAAATATGACGCAAAGAAAAAAACACGAGAATAACAAATTGGGGGAAAATATGCGTCACATCCACGCAAAACGGCCATCGCTCAGCATAATGCTGCGACCCTATGCAAGACCCCAGCGCTGGTTTTCAGCGACAGCCGGCGTTGACGTGATTACGTCAACCGGTGCAGCATATAGTGAAATAACAAAAATAAAATAAATACAATACTCAATACTGAGTGTCTGTCTGGCTGGCGGTCCGTCTGTCACAGCTAATTTGCTCCGAATCTACTTGACTAATTTAGTTGATATTTTTTTTTTTTTTTTTTTTTTTTATAATACGTGAAACGTGTGAAATGTGGTACACATACGAATTTCTGTGACCCGAACAAGGACGTGTAATGTAAATAAATGAATTTTGAATATGGGGGTTCAGTTCAGTTTCAGTTTATCAGTTTTCAATTGCAAATTGGAAAATATAAATAAAAGTTTTGCAAACTGTACCGTGTGACATGTCAAATGAAAGGGCTTGTTGTGATCTCCAATATTTTTGATGAAAACTGACCATTATAAAAAATATACAGAGAATGGATATAATACATATCGAAAAACATATAAGAAGTTTATGGTCTTAAAGTAACATGGTAAATCTCTCCATATTGTGCGAACAAACTTACATTTGCAGTTGGAATGTATGGGAGAACATGGTTTTCAACTACAATGTTAACTTTGTTCTTGGGATAAATTCATCCCAACTACGGAACCCTTCATTCGAAACATGTGCGTGGTCCGACACTTGTTTCCCTTCTATTGACTTCTTCTTATATCATCTTTGGATAACGTTCTACTTATGTAAAAACTCATATAATATACCTTAAGTTAATTTTTTTTCCAGTGTCGTCACAAGAACCTCTCCAAGTCCGAGTCCTGGGCTCCAAGCTACTTCCCTGGCTGCAACAGAACCTGACGCTGGTGCCCTGGACGTCCACCAGCATCGCCATCCATGCGCCCAACGGCGGGTGAGGTTCTGTTGTCACCAAACAGATGATCTTCTATTTTATAGTTTTAAGTTAAGATGTAGAGTCGTGTAACTAAAGGAGATCACCCATTTAGTAGGGCGACTCGGGCTAAAAAAAAAAAGTTGGCGGCCAGGAATGAAATACATTTTATTTGAAAGGTTACAGGAGTAGAAAGAAAATTGTATGGTGACAACGTTATAATTAATTTAGGGACAAAGATATAGAACGGTCTTTAAAAAATAAAATCGGGTTTGTTCGAACACTTTAACTCGAGAACGGCTGGACTGATTTTCATGGTTTTTGGTATTCATAAAATAACAAAATGGAAAGAACATAATGCAATGGGCGGCCTTATTGCTTGGCAGTAATTTCTACCAGGCAACTTTTGGGTTAGGAAAAACAGCTAAAAAAATATACATTTTGAATTCGATCCCTATTTTTTAGAACAGGTTTTTACCTGAACGCGCAAAACGTATTACTTGTACCAAATATAATTCCTAATAATTATCCAAAACGAATTGTTGTTTTAATTTTTACATGCAACATAAATCTTCGAACCCAAATTGTTCTCGTCTTTGGTGCCATAGTAAAAAATAATGTATTCTATACATATTTTTAAAATATGTAAGAATTATCGAGGGCCACCCAAAAAAAAAAAATAGCCCAGAATGGGTGATCTCCTTTTGTATCATGTTAAAAGTATTTAAGCAATAAAATTGAAGCAAATAATGACTTGCATCGACTTGTGGCGCCATCTACAACACCACGTGCGAACTACGCATCAAAGACCTGACGTCACACAAATCCTGCATCGCGCAAGCAGGGTTTACCGCGCGATCAGCATATATATAACTCCTCGACATCAAACGTGGGCCGAAAGAAAAATCCCTCGGGCAAGGGGCCAAAAAAGCCCCAAAACCGATTCCTCGCGTCCCCTCCGAGGGCGCAGAGACGGGTTAGACGAGAATCGTCGGGCAGTTGCCCACCAGACGCCCGTCTGGTCAGAGGATTCTCCCTTTTCTATAGAGGATGAGTGAACTTAACACGCTGTTCTAAACTAAAGACGGTTTAGAAGGTGCAACTTTTATTGTTGCATAATGTTATGGTACCACAAGTAATTAAATCGCAAGGTGTAATTCAGGCTTAAGACTTTCTGTGAGGCTGAAAACCTAATTTAACTTTAGTAATGGAGAGCTCTTTGTGAAATAGGTCGTGCGAGGAAGTACAACACTGTTTTGTTTTCAGCCGCTAAGCAGCGTGTGCTATCTACTAGTTTTCTGTTGTCTGTGGCCGGTGTTAACAAATAGAGTCGGGAAACTTCTTCAAAGTCTTTCTGTGAGGATAAAAACTTAACATGAAATTGCACTGAATTATTGGAGAGCAGTTTGCTCATACCGTGGTCAAAATACTGTCAGCAGTGTGGTAGCGGGCCGTCTGCCCAGAATGCTCCATTCGAGGCAACTGAGGCATAACCAACCAAGACCGTATAAATACATATCCCCCATCATTCATTCAACAGCGAGGTGACAGCGGTTCCAGAAGACGTGGAGGTGACAGACGTGGCCCCCCGGGAGTTCACTGTGCGTTGGCGTTGCGAGGAGGCCGATGTGGCGCTCGAGGCCTACTCCTACATGGTCTGCACTAGGAAGGTGGACGGAAATGAGGAGTGCTTAGAGAGGTATGTGGAATTGATTACTAACGCCAGGTTTTCGATAGTTTTGGGAAAATTATTCTGATTTTGTGTGTCTTAGTTATTGTATCCTGCCTTCAAATTATAGCACAGTCTACCGAACTTCAGTGATATCACTCTTTTTAATTTTATTGTTTACTAGCTTTTGCTCGCGGAAATTATCCCATGGGAATGTACTACCGGGGTAAAAAGTATCTTATGTCCTAACCCTTATTCTTATTCTCAAGGCATATTTCAGCCAGATTTGAACACGCTACGTCGAAAATTTTGTTCACAGGGTCGAAAAATCGAAGTGAAAGTGTAAAATTTCTTGAAAATTATTAAATTAGCGAAATTTTCTGAAATGTTGAGACTATCCCAACTTTTAAAGTATTTAATGATAGATGGCCACCTCCACTTTACCCCATTTGCCTTTGGACTACTACGTTTAAGACACCCTGTATAAATCTACCGGAATACATCCTCTAAATGATGTTGAAAACCTCATCAAAATCCGTCTCGTATTTTAGAAGAACAACGCGGACATACAGACAAACGCGAAATGCGACTTTGTTTTATAATATTTAGTGATGGTGATAATTAGTGTTAACACTTGATTTTGAACAACAAAATCCGCCCTTACTGCTACGAAATAAAGGCGCTGTCATTGTCGATGTGAAGTTGACTGTACCTACATTATTATTATTTAGTGATAAAATAGGCTTAACTAGAGAGAAACTGTTATTTAAAAAAACTCCCAAATGATGTTTGTAATGTTTTTTAGTGTTAAATCCCCACTAACTACACTAATCACGAAGTTGCTTCGACGAAGTACTCGTCGAAGTTGACCGAAGTCCCAAGTACGTGATTACACTCGTGCAAAGAACTACAGGACGCTTCGAGTCCTTTGACTCGGGTGTAAAAATCGACAACGATTGGAAGTCGCCCGAGGAGAGCGAAGGTTGCACGAAGCGAACCGAAGTGCCCTTCTACACTCCCGTATTCGCTTAACTTCGATCAACTTCGCGAGTTGTGTAGTGCAGGCTTAATGTTGTAAAATAAAATGAAGCGGGTTGGACATTTCAAGCGGATTTTATTAAAGTCCCAGAATCCTCTCACTTTCGTCAGGCTGTTTTCTCACTAGGGTCTGGTCCATCGAAGATTTTCAAAGCTTCCTTTTCCTTCTCCCCACAGCCACAGCAAGTCAGCTCGCATAGAGAAGCTGTCACCGAGCACAGAGTACGAGGTTCGGGTACAGGCCAGAGTACCATCCAGAATGGCAGTCGGGGAGTTCTCCGCTCCCATCCACATTAGTACGCCTTCTGAGGGTAAGTGGTTTCCTAATCTGAATTTGTTTTTTACGTAGCTAGCTTCTGCCCGCGGCTTCGCCCGCGTTGTGGTAGGAAATTATACTACGAGAACGTACGTATTGGGTACCTGGGTTAAACCCAGGCTGGCCAGGTCATGGTCTATCTGTGTTTCAAATTTCATCATGGATTAATTCAGAATGGATATTACCTATAGGTGGATTCATTTAAATTCATTTAAAAAAAGCATTTAATGACATTTGTATAAGGTAAAAAAAAGGAATAACAAAACGCTTAAACAAATAAAACGTTTATCTCATTTTATATTATTTTAATTACGTAGGGTACAGTATATTTTATTTTTGGAAGTGTATAGAGTGCCGCTAGCGGCACTTCATCACTATCGGATAAAGTGCCGCTATTTGTGGGGTCGAGGCAGCGCCACTATTATGCCACTAGTGGCACTCAATATACTGCCTTTATTTTTACATAGATAGATAGATACAATCTAGAAACTTTTCGTTCACAATTAACGCTACATCTTATTCTTCTTTCTTCTCCCCCCAGGTCCTCAGCGCTTCAAAGACCTGAGATACAAGCTGGTGAACGCGTCCAGTCTCCGCGTCTCTTGGAACAGTGTTCCTGACAAGTATACCATCCACTACAGCAACGAATTAAAGGTGCCCATCAACCAGTGGCCTTCTGTTGATACCGTGGGCAATACCGTGCTGGTAAGTAAATTTGATGCTTTGGGATTTGAAGCTTATTGTGATAAAGTATGGTTTAGTTTTCAATTATGCTAAAATTGTTTTATGGCCTATTCAATAGGCGTGTTTTCATTCAAAACTCAACGTTGTGTATTATTTTCTAAAGTTGATTTTCGTTAAACTGACAAGCTGCTTCATTTCTATTCTGATGTTGGCTAGCCGAAGTACTGTAGTGTAGTGGTTTGATGAAGTTATTGTTTCACCCAGTTAACAAATAAAAGCAGACTTCCGAATGTTTTAACCAGGGTTACTCACATAAGGAGCGCAGTGCAGACATACCCATATTGTGGCCTTAACAAAAAATCAAATCGAATCTGAGCTAGAAACGTGTCAGCTAATTATGTTATTTTGTTCCAGTTAACCGGACTAGACTTGACGAAAGAGCTGCACGTCATCGTGACGGGGTACGAGCCTATCGGGCACAGCCCCATACTGACCATACCTGTGCAAGTCCCTGGTAAGTGTGTTAGCACTTAGTTTGTTATAATAACTATTCTATTTTAAAAACTAATATTGTAAACACGACACCGGCCCATTTTATACTTAATAAAACTCGTCGAATGGGTTGGACCGGTTTCGCAATCTTTCCAACTGAACCCTTTCTTGATACTTTGGAAAAAAAAAGATTTCTTATTTCACAGAATCTGGAATTGGATTTATCCACTTCTTTTCCAAGTCATAATGGGATATTAGATGTTCAGTACAATAAACTCGACTTAGGCTTAAACTTAACTAATTTAATTGTTTTTAAGTTTAGAGAATCTTGTTTGCAGCATAGCTTTAAAGATTCCCTTAACCAAAAATAAGAAATTTTAGTTATTTTAGTTCGTTGTACAAGAGAATCGGCACCAATGTCTCTCTCATTAAAGTTTATGGCTTGCTGTCTTCCAGCAAGGTTTGTAGCTTCTGGGGTTACCATCCGTCCGGATTTGTCCGGACATGTCCGGTTTTTAGGCCCCGTCTAGAATTTTTTGACTGAAGATGATAAAAAAAAAAATGAGAACAGAAGAAAAAGTCTGTAAAAAAAAGTGATTTCTCTTTTAAAAGTAAACTGTCTGGAGTTTTTTACAAATTTCCGTCTTTTTGTCAGGACTTTTCAAATTTCGGAATGTTTACCGTCCATAGTTAGGTACTGGATTTTCAAGGCAAGACCAATATTTATACCTAACTGTTAATTCCTTGTTTCAGAAGCCAAAGAGCTGCAGTACTCGTTCACGAGCTCCGGCGTGCAGGTGACGTGGCGAGGCGACGGGCCGCGCATCGTGCGCTACTCGCAGAACCTCACGCAGTCACTGGACAATTGGCCCACCATCAATGTTACCACTAATACAGTCCTTGTAAGTTGAGAGGTTATAACTACCAAATTATGCCTTTTAATGTAGAGGTCTTCCTAGGTTTGAGCTTTAGCTGCGGATTTTTGTAAAAGTCACCAATCCAGGTTTTTTTGCCAGATTTTGGAACATAGGTTATTGGTTCACCAGAGATTGACTGCCAAAGAAATTCTGTCTGAGTGGTGATATCATTTAACCAATTTCTGTAAAAACACGACTTTATATTACTCTCTATATTGTTCCAGATATCTGGCTTGGAAGCTGAGCAGTCTACCTACGTGATGGTGGTGGCACCAGGCCCCAGTCCTCGCAGTCAAGTGCTGACGGTTCCACCTCGACCACCTGACCAGTCCTCTTTTTATATGAGTAAGTACATAGCGTCGTTGCGACTTTAAGACCTCTTATGTGTCACTTTTGGCAAAATCACTTTTTTCCGCCAGCCGATTCTATAATTTTGAAGCTCTATCGAATGCAAAAACTCCCATGTGTACCTATATGACGTTTAAATCGTAATTTATTTACCAACTTCAAGATCTCCAATGTGCTTGCTAATCAAAAGTTGGTGCTTAAAATATTTTATGTGTATGTACACTTTAGAGTTTTTAGTTGTATTTCATACTCGTCGTCTTTAGACAATTATTAGACCGAAGATGACATTACGGAAAGTTTATCTGATCATAGCATCAGCATAAAATACTACATGCCACTGAAGACCCGGGTATTGCATCTGAATCAAGGCAAAAACGAAAAGGTTGTGGTTATAACAGTCGACGTTCAAAGTGTTTTGCTTGTCCCAAAGCTATTGGCTAGTGCACTGTACTAAAAATTAAAATTACAATGCCATAATTTCACGGTTTATAATGTGCTATCCAAAGATGTGACAATTTACTTTTGGCACGAAGCAGATGGTAATGTTACTGCTAATGAATTCACATCTTGTTTAATAGCCTACTGTCAAAACCTGCCACTTTCAACAGAGCGCGTTATCATTATTTCTGATGGATACGGACACCAAAACCGGAACCGAATTTTGTCAAGTGCCCTAAGCGATTTGACGCAAAGAAAGAAAATTTGTATCGAACAACTTTACCTGGAAAAAGGGCACACTATGATGGAGGTAGATAGTGTTCACTCCACTATTGAGCAATACATAAAACCACCAATATTCGCTCCCAGTGATTACATCACCCGGATCAGGCAAGCTCGACCACAAAAGCCTTATGATGTCAAATCTATTCACCATGATTTCTTTCTCAATTTCGAAGAGATGGAATCGAACCTAAAATCCATACGGCCTGGCAAAAAGAAAGGAGATCCTTTCGTGGTGGACATTAGGGGTCTTAAATATTTATCCGGATCCATATTTTATAGGTTAAGACATGTCGATGAGTGGTCCGTACTTCCACAGCGAAGAAATAACCAAAGAAACGGTCTGGTATCTCCAAAACGATTGTATAGAACTCCATTAAAAATTACTGAGAGTAAGTTTAAACATTTACAGGAACTGAAAATGGTAATAGATCAGGATTACCATCCGTTTTACAGTGCGTTACAATATAATCCGGGTACTTAATACATACTTTTAATAATTACCTCAGAAAATAATGATACTTTGATTTGTAACTTTTTTTAATTCTAACTTGTGATTCAACTGTTATCTTGATTATATCCTAACTAGTGTAGGTACATATTCTGAGAAATATATTTTTTTTCAATAAAATTAATAGTTTTTTATTTTAATTCCTATAGGCATTTTAGTTCAAAAGCTCTGATGTGATACATAAAGCGCAACCAAAACCTCTTATGTGTCAACTGAAATTGTTTTAATTTTTTTACTATAATAATACTTTTCATTTCAACTAACAGTGGCAAAGTAAAAAGCACGAAAATCACGTGGCTGATACCTTTATTTTTTGTTGTAGTTGGTTTCATTATATTTTTTTCAGTAGACGTTTTTAATCAATTTTCTCATAAAATTGATTTTTACACATAAGAGGTCTTAAAGTCGCAACGACGATAGTCATTATTCAGTCTTTCGTAGTTCACTGTTGAAATTAGAAAGGAAGAAAATACATTTATTGGCCATCTTTGGCCTGATCATCACATACCAACAGGAGTGATGCAGGCCAAGAGCTTCCCCGTTGTGGATTAATAAAAATAAAACAATAAGATCAAGTTGGGGAAAATTATGCACATCCACGCAAAACGGTCATCGCTCAGCAAAATGCTTTGACAGTATGCTACTATTAAAAGTTTGATTCCTTGGTGGCCAAGCGCAGGCAGTTAAATCTACAAGGTAGTATAAATACATGCGGGTTTTGTAGCAGCAAGCGCCTTGTCACTGTGGTGGTGCTTGAGGGAGGCCTATGTCCAGCAGTGTGTACGTGTTTCGGCTAAATAGTGATGATGATAACGAAGCGCGACTGCTGGACATGGGGTCCGGGTCAGGAAAAGTTTTTTGCTAGAAATTCTCAGTTGTAGCCCTAAGTGTGGATAACAGCCTGGTTTATCGCAATAGGCTCGCCCCCTTAGCAGCTATGCATACACAGAGAACATAGACCGTGAATCATTAAAAATACCAGTTTTATATACATATTGACATTGTTGAAAATTATATACAACATAACATGATTACTTTGTAAAGTATTATATTGTTTTAATGATTGTGAATGTGAGGACTATGCGGATATTTTATTTTTATTTGTTTTCCTCTTCAATTTTTTCTTTCTCAGTTAGTTTTAATGATGGTCTGGCAGTTTGAGTACTTTATGCGACCTACCCAAATGTCCTTTATTTGGTATTGTTCGTCGAGTTGAGCTCCTTAAGTTCTGAGTTGAGCTCCACGATTACTGACAAATGCTTGCACTGACTGGACAGGTTAACTCAAATCTGTGTGGTTGTTTTCTCAAAAGACCATTTCAGACACTAATCTACATGGTCCTCATATGGCTTGACCAAGATTATGTCTGGACTTTAAAAGAGACTGTGACCTCTGAGTTTGTTTCGGTATTTCTTCTCAGAGTAGTCAGATAGGAAACGCCGAACACATCTAGCAATTTTTTTTATTTTTTTAATATTTTATTTAATATGACGTGTAAAAGTGATTGCAATATCCTATTTACAGAATAAACAATTTCATTTCATTTCATAGACTTTATGTTATGTATTCATTGTACAGGTATTGGCCTCGGCGTTGGTGCGCTGCTACTGTGTGTCCTGGCGGGCGCTGCCGTCTGCATGTGGCGCCGGAGGAAGAGGTCACAGTCACCTGTCAGGTATGCCTTAAGACTCGAGTAATAGCGCAGTAACTAAGCGCTACACCACTTTCTGAAGCTTTATTCGTAAACGAAATTTGACCTGGTCTAAAGGTCCCTCGTCTTTTATGCGCAATGTACCGAAATTACTCTGCATTTGTGCAAGTTGGAGAATAGTAGTTACGCTTCAAAATCCTATCCGATCTTTATAATTCTCTTTTGGAGGTGCTGACTGTCATATGGCAGTCATCTCAATTCATAGTATATTCGCTAATCCTTAACGCAGTCAATTAAAAAACTTGAACCCTCATATTTTGCAGGTCACGTCGGCGAAACCTATCTTCTAACGAGGGTAACGAAGAAGAAGGAGCAGAGATGAAGGTATGTACTGAGGTACGTAGCATTTCTTAACAATTGCTAAAACGAGTTCTAATATAAGCATATAGAGTCTATAATGCTAATGTCGTGTCTGCAGAACATCGGAAACCGACTGGCCAACGGCGGCGGGGCGAAGGACGCCGGAGAGCCACTCCTGAATGGTCATGTCCATATCACTGAAAACCCCAACGTGAGTACAGGCTTATTATTAATTTAGAGAATATTTTGGTTACTTTCCTTCATTCAACTCATAAGATATAATTTTTTTTAAATTATGAAAATGGGCACTATTTGAACAGACTTACACCATTTTTAATTTTAGTGTCAATTCCTCGCCTCGTATCTTAATCCTTATATAATAATTGAGTAGAGTTAGAATTACTGAATAAAACACACTATTATGATCACCAGCAATCAAAGACACCAAACGGCCGCATGCGCAAAGGGCGTCGCTACGAGGTCGCATTCGACGTGGCGCGGTACGAAGACCCTGACAGCACGCTGGAGACTGTCCTAGACCCTGACACGTCTGCTTCCACCACCTTCAACCTCCTGGACACCTCCAGGAGACCAGAGTATGACGTGTCTAGATCCTCAAGGGATCTAAGTGCAAACAATTCCTTCAATAAACTCCCTGACGATAACATGAACTCAGAACTCACTCGAAGCACCGACTTCCAATTAGACAACAGCAAAATTCTCCCCACGCTCCAACCTAACGGTTGAGGAGCCCCTCCCTTCCGGTAACCAAGAACTACACTGGGGTAGGCGGCCCCTGAGACCTGGTACCGCACGGTACCACTCTCTTGCGTCAATTCGAATGGTGTTGCTATTTTTAAGTCAAGGATTGAGATTGTGTATAGACATCTTTTTTTTACTAGTTGCTCGTTAGACACAGTAAAATGGATATACGACTATAAATAAGGAAGGGTAATACTTAATGTTTTTTAATAGATAATAATGAGGCTTGAAATAGTCCGCTCGATACGGGTTCGCGCGAGGATAGCTTATCGTGTCTCGTTCCTAAAGTTAGAATTTATTTTTAATGATCGTAAGGCTGATATGTTTTTGGTAAACAATAGTACGGGTAAATAATTTAAGTGTTAAAAATGGATTCAGGTCGAAAGTAACTGTTGTTCTTTAGCACGTGTAGTTATTCTCGCCTAATCTGTTCATAACTTCGCCGTAGTGATAGATCACCCCCTATAATTGTTATTATGTATATATAACGTTTTTATCGCCGTTTTTATGGCAACATGCACTTGTATATAGCGTTGTTCGTTTACGGCCTGAGATTATATGCGCCCGACAATAAGTAGAAATGGCGCGTACGCACGTAACTGCAAATATATTGTGCCGGCGCTACCTCCCGCCGCGCAGTGTACTTGTGTTATGTAATATATAAACAGTGCCTCTGAAGTACACACTGATTCATAAGACATACAAAATAGTTTTCACCGTTAGTGCAACATAATCGTACAAAATATAGACCAAAATAATTCCATACACCCATTGAAATTCGCGTGTACATAACATAAAAAGTATTTTATCGATGTTGAAAAGAAGTTAATAACATATATTTATTTTTTCCTGATTATTTTCCCCACAGATCATAGACAAAGCCTCAGATGCTAGTTATCTTCACAATTTACATTCCAGTTTCTTTTTATATGTATATTTTACATGCAACACAATATTAATTAATACAAACGCACAGGTTCTTTATATATTACTGTTATCTAATGCAGTTTTACATCTTATAATCCACAATCCACTTTCTAGATACTTAAAACCTAAGAAATCAAGTAGATAGATTAAACAGTAATTGTAGAATATAAAATATATATATTATGATAAAAGTAATAATTTATTACAACGAACTATGACTATTATAAAATGAAAATAGTATATAAAATCACGCGTTATCGTTATAAAAGTTACTAAAACGTTATTGCACTTTATCCTCTTTTTTAAAAGCTAGGACATGTTTAGCTTACGTCTATCTACGCTGAAAAAACGATCTGGTCATTTAAGTTATACCTACCCTATTAAATATGAAAAATAAAACTTACAAAAATCTTCTTCATAATTATTATTTAAGGCACGGCGGCTGTTCTGTTCGATAATAGTTGGATGATATTACTTGATGATCGATTTCCCTAACCCACCCAATTGTCACATTCCTAATACAGTTTAATAAATACATTAATAATTTATTCTTATAAATTATTTTGTACTTGCATAGACCAATATCAGCAATTTTGCACTGAAATACAGCCTTGTGGAATGGGAACTGCCGTACTACAGGTATGTGCCCGCCCCAGTATCGAAAATGGAAATATCACATTGTACTGGGAACGATCCATCATCACTGACAGGACTATTGTTGCCAATAAGCCTGATTTAGTGATGGTGGATCGAATAGAGCGGCGCGCAATGATTACTGACATCGGTCCCGCACGACGGGAACCTCGTGAAAGTCGAGAAAGATAAACAAACCAAGTATCTAGACTTGGCTCGCGAGGTTGTCGACATGTGGTATGTGGACTCGGCAATCTTGTGCCGATAGTCGTATCAGCCAATAGCTTAATTGCCAAGAGGCTCGACCAACACCTAAGGAGGCTCTCGTTGGGCAGCTGGATTAAGGGCTTGATTCAGAAAGAGATACTTCTGGACACTGCTTGCATTGTTTGGAGGTTCCTCTCACTGTAGCTCTGACGGCCAATAGCTTGGACCATGTTCCCGATAGGATACTAAGTTTTAATATTTTTAAATATTTTTATATTTAAATATATAATTTATATATTATATATAATAAAATAAACTAAATATATAATATATTCTCACATAGAACGTAGGTACGTTACGTACGTTTCTCACGTAGTTTTAGCACTGAAGATAAATGCTCCGTGAATCTTTGTCAGTAATTCGCATCCAATTAGACATAATTATTAAAAAAAAATGTGCGAACCAAATATTCGCAAAAATCAAGTGTAATAATTTACTTTTGTCGTTCAATATAAAATAATTTTAAAGACTGACGTGGCCAAATCTGTCGTGGCGTAATCTAAGCATATTTTAGCCCAGCCTACATTACAAAAATAATGTGTGCTGACCATTATTCCATATCACAATTTATATCTACCTCATTTTATTCGTTTTAAGCTTACTTTAGATGTTATTGGAAAATTTTAAATGTTGATTCGATTAAGTTTTCTACATTAACCCATCGAAGTGGTTAAATGGCACTTACTGGATAGTTATAGTGGTGTTTTTTTTATTTATTTATTATTAGGACATTAAGTATTTCACTTATGTGATGTAATGATTTTTTTTTTCTTCTTTTCCCAGTTTTTTAAGGTTAGTGATAGTGACTGGTGTTTGATCGATATTAATATAATTATTTATTTATCACTTTGTCTCAATTTTTTTCTAATCAATTTGACGAAGATATAAAAAAATATTTTATATTTTATTCTATTTTAGCTATTTAGCGTTGAAGTTTTAAAGTATTTATGTTTCCTCTTTTATGTAATTAATTATACTAACAGTTACATTTAATTTGAATTCCTCTTCATTGTTTTTATTTATAATAATAATAGTATCGACCAACACCAGAAGTTGATAGAAACTTGTTACGGCAGACCTTAAGTATAGCATTTTTGGTTTCTGATTGTACAAAATATCATGACTGATTTTATTATGTTTTATCGCACTAAAATCAGGCGCCTATCCTTCGAGTATATATATTTTATGTACCTATTTATATCTTGAGTTTAAAGCACCTAGGTACAATTTAATATACTGTAAGGTTGGCGGCCATGAAATAAAAGTCAAAAAATACAAAATTACAAAAAAAAAACATTAAAAGTTTTCACTGTTTAAATTTATATCTTAAATATTATTTAAGTTACGAAGTTTCTGCATGTAATTGTGTTTATTTTTTGACTTCTTGTGGCACGCGGTCGCCATTGTAAATAATATAAAATATAAACTCAGTTTAAAATTAAATTGAAAAGGAAAAAACGCCGACTATGTACCTGAAAAATTTCAATTACACTAAGTTAGCTAGACTTAAGTGTAGTGTTAGATCTTTAAAAATCTAGAACTTTATCTTTGACGCTAGGTTTTGTCACAGGGTCTACGCTTCGATTCTGACTAGTTACAAAAATAAGCGCTGTTTTTTTCCTTAGTTTTAGCAAAAACATAGTGAATTACTTTATGTTATTTCAATGTATCCTTTGTGGCTCGACGTAGTGCGCTGGTTTCCTTCGTTTTTTCTAATATATTACAACATCTATGTTTATTATTTTTATTTCATCCCAGTATTGCTGCATTGCGTGACAGAATTTCGCTGTTGTCTTTTTCGTGGCTCACCATTGATGACTTGTTCCTGTTTAAAATTACAGCAAAGTCTCAAGGACCATTTACAGCCAAAAATGTATAAATACACGATTTAATTATCGCCTATTTCAGTGTTAAATGTAAGTTGTATAAAAACTTCGAGAATAATATTACATTTAAAATACAAATGCTTCGGTGACTATTTTAATAAAATAGAAATAACGATTTCAATGTTTTCTACAGTATACAATAATAATAAATTAACGACTTCTATAACTATAACACCAATACATATTTTTCTTAAAATTTGAGATAATTTGAGAAGATAAATAAATACTGTTTCGCAAGGAAATAAATTTTATGATGGAAAATAAGCGTTGCATTTTTAAGAATAATTATAGATTAAAATAATGACGAATAGTATTTGCTACTCTTATATGAAAATAATAACTATAACGCATTTGATTTTATACAACTTAAAAGAAAATAGTTTTAACTTTGAATGTTCAAAAAGTACCGTAGTTGTAAAATAAGAATTATTAATTTCTACCATAAGATTACCGTCTAGTTAACAATTTAAATGTAACTTATTATTATTTTTTTATTCAATTATTACGGAGTTTCAAGTTCACTCGTGGTTGTGTTAAGAAATAATTTAACCATTTTATCTGTATTACTGAAAACTGTTGGATTTATTATTATTTTTCTATTATTAATAATTATTGTATTGTGAAACCAAAACAATTTAAACGTCGACGCAATAACAGATACCTGAATGATGTACAATGTTTTTTTGTAACTTATTTATAAAACTGTAGTGCATGCATTTATAAAATACGTTGTATATTTCGTTTGTTTGGTCTATTATTTTGGTAAAAAAAAATATTTCTAAATAAATTCGTGCATAATGCTGTACCTACGTAGTTCTAATCCTTTTAGTACCATCTTGTTTAAGACTTTTCATGCATATCGAATGCATCACCCACGGTCATCGGTAATGGGACTGTATATCCCGCGAAAGTCTCCACAATCGCAAGATAAGCAGTCTCAGGGAATATTTCCTAAAAGCCGACGTGCCGAAATGGTTGCGGTGGACAAAAGCTTCACCCCGCTTCTTTGGCTAGAGAGAACTGACTAACGATCGCAGGGAAGTATGGCAGAGTAAGGAGCTTCACGAACGCTTTTTCCAGCCTCTATACATGGACCCGATGTAGATTTGCTAGCTTCCGTAGCCTGGCTGCGTTTCGGTGACCTCTTTGGGGAAACCGAAGGTTTTGTCTGTGCAATTATGAACGAAGTTATCATGACGGACAATTACCGGAGATTTATTATGAAGGACGGCACGGTTGACATCTGTCATCTGTCGGGCATGCCACCGTTCGGAAGAATTAATCCGACACATTTTCTCCGGGTGTTCTCGTCTAGCTAACGAAGAGTACTTGCAACCTTGTAGCCAGGATTATCCATCAGTAACTTGCTCTCAAATACAGCCATGTGGAATCGGAAATGCTGTACTACTGGTATATGCCCGATCCAGTTCTCGAAAATGGAATTAGTACATTGTACTGGGATCGATTCATCATCACTGATAGGACTATTGTTGCCAATAAGCCTGATATAGTGGTGGTGGATCGAGGAGACCGGCGTGCAATGATTATTAACATAAAAGTCCCGCATGACGGGAACCTCGTGAAAGCCGAAAGTATCTCGAAGTTGGCGACATGTGGGATGTGGAGTCAGCGATCATTGTGCCGATAATATTATCAGCCAATGGTTTAATTACCAAGAGCCTCGACTAACACCTAAGGAGGCTCTCATTGGGCAGGTGGATTAAGAGCTTGATTCAGAGAGCATTGCTTCTGGACACGGCTCGCATTGTTAGGAGGTTCCTCTCTCTGGAGCCTTGACCTTGGACCCTGTTCCCGATACCAGTGGGCTACTATTTTTTATATTTTTAAATATTTTTATTCTCATATTTAAAAATATAATTTATATGTATATAATGAAATAAAGAAAATAATAATTAAATGTTATTTAAGTACCAAAATATGGACCAAGCAAATGAATTGAATAGGATTAAGGTTTACTACAATAG
The DNA here is from genome assembly GCA_949128155.2 of Xanthia icteritia. Taxonomy (NCBI): domain Eukaryota; kingdom Metazoa; phylum Arthropoda; class Insecta; order Lepidoptera; family Noctuidae; genus Xanthia; species Xanthia icteritia. The sequence continues at coordinate 21,070,448 of OX421942.2, read as the reverse complement.
TTGTTCCCTTATTGCTGATATTGATTTTAACGTTGTTTCTATACAGTTTTTTACATTGGCTTGTCCGTCCTTGGAGTGAAAAAAAATAAGAAAATAAAATTAAAAGCCTGATGTTGTGCCTCTGATGATAATTTTGAATCTCATTTCGCAATATATTAATTGTAAACTGTAAAACGGGGATGGTTTTAAGTAAAACTACGCTAAAAAAATTGGCAAAATATTGGATTATTTTTTGTAGAAACTACTTATAATTTTACAGTTTTTCATCTTCATATTTGTATCTTTAAAATTTTAAATCGCTTATTATTTAATCCGGCTGTTGTGCCAATGTTAAAACGAAATATGAAGTAATAAGATATTCAGGATACATTAGGTAATTGGCCATCCCCGGTCTGAATCTGATTTTCATCTTCACTTTTTGTCCTTATTCATTATCCACTTGTTTTTCTACAATATCAAAGCGGGTATACCATTCCACTATATTTATTTCAATAGATACATTATTTCTATAACAGCGCATTCCATATTGACTGCAATAGTTTCATACTTACCAAACAGATTTTATATTGTACCGTTTTTCTTGTTTTTTTTTTGTATAATTATAATTTTATTTTAACTAATATACAAACGTAACGTTACATTTATTACGTGAATTTGCGGACTACAATTATATATAGCTGACCAATTTGTTACAAAATATTAATAATAGAACTCACTAATAAGCAATAATATGTTATTAATTAGCCATGTTGTTAAAACACAGTAAGATTTTTTCTCTTCTATAGTTATTACTCAGTATAAAGGCGTCAATACACTTATGTCCTTTCAGCAATATTTGACGTACATCAATTGATTACGATAATGATTATCAAAAAGTTGCTGAAATAGGGTATTGTGTACCTTTACAAGTGACACTGGAAGCAAATGTTACAGATGCGCAAATAATACCGTGATCACCTGAAACTGTAAAGCAATAGAATAGTTATATTTGTTGTATATACGTATATATAAATATGTTGGTTATAGAAATTTTCTCTGTTCAAATGTTTCGTACGTTTTCGATCAAAACATGAAAAATGATATCTTGCAAAGTATAGAAATAAAAAAATGGCAAATCAAAGACGTTATAGAAAAAAAAATAGTAATATTTATTGGGAATAAAAATAAATCACAAAACTTGTTTTGTTTTGTAAAGTGTTTTGATTGTAAAACGACGAAAAAAACCCACAAAATAACAGTACTAAGACTCAGTATAGTGTGACGTTGATTTAGTAGCATGTACTTAGTGAAACGCGTCCAAAATATATAAAAAAATATAACTTTTTAACATAGTTCGAGATCTAACACGAGTTGGTTTAAGTTTTATTGTGAGTTTCGCTTGATTTTATTTTGTTCCCTTTCTGGCAGATTGCGTGTTATTGGTTACCTTTGCGACGATTAAAACAAACTTTAGGGCAGAGAAAGCTGTAGTATTTTCTTCTTCTTCTTATATTTGTCTACTATTTTGATGTTAAGAATCAGGGGACCAACCTCTGTAGTAATTTTCTTTAGTATTTTTCTCAGGATTATTCCTAGACTTTCTCATAATATATTGGCCTAGACTTTTTGATTTTAATGCCCGCTTTTTTATGATGACTTTCTGCCTCGATTAACAATGTGGCACGAACTTCTCGCTTCTGACTTTTAAAGCGTTTTTCGTGCGAGAAGCACTGGTGAATGCTACAATGTCTTGCCAACAGAAAACACACTTTCGATTTTATTGCACTGTCTTCTATTTTACATATTGAAAAATGTTCAAATTGAAAAGTGCATTAAATCTAATACTTTAGGTTGAAAACGATTTAAAAAAATTAACCTTTAAGTAATTTTTATATTGGTGATATTGTTTTTAAATATGTATGATTATATTTTTAATTATAATTATACATATTTTTCCATTTTTTTTTAAATTATACAATGCGATTTTTTTTTGCTATTTATATATTTTTTGTTGGCTGAAATAAAAATAAAAAAATTATATCGTTGGCAAAGCATGGCAGGCAGTGTCTTCATATTAATAGCGTTTTACAAAATTCGTTGCAAAGCACCAATAGCATTTCTACAGGAGATAATTTAAGGTGTTGTTGTATATTAATATTATACAAGTAAAAAAAATTAAAGACCATTGTGGTGGCTCAATTTCGATGTAAGTACCTATTGATGATAGCCACAATCCGTGTTTTTAAGTCAAATATTTTGTAATATACCGAGAAATTGGGATAGTTTAATGTCCTTTATTCTTAACTTAGAATATTTTTCGATATAATTTTGGGTTAGTGAAAAATTATAATTTTCCTTTTTTTTCGGTTTTATGATAAATCTAGTTTATAGTTATTCTAAATTCTTTATGCGTGTATTAAAATATCCCAAATTTTCGTTTATAAATCTGTAAAATAAGGTTTATTCAAAATATAATTATTTTTGTGGGGACATGATAAAATTATTAGAATTTTTTGGTTTGTATTTGGTTTTAAGATTAATAATAATTATATAATCCTCTACCTACACACGAAATTAAAGAAAAAAAATAAAATATTTTGGGTCATAAAAATAGGACACGCCTTAGAAAAAAGTATTTTCGACAGAATAAAGTAATCGCACCAAGATAAGGCGCGTGAATAAATAAAATAAAAAAACGAAAAAGTACACTCGCGATTATTGCCTAAATCATGTACCCACAAAACAAAAAAAAAGTTAGTTATTTTAAAAATATAACTGAATCTACCTCAACCAAATTACCCATTAATATTGTTTATAAGTGTTCTTTTGAGTCTTATTATTACTAATAAATAACTGAAATGTAGTGTTTTTTATAATAAATGCTATTAGTTCGAGCATCCACCTTTTGATATGGTAATTATTGTTACCGAACTATTGAATGCGGACGTCGGACTGTTAACACGGTATTGTACGAAACGATATTAAATTTGAAAATAAAGTATGGTTTTCATTGTTTCATTTTTTATCTTTTGGACTATAAATCCACTTGTGTGGCAGAATTTTACACAAGTTTTCCTAACAACAATAATCCTTTTGACTGGTCCCGCCAAAGTTTCTTACACCAGGGGCCTTATTATGAAGTATTAATGCCATCACTATTCCACTGCGAAAAAAGGATGGTGCTAGCGGTCTTGTATAGCTCCGTCTCTCACTCACACTGGAATAATGGTGGCATTAATACGTCACAATACGGCCCCTGTACAGGTACAGTCGTGCAGTGTAGGTGCAGTCAGTTACGCAAGATTTAAAAGCGATTTTCTCCTATAGATATTTTATGGTGTTACGAACATGTTATTCTCGAAATTATACCATTATGAGATAGGCCATTTTTTCAAATTGTAGATTTTGATTCACGAGAAAAACGTTTTTGAATGTTGCGTAACTGTAAGGCCGTTTGTCCACCGCAACGAGAACGAGATGACGACGCCGAAGTAGCGACAGTACATTTACTATGGCCGCGTAATCTCGGTTATCGTTGACGTCCCGTTCACGGTGCGGTGGACAAACAGTGTAAGGTATTTATGTTCATGACTGTAGAGTCTGACTAACTCCTTGACAATCTTGACAATTCCAAGTTACTCTTGGTTTCATTGAAATAAATGCTGTTTCAGTTTTACGACTGTAATACCTATTCTTGATGAGATATTAATTGATTGATTCAAAAAACTAAGTTCAAAAAAATAAAACATCTTATACAATGCGTACAGTATAATTAAATTATAATTATTTAGTGTTTATTGATGAGCTGAACGAGCAGGCTCTGGCGACAGAGGCGGGATACCGCGCCGCCTTCGTCTCGTCGACGCAGCTTTGCCGCCAGTCGAGCTAGGCTGAAGCGGGACCGGGTTCGACCCTCACGACGAGACCCTAGTGGTACAAATATGGTTATATTATGCATAGCGTAGAATTTTTATGCGAATATTTTTGGGAAAGGAAATATGTAGATATTCTTGTCTGTTGTAAAGTATATGTGAAAGGATCAAATGAGTTAAATGAATGGTAGTTCGGCCCGTATTACCTACAGAACCTTACTCAAGACTCAAGCATTACTTAAAACTAGTTTCAACCAATCAAAAGGCTTTAAACGAGTTTTAAGTAATGCTTGAGTTTTGAGTGAGGTTCTGTAATACGGGCCTTAAGTCTTAGTGACAGTTTTATTTTTTCGTTTTATTTTTGTTATCGTCAGCCAGTAACGAAAGAATTTTTAAACTTGTTTTATATCTTAACTAAACACAATTACAAACGAACTCTTGGTATAAAAAGAGAGGGATTTTGTGTCATTCAGATGTTATGTCAAAGTATCAGGGATGCTGAATCATGCCGACCTGAACAAGTGTTTAGTGACTTCAGGTACAAACGAACCTGTGACCATACCTACCTACCACGAACATTATAGTCAAATGCTTACCTTCAGCCACCCTTTGCCAAGCCTCTCTGTCCACGTTGACCATGCCTGTGGACGCACTCCTGCCCAACGCTGCAGCCTCCTGTGTGCTGGACCCCTGAGATTCTGTCACGTCACTCTCGCAACTTATTCTACTTGATCTGGAATCATGATAAAATCCAATAAATAAATAAGTGATATTTTATTTAGAGGCTATTTAGAAGATGAAAATAGTTTTGATTAATAAATCAGAAGGATCACAGGAATAAATTTTGTTGCTTTGGCAAGTTTATAAAACTTTCAATATACAATGTAGGAATTTAAATGGAACATGTTATCAATAATGTTTGAGTAAACATGTCATGGGGAATAGAAGAACTCGCGATCACGAGTCTCTATTGTAAATTATAGAAGAATAACCTACCTGTCTCCAGGCCTCAAATCACTGGCAGAACTGGTCCCCTCCCTCCTCATGGGCACCGTCGAAGATAAAAACCTCTCCCTCGCGTCCCTTAGCTTCGCCGCCCTCTCTGACAAGGTTGTCGCCGCGGCTTCTTCATAATCCACGTAAGTCGTCGGAGTTTCCACGGTAGATATCGACCTCCCGAATAACCCTGGTTGTCCAGACATGAAACTGCTAAACGTAGGTACTGTGACATCTGACACATGTCTTAGAGCTGGAAGCGATTCAGTTTTTGCGGAAGATTGTGGTAGGTTCTTTGTTAATTCTGGCACTATAGTATCAGTGCTGGCTGTTGGCATTATAGTCTCTTGACTATCCTCCATCTTCTTCTGAATGGGAGCTTCAGCTGTTGCCTTTTCTGGGTGTAAGGCATTTGCGCTGTGGGACTTCAGAACACCATCGAGCCCGGTGGCAGGTGCCGGTGTCAGGCGCTTCTCCGCTGAGGTGGCATCACGTCTTGACAGTTGGCAGGCGCTTGCTGATTTTTGGACTTCCCTTTCGAGGAATGGGTTATTTCTGAAAAACGGTAAGGAGATCTAAGATTATGATTGATAGTTAAATCACATGAGATTTGAGAGGCTAATGTCCATTTATAGTGGGCTGATTATAAGGGTGCGCCAAAGTTCACCTAAATTTTCAACTCCGATAATTGGAAATCCGAAAATGTTCTTCCTAACATTTTTCATCCTAACAATCACAATTCCTAACTACTCTGTCTCTAATGTTCATAATTCCGAAGCATTCAACTTCATAATGTCAGTAGCAATAAACATCTATTATACTTTTATTTGTTTCCCTATATTTTCTCAACATAACCATCTTTTATACTATTATTCAAAGTCATATCTTTTTTGTTTAGATTTCTTTTTATTCATAATAATCAGTATTATATACATTAATTTTGCGAACTTTATTTTCACATAACATATATAACGTTTAACAATAATAGTACCATGGTACAAGTAGTTAAATACATGTTGTCTTAAACTCATTTCAATTAAATTAGTTTAATATTAGCGGCTATAGCTTTCAAATAATCACTTTTATTGGTGTATTTTGCTTTTAAATTGCTTTTAACCTGCAAAGATATCCATAGGTTAGGTTAGGTTAGAACTGTGACCAACTACGCGCGAGCCGAGCGAGCGAAGCGAGCGGTGCCGCGGCAGCGGCCGGCGAGCGCTACATCGAAATTGGTCGCGAAATTTTTCTAAGTATTTTTTTCATAGTGCCCCCAAGAAACGAATCGTTGCAAAATCGACTCCACGTAGTCTTGTTTGCCCTACCCCTAGAGTGTTATTTAAAATCGCGAAGGCGCGGAGGGGCGAGGCGGCCCGCGAGCTGAGGAGCAGGTGGTTTTAACGCCCGCCGCCGAGGCTGAGGCTGGCCGGCTACGCCGGCCAGCAAGCCGAAGCTACGGTGGTGAGCGTTAAACACATCTGCGACGAGCAGCTCGCGTGGGATCGCCGGAGCCCCACAGCGCCGGAGCCGTGACAGAAACCATGCCTGCTGCATGTTGCATGCTGCATGCTTGCTTGCATGCTTGCATGCTGCATGCCTGCCGCATGCATGGTCATGATCATTATGCGTAAACAAATTTATGCTTTAGAATTTGATTAAAGTTATGCGTACATATAATTAGGATAAACAAAATTATGCCATGTTATATTATCGAACCCTCAAATTAAAATTATAAATATCATCTTCTACCTACATATATTTTTTATAACACTTGGTAAATGTTTCTTTCTGAGTATGAGTGAAAATATTATGGTAATTATGTTTAGGGATAAAAGCGTTATGATAAAAAACAGTAGGAGTTTAAATATATTTACATTAATGATATTATTAATTACAATTTTCGGAAACATGAGTGTTATGAACATCGCCGGTAGCACTACAAATAGTATGAATGAAAACTTTAGGATGAAAAATTTTAGGAAGAGTGATCATTCGGATTACAAATCGTTAGGAAGAACAATTTCGGGTAAAGAACTTTAGTTGAGCCAATATGGACCCTGATTATAATGATAATGAAACATTTTAGTCTATATTCAGAAATTGGCTCAACATCAGGCAACTATAGTCCTGTTCATCATCACTGCAATGTTTTACCTTTGAGAAAATTGCATTATGTGGTATATAGAATGGCAAAGTAGGTAAGAATGTTGGTACCTGATGTTAACACCAACTGGCATATCGGGAGGTCTTCGACGTTCAGCAGTCGGTGATCGCCAGGCTGGCGAAGATGCTCCACTGCTGGCTCCAGACGTTTGACCTGCAATCATTTCGTTATAATTATTTTAATGGAAATCGTTCGTACGTTGATTGTCTACGGTTGAAAAGGCGATTGAAGAAGCCCCTGTGCAGCAGTAGACTGCTTTGAGATGAATATGATGATGACATGATAACTATAATGAATTATTATATTTACTTTTGTTCATCTTTGCTTCTCACAGCACTGTAGCGGTCGATGTTAGAGGCTGGCTAAGATTGTAATAATTATCATGATTCGCAAATGCCACTTATAATTTTGCAACAAACTTGTTTCTCTGTTTATCTTAAAACTAGTTTTTAATAACACCGAGACCTTGTCCCTGGCACCAACATTTTCTTGGTTGCTTATTGTAAAGTTGACTGATCAAAATTACTTTTGCATATTAATTGCATATAATTTTAATAACAACGTGACTGTAGTAGTTTCGTTAACAAAGAAACGTCTCATTTAGTCAAATTAGATAAGAGTTAAAAAAAGGTAACATTTTTGAAATAGTAAGGATAGCCTTACCTTCTTCATTAATTTTCTTATTGTAACGTTGTATCATAATCCGGATAGACGGTGCAGTTTCCTTAGGCGGCTGTGGTTTCCTCTGTGACGAAGGCGAAGATGGCAGCGGAGGCCTGGTCCTCTTCTTCAATTCCTCAGCTTCTTGAAGATCACCAGAGCTTTTAGACCGAGTACTTTTCTCCTGTTTTCCTTTTTCAGATTTAGCCTCTTTCTTTTTTCCTTCGTTTCTGTGGCTGTGATCTGAGGGTCTGACTTCGGCAAGATCTTCAACGTTGACTGGTATGACAGCTCTAGGTACTGATTCACCGCTGCGGACTACTGGTGAGAATATTTTGCGGGTAGTTTTGACTATTACTTCTGGAGAGTGGTCGCGTTGTTCTGGTGCTTTTAGTTTGAGGACGAAGATCTGGAAATTACGTATCACGATTTATTGTTAAGAAGCTAAAGATTGATAAAAACAATAACGGAACGTCCATATCTTCCGTTATTATTTAAATTTTCTTCGACATTGTCATTAATCCCTTTTATATTACTGTACTTCACGTCAATAATATTTTAAAAACTAGATGAGATCGGTGTTTCCTATCCGACTACTCCGAGAAGAAGCATCGAAACTAACTACGCCTATCACCTCTTACGGTCAGTTTCTCATGCTTATTAAGAACAATTAACAGGGTTGTGAACTTGCGTGACACTTATAATAACAAAGTAAACAAGTCAATATAGTAAAATAATTGTATTTTTTTACTTACTTCCCCTTCTGAATCTGAATGCAGTGACGTCGGCGGTGTTCTCGGTTTCTCAGATGCACGTCGTGGCCTCTTTCTTCTCCTCGGTATCTCCACTGTGACTGTATCTACTTCAAGCTCCGTATCACTCTCAGAAGGCTTCGACTGTTCTCTTTCTAATCTGGCCCTAGACTTAGATTTCTTTTTACCATTTGGTTTATCTACATCCTTCTTTTTGGCATCATCTTTTGATTCTTCAAAACTATCCCTATCTTTGTCAACGTTTCTCTCTTTATCACTTTGTTTATTCATCTTTGGGCTGTAGTCTCTTTCTATTTCTCTTTGTGGTATGACTGGTAGTTCTCTCTCAGGACTCTTATGGCGAGTCTCGTTATCAGTAGCTTCTCTATCTCTAAAACGACTAGAACTTCCTCTTTCTATTTCTTCTATTGTTTTTCTGATAAACATGGCGTCTTCTTCTATGCTCGGCTGCCTCATGATCTTTCTCCTGCTCTTCTCTGTGTGTTTGTTCTGTAATGTTATTTACTTATGAAGGATTTAGACTGAATTTCTTAGATTGCGAATAATATGTATGTTACCTGTTCACGAATCTTCGGCCGTGCTCCAGATGATTCCTTTGATTTCACGCTGCGAGCATCGGAAAGAACAACTGTGGAAATTGTTTAATTTAGTTTTATCATTTTTATAATATTAATGTTTAAGAAAAATAAAAATATTCAGCTTACCAGCCCCATTAGGCTGCAACACAGCTGTCCCCGTGACTGCCGACCTAGTTTCACATAGCAGCCTGGCTTCAGCTTGACCATATGTGTACACTGGCTTCTGAGGAGTGTGGCGAGGGGATACGGCCATCAAGGGAGCTGCTGTGCAGACCTCTTCAGCCTCAACCTCTACAAGAACAGCGCCGCGGGACTGAGGACTATCGCAGTCATCGATGCCGTCAAGCTGTGAATGAGATGACTTTTCTATTGGTAACGGGTAAATTAGTCTCGTACAAAGCTTTAATCAATTTATTTTATAAATCTATATGTCGTGGCCAGAACTTAAAATTAATCATTTCATGAAATGAACATCGACATCGACCACTGGTCACATCATGATGTAGTCTGGCCAGATCATTGAATACTCAACGTTTAACGATATGAACAGTTAAACGCGTCGTGCGTTTAACTGTTCATATCGTTAAACGTTGAGATGTGGCCAAAAATTAGTGATCAAATCGTAAAATAGTTAGATTATCCACCGGTAGAGACGTTGATGTCGCTTTGTTTTTGTTGTGCATCATGGCGGCGGCATACAACAAATCAAAAACGTAGGGTGACCATGCAAAAAATTCGTTGGACTTTTATTGGGTTTCCAAATATGATATTATGGAAAGCGATCAACTTGGAAGTAGCGCTTGCCGGGCGCTGCCGCGGCGTGAAATGCAACATAGCACTTAAAATTAGTTTTTACTAATTAAAAATTTACGCCGCTTATGTGGTGTACCCCGACCAAATGGGTTAGGTTAGGTTAGAACTGTGACAAGCCACGCTACTTCGAAGTTGGTCGCAGTTACTTGGCTATTTTTACTACACCTTAAACCATGGATACCCTACATTAATGATATGACCAAACGTCGACTGACATATCATTAAACGTTGAGGTTTAGACGATATGTCCAATGTTAACTGAGCCTTTCATGAAATGGTCAATTCTAAGATCTGGCCACGACATAACATAATATTATAAATTAAAGTCGCTTTTCGTCTATGTCTGTATGACTACGTTGTTCTTTTAATCTTCACAGCGGATTCAGATGCGGTTTGCACCATCATTCTGAGAATTTATTCCTATTTATGTGAATAATACATTTATATTTAACTTAAATATAGCACAGAAATCTCAATGTCTTGACATGTTGCCATCGCCACATTAGTATATTTTACCCGTGTGCAGTGGATCACTAGTTAAGTATGATTCAATGTTGAATAGTCTTAGCGACCCTTTGACATAAAGTCAAGAGACGAATTTTCAAAAAGTTGGAATTTCACGAATATTTTTGAAACCATACGGATATAGTGTTTGTTATTATTGCCGAGTTATACTCACAGAATGTTCCTCTCTATCGTACTCTGAATCGAAATCATCAGCATCATTGACACTGAGACTAGAAGCATGGAGTCTACTGCTGGATCCTGCTGCTGAAGGGGCCACGCTGCCATCAGACTGGGTTCTGGTAAGAGGAGCTTGAGGAACCTTGCTGTTCCGAGCTCTTGCTGCGCGGAGGAGAGCTGATGTGGAACATTCAGGGGCAATGCCGCGGGACTTCTCCCATTCGTGGAGCTTGCGGGTAAAGGATCGAGATATTCCTACAACATAATAGCGGAGATATTGTTAAGCCTGATTTACACGATACAAGTTTCTGGAACACTGTAATTTTTTTTTTAAGTACGTTAAACTATAATAAGGGTATTGGTTAGGTAAACAATGCGAAACCCAAGGCGCACCAATGTTCCCGGGTACAAACGCCTCCTGGCCTCCCTATTGGCTAAACACCTAACGCAATTTACCATAAGAGACCGAACACAATTAGAATACACCGTAACAAAACTATCTGAATATATAACCGAAGCATACCACGCATGCTGTAAACTAAGAGCGCCACAGACCAAGAAGGAGAGAAACCCCTGGTGGAACGCTGAGCTTAGTAAACTCAGAGATGCGCTACGTAAGCAATTTAACAGAGCCAAAAATACTAGACTCCCGGACGACTGGGAGTTATACAAAGAAACCCAATATATATACAAAAAGCAGATTAGAACCGCCAGAAGGACAGCATGGCATGGTAAGTTCTGCGAATCCATCGAGACAAACAATGAAGCCGCAAGGGTAAGGAAGATCCTGTTAACCGATCAGGACCGAACCCTCGGCGCGCTTAAAAAACCCGACAACTCATACACACTGACTGACCGTGAAACCAGTAAGGTCCTTCTCGAAACCCACTTCCCAGACTGTGCAGTCCTGGAGGACAGGACGTGGGAGGCTGAGCCAGAATGGACCCGAACGGATCAAGACTGGTCACGAGCCCGCAACATTATAACAGATGACCGAGTAAAGTGGGCTATTAACACCTTTCAGCCATACAAGTCGGCAGGTCTGGATGGCATCTTCCCAGCCCTGTTGCAGTGGGGGGTGGACTATCTCACACCATGTCTGGTGGAGATATTTCGAGCCTGCATAGCACTCAGGCTCGTACCTGTCGCATGGCGCGAGGTGAAGGTCATTTTTATACCCAAACCTGGCAAAACCGACTACACGCAACCCAAGGCTTATAGGCCCATAAGCCTCACATCCTTTCTACTGAAAACCCTTGAGAGACTCTGTGACAGGCACATCCGAGACGGACCTCTCCGGGTAAAACCACTACACAAACAACAGCATGCGTACTCCACAGGCAAATCAACGGAATCAGCGCTCCACAGCGTGGTTTCCAAAATTGAATGTGCAGTGGATCACAAGTGCTCGGCACTGGCTGCCTTCATTGACATCGAGGGCGCCTTTGACAAAACCACGTTCAACAGCATAAACACGGCCCTCGACAGACACAGCATAGACTCGACACTGAGTGGCTGGATCACCAACATGCTCAAACTAAGGGCTGTACAAGTCACAGTAAATGACACTACGAGAGCCATCGTTGCGAAGGGATGCCCGCAAGGGGGAGTCCTCTCGCCTCTCCTATGGAACCTGGTAGTAGACAGCCTCATCAAAACACTCAACGACAAAGGTTATTTCACCGTAGGCTATGCTGACGACATAACCATAATAATTAACGGCACCCACGAAAACACTCTATGCAACCTCATGCGTCATGCCCTGAAAATAGTAGAGGAATGGTGCAACAAACACCAACTCTCAGTAAACCCTACAAAAACCGAACTGGTTCTCTTTACGAAGAAGAGGAAACTGACAACACTACAACTGCCACGATTCTTCGGAACAACCCTAAGCCTCTCAACTGAAACCAAATACCTGGGCATCTATCTGGACAAACAACTGAACTGGGCAAAACACACGAACTATATCACCACAAAAGCCAGCATATCCCTGTGGCAGTGCAAACGACTGCTTGGCCGGAATTGGGGAATCAGCCCCAAGGTCACCCACTGGCTATACACCACAGTTATCCGACCGATTATCACATACGGCTCACTGGTCTGGTGGCCCAGGACAGACCGGTGCACAGCCCAAAAAGATCTCGAAAAACTACAGCGGTTTGCTTGCGTCGCAATCACTGGTAGTATGAGAACTGCACCCACCGCCGCCCTACAGGCAATGCTGGGACTGCCACCTCTGCACCTCATCGTGCGGGAGGAGGCGGCCCTGGCCACCTTTAGGCTCCATTTAACAGGAACCCTATGCAACGACTCCAGAGTTAAGCACATACGCATTAAGGAGGATGCGATCAAACGTGAGCCAATGATGGCATCATCCTGCGACAAAGCCCCGAAAACACACCACTTTCAAAGACACTACAATATAACACTTACAGAAGAACAGTGTGACTACTCAGGCCCAAAAGAGATGAGAGTTTACACCGACGGATCAAAGACCGACTCAGGTACCGGAGTCGGAGTTTTCTCACATGACCTCAACATAAATATATCCAGACCGCTGGGAATGTTCAACACCGTCTATCAGGCGGAGTGTGTGGGCATCATACAAGCGGTCCACGCCCTAGAAGCCAGGAGGGTTACGGACAGCCACATACGCATACTCTCCGACAGCGCCTCAGTTCTCCAATCCTTACGGAAGAAATATACTACCTCGAAGCTAACACTAGAATGTCACGATGCACTAGAACAAATAACGGTATCTAGCCGCAACACGGTGACACTGCAATGGATAAAAGGACACAGCGGATCGCTAGGTAACGATGCGGCTGACGAACTTGCTAGACGTGGATCCAGCACGGCAGTCTGCGGACCCGAGCCTATCGTACCCATACCCTTCAACCAAATACGCAGGTGGCTGCAGAAGTTCACCCACACACAAGCGGAACGTTGGTGGACCTCGACACCAGGTTGCAGGCAGTCAAAGGAGGCTATGCCATCTTTGGACAGCAGGCTGACCAGCCGTTTGCTACGCCTCTGTGCAGGGCGTGCATGGAGGCTGAGGAGACCGTTGCGCACGTGCTCTTCGAATGTACGGGCGTCACCCAGATTAGAACAGAAACCCTCGGGTCACCCAGATCATACACAGACGTTCTAAACAGACCAGGAGACCTAATCAGCTTCTGGAGGGAGGTGGGCTGGTTGGAATAACCACCAAACGGCCGCTATGGCCCACGCACAATGGTCCACCTGACGGACTAAGTGCGGAAACTAAACCCCCTAATATAGAACATAGGTAAACAATAATCTTTCTAAGGGACCTCTGTCTGTGAGCACATACCTTGGAATTTAAAGAGTCCAGTTGAAGTTTGAACAAGAACTTCATCAGGTTTCGCCTCTTCTTCCCAAGCTGGCACTGAATTTGTTTCTTTCATGCGTTTCCATTCGTCTGTAGTGAATCAAAGTTTAATTGAATATTTTTATATTTCAAGAAGAGGAAAGTATAGTTAAACCAAAAAAGATATGCGCTTCGGTAATCTACGTGTTTCCGAAATAGTACGAACGTCGCGCCATAGAGTGGGTTACTCTACCTAGGCTAAGTGTATATTATATTTTGTACTACCGCACTTTGTCGTAGCGCATCTGTCATTGCGCACATATGATGAAGTTTTCTCTCTGTTGGGTTACCTACTCTAGTCGCATCTTGTCATATATTACTCAAAAGTTTTTGGAATTGCATAGAGCAGCAAAGTCAAAGTCAAATCATTTATTTCAAATAGACCCGTATAAGGCACTTTTGAACGTCAAGAATTTACAAAAAAAAAAAAAATTGATTCTAGTCGCCCCTTCGAAAAGGTAGTTTTCGCATGGAGAAGAATGGGCAAGAAACTCCACCGTTACTCTTTTAAAAGGTTTTACAATATTTTGTATAAGTACATTAGTTATATAATTATATGTGAGGACGATGCACCTAGAATAAAATTATTATACCACAATAGGTAAAAATAATTAAGAATTGAAAATGAAGCAACAACAGATAAACTAATTTCCCACAATTTTATTATTTTCCACTATGGGTCGCGAGCGAATATTGAGTAGTCCTTGAAAAAATAGTTTTTGAGCTATGATTAATATTAAAACTAAGTTCCTAAATAAATAGGACGCGTCAAAACCATGGCGATTAATTAAAAGTAACTTAAATTGAAGTTGATGAAAAAATAGGAAACAAAAACTTCCTTCTCATTGAAATAGTATTTCTATTACTATATTTAGTAACTCCTTGTATTTAATTAAGTATTAAAATTTTCAATTGTAACTGAATGTTTTTTTCTTATTTGAACCATCCTTCATTCGTTATCTTTTTGTTATCTATTCGTATCCTTATGTTATGCCCCATTTTTTCTCCATGACAGCCAAGAGGTGAGTCCCGGATCTGGAAGTTTTTATTAGGTGGGTTGCGGTCCAGTCAACTTTGGGAACCACTGGCATAGAGTTGTAATGTCTTATTTTGTAATCATGGTACCCAATACAAAATAGGTAAGTACGTCCATGATTGTAACAGCTCTATATTAGATGTCATCATCGCGCGTTCATATTTCTGAAGATAGACAATGATTTCCGAAGCGCAAACTTTTACTGGGGATCTGTATTTGTTTGTTTTTATTTTCATTTGGCGCTTTTAGGGTAACGGTGATTGGTAAATTCCAGTTACCTATATTTAATGTGTCGTCTTACCCCATCTCCTAAGGAAGTCTTCGCTGAGGTCCTGCCTGGCAGGCACTGGCAGTGGTTGCTTGACGCCTTTCTTGAGTTGCCACTCTGCAAGTTTCTTGCGGAAGTCTGCTGATAGCTGCTCCTCTGTTGCCACTGGGCGAGCCGCTGAAATAATAACGAATGTTTTTTTGTACTATTTTTTTTCCTGTCCTACTATAGCCAAAACTGAAAAGTCTTCTGATATTTGTGGAGAACATTGTGACTTTCTGCTCATCTGAGTAAATAAGCCAGTATCAACTTACTAATTTCATCCTATTCTTACTAATTTGTCTGCATTTATTTACTTACACAAACATTCAAATTATTTAAAATCTGATTCATTAATTTGGTTATTATGATCAATAGTTTTTGCTATATAATTATTGTGTTATGTCATGGTGGTCCAGTGGTTAAGATCCCGCCTCTTATGCACGCTGTTGTGGGTTCAAATCTAAGAAATTATCAATGTGCTTTTTTACTTTCTGAGTTTATCTTGCACATTACTAGTGAAGGAAAGACATCGTTAGGAAACCAGGACCTTTAGTTAATAATAATATAGGTCGGAAATCGCCAATCTATCTTGAGCAACCGTGGTAATCAATGGTCGTGCCTTCTCTGTATGAGAAGTGGCCGTGAGCAGCATGCAGTGGGAAATTATAGGCTGGTATTATATTATGGTATCAGCACCTTACCTGCATACAACTTCCCACGTCTATCGGAGAACTCTCTTCGCAGCCGAGACTGTAGTGCTGCGTAGTCCCTCGCTATTTCTTCTCGCACACCACTCGCCTCGCATCCGCTGCTAAGTCCCTCTGTTTCTGGAATAGATGAACCAATATAACTATCAATTTTTTATACGGACCTTAAGTAAACGTTTTTTATAACTAAAACTTAATCTAAA
Source organism: Xanthia icteritia (assembly GCA_949128155.2). Lineage (NCBI taxonomy): Eukaryota > Metazoa > Arthropoda > Insecta > Lepidoptera > Noctuidae > Xanthia > Xanthia icteritia. Next base: position 21,054,279 of record OX421942.2, on the reverse strand, counting down.
ATTTTCAGTTTTAATTTGCACCAACTTAACTGCAGATTTCAGGCAGATAGTTTTTTAATAATTTTCACAATCTTATTAATATGGTTATGGTTGGTATGATTGGTATTTTTAAACGACTTCCAAAAAGGAGGAGGGTTCTATGTATGTCCACCTATTTCTCCGTCAATTGTGGACCGATTTTGAAATTTCTTTCTGTTTGAAAGGGTATACTCTCGAGGTGGTACCGTATAATTTTTATTAACTTTGATTGGATAGTTTTTGAGTTAGCTTACCGTATAAGACTTGAACGAGGAAAGCAAGAGATCGAACTGGTGTCGAATAAGAAAAATATATACCTGTTTTAATAATCTAAACATTTCTGTAGTAATAAGTAGAAATAAGATGAAATGTAACTTGTAAGATTGTTAATAAAAACTATTATATTATTATATTTATGTGTTTACATATCTCGAAACCATGGGGTCCTTTGGAAAGCGTACGAGGGGCCGAAACCAACTCGCAGAGGCCCCTTAGATATTTTTAAGTATTATTATCAACCGACGATTATCCCTTTATGCACTATGCAAGTGCACCCGAGGACACCCCCGATTGGTGCAGGACTATTGCAGAACATGGAAACAAAACATATTGGGCTAAGGGTTTGGGTTGCTATAGTAGATTGTTTACATAGACTTATGAAAGGACTATGTCCCCTGCCTGATCAATGATTTATATGTACACGGATAAAATGGCAGGGGGAAACTTGCACACTCAATAATGGGCCCTCGAAAAAGGTCGCTAGCACATAGTGACGTAGCGACAAGGGGGCAACACTTCCTCCTGAGGTGCTTGAGGAGTGGAGTGGTTTTTCACGGCTATCAGAACAATCCCAGAGCCTGGAAGATGGTCAAGATCCTTACCAGCACTTACTGGAATACTTCCTTCCTCCGAGCACATTTGCTCTTGCGAATCTCCACTCAAGCCGGCCAATAGAATGAGGTGGGAGCTCTGTTCCTCGTCAGTGTTCACTCCAGCCGGCCAATAAAGGCAAGCCAGAGATGAGGAACAAGACTTCTCCCGGGAGAAAGGGTCCGTGGGGTCGCTACTGTCCAACAGCTTGCCACATGCTGCCCTGCGGGTTTCTATATCTCTCTTGGTCTGGCTGCTCATCCTAGACCTGTTCCAGCAAAGTAAACTATACCGGCACAGACCTAGAGTCCGGAGCGCGCAAGCCTCAATACGACATCATATTATTATTATATACGTATTACGTATTTTTCCCACTTAGTCTATATGGATGATATGATAAGTTCCTGTTACTGTCATTTACATAGCAGGTAGGGATATTCGATTTGTTTGGTGTAGGTAACGAAAAAGTGAAAAATAAAAACTTTTTGCAAAAAACAAACAACCGATTTCCAAAAAAAAAAACACTACAAAGTGAAAAATAAGTTTAATTTCGGAAGTCGGTGGCATAAAACGAAAATTCAAAACCAAAGACACCGACTTCCGTGTTGGAAGATTGTTATTACTTAAGTTAAAAAAATATTTTCTTTTTATTTCCTTACTGATAAAATACAATAGACGTAGATTATATTTAGTAACCTATTACCTCGCACCGTGCTGCTACCTCAGGAACCGTCTTAGTTACGAGGAGGCTCCTTAAATTTTATGTTAATTTGTATTAATATTCTGAAACAGTCACGCACACAATCAAAATGGAATTTTAGTATATCATTTACTGGATCTTTTTAGAGGCTTGTGGCTAAGCCACGCTTGGGTCCGTGGATGGGTGACCATCTTTACATATGTATACGTGACCCCTCCGTGCCTCGGAAAGGACGATAAGCGTTATGGGTCGTTAGAAGCCCGAAAGTCTGACAACCAGTCTTACCAAGGGGTATCCTGGGTTGTGAAGGTCAGATAAGTAATCGCTCCATGTAAAGTAGTGGTATTCAGTTGCATCTGGTTAGACTGGAAGCCGACCCCAACATAGTTAGGAAAAGGCTCGGTAGATTGATTGGTTATTGGATCTTTTTCTTTCTATGTACAGACAGTTACGTAATTGTAACATTTTCGCTCGATTAATTGTTTATTCGAAAAACTTTTTTTTTTCTTTAGATCAATTATTACTATAGTATCAAACTAAATAAGAATTGAGACTTACGCCATTTAGTTCCGTGCTCGAACACGATCAAAGAGCGCACGCGATATTCAACTTTATTTCTTATGCGTTAGCGTTTAGCACATAGTGGAGTGGCGGGGTGCATGGGGGCGGAGCTTGCGTGAAAATTGTATTTATAGTGCCTGGTCTTAAGTATTGTTTTAAAACTTAAATATTATTTATATTATATGTCGTATTATTCAAAACTAATTGGTCATCCCTGATCTAGCGTATCCTCGTGTTAAATTAAAATAACATTAGGTAGGAATTGCTCTTTTGTATGTGCGTTGTTCGGCCGTTAGTCATTGTGTTTGGCTTCTAAGTTGCAACTACTAACATAAGGCCCGTTTTACACGGCACGGTTTCTTTACGGTACAATGCGCTAGTCGCACCGCAGAATAATCGTGCAAGCTTGTATATGACACGGTTCTATGACTGTGTCGTCACTCGTTGGTATCGATGTCGTCAACAAACTTCCATAGTGATATATACCACTGACGAACGTGTGTCTACACGGCGTATAAGCCGTTATTTTTCACGGCAATAAAAAAACGTGTGTGTACTACAAAGACAGTGGTGCGGCGCGGGTGGCGGGAGCGGATGCGGGAAGGGTGGAACACGCATATTCCTACTCGTGAACACAGTACTTCGCGGGGCGTCTCAGCGTAAACGCGCATTATCATGTCTGAAATTTTAGAAATAAATTCTTTCGCCGCGCACCGCCGCGCCGCCGCTGCGCCGCCGCTGCGCCGCCGCCGGCGCAGCCCACGGTACCGCAACAGATTACGCTGCCCGCTCCGCTGGTACTTTGTTCATAGACAAAAGAAATCAAGTGTTTACGACGCTCGCTTGCGGATTCCGCCACCCTGCGCCGCTCCCACTGTGTTTGTACACTAAGAGCGGATTTCACCAATGAAACTGAACGCGATTAGTACTTCTAAACCATGTTCAAGAGCTGTTAAGCTCAATGTTCCACGAAAATTTTGTCACTGACAGCTCTTGAACGCGGCTTAGATGTGTTCTTGAACGCGTTAATATTTTTGGTGAAATTTGCCCTTAAGGTTTGCACTAGTAGATATTTTTTCCATACAAACGGGGAGGTATTTACTCCACTGTTTGACATTGTACATCCAAAGTTAAACATGATATCGTTTTGTCTAATTATTAATTTTGTCTGTGCGGAAACAGAATAGTAAAATAAAAAGCCATTCAAAAGTTAGGAATCAACGAAGGTTCCTTTTTTTTCTAATTTTATCGCAACTTTGGGCGTAAATAAGTAATAAAAAAAGTATAAAATCTCCAAAACAAAGTCGACGCCGACAAACCTCAATTATCGAAGAGTTCATAAACTTTATTTGTAATTAGACGTTGTGCATGTCGACCAGCGTCTAATTGCTCATCACTGATACTATCTATGTCGGACATGACGCCAGGGGACAGCGTGCTTTTTTTCAGATCAAAATCAGCCAAGTGCATGTCGGACCACGCACAATGAAGGGTTCCGTAGTTAGGATGAAGAACAATCTTATTAATAGAGTATGAGTATGAGGAATGGGGTGTTAAGTTCACTCATTCTCTATTGAAAAGGGAGGATCCTCCGACCAGACGAGTGTTGTTTGTGTTTGGCGGGCAACTGCCCGACGATTGATGTGGGAAAGTTATATTCCCAAAATACAAACTTGACTTAGTTTGGGAGTTGGTATATCATTAATTATGTGCTGCTGTACAACCATCAAACACCTTAAAAATTGTGCTTCACAGATTAAGTTTTTGTTGTACTTTGAGAGTGGGTATAAATAAATAAATAATATTATTATTTATTATATATGCTGATCGCGCGGTAAACTCCGCTTGCGCGATGCAGGATTTGTGTGACGTCAGGTCTTTGATGTGTAGTTCCCTTGTGGCGATGTAGACGCCGTGTGGCGGAATCTACAACGCCACATGCGAGCTACATTGTAGTTGAACTGCTGGGGAGATTGTTGCGCCACTTCTTCTTCCGAGCTAAAGTACTAGGAAGTGGTGAAGGGTGGGCGGTTTGGGGGACTGTCTTATGTAACTTTGACGTTCGAAAAGTGCTGATTCTCAGCCTAGTTTGAATAAATGACTTTTGATTTTTAGGGACTCTCACAGTAAGTCCTTTCGTACAAAATGTCACACGATAGTATGCAAACCTTTTTTTTTAATTTTCTTGTTCGTCCTCCAAAAGTGACCGCCGTATTCAAAATTAATTTATTTACGTTACACGTCCTTGTTTGGGTCATAGAAAGTCATATGTGTACCAAATTTCAACTTAATCGGTCCATTAGGCTCTGAGTAAAATGGCTGTGACAGACGTACAGACAGATTCACGAGTGATCCTGTAAGGGTTCCGTTTTTCATTCGGACGTACAGAACCCTAAAAACTTACAGACGAAAATAGAACCTCCACCTTTTTTGGAAGTCAGTAAAAAAAATACTCTTTCTTGTCTTTAACACACACATCAAATTTGTCACGTGAACAGCAGCGTTGTCAAAAATACGTATTGTGTTCCCAAAACTTTCACAAAACAATAAAATTCCATGCACAATAAATATTAAAATAAATAAAATGCAATGATTGTAACAAATCTGGTTTAAAAAACAAGACCATGTAAGTAACAAAATTGATGTGAATTCCTATAAGTATACTTATTCTACTCTTTGCTTGTATCGTCAGGCATGTGTATGACTTTCTTGATTCCAGTGAAAGTTTTTATAGAATTCTGAAAATGTTGATCGTAGAATTCTCTTAGATTGTGGCTTGTTGTGCGAAACATGACGCTATTATTCAGACGAAGGTTATTGACAAAAAATAAAAAATCTAAATCAATATATTTTATTTCACATAAACCTACATGGGCACTTATGAAACGTCGGAAGCTAGGTAGGTTATGAGTCGTAAGAGGTAAAGCTACAGTTTCCTAGAAGAGCGGTGGCCGCCACATACGGCTGCAGTGACGGCCATCATGTAAATGATGGCACCGGGGTTTGACTTGAACAAATGCTCTCTAAGGAAACACCAACTTACATTCATATATATATATATAACGTTTCAGTGAAGTCATTCGACGGTGAATTACGGACGCTATATGGCTGCCACCGCATTCTAGGACACCCGAGCTTTAGCAAAAACTCGTATAGGTGGCTCTTATTTGTAACATTGAAATGCACGAGTAACGTAGTATTCTATTCCATTCTCTTGATTACAAATAATTAACTGTATTGAATCATGACCTTGTTACTTTCTTGCTTCCAACATTTTGTTTCAGGTGGAGGCCGGAACCACACAAATGCTTTACGGTTACGTTATCTTCGGAATATTAATATTGTTATTATACAACGCGGTAAGTGAAACACGTTACTCTGGTCCCCTTTGACATTAAATGAATATAATATGGGTATAATAAAGCTTAAAATAGAAATAGAGAGACGGGTATCACAACCTCTGCCTGTCTATGCATTGTTTATCTTTAACGTAGGTACCACGTATTCTACGCGTTCTACGTATTCCGACGTTTTCTTCACATTAATTGATTTACAAAGTAAAAAAAAACTGTAATCTAAATGCTATTATTTAATTAATATTATTGTTTGTTGCTATAATATTATTAAACGACAAATTTTAAATTTCATGTTTCATATATACTTTAATAATATTATTATAGTAGGTACCTATATGTAGCAACTCTTTTGTCAAATAAAATCCCTCTTCCTCTCTCCTACTTTGCTGTGTTCGACAGGGTGTGGACCCTGACAAAGACATGATCATGTCTTTGTAAACCTACCACCTAAGGTCACGATGTGGAATGCAATAAATATATTGAATATTCTCATGTAAGGATTCTCAGTTTTGCAACACCACCATCGGCTATCCGACAGATATGGATCAACAACTGTGGACTACGCTGCGTAATCACCAGAGACGGCAGGCTCGTCGAAGGAAATAGGATGGCTATGAGGTGTACCTGCGAGGCCTGCATATGCGCACCGATCCAGAGATTCGGCTTGTATGTAATGTCAAAATCAAAAGTCATTTATTCAAACTAGGCTGAGAATCAGCACTTTTCGAACGTCAAAATTACGTAAGATAGTCTCTCAAAACGCCCGCCCTTTACCACTTCCTAGTGCTTTAGCTGGGAAGACGAAGTGGCGCCACGAACTCCCCAGAGGCCCAGACTCAACGGGAACTGCCAACTGTTCTTCCTATTCATTCAATTAGCTCTGATATGGATGCTGGTAAGCGCTGGAAGCTGGAACTCTCATGATTGTAGAATCTAAGTCTAGCTTAAATAAATAAATCTTGGTAAAGCAAAAAGAAATGATATCACCGGACTGTCGATCAGACATTCTTTGTAAAGAGGGATCTTTTTGGCATCATGTCGAATTCTCTCCCTTCAAATGAATACTAAAAGATGTAAACACATCTAACAGGAATAGAATACATAAACGAATGACGTGAAGAGAGTCGTTAGCTAATAGTTTGAGTAAAAAATAATGACAACAATGAGAGACTAAATTGTTTTTGTCTTTCGCAGTCCAGTTTCGCGAGTATGCAGTAGGACAGTAGATACGATATCCCAGCAATTTTCCTATTACTCAAATAGGGTAAGTGATTGTTACATGCATATTACAAAGCATAATCAGCCTTTAACGTCCCCACTGCTGGGCACAGGCCTCGTCTCTGTGCGGAGTGGGCCGTCATCCACCACGCAGGCTCAGTGCGGGTTGGTGGATGTCACGTGACTTCGAATTTTTGGTTCTACTCGTAGGTGACGCCGGTTTCCTCACTATGTTTTTCTTTAGCGTTTTTGGAGCTAAAAGTTACGCAAAATAAAGTGCCTTTTGAAAATATATGCTTTTAAAGATATATAAGAAAAGTTATGAAACCTATCTCCGAAACTACTGAGCCTGAAATTCTGAAAAAAATACAGAGAATAGTTTTTTACTTATAGATTACAGGAAAACCTATATAAGAAATCTATGGTCTTAAAATAGGAAGTGTAGGTTTATATACACTGTCCTTAAAATAACATGGTGAATCTCTCAATATAAATGAATGTATGGGAGAACATGTTTTTCAATTACAATGTTAAGTTTGTTCTTGGGATGAATTCATCCCAACTACGGAACCCTTCATTGTGCGTGGTTCGACACGCACTTGGCCTTTTTTTGGATTAAATCCAACTAAAGTGTATAAGAAACTAAATGAAAGGTATTTAGCGTTCTTTAGATATTTGGGTTTTCTAATAATTGGTTATCTTCTGTTTCGTTGTTTTAGCTCTTGTAAAATCTGGTCTTCTATAAAGATCGGCAGAAACCACAAAATGCCTCATGCTACTCAATCTGCATAGCCTTTTCCCAATTATGTTGGGGTCGGGTTAGCTGAATACCAGTATTTTACATGGAGCGATTGTCTGTCTGACATACACAACCCAGTTACTGGGTAACACGATACCCCTTGGTAAGACTGGTTGTCAGACTTTTGGGTACCCGTATCGATTGTCAAAGATCTACAAATTACAGCCGGGGCCAACGACTTAACGTGCTTTTGAATAATTATTCAGGAACCTATTCACCATTGTGAATTGGCAATTATGGTTGTATAGCAACACCTACATTTCGCCAGTTATATTTAAGTGAGTAATTCACATAAATTGTTGCAGTTTCGCGCCTGGTATGGAGAGATCCGCACCTGCGACGGCTGCGGCCGACGACGTGCTCAGGTAATTGCGAACTTATTTGTTTGTTTCTATTAAATTATAAATTATGTATTTATTTCTGTAAGTAGCTTTGTGCAAACACTTCTACACGTCAATCATATTTTAAAAACTAGATGCGGGCGGCGTTTCCTATCTGATTAATCTGAGAAGAAAGGCTGAAAAAAACTCAGAGGTCACAATCTCTTTTAAAGTCCAGACTTCATCTTGATCAGATCATGTGAAGACCACGGAGATTGGTGTCTGAAATGGTCTTTTAAGGAAAGAGCCACACAGATTTGCATGGACCTGTCCAGTCAATGCAAGCATTTGTCAGTAATCGTAGACCTCGAAGCAGAACTTAAGGAGCTAAACGATATGAAGGGGTCCGATAGGACCGATGCCTGCCGGGGTTGCGGGAAAGTCCGAAAGGGATACCGTGGCACCTGGCAACGTACAGGCAACGGAAGGAACACGGGTGGGATTTAGCCAGTAAGAGTCTGACGCGCCCTCCCGGAGAAGTTATTTGATAATTTCCAATCCAAAAAAAAAAAAGAGCTAAACGATTCGACGAACAATTAGGTTGGTCGCATAAATTACTCAAACTGCCAGACCAGGATAAAACTAACTGAGAAAAAAAAACAATGACCCACATAATCCTCACATTCACAGTAAAAATCTGATTATCTTGAATAGGTCATGTGAACCTAGGCTATGAGGGCTCAGTTCTCACTTTTTCGTGATGACAGTTAGTTGTTTTTAACCGACTTAAAAACGGAGGAGGTTCTCAATTGGACTGTAAGTTTTTTTTTTGTATGTTTGTTCGCGGTTACTCCGCAAATTACGAAATGATTTTGATGATTCTTTTTTTGTCTGGTAGGTCATACTTCCGAAGTGGTCCCATATAAATTTTATTAACTTTGTTTGGGCAGTTTTTGAGTTAGCTACATATAATAATATGTATTTTTCCCACTTAGTCATAAGTTCCTCTCATTGTTGTTTACATAGCAGGTAGTGGTTTTCGAATTTGTGTGGGGTAGGTACCACAACTTAAAAGTGAAAAATAAAAACTTTTTACAAAAAAATTTACTGACTTCAAAAAATGAGTTTCGGCATAAAAATAAAATATAGAACCAAAGACACCAACTTCAGAAATTAAAGTTATTTTGCATTTTTTGTGTTTTTGTTTTATGTCGGTTAAATTTTTTGTAGAAAGTTTTTATTATCTATCGTCACGACCTAATGGAAACAGTTACTAAGTGCGGCCGAGATCGGAACTAACGCCGCCATCTTGTTTTTTGAATACATTTTATTCAAGTGACATTTCACAAAAGAGATACACAGTTTATTCTTCTATGGTCCTGGGCTCTTGACCTCCATGTTGCCTGATGGCCAGCGATGGATGAGGCCTACAAAGGAACGAGCGTGTTACTCTCGTATTGAAGGCGACGGGTATCTTAACGATACAGTGGGTACCTATACCAGTTTCTTTGAATGTATATCTTTCATCCACAGACACTAGACTAAATACAATAATTTATCAGGCTGGTTAGGCTCAACGATCATTGTAAAGAAGCATGAATGAAGCTTTTGATTCCAATTGCAATTTATCAAAGGGATTACCTACATACTTATTGAAAATAATATATTTACGGTACTTGTCATGTGGCTAAGTAATAACAGCTACGCTTGCCGCGGTTGGTCCGTGGATGTGTGACCATCTTTACATACCAAGACTCCTCCGTGCCTCGGAAAGTAGGTTCAAAATTTAAAATTCAAAATATTTTGTTTCACATAAACCTACAAGGGCACTTATGAAACGTCAGAAGCTAGGTGCACGGTTCCAATTGGTCGTTTCCTATAGAGAAGAGCCGGCAAGAAACTCCACGGTTACTCTTTTAAAAGTAAATGGTTTTTACAATGTTTTCAAATTACAGTGTTAATAGGTATGAGAGGACAGTGTAGGCCTAGCAAGATAGAAAACGGTCGACAGATCTACAGTCTGTTAAGTCCACAACGTTCTCACATTCACAAAATCTAAAAGAAAAGAATCTATATAAATGCAAAATAAAAAAATAAAAACCTATTTAGACCAAATGACATGATTGCCACTACAGCTGTAACAAATCTAAACGTTAACCCGTCATTTGTAGATCTTTGACAGTCGTATCATCATTCAGCTGCATCCGGTTAGACTGGAAGCCGACCGCAACATAGTTGGGGAAAGGCAGATGATGACTTTTGATAACACAATCGGCATAAAATAATAAAAGTAACTTTCATTACAGCTTCCCGTCGGTGAGAGAAGTCCAACATTTAGCGAATCCATTGAAGAGTTTACATTTGTTTCCGATCCGAACGTTGAGGGGCAACAAATTCCGAAAAAAAAAACAACTTTTTATGTGAGTTCAGCAGTGTCTGTAAGTGAAAGCGTGACGCAAGCTGTCACCAGTGTCACGCAGTACGGTTACGATTTAGTTGACAAGATGACTGAAATAGCCATCGAGTTACCTCCTTACTTAGAGCCAGAGGTGCTGATAGCCCCCGATAGGCTATGGTCTAAGTTATCAGCCTGTAGCAGCACCACTACGGGAGCTTTAGCACCTCAGGCGGAAGAAACATTGGACGTAGAAAAAAATTGTTCGAAATGTATCGAACAAGGTAAAACCTGTCTTTTAGGGTGTCCAATCGCTGAAAAGAAACGGAAAAAAAATAATAAACAATAAAATATTTCATTGGCTTGACGTCTTTTTTTTAATGTACCTTTTCTAACCTAAGTCAAAGTCAAATCATTTATTCCAGTAGGCCCATAAAAGGCACTTTTAAACGTCAAAATTTACAAAAAAATAGAATTGATTCTAGTCGCCTCTTCCAAAAGATAGTTTTCGTATGGAGAAGAATGGGCAATAAACTCCACCGTTACTCTTTTAAAATGTTTTACAATATTTAGTATGAGTACATTAGTTATATAATTATATGTGAGGACGATACACCTAGAATAAAATTACTAAGAAAGAACGCTAAACGCAAACGAAGTAATAGCGCGGGCGAGCGATGGGATGCGTCGGGTCGGGGCCGAAAATTTCACGCGGTCGGAGACGCGGGCAGACGCTAGTTCTAAATATGTGTTTAGAGATTTTCTATGAAACAAATAATGAAAAAGAACAACAATTCATTTTTCTTTACGAGGTTTTGAATGCACGGCGACGACATGGAGCTGTTCAAATACACGCGGACAACTGTCCGCGCTCACCAACTCCATCCGAACGTTTATGGTCTGAACAGCGCATTATTTTAACAATGTCGGTCGTGTTCATTTTCCAGGAGGAGCTCGTGAGTAAGTAATAACTGTTAAGCTACGCTTGCCGGGGTTGGTCTGTATATGGGTGACCATCTTTACATGCGAGCAAAAAGAGTTTACTCAATTAAAAAACTAAATCAACGTGACAATTCTGACTAATGACAGAATTGACGGATTTAACATTATTTGGATTTAAAAAATTGTGTGTTTGCAGCCTTTGCTTGGAATAAATTCATAATTTATTTGGATTTAATTATTTTAGTTAAAATAAAAGGGGTGGACCAAAACAACCATGCCGAAAATAGGTCATGAAAGCTAAGTCTTGGTTGAAGGCGATGAGTATAAATTGTCCCTCGTGTTCGTGCCCTTTTCCGGGTACGATACGAAATTCGAAGTTGTTTGGAGGTAAAACATTTTGGTTTTAAACTTAATTAAAGCTAAGCGAATGGTGGTCAAGATTAGATCAAAGAAATCAGGGACTCACAAAAGTGCATTGGGTCGTCGACCTGGCCAAAGTCGCGAGAAACACCTGGATGACGGAGGCACGGAACCGCAAAGTATAAAAACCATCCCATGCAAAAATATTTTTTTCAAATCCGACTGTTAGTTCTGGAGATTACCCCCTGCACACAAACTTACAAACAAACAAATTTCACCTCTTTTATAATATTAGTATGGTTAAAAGGAACGGAGGCCTTATGCAGCAGTGGGTGATTACGGTCTGAAATGATGATGAAAGCTACAGAAAAAGCTACCCGCTTAAGAGCGTGCATTCTGAAAGTTAACGTTGTAGTTTTGATTAATTTGGCAATATTACTGTATGGAAATATGAAATATTGCTAACTAGTGAACTAAAATATTAAGTATGAAATGCAATAATTAATATCGTAACATCGAATATTTAGTTATAGATGTAAAAAAAGTATTTGAAAACTTTCCAAATGCCCCTTTTACACCTAAAACGGTTACAACATCATATTCAGTGTAATAGCAATATTTGATATTTCCATACATTAATATTATATTGCCAAATTAATCAAAGCAGGTAAATATTTGTCAGCAATTTGCGACGTTGCCCGCTTTTCGGATCAACGCTCTTAACAGCTGAAAGGATTTAGATGAAATTTGGCACACGTATACACCATGACCTGGACGTACTACCCAAGTAGTGGTAGTACGTCCCAAGGCATAGATCCGGACCTCCACGTGGGTGAAGCCAAATGCTAGTCATGTAATAAATATATTTTCAGAACATGTCTGTCCAGTGGAGTGCACAGCCAAATTGCTGTTGTTTCTTTGTGTTTCTACAATCATATTGGTGAGTAGAAAGAAATAAAATACAAGTGCAACTAGCACTAAAAGTGACGCAAAAAGAATTAAAAAAATACAGCACACAAACACAACCAGAACAAGTTGTGGAAAAATATGCGTCACATTCACGCATAACCGCCATTGCTCAGCATAATGCTGTGACACTATGCGAGACAGAGCCATAGTGCTGGTTCCTGTTTAGTTCAGAAAGAAACAGTTTTTTAAATCTACAATGATTGTTTCGTTGGTCTCTACTGATCGCCAGCGCGACTGTTGAGCACGAGGTCCTGGGTCTGGGTTCGATCCCCAGGTCGGGCAATGTGTTATTTTATAAAGCAACAAGCCGTGCGCCCGATTGTGTTTCTGCAAAAATTATGAACTTTCATACAAAGTTTCAACCCCAATTTACAACCCCTCAAACCTTTATAGAATTAATTTTCCAAAAACCTTAGTTGTAGTTCTCACTTTCGTTAAAGGTACATAAGGAACTCTTGTGTTAGATGCCATGCTTCTACCCACCGCATCGGACCCAGCGGTTGCGGCTGTGCGTTGTCTGTCAGTATTGAATGAATGAAAAAAAAAAGATTTTTATTAAGTAGTGATCTGGACCCTGTCAAGTTGTGTATAAACTCGTCAGATGAATAATATGTGGCCTTATTAAAACTAGGCTGGGGAAGCCCATCGTACCACAGTATCGTATTACCCAGTTACTGGTTTGTGCAGGTCAGATAGGCAGTCGCTCCATGTGAAATTCTGGTATTCAGTTGCATCCGGTTAGACTGGAAGCCGACCCCAACATAGTTGGGAAACGACTAGGCAGATTGATTGCTGGGACAGCCCATTAATCTGTACATTCGTTTAACTTAGCTGGTACAGTAGGTCCTTTTTACCATGTAATATTATCTTATTTCAGTACGTACCTCTAGGAAGATTCACGTACTGTGGGTCCAATTGTACAAAAAAATCAAGACTGTTGACAATATGGGACGACAATTCTTCGGCCATGTGTTGTCTGTGTGACTTATACAAAACGATCACACAGTGAGTATAAGGCTTTACTAAATGAGACTAAAGCTTGGGCTTCCTATGACAGCGGTGGCCGCCACATGACGGCCGCAGTTACGGTCTTCATAAAAATGATAGCACCGGGGTTTGACGTTACGGTGTCAAAAACACTTTAGGGAAACACAACGACTTACTTTTATAAATAACGTTTCAGTGACCTCATTCGACGGTAAACTGCGGACACTATGTGGCGGCCACCACAGTCTTAGAAAACCCTAGCTTAAGGGAAACTCAATACTATGTTGTATTCAGCGAGAATAATAAATTAATCTTATATAATGAACTTTGATATTTGACTTATAGTCTCGAAAGCATGGCTATAGAAGCTTTTTTTTTTCGTTTTCCTCTGACTTGGCTTCAAATGCCATCGAGAAATATATCTCAGGCATGCCGGTTTCCTCACGATGTTTTCCTTCACCGTTTTTGAAGCAAGTGATACTTATACAATACGCACATGAATCCGAAAAGTCAGAGGTGCCTTGGGTTCGAACTCAAAACCTATGACTTGGCAGTCCGATGGCCACACCACTAGGCTATCATCACTGCTAATTATAGTAGCTTGTACTGATGTAACTTTAACTGCTCTGTTTTATTATAATTATTCTTGACCTTTGAAAGACCATTTTTATATGAAAAGAGGCCTGTGCACTGGGGTCTCATAATATTTTGCGTCTCTGTCAGTGTTGATGATAAAATATAATTCTTTGCAGTTTAGGATATACACTCAAAGAGATTTGTGATCACAGTCTAACTTTCCTATTGAACTCGCTGTACGAAGGCAAATTGCAGGTAAGTCTAATAAACATACTTCATACAACTTCTCAAATTCAACATCCAAATTCAAATGGCAGAATGATCTTGATTGCTTTCCGTATATCTACTGTACGTCCCCCAAATAGGGACAAGTGATACATAAGTACGCTTTTCTAACGGCTTAAGGGGGATCCGTCAACGTAGCACGCGAAATGCAACTTTATTTACTATTTTTGTATTCATTTAAATCTTAAATATATATAATCTATAATATAATCGTCATATTTTCACGAAATAGTCTTATTTGCAACAAATATAATTTTGAGATTTATATATTTTTGTCCCACGTTTCAATCCGCTGGATGCGGGAAGCACAGAACCGGTCGAAGTGGCGGTGCTTGGGGTAGGCCTATGTGGACGTCTTTCGTCTAAAATGATGAAAATGCCTTTTATTCAGTCATTAATTTAACATAATGGCCGCTTATATAATTTTTATCAACATATAACGTAAAACAGCGCTACAATTTGCAAAAATCGTAAGAAATTTTGAATTTCGCGGCTACATTGAAGTCATCACCTAACCACAGGAATATCGTACACAGTACGAGGCTCAGTTTTCAGTTTCAGTATAGTTTTAAGTCATTAATGACCCGTATTCAATATGTTCACTAAAGAACTTCGAATTGCAGGACTAACTGCCGTTAGAGTACTAGAAAACTCACATTCACATAATATCGCAAAATAAACTAGTTTTCCAAACATTTTCGTGGCCAATGTGTGCAGTCCCTTTTCTCCCTCTAAATAAAAACTAAAAACGTTGTCCACAGTTCTATCGGTTGTTGGGATCGTTGGATCACCAAGACTTGTGTCGTTCCGTTTGTTGTGATGTAAGTTACTTAGGCAAATACAAAAAGCAGTAGTTTTGTGTTCGATGGCAATCAATCTGACTGTCCCTCTGATGGTAAGTGGTCTCCGCCTTCTAGGATAGCTGCAATACCAGAGGCTTCGCAGAAGCGGTGCCATCCCACAGACAAAACTGACATATCTCATGTGTCATCAGATCCCATACCCGTCATAAACAGTAAAAAAGAGCATTTTAAAACTAACAAAATTAATAATAAAAACAAAAAAATATGTAATGAAGTACCATTGCATATTTTTTTGTTTTGCAGAAGAAATTGTTACGTTGGTAGTATTTCCTCACACCAGCGCCATCATAAAACCAAATATTTATTCATTAACGGTTTAATTAGGAAACGAAATAATACCTCATTGCTTGGATTTAAACACAACTGGCGAAATGTAGATGTGCTATATGTGTTGACGATTTTCATGCCATTACCAGAAAAAGAACAGCGTCAATAATGGGTAGGTTGCGCGGAAGCTCCAACAACATCCTAAAAACATTATCAGATAAAGTGGACAGTCCCTTTATAAGGCACTGGGTACGGAGGCACGTGCCAACGTGTGTTGGGCCACGTCAGTTTTAGTTGTTTAGTTTTAAAAGTTTACTAACATAGTTTTTAAGTCATTGTTACTAACACTATATGGATTGTATGTACTTGTATGTGTAGTCCGAAATAAAGAATACTCATATATGTGACTCTGACTACCTTTTCTGGCATTACATGTATGTGTTATTATAGAAATCAGATATATTTTTAATATTTTCAGGATATAGATCTACGCAGCCGACGTTCTAAACACAAGGCGTGAATACAGGCCGAGAGTTGACCCAAGAGCATCGCGGCCATTTGGATTTTTTTTATTTAAACTATTTGTTGTTATTAAATTATTGTTATAATTTGTTTGGCTTTTCCTAGCACAGTGACACAACACATTATATTACGTATTACTAAAGTGTTTGTGCAGGGTTCGTGGCTAAGTACTAACAGCCGCACGGGTCGATCTTCAAGATTAAGCGACGCTTGCCGAGGTCGATCCGTGGATGGATTACATACCGAGACCCCTCCGTGCCTCGGAAACCACGTTAAGTTTATGGTGCTGGCTGTCATTCGTAGATTTTTTACAGTCGTTTCGGGGAGACAAAAGGCCGAAAGTTTGACGACCAGTCTGAAGACCAGTCTTTCAACCAGTCTGGTTAAAGGGTATCGTGTTGCCATTGTAACTGGGTTGTGGAGGTCTGATAGGCAGTCGCTCCATGTAAAATACTGGTATTCCGCTGCATCCGGTTAAATTGGAAGATTGATAAAGTATTTGTGGAGCAGCACCTTGGTAAATATATTTACATTTTTAACAGTTGTGTATATCTTGTAACGTTACGATTAGCCGGAGGGCTAGTTGTAAGCTTGTCGCACATAAAAAAATAAAAAATACAGAAAGGATTTAAACAAAACAAAGGATAAAAAAGGTTTGAGGAGTAGGAGGTTCAGGTCGGCTTTAGCTTCAGGTGAGTCTGCAGCTCGGTATGCTCGGAACGAGGTGCCAGGGCTAAGGCGGAGACTGACTTCTATGACCAATTCCTCGCACACTGACTTATTAATTGTGGAATCTTAGGAGGATCGTCTACTTTTACAATGTTTGTAAATATGTGAGCACCATGTATCTATCACATAATTAGTTTTTCTGTTGTTGCTTCATTTTTAATTCTTAATTCTTTTTACCTATTGTGGTATAATAATTTTATTCTAGGTGCATCGTCCTCACATATAATTATATAACTAATGTACTTATACAAAATATTGTAAAACATTTTAAAAGAGTAACGGTGGAGTTTCTTGCCCATTCTTCTCCATACGAAAACTACCTTTTGGAAGGGGCAACTAGAATCAATTAATTTTTTTTGTAAATTTTTGACGTTCAAAAGTGCCTTATACGGGCCTACTTGAAATAAATGATTTGACTTTGACTTTGACTTTGACTTTGACTTGACTTGCAACGTTTGTTTGTAATTTATCGAGTTTTTGTAACGCGTTACAGTAGATAGTACAGCGAGCCGAGCCACTCGATGCGAGCGCCAGATTCTCCATTCGACTGTCGGATTTTACGTGAATTCCTTTGAAACGCGTTACAGTAGTCAGTGCAGCGAGCCGAGCCGCTCGATGAGAGCATTGCGAGCGCATGTTCACAAACACGTTCCTGCCCCTAGCTGGAGGCTTTAAGTGTACAAGCTTAAGACAGCCACAGGAAAGCCTGGTTAAGCAGCCATGACCTTAGTGGTCACCAGCGAGATGCCCTAGTACAAAAAAATTAAAAAAAACAAGTCAGTGCAGGTTGACGCGTCGTCGCGGTGAAGTACATTCTCCTCCACGTTTAGTGTATCGCCGTTTTGTAACTAAGCTCGCCTCGAATGATACATTACAAACTAATGTTGCAAGTTAGTCTCCGCCTTTACGGTAGTCAGTGCAGCGAGTAGCAGTGTAGTCCGAGCCGCTCGATGCGAGCGCCGCATCCTCCGCTTGACTGTCGGCTTAATATAGTTTTGTAAAAAAAAAACTATAGTTACGTTATAATAACTAAAGATATGCTTACCAGAGGTAACTTTGTTTAAAAAGGTATAAAATGGGGGTTAGAAGAATTTCATACGATTTTATACTTGAAAAGAAAGGAAAATCGATTAAAAGATGTGGTTTTATGTAGCAAAATACCATTACCTCTTTTCGAATCAAAACACATTTCATACGTGTCATTTTTTAACACTAAATACTGTACAGAAGGCTAGCGTGCAAATAAAATATCCAAAGTACATCTTACAAATAGAAATTGTAAAATAAATGCATCAAATGTATGTTTACTTATAAAAAATAGCCAATTCACACTTCGATATCGATAAAGTTTTTACGATTTTTCATCGTAAACTGTATTACATTCGAATGTAACAGATTTATTTGTGTTCAGAGTATTTCTGGATAAGATTTTTTGCAGACTGATCGGCGATTCCACTATGAGGAATCTGATGGTTGTGGCTTTAATTTATATTTGCTTTTCCGTATTTTTGGTAAGTTTTACTTTTGATAATTATCATGATATAAGAAAGTGTCTGGTTTCTTTCGTACCCATTTCCTTTGAAACAACTTTTTTTGATTACGGTCAAACTTCCATTACTACAACAGTCTTTGTTTAATGGTATTTTGCTATAGCTAGTAAGTGTATACTTAGTTTCAATTTGTACACAAGAATACGTCACAGACATATTTTATGTTGAGCATTCGATTTGTCTCCAAACTTTGCCGATTGTAAGTACTCAAATAGCTTGTTCGTTGATAAAAAACTTTTCAAAAAGTTAACAGGAGCAAAAGAGATCGGTAAAGAAGAAGTGGACAAGGTCATAGAGGATGAAATAACTCAGAAATTGAGTGATGATCTGCTGCAGAGTCTCGAGAGGAAGTTCCAGGTTGATCTCCAGAAGTAAGTCTCTCTAAGCATAGTATAGGCTAGGTATTTAATTAGCTTTCGGTGGCCAGGTGTGGAATGAAAGAACTTTCAGGTGGCTATTGTGATGAACAGAATGGACTACCACTGGCTTTAAAACCCTGAGCACCTGTGTAGGAAGTGTGTGATAGGTAAGAGAAAAACATCTATAACCGAAAGAGGCTTTTAGATTGTCTGTGGAGCATTTTCGTTTCTTGTGTTAGTTCCAGGGAAAACAAAGGCGTTTTCCTATGGAGTGCACTACAGTTTTTGATCGCCCTGTGGTGCCATTTTCTATAGGGTCCTATCTCTAGCTCCACCCAAATTGCACAAAGCTATATCGGGTACTTTTGGCTGCCAGCAAAATTGTTTATTCGATTAAATAAATAACGAAATGATGGACAGGTCAGTGGATACGGTGCTGATGAAGATCAAGCTGTTACTCAAGAACGGGACGCTGCACATCCAGGACAGACTGGGTGAGCTCCAGGAAATGATAGACGTCATCAAGAGTCATGGAGAAAAGGAGGTGGGTCAACTAAATGAAGGCAATATTATGTATCTTTCAACAGAACCCTGTAAAATTCCTAAATTTTACAGGGTTCTGTTGAAAGATACATAATATTGCCTTCATTTAGTTGATAATAAAATAAACTCATTTTAGATTTTGATAATTAAACCAAAAGCCATGTCGTGTAGGTATACAATTTGGTCGATTATGACGTTTACGATTTCGTCGAAAAAAAAAAATGTTTCATGTGTTTGTGGTTTAGGTGTATCTGATAATTACCTTTACTGAGCAAAATATTTGTGACAAAATTTAGG
Source organism: Xanthia icteritia (assembly GCA_949128155.2). NCBI lineage: Eukaryota > Metazoa > Arthropoda > Insecta > Lepidoptera > Noctuidae > Xanthia > Xanthia icteritia. The sequence goes on along the minus strand of OX421942.2, from coordinate 21,034,793 downwards.
AGAAACAGTTCTTGCGCAAAATATTGACGCACTTAACAAAAAATTCTTAAAGAGTATTTTAAAATTGCTAAAATGTTTCCTCATACCTCAACTAGCTGGAAGTCTGCTTACAACAGAAGCAGAATGAGACTTCAGGGTTAGCGGAGAAAGCTCTCCATCAGATGGTTGTGTGTGGCTACGCGCTGATTGGCCACGATCCTGCGCAGGCGGTGCACAGCGTTCTAGCTCTTAAGAACATGATTCGGCAGGGGATTAAGCCGGTGAGACTATCATTATTACTTAAGGTCTAGTTTCGCCTGGTTAATGCTACTGCTATTAAATAAGAAAGTCTTGGATGGTATGCAAAAACTATAAAATGGAAAAGACCGCGGATGAGGTCTGGCTTTGCAATGACAGCGGGCTGGACCATTTTATATTTAAAATGTATCTTTGTTTTTCGAGAATAAGTCCTACTACAGTCTAAAATGTAATTGGCAAACTATATGTCACAAAATACTTTCACAAAATAAAAGCTTCTGGCTAAGAATAACTTATTAAACTGTGTGATATCAGAAAAACTAAAATCAATCATCCGCATCTTGTTCTCTTTATTCTGTGATGATTAAAACATGAAAGACATCCAGACTTTAGAAATCAAAATAAAAGATAGCACTAAAATTCTATTAGCGCACTGCTAGAACATCAAAATCAATTCAGCCGTCCTGTCTGGAATCCAATTGGCTTATATCCAATTATCTGCATATCAAAATGATTTTGGAAAATTCAGCTCACACGGTCAGGAATGTGGTATTTCCTTTGTTTATTTTTTTGTAAAAGCTAGCATTTGCGTAGCAAGAATTGCCTTTATTGCAAACAAAATATTTCTTCTTCATTCATAAACAACATTGATGGATGGTGTTCACGAGCGCCCAGTGTTCCACGCAAATAGTTTGCGCTAGAATCTGGACAGTATTTCTGGGAATTTAGGAATAACATCAGCGAATTGTCTGCTAGTTCTCTGGCATCAGGAGTTGGCGGCTGTTGATAGCTTTTAGGCAATATGCTACAGAAGCTACATTTAATGTAAGAGTCGGAAAAGAGATTTCATTTTTTAGGGAGACTGACCGGAATCCGGCTAAAAGTTACTGAAAAAAGCTGGCAATCGTCTCTAATCATTCTGAGAAACCGTCAATATTTCCTTTACACAAAGTGGAACATAATTCATAAGCAGGAAAACGTTCCCACTTAAAAAAAAAAAACGATTTAGGTACCAGCCATCAATTGCGAAAAACAGAAATGAATTCATCACTACGAATACAGATCAATAGCTTTAGTCAATTCCATTTAACATCAAAGGCAATTTCAGGTGCGTAACACTAAATTAAATTTCCAGATATACGACCAAAAGAACGAGGTTTACGGTCTTCTGAAGGTCTGTGGGCACGACCACGATACTTTGAAGAAGGTCATTAAGTGCGTCATCTCCAAGGTGGGTGGTTTAAAGACTTTTAGACGAAGTGTGGGGTTCCAATGATGCGTTATGGCGGTTTAGGAGCAATTATGTGTGTTTAATGAGTTGGATTTGGGACGGTGATAGACCTTGGCCTGATTTTGGGAGCAAGCGAGCAATATGGCGATGATGGTGGTAATTAACCTATAAATTTATGGCGAACAAGGTGCTTCGACAATGTAAATAGCTGCAGAAACCTAAAAGTAGTAGATATATTTTCGAGCAGTGAAACTTAAAACACTCCCAAGCATGTTCTAAAGGTTACCATCAAAGACTGGTATGAATAATGTTTTTTTGCTAAAGTCGAAAAAAAACATGCTCTATTATAAGTTACTAATGCAATCTTTCCATTGTCATACTGTTTATAACGTTTTAATACTGCAGATATTTTGATAGGTTTTGATTTATGTTATGGCAGGTTTATGGTAATTTAAATGCGGATGGATATAGAATTTTAGTCTGATACCAGTTTAAAAATAATGCTATCCGGATTTTTGCAAATAAATCTACATGTCAGCCATTACGAACAAGTCAGAATCTTAACAATTTTAATTTAAAATTGGCATCTTTGGCAAGCAGTTTGGCACTACTACCTACCACCTTGATAATTTTTTTTTGGCAACTTGCAAAGAATAAAATTATTATTGAAGAATGATTGACAAGTTTCATTGTTCATATTTTTAAATAATATAGCCTTTGTTTCCATAAGAAAAATGGGCAGTTTTGAATGAAGTAATGGCCCCTTTTCGGGTACAGGCCTGGCCCTGGCCTTTTTGGCTTTGACCATCCAGTCTTTGCCTATGCATGTTTTTTCTATTTCTATGGGCCCATCTTGTGACAGGTAGGCGTGCCACATAGCTTGCCCATTTCCGAGAGATAGATAGAGGATTAGTTCTCTTACGTATGAATTAATTTCTTTGTTTGTCTTTTAATCGGATCTTAAGGATGCTCCGTTCCATTGCTCGTTGGCTCATTTGTATCATAAGTGTCCGTTTATGTAGATTCCTTTCTGTTTCCAGCTTAGACACTTCATTATAAACTCCAAGACAGAGATGAAAAGTTTGGGAGATAAAGGGTCTCCCTGTTTAACTCCTCTGCATATTTTAAATTATTATGGAAGAATAATTGTCAAGTTTCATTGTTCATATTTTTACTTTATTACATTCATTTATCACTCAACGTCTCGTATGCGTCGAATTATGAAAATGATGTTTTTTGAAATCATGCCGAAAATCAGTGCATTCAACCCACCGTTTAATAGTTCATAAACACAACCCGGAAACGGAAATTGCCATATCAATTACCTACCGTAACACTTATTCTGTCGGAACTGAAAAAAATTCGTAAACTTCACGGAAAATGACTCATTTCCGGTTACAGAGCGAATAATATTCGGTATAACGCGACGTTAGAATGTTTTACGAGAATATTTCAGCTATGAAGCTTTCAGTGCCTGAATTCTGATATAATTTTATAGTTTTATTTGATACATTTTTGTTATTTTTTTTTTTTAATTTTATGTGTGCGAGGTGGGATTTCGTTGAATCTGTAGGAGTGGAATGAGATAGTGGCTATTTTGATGCTTCAATATCAACCAAAGACTAGAACATTTAGGCTCCACATAATTTTAGCCTGAAATTTGCATATTTGGGTAGAAAATTGCACGTGTTTGAAATGCTGGGCTATTCATAGTTTTCCCGATACCAATAATCGCTATGTATAGTTAAGTTATGAATAAAATCAGTGTAGGCATATATATATTTTTTTTTGATGCTTATCATAATTTTATTTAGCGATTACAGGACTCGTCACGTCCGCCATGGGATCTGGAGGCAAAAGTCCTCGCGCACATCTGGGAGTGGCGCGAGGAGTCGAAACGCCGGGGCGTAACTCCGTTTCCGCGAGAAATCGCGGCACAGCGGATAGAGCTCCGGCGGGATCTCATGGCGTCATGGAGAGTGCGATTGTCGCAACCCAGTGCTGGACACGCCACTATTGCGGCGATAAGTCCCGTCTTTGAGGAGTGGCTAGAGAGGCGCCACGGCGTCCTCACCTTCCGCCTAACGCAGGTCCTCACCGGACATGGTTGTTTCGAGAGGTTCCTGTTTCGTATCAGGCGGGAGGAAACGCCCGGGTGTCATCAATGCGTGGATCGCCCGGAGGACACGGTTAGCATACGGTGGAGGTCTGTCCGGCTTGGGCAGAGCATCACCGTGTCCTCGTGGAGGCGATCGGCGGCGGGGATCTCTCGCGTCCGGTCCTAGTCCAGGCCATGGTACGGAGCGAGAGGGCATGGGAGGCCGGCCGTCACCTCCTTCTGCGAAGCAGTAATGCTCGCGAAGGAGGAGGCAGAACGCGTGAGGGAGAGGCGAATTTCGCGCCCGCACGCCCCTAGCCGCCGCAGGAGACGCCCTGGGCGTCGGGAATCGCAGGCCGATTCCCGGCCACCGTAGGCGCGGGCTTGCGGACGGTAAGCAATGGGTAGCTCGCCGTCCGATAAGGACCAGGCCCGGGTCGACGGCGCGTTGTGTTCCACGCGCGCCTCAAAGAGATGTCAGCAAGTGAAGGGGTCCGACAGGACCGATGCCTGCCGGGGTTGCGGGAAAGTCCGAAAGGGATACCGTGGCCCCTGGCAACGTAAAGGCAACGGAAGGAACACGGGTGGGTTTTAGTCAGTAAGAGTCTGACACGCCCTCCCGCTCCACCCAGAGCGGGAGAAGTTATTTGATAATTTCCCACCCAAAAAAAAAAAAAGGACTCGTCACGTAAAAAGTGCGCACTGAGTGATTTATATAGTACTAAGTACCTGATAAAGTACCTAATATGATTCTACAATAAAATAATTACACTTATAATTATAAAACAAGCCTAGTACTTTAGGATGCGACTGTACCCGTGCGCAGACAGATCCCCTGCACTGTCGCTCAGCGTTCTTTTTACGTGAAGACAACTGTACTAGTAGGTTTAAATGTAGGTAACAATTTCACTCTTGTTATTCTTTAGCCATTATCGTCTCTCTCTGTCTAACTAACTAACTTTTATCAGGTGTCCCTCTTAGAACAAATTGACACAATTGTCTAATGAATCTTCTTTTGTTCCAGTCACCAATAATAAAATCTGCAATGATGGACGTGACCTCGAAGCTAATCGAAGGAGTAGTAAACCTAACAAAGCTCATGGCTCATGGAGCGATGCACGAAGCATGCCTCATAGAAGTCATTAGAAACATTGAAGATGAAGCCTTTATCCTGGTTGAAGACGTCAGAGTCTGCGTATATAACAACAATACATTCATGCAAGATATGAAAGATTATATCAAAGAGAACAATGCTACAGTTCTTGATATACCTAGAAAGGAAAAAGATAAAAAAACAGAGGCTTCAGTGAAAACAGATACACTAGATAAAGTTAAATCAGAGATATTCGACAAAGAAGGAGATGCAAAGCATATGAAGGACTTGATCAGAAGGATGTTGACTGATAATAAGGTGCAGGACATAGATTCAACTTTTAAGGATAAACTCGTTAAGTTACAGCAGGATTTGACAGCGGTTGATGCTAATGAAATTGTTAAAAAGGTTAAGGCTGATAAATAAAATTATATCATTTAAAAATGCGTTTGAGTTGAAAGTTTGTAATAAGAAAAGGCAAATGGTGTGAATTATAATAATGAACTTCCTTCTTTAAGTTTGTTCTGATACTTTTCTTTTTGTCAAAAGACTTGCCCGATTTTACTTTAATATAATAACATCTGTCCAGGCTGTATCATATGTTAGCAGCATTTTTATTTGATAATTATTCTTTGTCACACACGTAACTGAGTTTAGCCGTTTTTGCCAAATCTGGAGGTTGTTGAGATGAAAAATAAATAGTTGTCTAACTTCTCGCACAGTGATACGACACATGCAGATGTGACCAACCATTATCGGTTATCGTCGCAATAGTTCGGGCTGCGTAGAACTTATCCTCCCTGTTGGCGGTACATAAAAAGCGTGGCGCGTGGTCAGACTATCGTTGGTCATTTGGACTGTTGTTTCTGGACTGCGTAAACGCTCTATCAAAATAATGGAGAGCCATCTTGGATTATTGCACGATAATTCGTTAAAATTATGAAGCCTCTAATGTGACCACCGTATTAGCGCGATAACTTTTTAGCGAGCAAAACATACGAAGCTTCGGCACGCATTGCTCTGTCACGATAGACGCAGATGCGGCCGGGGTATTATGAACTAATTCCATTAAAGAGGTTCTACATCAAATATATGATGTTGCTCCATTCTATGACCCAGTTAGCTTTATTTCCACTAGAACCAATACTGGTTGGGCGAAATCAAATTTATCGCCGGATAAAATTTTATTCTTTAACCCAAATCTGCGATGCAGACGATATCCAAACATTAAAAATAGTCTACTTACGAAATCCAAGTGTTTACGAAGGAAACGCTAAGACAACGTTGGCTGTTTGCATTACACTTTTTGTTTACCCGACTGCGGATGAAGCTTGATGCACGCATTGCGTTTGGTTGCGACGATTCTCTGTGATGTAATCTCGGTCTTTACGACTTTGTTAATGTATTTGAGGATTTCTTTTTAGGTTTGCCGTAATTATTATTTCAATGTGAAACAAAGCTAGTTCAATTTCTTTCGTCTCTAATTGACAGTTCGTCAAAGGGGCAGAATTTGGTGATTATTCTGGCATGGATATCAGGTATACCCAAAAATCTCCTGCTGTAATTACACTCATCTCATATATTTGTTGGTCCAGTAAGCAGGCTAGGAATGAGAATTAGTTGAGTTAGAATTTTACTGGGCTCAGTTAACGGATGGTCTCCATTGTGCGTTTTTATAGTTTCTAACGTGGCGATATTATCATGGACGTCCACGTCCATGTCACGGCATCACGGAGAAGTGAAAGGAATGGAAATATATAAAGACGCTTTTAAATTTCCGTCCAATATAACGTACGTGCACGTATTTCTATACATTTTATGGCCGTGGCCGAGGACGTAAACAATAATATCGTCACGTTAGAAATTATAAAGGCGCGCTCCGACCATCCGTATTTCATCTTTCAGATCGACAGACCTGCGCACGAGTTCATCCCCTCACCCATTCAACTCTAAAATTAGATCAATTCCTTCAGTACCTTACGTAATTTTATATCAAATGGACTAGATATTTATGCCACATAATTACGTTTATCTTGACTTGTCATAAACGGGACGAGTTTTTTTGATCATGTCATAAATGACATTATTATTTAATTTTGCTATTATTGTTTTTCAGTAGCTAAGGTGAATGCCCTTTGCCTTTTTAATGATCGACCTTTCTGGCTTGCTTCCAAGTGTTAATGCGTGAACGTATGTTAGAGTGCTTCGATTACGTATGTATGTTTTGTGGGTGATGTTCTCAAAAAAACTGGAGTGCTTACGTTTGTTTATGAAATTGCTGTCATGGGATGAAATATCAGTGGTGTTATGTATGTTATATCTCTATAGGATGAAAGGGTTGTTAAAGATTTGTAATCGAGTTAATGTGAGCTAATGTATGGATGCCATACGTCTTTTCTGTGACGTAGGAGGAGTTCAAGAAACGCAGTTTTTTAAAACATAGTCTGTATCCTTGACTCCGGCTATTTCTTATGTGAGAAGTACTTAACGGTCTTACTAGGTTTTCAAGTTTTCTGCCTGTGCAGCTTCGCTATGTTTAAATAATTATTATGTAATAATAATAATAACCTTAAGCGGTGAAACTATAATAACTTTATAGGGGACTATATATTCGAGCCATTTGGGCTTTGCATTTGGGGTTGATACCCTAGCCGTGGGGTCCGAGTGCTCATGGTTTGTTCAACGAAATCTCCAAACGACTGGTTGACACTTTTCGTGACCTAAGGGCTGGGTTTTACCTTGGCCAGAGGCTAAGCATTGCCATACAACGTGGCAATGCGGCCAGTCTCTTAGGTACCTACAAGTCGACAGCGATGCGGAGGAATTTTTCGACGCCATATTAATAGTTTTAGTTAGGTTAGGTTATTATATTTTCATTTTATATTCCTGTACTAGGCTGTTCAAAAAGTAATGATACATGTGTTCATAATATTTGCTATACTAATTTAAAAAAAAGTGAAGAGCTGGAACTACCAGGCGGATTTAAAAAAATCTTTTTGCATTTGATAGCCATAGTCTTGAGGAAGGCTACAGGCTATTTAACATCACAATAGGACCCATAAGCGCCGAGCAAAAAGAAAAATAACCGATTATCATTACTTTTTGAACAGCCTAGTATGTTATAGCTAAATAAAACCCATATATTTTCCCACTAACAATTATTATGTTACGAATTGATGAACAAAATACAATTGAAGTACATAGTTTCATATTCGTTTGTATCGATTCAATATTACAGAAAAATAAGGACAAAATTACTGCTTTGAGCAACTTTTCACATTGAAAACGCAACGCAGTTTTCAATAACCTACTTACATAATGAAATTCAGCTTTCCACAAATTCTGACTATTAATAATTTAACTACCTGCCTTAAAACCATAATTATTTATCGTCATTTCCGTTGCCCTGATATTAATATTTGAGAGATAGATTTCCTCGAATAGTTGTAAAAGATATTAAATACGGTTTTCATCTTCCTGAAAAACTCGTAAATGTCGACTAAAAGTTAAGATTTAGAGTGGCGCTTATAGAGACGTCATCTTTGGTGCGGAGAAAGCATTACACATATATACATGTTGAATATATGTTGAATTGCCTCTTACATATGAGTGCTTTGATTTGTTTATTTGAATACAATTCAATCTGAAATTTTAATTTTATATCACCTTAAGATGTTTTTCATTTGACAATAATTGAGGTTAATTTAATAACTTCAATTTTCGTCGATGATTCTGATGATTCGTCAGACACACACAGTACAATACACACAACATACACTTTTGTGGCAATAGGCTGCTATGATGGCTCAACATTTTGCAGTCATATATTATCAGGATAGGATTAAGTTTTCTTCTCTAAGGCCGTGTCTTATCTAACAGCAATTGTCGCGCGAATATGCGATCGTCGCGTTCATATGTCACTTTGGTTTGGAAAACCGGAAAACGCCCTCTGTCGGCGCGACCACGCGTTCAGGTTCACCGAACAAAAAGTGACACGGCGAGTTAGGCTGTTTATGGCGAACGTTTATATTTGCTGTACATAATGTTTAATGTCCAACACATGTTTTAATGTACAGATGCCAGCAGATCAACCTACCCGAAACTGTCAAATTTTCCCAATCAATTTTGAACCTTATGCGTTAGTGATAAAGTTGAGAATCTATTAAAGAAATTTGACAGATTGTAGTAGGTTGATGTGCTGGCGTCTGTACCTACATAATATATATAGGTACAATTTCCTTATGTAAACACAAAGATTTCCATGTTGGCTTGCGATGAAAGAAAATGTTTTGCTAATCATTTCCTGGGAACATTTGGGATTATTTAAAACGAACTTCCGTTTATAAATGATTATGGCTTATTGCGTTGAAAATCGTAGGAGATATTTACAAAACATTGTTTTGTTTATAGAAGGTGTTTACGTGAACAACCGGGTGTTCATTTGAAAAGATGTGTAAAGCTCGAATCTCACGGAAGGAAAAGTCTCCATCATTTATCATCTGCCTAGACCTTTCCCAACTATATCGTGGTCAGCTTCCAGTTTAACCTGATGCAGCTGAATACCAGTATTTTATATGGAGCGACTGCCTTTCTGACCTCCACAACCCAGTTACTACAAAACACGGTGCCCCTTGGTAAAATACCCCCACTAAGCAGGAGGCTGCTTTTTCAAAAAAAATCTTTATTGACTTTCTTTATATTCCACTATGCTAGGACCAAAGTCACCCTGATTGGCGTTTGAAAGAATCTTAAAAATAACTGTCGTTTAGCTGCATTCTGTGGTCTTCTAACAGCATTTTAACAGACTTTAAAATCACATCAACGTGAACTATTAATAAAGCCCTTAACGACCAACTCTGTTGCCCATTGCCAAAATTCCCGTGCAATTTACCGCAAAAACTCAATCGTGTGAAACAAATATGTGTCAGGGACGGTTGTGACGTGATCGGCAAGCAGTAATATCGACAGATCTGCTAATGTATGAGTAATATTACTAAAATAACTTACTAATACGTAGTTACGTATTGTGCGGTATTTGAAACTGTCGTAGTTTTAATTAATTAATTTATTTATTTATTTATTAAAACTTCTCGCACTCAAAGAGGTACAATGGCGGACTTAATGCCTTAGGCATTCTCTACCAGTCAACCAAGGGTGGTGAAGAGAATGCCTAAATTTAATGTTTTCTGAATGGGCATTTTCGCATTTTGTGTGTCTCTTGAGCTACTGATTTAAATAATGATCGCTGTCAAGAGTATTAATATTCAAATAATGTTCTTATTTTAACAGCATCTTCAGATCCCGCCCTTTTTTTTTTTTTTTTTTTTTTTGGGTGGGAAATTATCAAATAACTTATCCCGCTCTGGGTGGAGCGGGAGGGCGTGTCAGACTCTTACTGACTAAAACCCACCCGTGTTCCTTCCGTTGCCTGAACATTGCCAGGGGCCACGGTATCCCTTTCGGACTTTCCCGCAACCCCGGCAGGCATTGGTCCTATCGGACCCCTTCACTTGCTGACATCTCTTTGAGGCGCGCGTGGAACACAACGCGCCGTCGACCCGGGCCTGGTCCTTATCGGACGGCGAGCTACCCATTGCTCACCGTCCGCAAGCCCGCGCCTACGTTGGCCGGGAATCGGCCTGCGATTCCCGACGCCCAGGGCGTCTCCTGCGGCGGCTAGGGGCGTGAGGGCGCGAAATTTGCCTCTCCCTCACGCGTTCTGCCTCCTCCTTCGCGAGCATTACTGCTTCGCAGAAGGAGGTGACGGCCTCCCATGCCCTCTCGCTCCGTACCATGGCCTGGACTAGGGCCGGACGCGAGAGATCCCCGCCGCCGATCGCCTCCACGAGGACACGGCGATGCTCTGCCCAAGCCGTACAGACCTCCACCGTATGCTCAACCGTGTCCTCCGGGCGATCCACGCAGTGATGACACCCGGGCGTTTCCTCCCGCCTGATACGGAACAGGAACCTCCCGAAACAACCGTGTCCGGTGAGGACCTGCGTTAGGCGGAAGGTGAGGACGCCGTGGCGCCTCTCTAGCCACTCCTCAAAGAGGGGACTTATCGCCGCAATAGTGGCGTGCCCAGCACTGGGTTGCGACAATCGCACTCTCCATGACGCCATGAGATCTCGCCGGAGCTCTGTCCGCTGTGCCGCGATTTCTCGCGGCAGCGGAGTTACGCCCCGGCGTTTCGCCTCCTCGCGCCACTCCCAAATGTGCGCGAGGACTTTTGCCTCCAGATCCCATGGCGGTAATCCGGCAAGGAGGCTCGCCGCCTCACCGGAGACCGTGCGGTATCCCCGGACCAGCCGGGTGGCCATGACCCTCTGGGACGCGTTCAACCGGCGGGCTGGCCGCCGCCTCAATGAACGCGCCCAAACCGGTGCCCCGTAAAGGGCCATGGACCGCACGACCCCCGCGTATAGCCTCCGGCAGGAGGCGTTTGGACCCCCTAGATTGGGCAGGAGCCGCTTCAAAGCAGCCCCGGCCCGCTCCAGTCTGGGAGCCAAACGTCGGAAGTGCTCCACGAAGTTCCACCGGCTGTCGAGGACGAGTCCTAGGTACTTCATCGTCGACTCGACGCCGATGTGAACTCCTCCTACCGTTATTTGGGAACCCGACGGTGGCGCGTTCCGAGGACCATGAAAACACATAGCCTCAGACTTGTGCAGGGCCACCTCGAGTCCCAATTGCCGGATCCTGTCCACGATTGTCGCAACCCCGTGTGTCGCTAGTTCGGCCGCCGCCTGGTGCGACCTCCCCTGCGCAAGGACCAACGTGTCGTCAGCGTAACAAACGACGCTGACGCCGCTAGGGAGGTCGGCGCGCAGCACCCAGTCGTAACCGATGTCCCACAGATGCGGCCCCAGGACCGATCCCTGTGGGACACCGCACGACATCTCTTGCCGGTTCCATTCTCCCTGGTGACCGGGGTAGATGACGGCCCTGTCCGTCAAATAGGCCTCGACCACACGACAGAGGTAGGTCGGCATCCGGTGATACCGGAGTGCCTTCCTGATGCAACTCCAGGGCAGGGTATTGAAGGCATTGGCGATGTCTAGAGACACCGCCAAGACGACCCCACCCCGGGACACAGCGTCCCCCGTCGTGAGGGCTCGCACGCGCATGATGGCGTCCACCGTAGAGCGCCCCCTGCGGAAACCAAACTGGCTCTCCGCCAAATCCGGCCCCACCCGCACCAGCCGCCCGACGAGGCGGTCTGCAATGACTCTTTCAAAGAGCTTGCCCACCTCATCGAGCAGCACTATGGGCCGGTAAGCAGACGGAGAGTCCGCAGGGCGCCCCAGCTTCTTGATGAGGACCAGTTTCCCCGTCTTCCAGCGAAGTGGGAACTGGCCCCTCTCCAAGCATGCGCTTAGGAGCCCTCTTAGTCGAGGCCCGAGAGCCTCCAAGGCCAGGACCCAGGCTTTCCCAGGTAAGCCGTCGGGTCCTGGGGCGGTATTTTTGGCATTCAGCCTACGTACCGCCACTCTCATCTCTACCTCGGTCACCTCTGGAGCATCGTCGTCGTCGTCGGCGGTGTGATCCGCATCGGGCACCGCAGTAGGCGGAGCCATGGGCGGGGAGGCATGTTCCCCTCTCGAAGGGAACAGAGCGCTCACCACGTCCCCCACAAGCTGCGGCCGGAGACTCTGCGTCAGCGGGGGAGCCCATGGGCGGAGTTTCTCCCGCACCATCTTGTATGGGCGTCCCCACGGGTCCCTGTTCAGAGTCTCCAGCGACTCCTCGCGGGCCACTCCCCTGGCCCGCAGGATCTCCGCTTGGAGGGCGGTCTTCGCCGCTCTGTACCCCTCGTACAGCTCCGCCTGAATGGCTTCCGTATCCGGAGGACGGATACGGAGCCTGCGGTGCCTGGTGTACCGGCGTCGCGCAGCAACGCACGCATTGCGCAGTGTCGTCAGCTGTTGTGACCACCAGTACACCTGGCGCGAAGCACGTCCGGGCTGGACCCGGGGCATTGCCACGTCACATATTTCGGACATGGCCTCCCGGAACCACTCCGCCTCGTCGTTGATGTCGGCAGGCCTGTCCGGTGGTGACACCCAGGCCTGCACGATCGAGGCTTCCAGGAGGAGCTCCCGGTCCAGCTGCTTCAGCGCCCACCGCGGACCACTCGGGGCCTGTCGGACCGGCGCACTCGAGGTCTGGGCGGAGACGTCAAACCGGATGTACCGGTGATCGGAATAGGTCTCCACCCCCTCCATGACGCGCCAGTCAATTACACGCGGCGACAGAGCGGGGCTGGCGAACGAAATGTCCACCACTGATTCACCCCGCATCCGCACACACGTGGGGACAGAACCCCGGTTCAGGACGACCAGGCCTGTCTCCAGAGCCCAGTCCTCCACCATCCTGCCCCGTGTGTCCGTATATCGGGAACCCCAAGCCACATTTTTGGCATTGAAGTCCCCGAGGACGAACACGGGAAGGGAACAGAACCCGACGACGACGACTCTCAACTCCGCAAGGGAGTTGTGGAACTCGGCAAGAGTTCGGCTCGGGGAGAAGTAAACCCCTACCACAACGATCTCCCCGAACCGTGCTGCAACGCAACCCCGTCCTCTCTTAACAGCCTCGAGGGACGGAGTACCGGCGGCGGCCGACGAAATTAGGGTCACTGAGCCGCTCAGGTCCTCCACCCAGTCGTCCCTGGGCGGGACAAAGTACGGCTCAGCGACCACGGCGATGTTAATCGACCACTGCGCCATGCTCTGGAGCAACAGATCCTGAGCTGCGGCGCAGTGGTTGATGTTCGCCTGGAGAAGGCGTAATGGGGCCATTATTGGCAGTCCATTTCAGCCCCCTCCCGTGCCCCCTGTGAGGGCCCTGCCGCGGCGGCTGCACCGGCGACAACGACGGTTTTGGAGGCGGCAACGGCGGCGGTGGTGGCGGTTGCGGCCGTGACGGCGGTGGCAGAGGGCTTGCCTTTGGCTTTGGCGGGTGGGGCGCAGGCCTTACTCCCAATCCGGTGATTGGCCGGCTTGCCAGCTGCCGCACATGCAGCGCAGTGCGGCGTGGCGTCACACGAGCCGGCCTTGTGACCGGCCTGACCACAGCGGTAGCAGTGTCCGCTGCGGTCCACCTCCGAGGTGCATTTAGCTCCCACGTGGTTGCCCACGTGGCAGCGGAAACACCTCAGAGGTCTGGGTTCCAGCAGTTTGACCTGCGCGGAAACCCAGCCCACCAATAGCCTTTGGCCCTCCCCGGCTATTTTCTTGGCCGCTGACACGGGGCAGCTCACCGTAACGGCTCGCATCCCCGTGTAGTCAGGACGGATGGTGCCTGCCCTAACCTGCTCGGCAGAGCACCCCCCAGTCCTAACGACAGCGGCCACCACCTGTCCCTCCGTCACTGAGTCGTCCAAGCCCAGAATACGCATATCAGCGCATTTGGTGGGCCTGGACACTCGGGCCTCGTCCGCATTTAGGGACGCCCTAAGCCTTGCGGCCAGAGCGTCAGCGGCCGGACCGCTTGCCGCACCGGGGACCTCCAGCATCCGGGCCCCAGTCGCCGTGACCCTTACCCGGATGCCATCGACGGCGCCGATCTCCTTCAGGTCCACCGCTGCCCCCACCTTGGCGAGCACGTCGCGGTAGGACACGCCCTTTTTCTCCGCCTCTGGCTGTAGCGTTATAACTACAGCTGCGGACTTCGGGGCGCGGAGCCTAGCCGCGACGCTTCGCTCCTTGCGCCGCTGCCGCCTCTCTTTCTTTTTGGCCGCCCTTTTCGCCTTCCCCTTCTTCTTCTTTTCCCCGGCTACTTGCCATTCAGCATCAGCCGGAGGAGATCTAGAAGAAGGAGGTGGGGGCGGCCGTTTCGCCGCTAAGGCCGGGGCTCCCGCTGCCTGGGCCGGGGCCCTCGCTGCCTGGGCCGGGGCCCTCGCCGCCTGTGTAGCCGCCCCGCCCTTGGTCTGCCCCGACGAACCCGGTTTGGCCGAGGCAGCCGCGGTGGCGGCATAGGATGTCGCCTTCCGTTGGCCAGAGGCTGGCATGCTAGCCGCTAGCGGGGGGCGCAGGACGATGGCCTCTAGAGCGGAAAAACGAGACCGCAGGGAAGCCATCTCCTGCCGTACCAGGGTCAGGACCCGATCCTCGGCAGGCACGGGTCGTCCCTGCCCGTGCTGCTCCTTCCCCTGCGGCATCAGATCCCGCCCTTAGGGCCCAATCACACTTTCCACAACCACACCACGACGACACGACGTGGACGAGCGTTAATTTGAATGAAAATGAATAGTCTATTCACACGGACCAAATTCGGCCGTCAAATTCAAACGAACGACCACATTAAGGCGACGTCACCACAACGTTGCGTCGACGCGACGACACTGTCACAGCTGCAGTCGAACTGTTTGCAAACACTAGCCACAACTGTTCTATACTAGTGACAACGCAACCAAATGGAAATTTTGTAGTTACCACACCGCAACTGAAAGAAGCTGCAGCAACACTATTCACACGTAACCACTGCTTTCCCACATTTTGTCGCTGCGATGTGGTATAATTGTGGTACGTGTATTCCGGCCCTTAGGTCCACATCCCCAGCGAGGACCTAAGAGCAGGCTCCAGCTACGAGTATATGTTTCGTACCTATTATTTATAAATGCCTGTTCAGTACCCTGCTGGTCCTGACCTAAAATTAAACCAGGAGTCAGTGGAATATCTAAGACAGTACAAAATGTTCCTTCTTCTTGACCATAAAACATCAGCTTAGATGAGATACAAATATTTGCCATAAATTCTGTTTATTTCAGAATGTGACTTACTAATAAAACATAAATTCAGTTCAATTACAAAGTTTTCCATAACTCATCTCAATCAGCAATAATATTACTACAAGATTGTGTGCATATATAAAGTTTAACAGTTACCGACTTACTGACGACAATCAGGAGTTGGCAATAGCTTTGGTAATAAACTGTGAGCATAGCAAATATTGTACCGTACGATCGTAAATTGTGATAGTCGGGGAATGAGCTGGTCTTCAAATCAACATAGTTATGGGCTCTTGTACGTAATAGGGGCTAAGGTCATCTTCTGCAATTAAATGTTGTCTAAATATAGACAATGTTTTAAGCTTCTGCTATACCTAAGTATTATACCCACAACATCTAAGATAAGAGATTTTGTTGCAGGAGCTGATAGTGCAAAAACTTAGGATAAGACATTTACCATGGGTATTAATACATGGGAACTGTAAGGCGCTGACACAATATAAGAAGATGTTGTCCGTGTAGGAAGTACACCAGGTCTGGTAGATAATGAAGGACAAAATAGGCACTAACCTGCATCAGTGAAGAACGCAGAATGCCTGTTAGGGCTGGACGGAACTGAGGCAGACGCGGAAGTCAGAAAGGCTCTCTTGACCTTGGTCCACTTGGAGGCTCGAGGGGGGCGGTGCTGGGGGGGTCTGGCACCAAGCTCCAGGGATCGCTGCTTGCGAAGAACAGGGTGGGAGGGTTCAGATTCTGGAAGAGAGAACACTCATCAAGTTCCCAGATGCACCATCAGCCGTACCAAGTCTTAATTGGTTGAAGACTCGAGTATATTGACTCTTAGGTGTGGTGTTTGACCACTCTTAAACATTAAAGTAGGTAATAGCTAAAAGATTGAAATCGTCAATCCACCTTGAGCAAGCGTGGTGATCAATGATGAGCATTGATCACTTCTCTGTAGAAGAAGTGGCCTTTGCCTTGCAGTGGGATAATAACAGGCTGGTAGAATATGTATATTATTATTATAAGTAGTTAAAACTTCAAACGGGATTATGTATAAAATGCAGTGGAAATGAAACTTTTTATTTAGAGGAAGATTTTGCAGGTCAAGTGATATTAATTGAAGAAGCGCAGATTCCTGATTGTGAGATATATGGCATCAATTCTGAAGGGGAAATACTTAGGTGGTTTTCTTTTGCCAGAATTTTGGTGAACACGGAATTTTGAGATGGTCCATCAGCAGTTATGGTAAATGATTTATGAGGGACTGACGGAAACTGATTCCAATGTAATCAAAATTGTTATAATTGCTGCACGCGCTATGAACGGATACAAAGTCGTGATACACTTTGTATTAGCACAAATATAAGCTCTGTTTATAGCACAAACTAAAACAGTGACTGGAACATAGAGAACTACGTAAATATTTAAAATTTTGTATGTGTCTGTAAGTATGTACAGCATAGAATATGCATCGGTAGAATATGAATCGGCATGTCAAGCATAACCTTGAAAGGCAAAGAGATTTCGGTTCTCATTCTAGAGTCCTTCCACAGCTATTTTACCTCTGACAGCAATCCAAGCAGCAATGTTGGCTTGCTGCTTATTGCAACCAGAATAAAGATCACTGTGATTTTAACAGTAATTCAAAATCAGAGGTACAATAAAATGACTGTGAAGGACTGTACCACATTAGACACCAGAATCTCAACAAACCCTAAAAACATCTATAGCCCGATAAACTGCTAAATTAAATAAACAAAAGAGAAGCATAGTTTCAACCTAAATCGTAAACGTTTAGCGTTATTTGACTCGTAAATGTCGAGCTGGTAGCATCAGCAACATTTCATTATTTGGCGCTAAAGTTTATGTAAACAATATGGATGTTCAATTGTTTACACATTTCCTATGCTCAATATATTCTGTGTAATCTTCAAGACAATTACATCAGTGAGCCACTAATGAAAACACATTTTTGATCGAGTTTATCGGGCCTATCCCATATTCATGGCAAAAAAAAGTTGAGCAACATGGTTGCAACATTATGGTTGCAGCTACATGTTTTCCTCTTTCTTTAAACATGCAATTGCGCGCAATGCCATCAACATCTTTCCAGAAATTATTACGCTGTTTACCAGCAACGCGAGACTCAAAAATCAATATCTCAACTCACCAAGTTCCTCAGATGAAGGTATCGTCAGGGTCAGTGCTGGTGGCGCATCGCTGTCCCCTCCATCACTGAGTGACCTCCGTCTCTTCGGCACCACGTCGGGAGAACTCTTGGACCCTCTGTTGGAGGTCTTCTTCTTAACTGATTCTCTGTGGGTCTGGATGATGTCTCTCATCTTGCCCCAAGGACTCTTGTGGAGCTTGTTTGGTGAAGGTGATGTGGAGCTGTCGTCCTAGGTGGAGAGATTGGGTAAGTTATTTAGTGTATTGTGGATAGAATTGGGAGAAGTGACAAAGTAAATTTTAAAAAGAAATAACACTGTTCCGCGTACCTACTTAGAAAATAATTTAATTTAATGTTTTGTGTTGCGTAAAGTAAATTATTTTGCATACGTACTATTGTATAGAATCAAGTTCTTTTAACTATTCAGACAGCTGTGCAGCTGGGGAGTTTGTTGCGCCACTTCTGCTTCCCAGCTAAAGTATTAAAGTGGTGAAGGGCGGGCGTTTTTGGGGGACTGTCTTATGTAATTTTGACGTTCGAAAAGTTCTGATTCTCAGCCGAGTTTAAATAAATAACTTTTGAATTTTGAATTTCTACGTAACAAAGGCCCCATAACATTGGTTTATAGCAAGATTTTGAACTGATGAAGACCTGGAGATTCGTTTTTATAACTAGGTACGAAGTAATTTGTCTTTCGCTATGGGATAAGTTTCGCGCGTGTTTGAGAATACGATTAAATAACTATTTAAATAACTATTTATTTCCTCGTTGGTCTAGTGGTCGCGCTACTGTTGAGCATGAGGTCCCGGGTTCGATTCCCGGGTTGTCCAAAGCGTTATTGGGTTTTCCATCTAGAATTTCTCAGTAGCAACCCGGAGTCTGGATTTGTGCCCGGTTGATGACAATAGGCTCGCCCCGTATTGCATGGGACTTAAACATAACTGGCGAAATGCGGGTGTACTATAGGTACACCTCTGCCTAACCCTTCTGGGAATACAGGCATGATGTTATGTTATGTTCTTTAATGATGCTTGGAACATGTATTAGTTATTATATAATAAAAATCTTTGCCTCATGCAACGAATGTCTACACTCACAGTGTTTACAGATCAAAACTAAACATGCCCAAACAACCAGATCCTAAGCAACTATGCACATGTAGGCCACACAAATATTATCCGATTAGGAATCGAACCCGTGGTGTATATGACAATGATGTATACCGATCGCTCAGCCATCGGTTGTCAATCGAAATCATTTTTAGAATTTTGTTTATTTTTCTTAATCATAACTTGGTTTGTTGTGGTTAGGAATCTATAAACAACTTTTGTTCTAAAATGTTTAGGCTTGAAAATAGCTTTAGTTGTTTGTGTTCTAAATACAACGTTTCGAAGGAAGGTTATCAATAGACAGATAATCTCGACTTGAATTAATTTCAAAGCGATTTTCTAGGGAATGAAAAGTCAAGTTATTTGTATCCGAGGGTAGTTTAAAAAATCCTGATTGTTCTAGTTATAGTTCGTTTTTTAATCAAACAACAATCACTTAGATAGAACAAAAATGTTTATTCTGCTCAAACAAAACGCACATTTGAAGTAAAAAAAACAAATACAAAAGTAGCCAAAAGCCTCGTATTCAACCAACAAATAACAAGTTTGAAAATGTTGTTCATTGGCTGATGCCAAGGTCACGGACCAAAGACAATATTGCGTTATTACTGTTGCGACATTACGTACTCTATGGTTGCGACATTGGCAAATGACAACAAAAACAAAATGCCGATTGCAGAGTTGTAACAAATAATAAGAAAAATTAGGCCTAATTAACTTGAAATGTCAAATTAGTCTCTGGGATTGAAAAACGAACTTTAGATATGATTCCCTCTAAAATCGATAATCTAATTTTTAAATCATTTTATCAGTCATCCATGCGCGCTGCCTACACCTTTTTACGGTCCAACTATAGCACAAATAATCATAATAAATAATTTCGCCAGTAGTTTAGCAGACGGAATCACAAGTGAATGGGTCTATTTTCAATAACTATTTCAAGGAATACCACAGTGTAGGTAAGGCGGAATGTCAACCATAAATAAAACTTCATCGTAATCTCGAGTAGAAGACGCAATCTCGATCACGCGCGATCTCGAATCTCGCGAGATATTGAGCTTCTTTCGAGATTCAATCTCGTGGGACGAGATTTCAAGAACCCGTCCGAGCTATACTGCTTGAGAAGCCCTTTTTAATATAATAATTAATGGATTTACAATGTGCGTGATGTGCAGATTTGTTGCATTATGTTTGCATAATGCAGATGATTGTTACTTAAATAAACGTTGATTCGTTAACAAGATAAAGATCATGTCCAAAATAATTGAAATGTTAAAAATAAATATGTTATTTTCCTGCTGGGAAATATTCTTGGTAAAAGGTTAGTCATACAACATTCATAACAATATCGTTTATGTGCTTCTCTCCCGAAAATATTTACCTACACAAGGTGTACATATTTTCAGGAACGATCTCACAAACAGCTAGATGCACAATCATATTTTTAAGCACGATTGGAAACAGTATTTACAATTGATTTAGTTATGCGAGCCTGTTATTTAGCAAACCTCTTAAATATAAAATTAAATAGAAACGCGTTTTAGCGTTTTCAATAGACATGAAGTTATAAATGCGAATGTAATTGACGTGTATTCTGACTTTTTTATTTTTTATAATGTACATGACAACTAACTCTAATGAATATTATGACTAGAAAAGCAAAGGCAAGAAAAGTTTTTCGTAACAAAAAAACTAGTTTTAAAGAGTGGGTCTACTGTAGTGTAAGTTGCACTGTGGTATTTATACAATGTTGATTCTGACCTGCGTAGGAGCTTGCAGGAATGTGTTGTCGCCGTCGTCCCGCACACTCTTGCGCGTACCTGGAACAGATCGACCGGTTATTGTGGAAACTTTCTGGGAAATCCGGGAAACATTATTTTGATTAATAGATTTTTCGAGGAATGGAAAATTCTGCGTTCCTACGTGTAGTCCAATTTATCAACTGTTTAGATAAAGTTTGTGCCAAATGTAGTTTCTAGATGTGGTTTGTTAATTGAGACTTTGCTCAATCTGTCAGGCATTATTATAAGCGATACTTTGTACGTGTGTTTGTTTATAAAATTTTTGATGTGTAACATTTTTCCTCTCGTTTTCCTGCAATCTGTGCAAGGAAAATATGCTCACCGACGGCGAGAATCTGTGGGGATGATTTCGTGAGGGCAGAAGTGTGTAACAGGAAGCCGAGGAAGCGCTATTGGATTTGGCCAATGAGCGCGCGCGGTGCTAGAGTTGGCCGTTAGATGGTACCAACCCATTTTCCGACGATGACGATAATGATGACTATTGTTTATATCTTAAACAATGCCACCCATGGGCATGTGACTCCTCGTATTTTTCCGAATGTTCATGAAAAATTATCGAAAATTAACTTTGAAAGGGGGCTAGGTAACTTTAATGTTTTTCATGTTAATCAATTAAAATTTTTTGAGTAGCGTTTGTGACCTTGCTTTACATTTTTTGCCATATCTCCGATGGCTCGATGTGGATTCTGTTTATTATTTCTAAAAGCTTAACTCATAAATTTTTAGCGGTCACATGTCCATGGGCGGCATTGAATACGTCAGCCAAGACGTCAGATGTTACACATCATAACCTGTACTGTAAGGCTCGCTCGTTTTAGGGTTCCGTACCTAAAGGGTGCCAAATGGAACCCTATGACTAAGCCTCCGCTATCCGTCTGTTTGTCAGCGGGCTGTATCTCATTAACCTTAATAGGTAGGCAGTTGAAAACTTCACAGATTATGCATTTCTATTGCCGCTACAACAACAAATAATAAAAATGAAAGGGGGGTCTCCATACAAGGAACATGCGATTTGGAAAAAAAAATCTAACCCTGGCATGTGGGGTGTTATTGTTTATAGCTCATCGAGTAGAGAACAAATACATATTTATTTTTATTTTTTTATTCTCACAGTTGTTGAACTAGGGGGCCGTAAAAGTTTTCAGTTTTAGACCATTTTTGTACGAGCTCTATTTCAACAACTAAACAAGTTACGAATTTGAATCTTCTGTATATCAAGTATGTACTATATATAATCAATATATAAAAACGCTGATTCGTAAGGTACTTATTCAAACATGGGTGATTTTCTGCAAGTGCAAAAATAACTTTGTAATTCATAGATTATTATGAAATACAAATTTATCTGTGTGATTTTCATTAAAAGAAGAAAAGAAAGAAATACGTTTATTCTGCACAAACAAAACGTACATTTAAATTAAAATAAAATACACAAATACAAAAGTAGCCAAAAACCTCGTATTTAGCAAAAAAAATTAAGCCTTTTTTAAAAGATGAAAAATAATAATATTCACCGTTAGTATTTTCATTTATTTGCTAAATAATGTACGGCGGTACGGAACCATTCGTGTGCTAGTCCGACTCGTACTTGGCCGGTTTTATTAATAAATATTATGTTTGCAGATTTCCTGACAACTCTCAATAGGTAGACCACTATTTTTCAGGCGTTTTTTTTTTACCTATTCGTGTCTATTATAGAAGAATGTAAGAAATATTTACTTGTGCTGAAGCTGAACCATTCAAGTCTGCGTTGTTAATGTTATCTCGAACTATAACAAACTAGTTTCAGTAAACTGAACAGAAAGTTCCTGAAAAATTTTCAGGTAACTGCAGTAAGCGGATGAAACATCGCATTTCTTTCTTTTTAACCATTTTTGGAAGATGGGCCCGAGTTTTTTTCCTTTCTTACTTTTATTTACCATCACCTTTGCCCGTGCAATGCAATTGCGTTGTAATTTCTCTGTTAAATCATCACGCTTCGTAGACAGGCAAAACCTACAATTTGTAAAACCAAGCAAACCCGAATCTAACAGGTACTTTATCTTATAAAAAATAAAATCTGTCTGCTTCTCATCGCCTCCCGCGATGGTTTACGCTATCCCGATCAAAGAACAGAAACTCTCACGAACATCGCGCGAACGTTCCGACGTCGAGTATGGAGTGACTCACGTTGACAGAATAAGGTCATCCATTTACAGAATATACAAGCGTGTTATAGTTTATGGTTTTGTGCCAAAATGTTTTACTTTTACGGTTCTGTGCTCAAACGTATGCCAGAGCTAACTAAGGCTACGGTGTAGGTATGTTTGTCTGTTGGCACAAAACCTCTATCTACTGCCCAGTTTCGCAAAATCTTTTCTTCGGTAGTTAAGTCTCAACTAATTCGATTGTCTTTTGTTATTTTGTTTTACATATTAACTAACATAGCTATTTTGATTTTTCACAGTAGATTTACTGATCAGAATCTCAATCAAGCTTCTGAACACCAGGATAAGAGACAGACTGTTGTCACAAACATAAAGCAGTGCTTAGCAACACGCCTAAGCATAATGCTGACGCTTGACCTTTTTGCTTTGCGGTATTATTGTTTTGTATATGTACCTACGTACCTAGTAGTAGTAATACTGGAGACAAAAACGTTTATTATATTTAATTAAATACAAAACCAAGATGCACGTGTAAGACTCGCACTTCGCCAGTTTTTTTTGCACAGATGTGATTTGTCAGAGGAAGACATTTTCGCAAAAAATATATGTAACAGTTTTTAACATTTGGCAAACAAAATGAGGAAACACTTTAGAAGGGAATGGCATTAATGTTTTCTTTTGGCATTAAAGCTATACAAGATGAGGATACGAATAAGAAACTGTGAAAACAACATAATTCTTCGACTTTTGGAAGTCGGAAAATTTAGAAGATATTATTATTGTGTGATCCAAATATAACGCGCTTGTTGGACCGAACTTAGCTTTACTATAGATGAACGTGATGAAAAGATATTTAGCAAACACTTATTCTTCTGCTGCTTGCAGAGTAAGCAAGCTGAAGTGGCAGTGGGCTGGCCATGTTTGTTGAAGGACCGATGGTCGGTGGAGCAGACGAATCCTGGAGTGGATACCGCGTATCGGCAAGTGTCCCCCTAGCTAGACGAACCCACGATCTTAAAAAAGTGGCTGGGACAACTGAATGCGGAGGACAGGGTGTTGTGGCGCAGCCTGGGAGAGGCCTATGTCCAGCAGTGGATTGCGATGGGCCACAAGAGAATCCTTCTGCTTATATATTACTCTCTTTGAAGTCGTGAATGTACCTACCTGTGGTTTTTTATGAAGAGAGAGCGAGGTGATTTTTTTAGTAAATTCCTAGTAGTTTTAACTTTAGTCTTTATGCTTTCAGAATACCCGCAAATAACCGATATTGTAAGCATCTGATACATTGAATGTTTCTCTAAAACTCTCACGATTCATAAACAATATCCGAAAATATAAAAATATTACATACAATATACCTACATAAATACCGGTTTATGTATTCCATGGTTTGTTTAACTTTTACGTTTACGATTGAGAACACTTAATTTTTTATGTGCAAGAGTGAAGTTGTAAATCAGAACTTTATTTGTTAAGTTGACTTTTAAGCACGTGCAATAAAATTTAACAAAGGAGAGAAGATGGACCAATTTCAGTGTTGCAGCTGGGAAAGCAATCTCTAAAAAACCCGAACGAAATATCTCCTTTTATAAACTAACGGCTGGTGTACGCCAGATAGCTTTTATCTCGGGAATAAATATGGCGGTTTGGCAGCATTTGTATAGAAAATTAATTTGTCATAGCGCATAATATAATATTCTTGCGATTAACGTGTGTCTATTGGAAAATCGGCCCAAATTATTTTGAACTAAATTAGCACGTCGAGTAAATACGGCAAAGCGTTATAACTATTAAGGGCTCATAAGACACCAGCCACTGTTTAATAACTGCCCCGTTCGTTTCGTGGTCGCCAGTGTGGGGTCCTGGATTCCCAGGTCAGGCAAAGAGTTATTGGGTTTTTCATTAGGAATTTCTCAGTAGCAGCCTGGACTTCGGAAGCTGGTGGTGTGCTCGCCCCGTGCTTCAGAAAGCACGTAAAACCTTGCATGGTATTGAGCATGATCTCTCACCGGTCGTGTCGGATTACCGTCCCATCGGACTATGAAAGGAGAGAGTGCAGCTGTGTTTGCGCACACCCTTGTGCACTATAATATCTCTTGTATACCTGGCTAATCTCCGTTGAGATGGCCACCGTGACCAAAATGAGTCGGGAGGATTGTATTATATAAGTATAATTTCTCTAACAACATTGACAATTATTTAATTGATAGTTCCAATAGGACTATGGTCTACCAACTGAGGACTACAAATATAAACGATGATAAAATAGTCCAGTAAACAACAATAGGTACTTTAATATCTTGTATAAAGAAATGCTGCTTGAAAACTTACCAGAGTCAGCCCTCAGCTCTTCACACGAAGAGTTAGGAGTCAGGGATAACGCGCTGCCAGGGGTCAAACTAGCAGAGTCACGAGGCTCAGGGTTGGCGAGAGTGGCTGTTGACGGAGAGGAGCCAGCTAAAGCCACGGCCCCCACCATGGCGCCTGCTGCGACGGCGCTGGCTGCACCACCCATAGCTGATTGGGGCCATGTGGCTTTTTCCCACCTGTGGAAAAGAGCTTGGGTTATTCAAGAGTTCGTAACTAAAATGATGGCACTATAAAATGGTTTGTGACGTTTGCAAATTTTAATGAATTTTATTTTGACTGCTAAATGTGAGGGAACAGATGCTGTAGAACATTTATAACATTACCTTTTTTTTAATTCCTTTAATTTATCCTAATGGACACACACTTCCCTGTCTTTAATATTGGAGCGTATGGCACTCATGGGTTGCAGCTGAAAATCAGCGTCAGGTGGTAGCACACTTTGTGTTGCCATCTGACATTACGCTAAGCTTAGGCCCTTTTGGCATTATAGTCATTGTTTTCTGTTTTTTTTTAAGTTAAAAGGTGTTTTTGTTTTGCTGTAATGCCAATAAATGCAATTTTGTTTATTTCTTTCTTTTTTTTACGGGCCGCAATAATTACGTACCGCTGGAACTATAATTTATCGAATGAATAAGTTTTAATTTTATAATTTGTTATCTGTCATAGGCGCCATTATACAGTGTCGCTGGTTTAAGCGGTTTCGGAGATTTTGGGTGAAAATTCAGAATTAATGTTAACGATAGCGAACGTATAGAATAGAATAGAATAGAATAATTTATTCGCATGAAATATGGTATGGTAGGCATGAGGTGTTATACAGCAGCAAGTACATGACATATTTCACCCTCAATGAGGGTATGCAAAGATAGTATTAAAAATTTGAGTACATAAAATTTCAATTATTTGCATTATACAATTATTAATCTAAATTACAATACAGTTAAATTACAATTACGTATACAGGGTGTATCAGAAAAGTGTGGTCAATATTAAGGGTGTGGTAAAGACCATCAATCTGAACAATTTTCTCCATGGGACCAACATCAAACTTACCCTTAAATATTACCACACCTTTCTTATATATTCTGTATAAGACTTACTGAAGGGAAGGGTTTAATTTCATGACTCCACCTCCTCTATATGTTAGTCAGACCAAAGAAAACTGTTATATATTTACCTATCCTGTAACCCCTGTCCCAGCCATCTATAGGTTTGTTAGAAGAAGTTAATACACTGTCATCATGATTGACAAAGTAATGCCAAGTATTGATTGGGTAGGTACCTAGTCTTATTAAAAATATCTGCATAATTAGCCTATAATGTTCCCAGTGCTGGGACATGGCATGCCGGTTTCCTCACGATGTTTTCCTTCACCGTTTTGAGAGCAAGGGTGGTGAAATTATTTACACAAAGTAAAACGCCTGTCTGGGTTCTCCAAGTTCGAACCTACGACCTACAACTCGTAAGTCGGGGCCGTTACCACTGGGCTACCACTACTCTTATTAGTTTCTAGAAATATTAAGAGGATATCTACATTATTTATATATTTTCACGTGTGAAATTTCAAAGAAATACATAATCGTATATTAAAAAGTTTGATCGTTTAACCCTTAACCACCTGACGTGTTTTTCAGTTACACTACCACCTGACGTCGGTCCTGGATACCGCTTGCGTATTTTCCATATTTAATAACCATTATTTAAAACATTACAATATAAAAGTCACACCTGTATTTTAGTTATATTTTTATTCATCATAAGTTTTTAAATTGTGCAAAAGTATGCATTTACATATAAAAAATCAACACTACAAAAATATATAAAATTTAACAAAAACTCTAGGATCTTCGAAAATCTGAGATATTAGTAGGAAATTACACTGTAACTCAATAATTTTTACAAATATAATTACGTATAATGTTTAAATGCGCGCGCATATGGAGCTGCCGAGGTGCACGTCGCGTACTGGTGGAAGCGAGGTAAAAGTACATGGACACATAGGTGCGTCGAATGCATAGTAATGGAATAATTTGAAAAAGAAAATCGCCGGAGTCTCTCAGACCGACGTCAGGTGGTTAAGGGTTAAAAACCGAAAAATTATCAGCTGTAATAACGCTACGAAATCATTTGACCGAAATGCAACTTTTTAGACGGATTCCAAAAAAATTGGAGATGCAGAATTTCCACTATTATAATATTGCTTCATAAAATAAATACTTATTGCATATAACCTAGCAGTTTCACATACATACAGGATGTATCATATAAACAGCCGTCCCATAAATTTGGTCGAGTAGATATTGAAGTTTTGTATGGGACAGTTTATAATTTTTTCGCGAATTCGATGTTTGTGCCAGTTGGAGAAAGTTATTCAGTTTTATAGTCTGTATCACACCCTTAAATTACACATAAACTCACTCCTTTTTCTCATGGTAGGCGGAAACTACAGAACGCCAGTTGCTACGATTCTGTCCGAAACTTGTTCTGATATTTTCGAATGTCTATTAAATTTCCTTATTATTGTCAATATTTTTCTTTGGGATTCCTTTTAAGGGCTAGTTTTGCCGCTAATGAATGGGATAGAGAGAGGGCGGTTCGCGCGCAAATTTAGGTATTTCCTTTGTATTATAAAAACAAAGTTATAGAAAACGTAGTTTTGTTATTATGACAAAACTGATGACCTTCTGAAGTATTTACGCCATACCTACTAAGGGTTTATATTGTTTTTTAGAGATTACTTTGGATTTTTTTTCTATAGTGGAAACTACAAGTAATCGTGTTTCTAAAGTGTACGATTTATAGATTGAATCCTTAAATATCTTATATATTATTTGCATAACTAAAGGATAAGTAATAAGTTAATAATGACGCAGCAAGGGATTAAACGAACGCAATTATTTCGCAATTTCCTCGGTGCGCTCTTAATAGACTAAATAAGCAACAGCATCTAACACAACATAAACACCAAAACGAAAACTTGTCAGATTCTAGGTTATCAACACAAGACCGTGCTTCAGCTGAGATTGATCTATTACTATATAGCTTCTATCCACGACTTCGTTTGCGTAGAAGTCGATAAAATACAGTCCATGTTAATCGCTGATAATGTAGCTTTCTATACCTAGGTGAAATTATTTATGTAATTGATTAAATATTTTTTGAGTTTATCCAATAAAAACAAACAAACAAAAAGTCAAATCTTTTCTCTTTATAATTTTAGTTTCGATGAGAGGTAGGTAAGTGTCATAAATTGAGTTACTTACATTGTTTGACTGTGGTTTGAATTTTTAAATTTACCATTATTATATAAATATATATAATATTTATTTATTATTTATTTGTTAACTCATCATCACTATCATCAAATAATAAGTGTTTAATCAACATTAACATTAGATATCTGAAGAATATTTTAGGTAAGCATTTTATCCATATCCATACTAATATTATCAAAGTAAAAGTAACTCTGTCTGTCTGTTTGTTACGTATTTCGATGAATTTAGATTAAATTTGGCACACAGATGGACATGACCTGGATTACTTATGTTGACATTTTAATTTAATTGTGTTGGAATTTAATTTAAAAATGTTATTAAAAATAATAATTTAGTTTAAATTTAATCTTTTAACTTTTATCACGTTTGTAACCTTATTTGCGAATATTTTGTTGTGATTTTGTATGGTTGTATTGCTCTCGTGTAATGTGAAGAAATGTATTATTTATTATGTTATTCTATAATCAAATTTATTTAGTCATTTTATTTATTTAATTTTTAACTTTATAAATATTGCAACGATTAAAAAAAAAAAAAATAATATTGTTCATCTTTTAATAAGAAAGTTGTGCATGCCTATAAGTGATGTATTTATACAGTATTGAAGATTTGTGATTACCTATTGTTTATTCTTGTTAATATGCCGTTGGTGTGCCTTGCTCAATAAAATTTTATTACAGCAGTACGTTCCCAAAGGATACTTTCCGATCTCCCCGTGGGCAAAGCCGCAGGAAAAAGTTAGTATAGTAATAATCTATATGAGATTATTTTAGAGTAAAACTTAAAAGAACAAAAAACTTTATTACAAATACACTTTAATTGCACTTCTGTCCTAATTCTATTCAGTGCACCATTTTCCAGTTTGTGCCAAAACACAGCTACTTTCTTTAAATGCCGTAGAATGACTCGTAACGTAATAAAATAGTTCAAAGATATAAATCTGTTCACACATCACTTTGTACATCAAATTATTGGTGCATTACTATAAAGTGAATGTTTCAGTAATTGTACCTACAGTTGGTATTTTTATAGCATAGGTAGGTTACTTTGAAAGAGCTTTTTATTTGTTTATAAAATTATTACGGGAAATTATCAATCGTTTTGTATGAAGAGGGATGCGCATAGTTTTTTGATGTGTAACATCTTTCCTCTCGCTTTCCTGCAATCTGTGGGAGTGATTTCGTGAAAAGGGACGGAAGTGTGTAACAAGAAGTCAGGGAAGCGCGCGCTATTTGATTTGACCAATGAGTGCGCGCGATGCTAAAGTTCTCCGACAGATGGTACCAACCCATTTTCCGAGAGGTTGGTACTGTCAGTCAAGATGTCAGGTGTTACACATGATATGTGAGTACTATAAGGAAATATACTATACTACTCTCTTACGAGAGACTGTAAGGCATTATTTTAATAATTTTATGCGGGATGCGCTAAGGTAGCCCACGAAATTCAAATTTTCTTACGTTTTTTAGGTAAGAAAATTAGAATTGTTCAGTGTCAGGTTGTATGTTGATCAAAATATGATTCGCGATCGTAACAAATACATATTTCCAGAATTAGAATAATCCATAATAACTCTGAGTTAGAATTGGCCCCAAATATCATGATTTCATTCAATAATCAATAGGGCAATTTAAAAATTTCGATTTAAAATTGCCCTATTGATTATTGAATAACGTAAAAAAACCTAAAATGTGAAGAAGGTAAAAAATTAAAGCTATTCGTAAAAAAACCTAAAATGTGAAGAAGGTTTTGAAAATTTCCGATTCATGTTTATTATGGCAATTACCTATCCTCTTGATTGGTTGTTGTTTTCTTGGTCAACCTGACAACTTACATATGAATTGAGAGAAGCATAGGGTTCTAATGGGTTCAATTGAGAGAAGCATAGGGTTCTAATGGGTTCAATTCCCAGGTTGGGAAAATTCTTATTGGATTGATTCATCAGGAATATACTTCGCCCAGTTTCGCTTCTATAGTGAAGTATAAATTTTTTGAAGTATTTTTTTTTTTCTGTGGCACTTAGTATCTAAGCTGTAGTCATCATTTTAATAAGTGTTCCAGTGTCTATAGTAGTGTCCGACTGACACTGGATTTTCTGCCGAAAACGAAAAAAAAAGCTTCGGCTTAAAAGTCTTATTTTCGGCTGAAAACGAAAATGATTTAGAGTAATTTAGACCTTAAAAAATATTAATATTTCCGCTGTACACTGAAAACTTGTTTTTTTTAAATATAATAGCTAAATATGTAGGCTTAAAAAGAAATAAAACTCGATAATTCCATTAGAGAATAAAAAATTTCGTGTATTTCTTATTATACACGAATTTCTGAATTTCTGCTTGGCCAAAGCTTCGCTTGGTTTATGGCCGAAAACAAAACGAAAACAAAAATATGGCCCATTCACGATTATTTTTCCGGAAATGGCCGAAAACGAAAACGAAGCTTCGGCCGTTCACGTCTAAGTAATCCGAGATAAATTACATATTTCCGCCACATGATAGCTAATTGAATAATTTTCCGCTTTAGATAAATTCGCATCATTAATCACTTTCAGTCATTCTTTCAAAAAATTACTCCCCATTAATCATAAACAAACTAATGGTCAATGACTTTGGTACATTTATTTAGATTAATGTAGTAACTACCTACGCGAATGTTCCATTTTGAGTTCCTGTATGAACTGTGCTGACCAGTCCCTCTGTGGAAACTGCTGAGAATTGGCTAGCGTAGCGTTTGAAAGAAAATTTGTTTATGCTGCACAAATAAAACACAATATAGAATGGGACGCTCCCCAGGTAGATCATGCACCGGTGACACTAAAATGGCGACTGGGTCAGACTGGATGCAGAAGGTGGAGAACAGGGTGTTATCACGTCACTTGGCATATTGTCCAGATAGGCTGTGTTGACTGATTTTACATCTTTTTTTCGAATCGTGCTTTTTAATTTAGGTGGCCACGTTAATAGCAGCGTCAGTTGCGTTCATCATTATATAATTACAATTTAATTTCAACTTTTTATTAGTGGCTTTTGTGGACATGATAATTATTCAGATTTGTTACAGCAGTACAGCAATCACATCATTTCGTTTAAAATACGTTTTTATTTTTATTAATTTATTTAATTTTATATAGATTCATTTCTATTTTGGGAATGTGAGAACGCTGTAGGCTTAGTGGACTGTTGACCATCATTATTCTGTTAAGTATCTGGTACTTGTTAAAAGACCTACATTGTCCTCCCATACCTAATAACACTGTTATTTGAAAATATTGTAAAAGCCAATTATTTTTAAAAGAGTAACCGTGGAGTTTCTTGCCGGCTCTCCATAGGAAACAACCAATTGGAACCGTGCACCTAGCTTCTGACGTTTCATAAGTGCCCATGTAGGTTTATGTGAAATAAAATATTTTGAATTTTGAATTATTTACATTAAATACTTCAAAGAGCACATTGTATGGACACTTGGTATATTCAAAAAATGGGTCATGTTCTGGACAGTATCGTGAAATGTGGGATTACAGACCAGTCCGACTCCAACTGCGACCCAATGTGTCGGACTGATCTGTAATCCCACATTTTGTCGAACCATTTTTTGCTTACTCGTCATGGTGAATGCAGGAACTATAAAGCAAGCCTATTAGCATCAACTGGGCCCAAATCCACCAGACTGCTACTGAGAAATTTGTGGTGGAAAAACTCGATAAGTCTGCCCGACAAAATAAATCGATAAATCGCTTGAGAAAAATGCTAGTTGCACAAAAAAAGTCCCAATAAGAAACTGCTTTAATATACATAAATTATACAGAGATTAAAACAAAGTCGTTTTCAAGTCTGTGTCGCGATTTACATCATAGTTTTGAGAATTAATTTCGGAAGGTTTATTTTGTATAATTCATTCATATTATACTTCAAAATAATTAAATCTCCATGTTTTATTGCTAGTATATTATAACTATGCTATAGAAAAACTTATGTGTTGGAAATCGAAAAATGCCTTAGGTACGCTAGCCTTAGTTAACTATTTTAGGGGAACAACTCTAAATCGAACACATGAAAGCATTATAATAGAATGCTGCTAGTCATCTTAATAAATCATCGTTATCTCTGCCAGATGGTTACTGTATATTTGCATAAAATACAAAATATTTACCTAAATGCAGCTTTAACTCTTGTCCACTTTGAAACTTTTGACTTCTCAACTTCTTTCATGAAAATCCCTTCGGACCTCCTTCTCAAAGGAGTGCCAGGGGCAGCATCACTGTCATCTCCTCCCGCAGACCTCGACCTTTGCTTCCGGAGCAGCGATCCCCCGAACCTCGCATGACCTTTCCACTTTGACCCTGACCTCTTCATGCCCCGGTTACCCATCATCACGGAATCAAAGAGTATTTGTCCATATTCGCACTCGAAATCAGCGTCCAAAGCCTCGTTTATCATTTCCAACTCTTTGGTTTCCGATTTCAATCTTTCATTCTCATTGTCTATCCTCTTATGGGCGCTGTGGAGTCTCTTCAAATGATTCACGTCTTTTAGCCTTTTTAAAAGACGTGTGTTATGTTCTTTTAGGGTCACAAACTGGTCTAACAGTTCCAGTAATTTTTCTAACTGATCCAGAGCCTCGACTGTGTCTTTCGTGTTCTGAGCTGCTTCTTTTCCTCGTTTGGAAATGGCATCGTTCTGGTCTCGTAGCCTTTGTAGCATGGATTCGCATATAGCTCCGGGATCTGTTAGTTCTCCATCATTGAGAGACCAGTATTCCTCAGGAGGAGACGGGCCTGCCGTGCACGGGGAAGAACCTTCAGCATCAGAAGGAGTTTGGGGAGACTTGACGGAGAGAGTGACAGGGGGCTCTCCTCGACGTCTCTTGTGTAGAGATGTGCCACTCGGCGGTAACTCGGCCAAGTCTTTAGGCTCTTTTCGTTCAATTTTGCTATTCTTCTCATCTTCTGCGTGACCTACGTCGGTGACGTCACTGCTTTCCTTGAGTGACGTCATGGTGCAGCCACAGAATGTCGGTTTGTGTCTGGACTATTTATAAATGAAAATAAAAACACGTGCATCGTCCGGTGGCGCGGCACGACAACTTATAACGGAATGCATTTTGATACAATCGTGATTTCTATTGAAACATTCTTTTATTAATATGTCTACAATTATTAGGGCATAAATAGGATTATCACATTACACTTTGTTTAACACTTTCATATCACTACACACTTTCACTTACACAATTCAGTTAAACTATTTTAAAGCTGTATACAAACTTTATTCCTTTTAAAATTTAAATAACAATATTAAGTACTACTTTTATTGTTTTATGTATTGGGTATATTTTTGAATCAATTATTTATTAATATCATTAAAAACTGTTAATATTTAATTGATCGTTAGCGCCGCCCAACGCGTATGCGCACGTACGGCGGGCGGGCGGCCGCGCACTGCCGAGCTTTGTCGATCGTCGGCGGAACCACACGAAAGTTTCCGAAGGCGTATTTTTAACTTTTACATTCCATACATTGTAGGCGTAGAAAAATGTTCTTTATTGCGACGTGTTAAGGTTTAACTGTTATGTAAAATGTAATTTTGTTGTAATAATACATTCTTAATGCCAACACGCTGCTTCCGAGCCGCAAGCCCATTAACCCATTTATGAAAAAGGGACTAAAAATCTCGTTTTCTTGTTCTATACGCGATTTTGCAGCTGATTTTTAAATGCTTGGCGTTTCAAGAACATTTCTTGAGTAAATATGTAAACGTTTGGAAAGGGTTACTGAGAATGAAACTAAAGTCGCTTTTATCTTGTAATACAAACAGATTATGTACCTACTTAAATTATATAACGATCTCAATTATGTTTGTCCCTAGCAGGCTTAGTTAGGGCTTACTGCGATCACCAGCGTATTTGCAAAGCGTCTACAAAGCAGTTTTCTCTCAAACCATTTGCAATAGAATAAGGGCTATACGCAGTCAACCCACATTGGGCCCGCGTGGTGGGTTGCGGCCCCTCACACAGAAGACGCCTGTGTCCCAGAAGTGATAACGTTAAAGGCTGATTATGCTTTGCTCAGCAATGATTTTGATATCTAATCAAATTGTACAATTAAAAGAATATTTTGCCCTATTTTTCTTACTTTCGTAGTCCCAGAGAACCATTTAAGATTACTCAAAGCTTCCATGAAGGTATAAATACCAAAAAGAAGTTTATAAGCCTAACTGTCAAAAGAAAACTGGAGCAATTGGCATCAAGATTATTATTTTTCTGGAGTCCCGACAGCTGTTTAAAAAAAGAACAATAGTGTTCAAACCAGTTCAAACAAAGAAATTTTCTGCCATGTCGACACATATTTTATAGTTTTGAGAAAATATTTTTTATTTAGGTTTAATTTTTTTGGTCAAAATTTTATTTTAACGTTCTGACAATAATGTTGTGACGGCGAGCAACATAAGGGGTATGTATTTAAAAGTTGTACGAGGTTGCAGGTCTACGGAACCATATCCAAAACCAACTCCCAGAATGGTTACCACGCATTCTTCAGGCTCTAAGGACGGGATGCTCACTGTGAGCGTCACACAAGACAATGATTAAGTGCTTGTTATCGTAAATTGAAAAACATGTTCTCGCATACATTTCAACAGCAATTGAGAGATTTACCGTGTTATTTTAAGACCATAGACTTCTTATAGGTTTTCCTGTAATCTATAAGTATAGAACTATTTTCTGTATTCTTCCTAAATTTTAGGCTCAGTTGTTTCGGAGATTTTCATCTATTTTCCTAAATGTCTTTAAAAGTATTTATTTTAAAATTATAAAAAACCCCTTCAACAAGCGCTTTCATTTGATATGTCCACGGCAAAACAAAACTCAAGTTAGCAAAACTCTTTTTTTAAATTTCCAATTTGCCCCCGAAAAGTATTCAAAATTCATTTATTTACGTTACACGTCCGTGTTTGGGTCACAGAAATTCATAATTATGTGTACCAAATTTCAACTAAATTGGTCTAGTAGATTCGGAGTAAATTGGCTGTGACAGACGCACAGACGCACGGAACCCTAAAAATTCTGGGAAGACTTGTCAGAATCCATCTAGAGACAGAAGCAGAGGTATTTCTTAGTGTCTTTTGAAAGCACAACACTGTGGACCATTTAAACAAGCAGAAAACACATGGTGCTTCATAAGCTATCATACAAGGTCAGATCTTCCTTTAAATCTGATTGAATTAACCAAATTTCGTACCGTGAGTGAGTAGCTGTTACGGTCTTAAGATTTGCGCGCGTGATGCAGATCCTTCTGTTGTCAGTAACTGTTGTGTGTCAGATCAGGAAGCACTGTTCTTTATGTACTTTATCTCTCATGAGGGGGATGTTTAGTCTCTGATGACGCTGACATTTTACTGGCACGTACTACTTCATCATAAAACTACGACGGTAAAAAGTATATATTAAAAATACTTTTCATAAAATACTTGACCTGCCTGCCATCAACCGGTTTCAAGGTTTTTTTTTTAAATTACCAAATTTTGTTCGAAATTCACAAGATTTTCGAAAAAAATCTGCCGGGTTTTTTAACCGAAAACACAAATGCCAAAAATAACTATCTGTATTATTTGTAGATCAATCTGACCACATTTTTTTACTGTTTAGATAGATCAAGGCCCTATGCCCACCAAAAAACTTTACGATTAGAATTACAAGTTAAAATTTACAAATTCGTAATTCACACAAGTTCGTGTAACACAACTCTAAGTCACACAATTGTAACGAAAAAACCTTACAAATTTACAAATTTATAAATTGTAGTGACAAGTCTACAATATTGTAACTCACACATATTAGTAATTTCTGTGTTACATTGTAACGAAAAAACCTTACAAATTTATAAATTGTAGTGACAAGTCTACAATATTGTAACTCACACATATTAGTAATTTCTGTGTTACATTGTAACGAAAAAACCTTACAAATTTACAAATTTATAAATTGTAGTGACAAGTCTACAATATTGTAACTCACACATATTAGTAATTTCTGTGTTACGCAATTTTTGATGGGTAACATCTTTCCTCTCGCTTTCCTGATATCAAAATCTAAATTTAAAAACATCTAAATAATCAAATCTGTGGGAGTGATTTCGTGAAAAGGGTCGGAAGTGTATTAGACGAAGCCAGGCCAGGGAACCGCGCGCTATTTGATTTGACCAATGAGCGCGTGCGGTGTTAGAGTTGGCTGTCGGAAACGACCTTGGCGAACCCCGCCCCTTTTAATTTCTTTATTTAAAAGGGGCGGGCCCTTTAAATTTCACTATGAACGCGATCAGCATTTCTAAAACGTGTTCAAGAGCTGTCAGTGTCAAAATTGTTATGGAATATTGTACACTGACAGCTGTTGAACGCGTTTAGATGTGCTGAACGTTTTAAATTTCATTGGTGCAATTCGAACTTATTACCAAGGTGAAGTGTCAGATGTTACACATCACTTGCGACTACTGTAAGGCTTGCTCGTTTTTTTCCCTATTATTTAACAATTTTATAGAATTGTACACTATACAAAGAAAGTTATGTATATTTGGCACACGTTACAAGTACATTCAATACAACCAAGTCTTTTATACGTTTTTTTTTCATAGTTTTTAGTGCATTACTAAACAGCACCTGTAGTGAAAATGTGTCAATTTTGCATTTTTTTTACAAATATGTGGTTGGCCACATACCCATGGTCTTTGTCTCGCCAGGTGACTACTGAACTGGATATCGCGTGGCGCCATGGAACCCGAAGACGAAAAGAAAAAGAAGATTAACGATGACGTGGTGGTGTTCATGCGCAAGCGCAGCGAGACCGAAGCGCCGCGATACACCGCCAGATTGAAGACCTACGTCGATTTCCAGCAGAAGTAAGTTTTAGTAGCATCATTGCCTGTCCTTGTCTATAGAAACCTGCTACGATTTGGAATGGGCAACTAACTTCGCAAAAGTACCTGTAAATGGTTTATTTGCAATAAATACTTTAAGTTTGAGAAGTCCACTGCTGGACAATAATCAAGCGTCGCCGAACCGACCAGTCCTGTGCTTGTCAAATCCAGCGGATTCACCAGTTCAACTGTCCACCTTGTTGGCAATTTTTAGGGCTATGTCGTTCATGTCTGATGCAGGGAAACTCCGAGCAATAGCCCTCTCCATTGCCTTCTCCTTTGTAGTAGTATGACGGATTGCAATAAAAGAGCCTCCACAAATAGTAACAAGTGTCAAGCTTGGTAAGCGCAAATATGTTTCATCGGGCACGAGCTCTAGAGAGACTGTAGGTAGGTGCCTGTAGGTATGAGTAAGTCATGTCTTAAATTCGATGTGCCTTATTCCCGGGCGGATGCTGTAACGTCTAATCTTTTGTAGTATGATGCTATATAATCGAATAGTACAGAGTCTGATAATCATACTCATTTTGATAAACAACAATAAAGCTAAAACGCGCCTGCCTGAGTTTTGAAACCATTTTGTCGCGTTGCCTAAACTTTGCTATTATAATTGCATCAGGCGTCGCCGAGCAGCAGCCGCGCGTCGCCACTCCGGTGGTAAACCAAACTCCGCCTCCCGGAAGAGAAACGATGGTGACGTTAAGGAAAAGGGCGCGGAGAATCAGTGAGTATTTATTACCTTTATCATTTTTTTAATATCATACTGAAACTTTAAATATCACCTGAGGTAGTTTAATAGAAGCAATTGTTTTCAATTGTTGACCTGCTGCTTCTGTATCCTGCAGATAAAATTGTTTAGAAGGCAAACAAGTTTCAACAAAGTCCATTAGAGAATTTATATGTTTTTGTGTAATTTGAGTGAATTCGCAAAAAAACATGTTTAGTAGTTAGTTTTTTTGTTTATTTTAAATTAAGTATTGCTGTTTAAGTAGTAGATTCACAATGTACAACATTACGTTTAAAAATTAAAAATATAATTCTAAACAATACATTTTACCCATATCTGTGCCTAAAGTCAAGGACATAATTATTTGCAGATCTCTGACCTTTGGAACTGATCCAACTTCTTTTTCCAGAGAACACCCTGGTAATGAAGAAGATCGCATGAGCAGAAGGTAAATACTATTTACAGTCCTCGGTTTTTTTGTCTGATTTTGCACCACTGTAAAAATCATAGTGATCTTTATTTCCCATTAGAATAAGGTTGCTATTGCCTGAGGTGAAATAACTGTGGAAGGACTGTAGCAGTCTACTTGTACCTATTCACAGGATGTAACGCATCGACGAGCGAATTGTTACTATGAATTCAGTACATGATTTTAGACCCATCAGACATTTTTTTTTGCCAAAAACTAAAAGCTGTTCGTTAGTGCAGGGGTTGGGGGGTACTTGAGAATGGCTATACCGATTTGG
Source organism: Xanthia icteritia (assembly GCA_949128155.2). NCBI lineage: Eukaryota > Metazoa > Arthropoda > Insecta > Lepidoptera > Noctuidae > Xanthia > Xanthia icteritia. The sequence continues at coordinate 20,996,145 of OX421942.2, read as the reverse complement.
CCATACCGCCGCCATCGTCTCTTCCTGTTATATGAACAGGTGGAGCGGTGGTAGACATGGCATTCGACTGCTGTAGTCCTCATGCAGCCCGTAGTCACCATACAGGCTAGTCTTTGCATGAGTTGTAGGATGTAACTAGCTTGGTTCGGGGCCACCAGACACAGCCATAGTATAACTTTGGGGGACAGACTCAATTTCTTACCTATCATATTCTTGCATTGCCAGAAGGTGATGCAAGCACTGTTTAGTTTGTTGTCTAAATGACTACTCCCAGTTAAACTCACCGTCTAGATTCTAAAATGACCCCGAGGTACTTACTTGACTTCTTTGGCAGGCAGTTGGTAGGCAGAAAGGGCCTTATGTTCGTTTTTGGGTAAACATGACTAGTTCAGTTTTAGTTGGGTTGACTGATAGGTCAAACTCCCTGCACCATCTTTCTACGAGACGTAGCGCTTGCTGATTGAGGTTGCAGTTCATCACCTTCCCCGAGACAAAGATGGCGCGGCTGTCTGCATAGCTTATTGTGTAATAGTGGTTGTCGTTGGTGATGAGGTCAAGATTCCATAGAAGAGGGGAAAGCACCTCTCCCTGGGGGCAGTTTCTGGCTATCATAGCCAACTGCTGCTCATTCTCAAGGGGAACTCATTCGCTCAACATGTTTGTAATCCAATCCTTTAGTCGGTACCTGTTCTACTCCCATGTCTGGAGAGAGCACTGCTGATGCTGGAGAAGTGGTGTTGTCGAACGCTCCTTCGATGTCTATGAAAGTGCCTAGGCAGATGCCGCAGTTGCGGCAGCTGCTGCAGCGCCTCGTAGATGGATTCCGTGGCGGGGTCCCATCCGTGAGAGACGTCGGTGAACCTGCCGTTCCGACCCTGAAACTTCACATACACCGCCCCCAATCTATTGAAAGACGGCGTCCGGCCTCCATTAGGGTCGGAATTTGGTCCACAGGAACACCGACCAACACAAATTATGCCACGGCTTGTTTCTCGGCAAGCAGAAGTACCCACCTCTTGATGTCGACCCAAGGGTTCGGGTAACAGAGACCGCGACCAATATTAGGCGGCTCTGCGTATAGACCCCCTGCTCGTCTGGAATCACAACTCCACATCGTGATTGTTTCTGGATCTCTGACTGGCTCTTGACGTCGGCCGTGAGTGTTTTGCTTGGGGAGCAGACCTCGAGAATGATCTGCTTCTGGATAACAGCGAGTACCTGGTCCAATACGTCCTTGCTGAGGATCCCCGTGTGGTCGCAGGTGATGGCGACGTAGAGGTCAGCCTTACGTCGCGATTACCTGTGACCGCAACCTGATCACCTGCGAACGAAGCTACGCCCAAACAAACAGAGCTAACTCAGGCAGTTTGGGCGTAGCTACGTTGGGCGACCCGTTTGAATTGATCAAGATGCAGCCCCATAGGCTCTCCGGCGGAGAAGTTAAACTGGCCGCTTGTCTGTTTGACCGAACGAGCGGCAGTGGCCTGTTTGTTTCCGAAGCCATTACCTGCCTACCTGCGAGCCTGACGGCGCTCTTTCCTCATAACTTTGTCCGTTCACCACTGTGTCCGTTCTGACGTTAGTTGGTAGGCCGTGCAGGTGTTGCAACACTTTTGTAGGAACATCAGTTTTTTTTTTTATAAGACCCGAAAATTGTCTACCCTGGGGTACCCCATGTGCTGAATTCTTAACAGTTTGCGCATGAATGTCCCTTACGACGTGTATTTAAAATACAGATGAAATTATAATATAATTATATCAGTATCTGGCGCGGTCGTGGACCGATACGTTGGCAATTGAAAATTGCCAACTTATGATTGTCAACTTAAAATTGCTATGCATTAAACTGCCGCATGGTGCGTAGATGCGACCTACGCACCATGCGGCAGATTTTTGTGGCATTCATTGTGTGTGTGTGCCCTGATGTACAGCTGGCTGGTGTTGATGTCATAACTAACTTACTAGTCGTTCAGCGAAGTATGTCGTCTTAACATTGTGAAGTGATCATGCTGCGTCAGAGCCCCGTCTTGTCTATGTTAAGCCGAAATCAGACGCTTTACCTTTTGTAAATTTTTGCCTTTCAATCAGCATCTTTTGCCAGTGTCCTTCTGGTGTCAGATCGTTGTGGTCGTGTTGTTTGACGTATGTCTTCATCCCCAGTAGACGCGGGGGTGACAAGTGCATGCACCGCACCCACTCGTTTTCCCGGTCCGGGACTGGAGAGGATCCCGAGGACGCGTGTGGCCGCCGCCGCCGGCGCCGCCGCAAGAAGAAGTGCTGTGGCCGTAGACGACGCCGCCGCCGCTCTTGTGTAAATATACCCTTAATGAACTACTACTGGGGCCGCAATATGACGTATTAATGCCACTATTATTCCAGTGTGAGTGAGAGACGGAGCTATACAAAGCCGCTATAGTGCGGCCATTAGTGCTGTGCACTCCCTGAGGTATGAGCGGCGAGGTGGGAGGCGGTGCCACTACCTGCCGCCACGAGCGTTGACGGCGCACTGACAGAGCGCAGCAGCCGATTCTCCCCCCCGTCTCACCGCGCGTATACCTCAGGGAGTGCACAGCACTAATAGCCACACTATAGCACCATCCTTTTTTCGCAGTGGAATAATGATGGCATTAATACTTCATAATAAGCCCCCTGGTACCTCAATACGGTGTAAATCACTTGAGCATGATATTACATACTTCTTCGGCATGAATCGTGCCGACATGCCGAGCCGAACATGCGTAGCCAAAATCCGAACTAATGCCACCATCTTGTTTTGTCAATAGGTTACATCTTGTCACAATTTCATAAATGTTTACGAACAACGTCCCCCTGTCACTGTTATTCAGGCCCCAAAAGGACCTTGTGTGGTACACGGTGCGTGAGTCACTGGACCCGCACAAATTTTGACGCAACGGTTTACATGAGAAGCACCTAATTTGTGTACCGCAAATAAACGTATTTTCTGTCTTTCTTATTTTCTTCATAAGTGCATTGACGCGACGTAATTTCGGCCAGCATTGTACCTACGTCAAATTCTCTTCGTGTTTAACGTAGCAGTGGGTCGTTTTACCTGCGAGCATTTAAGATGTAAAGGTATAAAGGTAGGTTTGTTGTCAGCGTCGCAAAAGACGTCGGCGTAGCTGCCGTCGCAAACGCCGCCGCAGTTGTAGCCGCCGCCGGCGCAGGCGCAGCTGTCGTCGCAGACGTCGCCGAGGAGGTTGCCGTCGCAAACGCCGCCGTCGCTGCTAAACCCCCAACAGTGCTCGTCAGGCCTGTGCCAGTTAAATTCGGCGTAATGTTTGTGTTCAGACTTTTTCTAATAAAATGTATGTACCTAAACGTTTTTTTTTATTTTCCTAAGGCGCCATTTCCCGGTGGCACGGCAAGATTATCGCCGCAATTCTGTCCCGTGGAGATGGTGCCTTAAATAGCCACACTCCTGCTATGTGTGTATGGATTGTGCTCCTTGGAAATAATTGTGAAAATTCATGAAGTTAAAAAAAATGGGAAATCTATGGTGAGAAAGTCGTGGTCAATTAACTAGAACACCGACTGCTAACCTGAGAAAATACTGTAACTTGTCTCCAAATATACTAGATATATGTTTAGCATTTTTATGTGGAACTAGCTTTTGTCCGCGGCTTCGCCTGCGTGGATGTCGTACGGGAACGTTCTACCGAGATTACGTACCTAATAGCCGAGGAAAAGGTCATTGACTCCTACCACTGCGCCCGCGTAGCCGTCAACCATAATTATTTATTTACGCGTTATTTTGGATCTGATATATTTTAAACTATTCATTAACCCTTTAACCGCCATCGCCGTAATATTACGTGTTGTAACAATAATACCTCAGTCGCCACGTCGGAATATTGCGTAAAAGTCCTGTCATTTAAAAAATGTTCAATAGATGTTGAATTTGCTTACTAAATCTTAGTATATTTCGTGTTATTACTTTATTTTTAACAGTACTAGAAACATATTTTTGCTAATTAACCCTTTAACCGCCATGTCATAATTCGCGTGGAGTGCATGTAGCGCCAGCAACCTTTAGGTACAATTGGCATAATGTTGTAAAATATAGTTATCGATAAACAAACTAATGAAATAAATAAAACTTACTCATTTTTAATCAAAGGTTTATTTCTTTTCTTGTTTCAAACATACGTTAATCAGTCTTCAAATATCTTACGTTAAAAATGACAGCATAACATTTAAAAATGACATAATGTCAAAATTCGATCTGTTTATTACGATTATGTGTCGAGTGTTAAAATATTGGAACACAAATAATATTAACAACAAATAAAATAACTAAATCAACTTTATTTTTTCTTTAAAACAAAATAAATAGGTAAATACACATATTATTATTATCTAGCTGTCTTTTTGACTGTAGGATAAATAAACAGACTAGAAAAACCAAGAAAGTGATTTACCGATTCATTATCACTATCCGCCGTTGAACTGCCACTACTGCTAATATCATTAATTGATTGCTGTAATATATTTAATAGGTCTTCGTCGTCGTTTATCATTATCGACAACTTCTCGACACTAGCTCAGAAATAATAATAAAGAAGCACGTATTATCACGGCGATGGCGCTAGCGCAACTGACGTTTATTCAAAATAAGACTTTAGTTGACCTTGAGCCGCACGTAAAATTACGGCGACGGCGTTCGCGGATCGTCTGCACTAGTGACGTACTGGCATAAGTCGGTAATTTATACTTCTTTGTTGATTTCTACATATTATATCACTTAAGCTTATTGGGTTTTGAATAAATAATTAAATCGTTAATAAACTATGAAATTTGAATGAATGTTTAGTTGATAGTTTGATAAAAAACACGATGTTTTTTATTAATTTAGCATCAGGAGTTTCATATGTGGTACAACACTAGTCTGCGTGAAATCACGGGTTCGGCGAAGTAGGTTGATATTTAGACGTATCACGAATTGAGAACTATTAATTATTTCATTTAATTAGCAAAAATATGTTTCTAGTACTGTTAAAAATAAAGTAATAACACGAAATATACTAAGATTTAGTAAGCAAATTCAACATCTATTGAACATTTTTTAAATGACAGGACTTTTACGCAATATTCCGACGTGGCGACTGAGGTATTATTGTTACAACACGTAATATTACGGCGATGGCGGTTAAAGGGTTAAATGAAATAATTAATAGTTCTCAATTCGTGATACGTCTAAATATCAACCTACTTCGCCGAACCCGTGATTTCACGCAGACTAGTGTTGTACCACATATGAAACTCCTGATGCTAAATTAACCCTTTAACCGCCATCGCCGTAATATTACGTGTTGTAACAATAATACCTCAGTCGCCACGTCGGAATATTGCGTAAAAGTCCTGTCATTTAAAAAATGTTCAATAGATGTTGAATTTGCTTACTAAATCTTAGTATATTTCGTGTTATTACTTTATTTTTAACAGTACTAGAAACATATTTTTGCTAATTAAATGAAATAATTAATAGTTCTCAATTCGTGATACGTCTAAATATCAACCTACTTCGCCGAACCCGTGATTTCACGCAGACTAGTGTTGTACCACATATGAAACTCCTGATGCTAAATTAATAAAAAACATCGTGTTTTTTATCAAACTATCAACTAAACATTCATTCAAATTTCATAGTTTATTAACGATTTAATTATTTATTCAAAACCCAATAAGCTTAAGTGATATAATATGTAGAAATCAACAAAGAAGTATAAATTACCGACTTATGCCAGTACGTCACTAGTGCAGACGATCCGCGAACGCCGTCGCCGTAATTTTACGTGCGGCTCAAGGTCAACTAAAGTCTTATTTTGAATAAACGTCAGTTGCGCTAGCGCCATCGCCGTGATAACACGTGCTTCTTTATTATTATTTCTGAGCTAGTGTCGAGAAGTTGTCGATAATGATAAACGACGACGAAGACCTATTAAATATATTACAGCAATCAATTAATGATATTAGCAGTAGTGGCAGTTCAACGGCGGATAGTGATAATGAATCGGTAAATCACTTTTTGGTTTTTCTAGTCTGTTTATTTATCCTACAGTCAAAAAGACAGCTAGATAATAATAATATGTGTATTTACCTATTTATTTTGTTTTAAAGAAAAAATAAAGTTGATTTAGTTATTTTATTTGTTGTTAATATTATTTGTGTTCCAATATTTTAACACTCGACACATAATCGTAATAAACAGATCAAATTTTGACATTATGTCATTTTTAAATGTTATGCTGTCATTTTTAACGTAAGATATTTGAAGACTGATTAACGTATGTTTGAAACAAGAAAAGAAATAAACCTTTGATTCAAAATGAGTAAGTTTTATTTATTTCATTAGTTTGTTTATCGATAACTATATTTTACAACATTATGCCAATTGTACCTAAAGGTTGCTGGCGCTACATGCACTCCACGCGAATTATGACATGGCGGTTAAAGGGTTAATAAAAAACATCGTGTTTTTTATCAAACTATCAACTAAACATTCATTCAAATTTCATAGTTTATTAACGATTTAATTATTTATTCAAAACCCAATAAGCTTAAGTGATATAATATGTAGAAATCAACAAAGAAGTATAAATTACCGACTTATGCCAGTACGTCACTAGTGCAGACGATCCGCGAACGCCGTCGCCGTAATTTTACGTGCGGCTCAAGGTCAACTAAAGTCTTATTTTGAATAAACGTCAGTTGCGCTAGCGCCATCGCCGTGATAATACGTGCTTCTTTATTATTATTTCTGAGCTAGTGTCGAGAAGTTGTCGATAATGATAAACGACGACGAAGACCTATTAAATATATTACAGCAATCAATTAATGATATTAGCAGTAGTGGCAGTTCAACGGCGGATAGTGATAATGAATCGGTAAATCACTTTCTTGGTTTTTCTAGTCTGTTTATTTATCCTACAGTCAAAAAGACAGCTAGATAATAATAATATGTGTATTTACCTATTTATTTTGTTTTAAAGAAAAAATAAAGTTGATTTAGTTATTTTATTTGTTGTTAATATTATTTGTGTTCCAATATTTTAACACTCGACACATAATCGTAATAAACAGATCAAATTTTGACATTATGTCATTTTTAAATGTTATGCTGTCATTTTTAAGATATTTGAAGACTGATTAACGTATGTTTGAAACAAGAAAAGAATAAACCTTTGATTAAAAATTAGTAAGTTTTATTTATTTCATTAGTTTGTTTATCGATAACTATATTTTACAACATTATGCCAATTGTACCTAAAGGTTGCTGGCGCTACATGCACTCCACGCGAATTATGACATGGCGGTTAAAGGGTTAAAGATACCATGAAATGAAATGAAATGAAAAGAAATTGTTTATTCTGTAAATAGGATATTGGAATCACTTTTACACGTCATCTTAAAAAAATAATTAAAAATTTGCTAGATGAGTTCGGCGTTTCCTATCTGACTACTCTGAGAAGAAAGGCCGAAACAAACTCCGAGGTCTTAGGGCGAGGCCACATCAATGCGTTGCGGCGTCGCATCGTAAAAATCTACGATCTAGATAGATACGCATTGTATTGCTGTCCGACGTCGTTTTTGCGATACGACGCCGTAACGCGGTGTTGTGGCCTCGCCCTAAGTCTCTTTTAAAGTCCAGACATAATCTTGGTCAGGCCATATGAGGACCATGTAGATTAGTGTCTGAAATGGTCTTTTGAGAAAAGAACCACACAGATTTGAGTGGACCTGTCCTGTCAGTGCAAGCATTTGTCAGTAATCGTGGAGTTCAACCCAGAACTTAAGGAGCTCAACTCGACGAACAATACCAAAGAAAGGACATTTGGGTAGGCCTCATAAACTACTCAAACTGCCAGACCATCATTAAAACTAAATAAGAAAGAAAAAATAATAATAATTAAAAAATCCACATAGTCCATTCATTCACAAAAATTTAAAAAATAAAATAAAAAAAATACTTTACAAAGTAATAATGGCATTTTGTATGTAATTTTTATATAATACTGGTATTGATTTCATGATTTTAGCACAAGGCTTAGCAGAGCGAACAGCTCAATCCCAAGCTTTTTTATCATCTAAATAATCTAAAATTTTATAGTAAGACCCTTTTTTGCAAAGTTTGGTTTTAATACAGTTTTTAAATCGTTCAATGGGTAAGTTTCGAATGTCGATGGGAAGTTTGTTGTAAAAGCGTATACATTGACCCATGAACGAGTTGCCTACTCTGTGGAGACGAGTGCGGTGTACAGCGAGGTTGTGTTTATTCCTCGTATTTAAACTATGAATATCGGAAATCTTTTTTTTTTTTTCATGTCAAGGCATGGGGGCCGAATGGTTCTGGAGTGGCGACCGCGTACCGGAAGACGTAGCGTTGGAAGGCCTTCCACAAGATGGACCAATGATCTTGCAAAGGCCGCAGGAATCCGCTGGATGCGGGAGGCACAGAATCGGTCGAAGTGGCGGTGCTTGGGGGACGCCTATGTAAAGCACCACGCATGACGTATAAAAATTGAACGCGTTTGGCACATCTAAACGCGTTCAAGAGCTGTCAGTGTACAATATTCCATAGCAATTTTGACACTGATAGCTCTTGATCGCGTTTTAGAAATGCTGATCACTTTCACTGTCATTGGTGAAATCAGCCCTTAATCATATTCATTCAAACCAATCATTCATATTTAAAGCTATGAAAATGTGACATTGTCATATTTCATGTAATGGTGTTTTACATAAATAATCGTGACTGTCATCATTTTGAACGAAAATGATTCATATGCCAGTTGAATCTTTGTCATGGTCTGATTAATTCTATATACAAACTTACGAACAAACAAATAATACCTCTTTATAATATTATATATTACAAGCTTCCGCCAGCGGCTTCGCCCGCGTGTTATGTTTATAAATTATAGTCTATGTTACTCAGTGATAATATGGCATTCTACTGGTGAAAGAATTTTTTAAATAGGTCCAGTAGTTTTTGATTTTATTCATTACAAACAAACATACAAAAATCAAATATTTTCTTTATCTAATATTAGTTTAGATTATTATATTATTAGATATTATATTATATATGTCGGAAATACGTTACTGAGTTGACTAATCGGGACGCCAGCGCCACCTAGCGGCGTTCGACAGAGTCTACAACATTACGCTTGGACCGGCCGCAGCTAAGTAGAGTTCGTCGGTGGGGGTCAAGCAGTGAACACGTCACGCATTCCGAATAGTCGTGTTGTATCTACAGTGTGTGAATTACTACTGTGATTAATTTGATAGTAAATTATAATTTGATCTGAACTGTAAACAGTTTTTCTATTGCGCAATAACCAACCAACTACCCACAGTACTTAAATATGGCTTTATATGGCTGATGATAATAACAAAAAAGACAGATACCCTTCTCCGTCACATATTATAAGATTATAACAAAGATAAGAAGCCTCGTATTCCCTAGGGGACAAGTGTCCCGCGACACGTGTAGCTAGAGATCTATAATACGGGGCTTTATACACTCATTTGGGTTCGACCAAATACAGACCGTATGTACCTCATATTTTTCTACAAAAAAATAAATCTGGCGCGGCATCACCGTTTGGATATTCACAGTAGCAGCCCAGCTCATATGAGGCATAAAATTAGTTTTAAAAGCACGTAAAACCTTCGGTACTGCGCCTAATCCCCTTTTTTTCGTGTGTACTTTCTCCCTGGTCATGTCAGATTACCGTCACATTGGAATACGAGAGTGGAAGAAGAGGCGAGTAGACTTGTGTTCTATACTTGTGCAGAATTTATCTCCTGCGTGGTTGGCTCATCTATTTTGAAATTGGCCGCTGTAACCAAAACTCGGTCAGGAAGATATTGTGAGTAGCATTTTAAATAACTTCATTGTGGAAATGAAACACGCAAAATTAATTATAATGAAACGTAATGCAATAGTAGGTACTTAAGTCTTTATTTGAGGTAAAACTGGGGCTCAGGAAATAATCACTGGTATCTTGGTCCTTGGAAATAATCTTATGATAATCGGACATAATTATTTTATTTACATTTTCATCTAGACAAAGTTCGGCATCGTGGTAAATTGTATCCGAAAACCAAAAAATGAATTTTGTTTAAATGCCATTCAGTTCTTCTTCAATCTTCATTGTCTCCAGATAAAAATAATGTTAAGCTCGATAGTTCAACATAGTCAATAAAGAGGCTTTATAATAAAGATCCACTGTAGGTACTGAAAATGCGTCCAAAATATCAATAATAACAATTTACATAGTATTCTTATGTAGTCAGTTACGACTACTATGCCCAAATAATATGGGTACACTTAGAAATCAATTATAACTTCAATAAACCACCCAAAAACCCAAGATAACAGATTTCTAAACGTGTACAAAAAATATCACAAATCAGCCTTTTAAATTTTAACCATGATCTCTTCCAATGTCTTCCGCTGCAGGGCCGGTACCGTGGCATTCTCGTGTGGTCTCCCAACTGGTAGGAGCAGTTCCAGTCTTTCGTTAAGTGGCCTGGAAAGCAGGTCCCGGAGACGAGCGTTGCAGTTGAGGGGCGTTGACGTCAGGGCTACCAAGCCGCAGTACTGTAATTTAAATAAGTTATGATTATTATTTAGATTATTAGAATTTATTACGGTTTGAGCATCCTAAAATAACGACCTAGATAACATAACATGCCAAGCTTATCAAATTCTATTGTAACTTCCTACGGGCATCGGTATCATAATTTGCATGATTAAAATTCTGCAATCAGCAATACGACCTTGGTCATAATTACGAGTATTACGACTATTTATTATTTTCTAATAATAAATAGTAAGGATCGTAGGAAGCTCTTTTGAAAAATTGGATCAAGGGACCTCCAAAAAGATGCTGTTGCATCAAATTATCGTTTCTACACAAAGCTAATTTGGTGATAAAGCCAAAATAGCAAGGCCTTTAGCTAAAAACAAACTAATAAATATTTTTTCTAGGTTGAACTTTATAAGCCTCGTCAAGGTTATTAGTGATGATAGGTAATCAACCGCCAGAAATAAATGCTTTGATCTGCAGTTGATTTCATGTTTACAATGTATGAGCTCAACGAAAACACACAACCAATTTTATGTGGTAATTCTGGGTAATGTAAGAGAAATAAAAACTATGGAATAAGAAATGCAATATGGTGGGGTATAGCGGGCAGTAGGTCCAGAAATGTATCTGTACCTGATTATAGTCATGACTATTTTCATAAATGGTCCTTTTGATGCTTATTGATGTTGTTATTGTTGTTGGCAATAAGCATCAAAATAATAGCATAACAAACTTTCAGTCCTAATCTGAAACAGTTTGTAAGAATTGCTTATCCGTAATCGTTTTGCGTGGATGTGACGCATATTTTCCCCCAATTTGTTATTCTCGTGTTTTTTTTCTTTGCGTCATTTTTACCGCAAATAAACGTATTTTCTTTCTTTCTTTCATTATATTTGAACAATTCATCTGCTCAACAATTAAATGAAATTTAATTTGTTGACATTTGTAATTGAATTTTCTGATATATTTAATTAAATTTGTTGACAATTGTGTCTGATTTCGAATGTTTTTGAATAATATGAGTATTTTTAATAATGATAGTAATGTTGCTTAGTGAATGGAATGCTTTCTCTTTTTTTTTTCATTTATTTTTATGTTTGATTGTTTTTTTGTCTAGTGTATGTATTATATTAAATAAATTTGCGTGCCGTAAGGCAAAATGTATCGGGACTCTCATCAAAATATCTTATACAGATACAAATGATTTCTATTTCTAACGTAATGAATGTTGTTGAACTGTCAAAATGAAAGGTATTGCCATTATATTGTGAGCATGTTACGAAAAAAACACTTAAATACACTTGGTGTTACGCAATTACCCTATTAACATTTCAGAGGCCCTAAAATGATCATCATTTAACCTACATGGATAGCCGCTAGCAACACTCCAGCAGCGATCGCCGTACTGATCTCGCTGTAGTAATGCATCCTCTTCTTCCCATCATCCCGCCAGGAATGGGTCTGTCTGAACACTAGAACCAATGCTGGTGCATCAGACAGATACGGCTTCACTGGCTTCGTGGCAAATGGCTTCAAGTCTGTTACCCACTGCCTTGACATTCTCTTGTTGTAATTCAACTCTTCTTCTTCCTCCACAATCTCTCTTATGGCAGCTTTCATTTCCTGGTCTTGAACCACGATGAACGTCCACGGTTCTGTGTGTGCCCCCGATGGAGAGGTACCTGGAATGATGACAAATTTGTTATAGCATCGTTGAATGGTTCCGCTGGGAATGGGCCAGTGAAAAAGTCATTATTTTAAGTGAACCTGCAAGGTTGTATTGTAAAAGGTACTGCTAAGATTGTACGAGCTGGGCTTGAAATACCAGCATTTTTGGGAACCGGTATCCGGATTTTGGTGTGATACCGGTACCACTAAGCACCACTTTCAGTACTATTGGTATTTCTAATCAGTATCGGTACTTAAACTTGTACCAAACAAATATTTTCGTAAGTTAGAGTGAGAAAACAGATATAGTAAAAAAAACATTTTTACAAAAAGAACAACTGACTTGAAAAAAATTACCAAAAGTGAAAAATAACTTTAATTTCGGAAGTACACCGACTTCCGAGATTAAATTAATTTTTAAGTCGGTTGTTATTTTTGTAAAAAAGTTTCTTATTTTTCACGTTTTAGCTGTGGTTGACCAAGGTTTTGAAATATTTACCCTTTGACTATAAAATCCGTCATTTGACTGATGTAGAAAAGCTCGATTAGTATATTTTAGTTATTTCCATAGTGTAATGTCGTACGGCATTTTGTTGTTGGGAAATGCAGCTGACATACAGGCTATATTTGTGCTGTAGAAACGAGCCATGCATGACACTACATGAGTTCATATAATTGTTTAGTTAATTTTATTTGACTGTAAAAGTCAATTTATTTTAGTTTGTTTTTTTATGAACTTTGTATTGCAATATGTGGTTAGCGAGCGACCTCGAAAATGGTCATACTCTTGCTTGAGCAACCGGCAGCAAGTTCGTCATGCTCCCTCAGATGTCACTGCTTGCGGTAGCGTCGGGGTCGGGTTGCCTCCTTCCCTCAAATATGGCGAGGGGGGTAATGGCTGATCTTTGCGTTATGCTCGTGAACGGGTGCTGCTTCTGGTGACTGGCCGTCTTGCTGACCATGGCTTTGTTATTGTTATTAGTAATTAACTGTATTTATTTTTACTTCGATGGTCCTAGTTTATCATTTGTGATTTCGAGTTACAGCTTTAATAGCTAGTATGGGCGACCGAGCCCTGCTCTAGTGAAAATAGAGAATGCTCCTTTAACAGTACAGGATAGTTCATACTAATTCCATGCTGCCATGACAGTAGATACCTACTTACTAATTCCATGCTGCCATGTCATTATTCCAAGGCCATCTTGTTCTAAACTTTGGGCGACCGAGCCCTAATATTTAATATTACATACATACATGTAGAATTGATAACCTTTTTTTAAGTCTGTTATAAAGGATAGTTAATAGGCATTATAAAAATAACTCAGATTTGTGGTACGCGATGGGTACCTGAATTTGGTAATGGTACTTGCTAGGTGGAGTACCGGTATCCTTCTCGAACCGGTACCCATCTGGAAATGGTACCCAGGTGGCAAGTACCGGTACATAACCTGTACTTTTAGTACCGGTACAGTACTTGTACTTTTAGTAGTAATAGTTACGAGTCTTGGACTGTTTTATCATTTTTGCATCAATGTCTACGAATACGTTATAACGGGATATAACCGTATATAGTACTTACTAAAGCCATGGGTTAAAAATTGTCAAAAATCCATTTTCATGTCAATTTTGACATATTAGTGTTAAGATGTGAACGTAAACTGTAGGTAATTTTTGTGTTTTTGTAAATTAAGAAGTTCGACCAAAATATTATTTTTGGTAATATATTATATTTTAGCATATTGAGCAAAATGAGACGCCTATTGAATTCACGCCGTGCCTACCTTCTCTTGGTCCTAATAACTACAACCACGATCATTTACGTGTTATATGTAAAGAAGGAACGACGAGATTTTATCCAAAACTATTACAGTGATGATGATGATGGTGAAAAGGGAAGAAAGTCGATCAGACAGCGAATGTACATGAGAACGATGAATAAGATTCGACCAGCAATAAAAAGATTCAACATAAAGCAAGAGATCCACAACTCACACTTGGGGGCCATAACTAGTGAAACATTTGTTATCGTCATACAGTGCCATTCCAATGTAAATCACTTAGAGCGACTTTTGAAATCTTTAAGAAAAGTCTTTTTTATCAATTCAGCGCTACTAATCTTCTCTCACGATTACTACAGTGATAAAATGAATAAACTCATTCAACATATTAGCTTTGCAAAGTACATGCAAATTTTCTATCCATATTCAATACAGTTACACCCAGAAGTGTTTCCTGGAGTAGAGCGTATGTCCTGCATCGAAGGTGTCCCCTGCGTGAAGTCGATGTCCAGGAACCCTGAAGCTGCTCAGTCGAAGCACCACTGGTGGTGGCAAGCCAACCAAATCTTTGACCATTTAAGGGCCTTGGAAAACTTCTCTGAACCAATTCTATTTCTTGAAGCGAACAACTATGTGGTTCTTGACGGTTTATTTGTATATAGATTGCTTGTAAACGCAAGGAATATTCATTGCCCTTTTTGCGACATTATAAGTTTAGCGGCACATCCCCCTGAGTTATCTAAATATAAAAAAAGAAAATGTATTGTAACATTAGGAAGCTGGAAGGACAATATGCCTAGTACAGCTATCGCATTCGATAGAAAGTTTTGGCGCGATATCAAGTCCTGGAAGGAACTTTTCTGTTTCTACAATGATTCAAAGTGGGACAATTCATTAAAAAATCTTGGTGCTGTTAAAATGGAGGGACATATTTATTTGGTGGCTATAGACGGTCCGAGAGTATTTCGTATTGATGAGTGTGACGGAAAGGATGTCCGTTGCAAAGAGCGCGATAAAGTGAAAGCCGTGAAAAACTTAACAAATTTGATTACTAAACACATGTTTCCTTTGAGTTTGAGAGTTAAAGTTACGGTTGATGAAAATTTTAAATCAACGGAGTCAGGTAATTGGAGCGATGCTCGAGACCACAAGCTTTGCATGCGGTTTGCTAATGAAAGCGTGTGGTTTGTAAACTAAATGTTTCGTCTTGAGGATTAAATTATTGTGTCATTAATTTTATTATTGTTTTTTCTCTTAGGTGTACCTATCTTTTCTGCAAAGGATTATAGTAGGGACCCAGCACCATATTCTTCATTAACGTCTTACAAACAGTTAAGCCGGATACGTGGCGTCCGGATTTCATCGGGCCGCCTTCATAATTAGTTGATGAGATCGCTGTTTCATTACGAGAATTGAAAAGGGCTTATTACGATCGGATTCCACAATCCAATCAATTCGTTAGGAACGTGGATAAAAAAATATTAAGGCTGCATTTACATTGATCCAGTATTTTAATACAGTGTTTCATACCATCGGCACTGGATTGCCCATCGGCCATTAGCTCTCGGTCGATTCCAGTCCAGCGCTGGATAATAGATGCTGGACAAGTGTTTAGTATCGATACCCTACCAGATCAATTATTATTATCATATTGATTTATTTACAAACCACTTTTATACGTACCTTGATACATATCATTATCTGTGATAACTTGAATCTACTCAATTGCTTCATCATCAGCCTAATGGCCAGTTAACTGCTGAACGTAGGCGTCTCTAATGGCAGCTGTTCTTAGCCACTCTGCAAATATCGACTACACCACTGCTACACCTAGACTTTTAACACCATTAAGACTTGTGTTTGCAAACGAAAATTTCGTCTCTCATAGTATTCTTGCTGTTATTTACTGATTAATAGAATATGATTTAAAAGCTGTATTAAAACCAAACTTTGCAAAATAGGGTATTATACAATTTCAGATTATTTAGAAGAAAAAAAGCTTGGGATTGAGCTGCTCGCTCTGCTAAGCCATGTGATGCAACCATAAAAACTTGACATTTTAATTAATAAGTAAAATCATCAAAATATACCAGTTTTATATACACATTGATATTGTTCATTATTATACAGGGTGGCAAGGACATCAGGGTGACAGGATGATTCTGAACCATAACCGACCAAAAATTTTAACGCTGGGTTTCAGAATTATGTACTGAATCCATTTTAACAGTTTTCGCGTTGATGTCCCTGCCAGCCTGTATACAAAATGACTGGATTATTTTCAATCTGCCTAGCCTTTTCCGAACTATGTTGGGGTCAGCTTCCAGTCTAACCGGATGCAGCTGAATACCAGTATTTTACATGGAGCAACTGCTTATCTGACCTCCACGACCCAGTTACTGGGTAACACGATACCCCTTGGTAAGACTGGTTGTCAGACTTCGGGCTTCTGACTACTGGTAAGGACTGTCAAAGATCCACGAATGACAGCCAGGACCAGTTGGTCCCAGCTGGACCAGTTGATCCCAGCTGGACCAACTGGTCCTGGCTGTCACCAATTGGTCCTGGCTGTCCTCCGAGAAGTCTCGTTATGTAAAGATGGTCACCCATCCACGGAACAACCCCGGCAAGCGTAGCTTACCTGAGGGATCGACCAGTGCGGCTGTTATTAGTTAGCCACGAGCTCCTCTATATATAATCAAGTATTATATTATTAATTACCTATTGTGAATGTGAGGACTATGTGGATATTTTTTCCTTTTTTTTTCTCAGTTTTACTGATGGTCTGGCTGTTTGAGTACTATGCGGCCTACCCTATATGTCCTTTCTTTGGAATTGTTTGTCTAGTCGTTGAGCTCCTTAAGTTCTGAGTTGAGCTGCACTATTACAAAAATGCTTGCACTGACTGGAGAGGTCCACTCAAATCTGTGTGGTTCTTTTCTGAAAAGACCATTTCAGACACTAATCTACATGGTCCTCATATGGCCTGACCAAGATTATGTCTGGACTTTAAAAGAGACTGTTACCTCTGAGTTTGTTTCAGCCTGAGTAGTCAGATAGGAAACGCCGAACTCATCTAGCAAATTTTCAATATTTTTTATATGACGTGTAAAAGTGATTACGATATCCTATTTACAGAATAAACAATTTAATTTCATTCTGCATCGTAGACAGTGACGCAAATTCTCCAGATCTCTAGATTATTTAAAAAAAAACCGGCCAAGTGCGTATCGGACCACGCACAATGAAGGGTTCCGTAGTTGGGATGAATTTATCCTAAAAACAACCTTAACATTATAGTTGAAAAACATGTTCTCCAATATTTGGTCAATTCTCCAACTGCAATTGTAAGTTTGTAATTGCATTTTTTTTTAAATGTGTTGAAACTACAAATTAACGATTTCCGGACTTTTTCCTTTACTTGTGCTGTGAGACCGTGCTTTTTGATTCTGAAATTGTGACTATCAAAAATATCACATAAATAGCCGTAATTTTTTATTGCGTTGACTTGCGTTGGTATTAGCTTGTTTTTTTAGAGCTCCAAGGGACCTTAGACCTACGTATTTGATATAAATTTAAACTTGATACCTCCACGTGTTCCTGAGAAAAAGGGTCTCGACAGACTGACAGACAGATAGACAGACGGACAAAGAAGTAATAAACCATAAGAGATCCGTTTTTTTTTGAGGTAGTGAACCCTAAAAAAACAATGTTCAACACAATATTAGTTTTTAATTTTTAAGTTTTTAACAACATTAAAAAACATTAATACCACACGCTGTGTTTAGTGAAATGCATGCAAAGCTCGTGATCTCTTACGTCAGCCCACAACCCAGCTGGTTTTTCTTCAAAGTTCACGTCATTGAAAGTCATAATAATGGCACCCCATGGAAATAAATTGTTGGAGACTTGCTTAACGAATGATGTTACGTTTGAAATTTGGCGATCCTTGCAAACAGTATCGAAGTCGTCACACTGCCCAAGACGAAATACTCTGGTGCCAGCAATAGCTGTCATATAAACATTCCCTTCCCATTTCTGCTCGCCCACATACCTAAAGGAGCTGTCCCAGTTAAAGTCGTCGTAGTAACAGAACAGGTTGCTGTTGGCTTTCAAGGCGTTCCAAATGTTCCTGTTGAAGGCTATGCCTGATCTAGGGATTTTATCTGTCCAAGTTTCTATCGTTACAAAAGTTTTTTTGTTGTACAGAGATAATTTAGGTTTGTGAGCTCCCAAACTTAACAACTCACAAAATGGACAATGCTGCAATCTATAATATCTAAGCAGTGTATTAACGTATAGGAAATCTTTAGTTACAATATCGCCTTCTTCTAGAAATAAAATGGTATTATTGAATCGCTGCGGCTGCACAATTTCCATATTGTCAAAAACCTGGTTGGCTCCCCACCACCAGTGATGCTTTGCTTGAGCTGCCCCGGGGTTTCTGCGTTTTGATTTTTTGCAGACATAGCCTACAGAACAGAACTGATCATCATTCCCAGGGAATACATTTGGGTGCAATTGTATTGAGTATGGATAGAAAATTTGTATGTATTTGGCAAAATTTACTTGTTTGATGAGTTGGTTCATTTCATAACTGAAGTAATCATGGGAGAAGATAAGCAACGCCTTGTTAATACCGACGGCATTACTAAGAGACATCAACAGCTGTTGGAGATAAAACACATTCGAGTGGACTTGTATGACCACGATGTTTGTAACGTTGCTGATGGGCCCCAACTTTTTATTGTACACTGTCTGCATCATGTTTATCTTTTTAATTTTATCTTTAATCGTAATTAATTGTTGGATATAGTGTACCTTGTTTATAAACTTTATGTCATTGTTATCCCTGATAAGGATATTGGCAGAATCTTCTGTGTAGTTCAGAAGAAGATCTCTCCTCTGTTTGTCTACAAACAAGACTTGTAGGTACACTCCATAAACTACTGTAGAAATAACAAGGATAAAAATTAAAATGTAAACACGAGCTAAATGCTCTGGATTTGGATTCATGGTTCGAACATAAATTTAATAATGATATTCTTTCAAAAAATAAATCATTGAACTAAAAAAAATACATACTTTGACACACTGCTATTGAAAGCTAAGCTCACAGGCTAAGCCACAGGCTAAGCTCTCCTATATCTATGCTATTAACAACAGATCTCGGATTGCCAAAGAAGAAAAATAAATCTATGGCTTGAAAATAAAAATTAACAAAATAACGTAGACAGAGAATGTCTATGTCTACGCAATATAAGCAGATACCAACAAAAATAATTAATTACTTGTTTGTGGTTAATGATAAGATTTGATTTTTTTAAGATATTGATGATAAATAAGATAAAACCTTTAGAATAAATGGTTTTTTACAATAAGTAAATTTAGACCTTCATAATTATGATCTGCAATTTTAGCCGAGACGCAGGTTTGTCCCTCTACTTGAGATGTCAGTGTAGTTAAAGCTATTGAAATCGTTTGATTACATGGTCTCTTCTTTAATCGACATAATTTAAAGAAGGCTTCATTTATAGAAAGCTGATAGAACTGCCCTTATCAATTAATGCTTGGGCACGAATTCCCTGGATGTAGGCTGTTACAGTTGCTTTCTTAAGAGAATCCGGTGATGCTGCTACTGTACATGCAGAACTGTTATTACTATCGGTCGATATTTTCTGTCTGGCGTAAATTATATTTTTTTTGTTTGATAAATTTTTTATTGAGTGTGTTAATAGCTATTTCATAAGTGCACTCACTGATAAACGAGTAAATTCTAGCAGATACATGATTTATGAGTAAGTCTAGGATAATTTTACTATATTTCGTATCCAGTGTTCCCAATCGTTCGAGCCGGAGCTGTTAGACGGATCAATGCCTAGTTTTTCGGGACGTAAGAATCTCTCCATTTTATTTAGAACATTTTGCTGATTAAATTGATAAATAAGATAAAACCTTTAGAATAAAACCTTTAATGGTTCTTTACAATAAGTAAATTCAGACCTTCATAATTATGATCTCCATAATGATAATAATATCTCTGATAATGTAGGGTCCACAAGTAGTAGGATCTCATTGCCTGGTGATGGTATGGGTGTCGGGGCTCACTCTGGCTGTTAATTTAAACTAGATAGTAAGACAACAGAAGATACCAGTAACGCTATAGTTATACCTACCAAGAACAAGGTGTCTCCTTGCTCTCAAATAGTTAATTATATAAAAGAGTCTAAAGTCGAGTCCTTGAAATTATTTCATCAAAATATTCAAAGTTTTTCTTCCAAACAATTTGAAATTGAATTATTTTTATAAAAAACTATGTTTGAAATTATTTGTTTAACTGAATATTGGTTGAAATATTATGAATTGCTAATTATTTATAAGAAATATAATGTGGGCAGTTGTTTTAACCGAACATCTATGTTGCGTGGGGGTTCACTAATCTTAGTTAAAAATTCTATTAAATCTAAGACTCGTAAAGATATAGTTGATCTGGCGGTTGAACATTACCTTGAATTGTCCTGTGTTGAGCTAGATAATCATGTTATAGTGTGCGTTTATAGACCCCCAAATTATCAAAACTACTCCATATTTGAGTCAGTAATGGAAGATGTTCTAGCAAAACTTGCAACGGGTAAAAAATCACTAATTATCTATGGTGATTTCAATATAAATATATTAGAAAATTGTTCAAATCGCAGTCAGTTATTAAGTCTCTTTAAATCATTAAATTTTCCAGAACTGCTGCATGTATTGATAACGTTTTTTGTTGCTACAACTACTTAGATAAAGCCATTGTAAATTATCTTCCTTCTGATCACAGCGGTCAAACCGTTGCTTTCCAGTCCAACACACCATTACAAAGAATTCTAATACAATCTAGACAAATAACAACCAGCAATCTAAGTACCTTTAATAATAACTTAAAGAGTAAGTATACCGGGTCATATTATAAACAATGTAAATGAATTATATGAGGAATTATTTTCGGTAGTGCGCAACGAGTTCAATAATACTTAAAAAACTTAAACTAAAACGATTTGCCCAAATTTTTTGTTCCATGACTGGGCAACTAAGGGTATTAGGAAAAGTAGGGAAAAATTGTTTGAGCTGATTGGCCTTAAGCCTTATATAATATTAACTCTAAAACTTTAAAAAATACCTGCTAGGTAGCTGAAGCCTTGTACATTAGCAACAAGATCTAATCAGCCGATAATAAAATAAAGACGGTTTGGAAAATTATCTATGACGAAACAAACAGGAATAAAAGACATAATAATGATTAGAAACTTCCACGTGGTCTCATAAGCACTAATAAAGAAGTTGCTCAAGAATTTGTAAATTTCTTTACCAGTATCCCGCTTAAAACGACTGAAACCTTAAATTCCTTGCCCTCGCGGTCTATTGATTTATTAAGAGAAAACGTTTCAGCCTGATTGAATTTAAATTTAAGCATATAAAGCCCATAACAGTAATAAAAGCTTTCAAGCAAATTGAGATCAAATTAACCGAAGATCTATGGGGCATTCAAAGTTTGTACCTCCATTATTGAGACTATAGCGCCTTAATATTTAATTTGTGTGTGGATCAAGGAGTCTTCCCTGATCTAATGAAATATAGTAAGGTAATACCACTTTTCAAATCCGGGGACAGTAAAGACACCAATAATTATAGACCCCTATCCGTGTTGCCAATATCATTGCGTTGGACCCATATCATTGTTGTTGGAATGGGCAACTAGCTTCATCTTTCTGACTGACCGACCCATTGACAATTCAAGTGTCTGTTATTGGTTTGTTTTAAATAAATGCTTTGTGTTGAACCAAAACACGAAACAATAATTAATTTAAAAGTCCTTTATTCCATTGAAAAACCAGTTCAAATGTTTGAAAGCAATATAACTTAGTACCAAAGGCTACGTTCAGTGAAGTGCATGCAGAGCTCCTGATCTCTGATGTCAAGCCAGCCGCCTGATGGCTCAGTGTAATTTATCTCCGTGTCTTTTCTCAACCCTACAGTGAGACCCCTAGGAAATAGCTCTTTAGATATTGCATGTATAAACTTTCTCAATTCAATCAGGGTATTGCAACGAAAAGCTTCGTCGCATTCATCCAAAATAAAAACCCTAGGACCATTATTAGATATAACATACATATTTCCATTCCATTTTCTATTCTTCAAAGATTTATCCCAACAAGAATCGTTATAGTAACAAAAATCCTCACTCCGTGACCTAACGGTTTTCCATATTTCCCTATTAAAGGCTAAACCAGTTTTGGGCATAGCATCAGTCCAAACTTCAATCTCTACTGTATCATGTGTCCTGTGATACTGGTGGGTGCCCAGGCGCTTGTGTGCAGCCAAACTTAGCAGTTCACAATACGGACAGTGTAATCTTTTAGCATCTTGAAGCGACCTATACATGTATATGAAATCTGTTGTAACGTAGTTGCCTTCTTCGAGAAATAAAATATCATTGTCGTAATTACTTGTAATGGGCATGTTGTCGAAGACTTGGTTGGCGAGCCACCACCAGTGGAGCTTTGCTTGAGAAGCTTTAGGATCTCTTAATGTTGAGTTTTTACAAACACTACCTCCAGTGCACAGTTTAGAGTCTTCCCCGGGAAACACATTCGGATACAACTGTAATGAGTACGGATAGAAAATTTGAATATATTTGGCAAAGCGGATATCTTTGACAAGTTCGTTGATTTTTTCATCCCAGTAGTCGTGCGAAAAGATAAGCAGAGAATTGGTGATACCATGCGCATTTTCCATAGATTCCAAGAGTTGACTAAAGTAGAACACATCTGAATGGACTTGTATCACTATAATGTTGCCACGACGGTTCACGGGCCCCAGAAACAAATTGTAAACCGTCTGGCTTAGGTTTATAAGTTTTATACGTGCCTTTATGCCTTCAGTATCATAACTACTTTTAGTTTGTATCTGTTTCTCTGTATTTATTATTTTAGAATGTTCTGAAAGAATTGTATTTCCAGAACTTCGGTTGTGTGAGCAGACTTCATCTTTCCGTTTCTGTTTGAAGAATTGTTCTTGTTTATACACTGTACTTATTATTGCATAAACGATTATGATCAATATCAAACCGTAGATATTAATTAAATTATTAATTCGAATCAACTTCATGATTTCTGCAGCGTAAATAAATAAAACATTACAAATATGGTACTGAGAATTTTCTTTGTATAAAATATTCTATATTCTTAAAAAATATAAGATATTCAAATTTTTGCAAGGAAAAGTTCCTTGCATTTTTGATGACTTTTTATCGCACATATGACATGCCCTTCCCAAGTTGACACTTACCTAACCTTTGGCCACAAGCTTGGCATAACGACACCGATTATGATCACAGAGTTTTCACAACGATTGTCATAAATAATCTTAGGCCCTAGTTATACTTGGCGCCCGAGACGCGCGTCATTTGCGCTGCGTTTTGGGAAAACAATAAAATTTTATGAATTTCTATGTAACGAATTACATCTAGCGCGCCCTCGACGCGTGGACGCAAGTTCCTTTTTTACAATTTTTCCTTGTCGTTTTCTCTGCATCAGTAAATCAATCTGCCTAGCCTTTTCCCAACTATGTATGTTAAGTGTGTTTCAGTCTAACCGGATGCAGCAGAATACCAGTATTTTAATTAGAGAGACTGCCTATCTTACCTCCACAACCCAGTAACTGGGTAATACGATACCCCTTGGTAAGACTGGTTGTCAGATTTTCGGGCTCTTGACAACCCGTAACGACTGCCAAAGACAGCCGGGACCAACGGCTTAACGTGCTATTCTAGGCACTGAGGAGTCTCGGTATGTAAAGATGGTCAACCATCCAAGGACCAACCCCGGCAGGCGTAGCTTAATCTGATGGATCAACCCGTGCGCCTCTTATTACTTAGCTCTGCCCAGTTTTTCTGCATTAGTAATAAACTTTTAAAAAATACAGTTATACTGAGCATGTTGAGGGTTCAAAAGTTACAACAAAATGTGGAAATCTTGTTGCGTTTAACGAGCGTCCGACGCGCCGAGACCGCGCGCTCAGCGCGCGTCCGAAACGCAGCGTACAGAGCGCGCGCCTCGGGCGCTTGTTATAACTATAGTCCCTTAGATGTCGGTAGCGAAACAAGGTTATTTTCGCATCGTATGTAACTAACGCAGCCATTTTGTTTTTAGAATACATTTCGAGTGACATTTCACAAAACAATTGCACAAATGTTTACCAACAACCCTCGCCAACGTCATCCGAACACCAAAAGATGTTTTGATAATACATTTTGAACAATTTTGGAGAAGTCTAAACCGCAGGTGGCTTTAAGATTATTGGAATGAAGTTCTTTAACGCGGCTTGCGGTGGGAGTAAACTGGTAGAAATCATCACATAACGAAAATGCGTTATGCCCGAAAAAGTCAGTTTGTTTTAAATACAGAGCCTTCTATATTATACTACCAACTAGTTTTCTATAACCTGTGTTGTGTCCCACAGCTGGGTAAAGGCCTCCCCTTTTTCCTTCCAAATCTCTCTGTTAATTATATGCGATTTCTAGCCATGTTGGCAAACATGATCAGGTCGTCGCACCACGTTCGGCGGCTCTGTATTTTAAAAAAAAAACTTTTGACACTTGAAACTTGAGACCGTAGTAGATGGCCCTGTATTAATACAAAATATACAGCGAAATGAACTTCGTTACGACCGGGTGTCCCACGACATGTTTTTTATTAGGTACAATTTCTTTTCCTGTTTTAGTTCTTGGTTGGAGCAAGGCGTTCTTACACAACATTACCAACGAACACCTTATGCTTATGGTAAGTTCAGCTGGTTATAGAAAGTTATAAACATTTTCCAGCTTTCTAAGCTAAACTTGAAATGACAGGATTTCCTGAGCAAAATGTGAAGTGAAACTGGTAGTTCTTGCATTCTAGGGCTTGAAGTGAACAACCTTGGATTACGTAGTAGTGTAGTTCCTAGTGTTACTTACTGTGTAGCCTAACCGTATAAATACTACTATTCCAATTCAAATACTTCTTTGGGAAATCATTACCGTTTTACCATGTTTCAATTATGCAGTAAAGCCTCGTGCAAACTGGCGCGACGCAACAGCGCGACGCGACTCTAACAAAACAATTTCTAAGGAAAACTTCACGGTAGAATTGTTCTACCGGTGTCGCGTCACGCCAGTCTGCACTAGGCTGAAGTTAAAATTCCTTTTAATTTCTACATTTTATATCTGCAATTTATATGGTGTACATAATAAAAAGTGTTTTATTTTATACTGTTCTTTCAACTGTGCTTTTAAAAGAACTAATAGAAAAAAATAGAAATAAACCTACTCATCGTTCCGTATGCACACAGGGACTTTCATCGCATAAGTCGCTACCAAGTTCACGCTAAATGTCATGGTATTAAGATTCACGCCGTGGTTGCAATAGCTTCCTTATTTAGATGAGTTTGGCATGCATTTGTGAGGGCATGCACTTCAAGGTATGTCCTCACTAAGTAGGCAAGGCTGTTATACAAGTCATGGCTTTTTGTTGGCGGAATCCACACCGCGAAGGGTTCGACAGAGAAAAAAAGTAAGTGGTTGCCCATACGCCAACGCAGAGAGTAAAGGGCGCTAACCACCTTGTTTTCATTTCTTGACTCACCCACTTCCCCTAGTTATCTAGCCCGGACTTTCAGTACATTTGTGACAAACACAGTAAAAATCTACGGTCATCAAATAATCGCGTTCTTCAATGTCCCACTCACCACACAGACTTCATTAATTCTTCCTTCTTTCGTTTGTAATAGGTATATGTGTATCTTCATTGTTACTTTAAAAAATATTCCTCAATTTCTCGTAATTGCACCTACCACTGTCTCTGCATCACCCAAAGGTTGACTGGTAGAAAATACCTATGGCATTAAGTCCGCATCTGTACATTTCTGTGCTTGAAGTATTAAATAAATAAAAAAAAAGTACTCCCACATTTCAGTTTTAAAGCTGTATGTTATTATATCGGGCGGGGCATAAATACACCACGACTGGGCTTTTACTGAGAAATTAATCGCGTCTCACCATTATTCCAACTTACTGCGTCATGCTTACAACTTTGACTGCGGAAAACCGCTTAGGTACCTACCAGAAAATTAATTTTAAAAATATATTCTTACCAGCAGTCTTTATTAGGTTATCCAATACTTCTTGAGGTATAGGCTCCGGGCTGAAGGACCTGACGGTTCTCCTCTCAGCCATCAGCTCGTAATACTCCCGGGACCTCTGTAGGACCTCGTCATCCGACCTTGTTGGAGGTCTGTAGGAGACTTGAGGAGTATCCTCTGGGATGGCTGGTACCAAGAGGTCAGGATCATCGTCAGCATCGTCTGGGAAGTCTCGAGCTGGAAGGAGATAAAAATGGTTTTAGGATAGACACAAAGAAGCGTTCTCATAAACTGTTATTCTGGCGCTCGAATGACGTTGGTAGGCTGTTAGTAAACATTTGTGCAATTGTTTTGTGAAATGTATTGAAAATACAAAATGGCGGCGTTAGTTTCGAATTTGGCCACGCGCCAAAAGAACCGTAGCGTCTAAAGCTACGGTTTCCTAGAAGAGCGCTCACGTAGCGTCCGTAATTTACGGGCGAATGACGTCACTGAAACGATGATTATGAAAGTAAGTTGGTGTGGTTTCCCAGAGAGCGTTGTCGCCACCGTAAAAAAAACCCCGACCCCCAAAGATTTAAATCGCTACATGCCCTCACCGTATTCAGTTACAAGAAAAAGTGTCCATACTGAGAAGAGTGAGCTCACACATTAAATAGCCTTTCCATGACAAACAATGACGCTGTGACTACACACAGCGTCATTGTGTGTCAGAGGTGTCAAAACGAAACAGGAACGCGACTATGTTTTGACGCGGTAGGGCGTATCTAATGATTTAAATCTTTGCCGCTGTCATCATTTTTATGGCAGCCGTTACTGCAGCCGTCAAGTGCGGCCACCGCTTTTCTAGGATACCGTAGCTTTAGATCTTAGAACAAAAGCCAAGCAGGTTTTAGCCTTCTTGATTTGTTGACGTCGAATTTGTAAATGAATAATACCAGGTTTTTCAGATTAGAGGTTGGTAAACAAGAGTTCGGATTACTGATGCGCTAAGCGCAATAACACATTAAGCATTAGTATGAATAAATACCGCATATTCACAGACCTCGTAGGCAAAAACTGGCTATAATAAAATATCGCCTTTCAAATTGTAGTTTTAAATAACTAGTATATTAGTATATTTTTTATTGACATAAAAGTACCCTGACTCCTGCACTAGGCTGTAACCTATGTTACACGAATCAGTGTCTTCTCCCAGTAGTTTTACATAGATATTATGCAATAAGATTTAAACAGTTTTAAATTATACGATACCTGGTGGAGTCGTATGTGTGAGTGTGTGCGCGTGTATGCGTGTACATGTGAGCGTGTGTGTGTGTGAGGATGTGTGAAGGTACGAGTGAATGTACATCGTGGTATATTTATATTTACCGTCCATATTTATAATGGGACCAGGCAAGGGTTTATGTTATTATTTTTTCAGTGAGTATGTAATCCAATGTTTGTAGCCAGGTGTTTATTTTCTTTTTAATTTAATTTTTTTTAAATTTTTAGAGAAAGGTTTAATCATTAGGGTTTTTTTTTTGGTGAAAAATTGTCAAATAACTTCTCCCGCTCTGGGTGAAGCGGGAGGGCGTGTCAGACTCTTACTGACTAAAACCTCAGTTCCTTCAGTTGTCTGTAGCTTTTTTAAATTTTTGTAAGACTGATCTAGTGTTGCATTCGTGGACTACGTCCTACTTGGAATGGTTACATGGGACTCCGCTAGATTAAGTTAGATTCAAGACTGAACTAATGGTGCATTCGTGGACTACGTCCTACTTGGAATAGTCACATGGGACTCCGCTAGTTTAAGTTAGTTAAATTCCAGACTTTTGTCACTTTTTGGTTTAGAGGACCCCATTCCCCTCCTTCGTCCATCCTGGGAAAAGGTGGCGTGAGCTCGTCCTATATATAAAATATATTATTGGTGTACGGAAGTTTAAAATAAACCCTTGCCCTAACGACTGGACTTCTTTGTGCCGGAGACGGTGACCACATCTTCTACAAACTTTTGTCAAACCGTTGCCAGGGGCCACAGTATCTCTTTCGGACTTTTCTGCGACCCCGGCAGGCATCGGTCCTAGCGGCCTCCGCTAGTTGTGCTGACATCTCTTTGAGGAGCGCGTGGAACACAACGCGCCGTCGACCCGGGCCTGGTCGCTAATCATTAGGACCTTTTCGGACTTTCCCGCAACCCCGGCAGGCATCGGTCCTATAGGACCCCTTCGTTTGTTGACATCTCTTTGAGGCGCGCGTGGAGTACAACACGACGTCGACCCGGGCCTAGTCCTTATCGGACGGCGAGCTACCCATTGCTCACCGTCCGCAAGCCCGCGCCTACGGTGGCCAGGAATCGGCCTGCGATTCCCGACGCTCAGGGCGTCTCCTGTGGCGGCCAGGGGCGTGAGGGCGTGAAATTTGCCTCTCCCTCACGCGTTCTGCCTCCTCCTTCGCGAGCATTACTGCTTCGCAGAAGGAGGTGACGGCCTCCCATGCCCCCTCGCTCTGTACCATGGCCTGGACCAGGGCCGGACGCGAGAGATCCCTGCTACCGATCGCCTCCACGAGGACATGGTGATGCTCTGCTCAAGCCGGGCAGACCTCCACCGTGTCCTCCGGGCCATCCACACAGTGATGACACCCGGGCGTTTCCTCCCGCCTGATACGAAACAGGAACCTACCGAAACTACCATGTCCGGTGAGGACCTGCGTCAGGCGGAAGGTGAGGACGCCGTAGCGCCTCTGGCGCCTCGCGGCAATAGTGGCGTGCCCAATCATTAGGGCCTTGTTTATCTTATTATAGATATGCGTAGCAAGAAAAAGATGTTGCCATCTAGCTGAGGCAGGCTTACATTTGACGTACACACATCAAAAAAGTCTAAGCAACATGTACGGTTTTGAACTTTTGAACGATTTTTACTATTGAAATATATTTATATTTCTTTTATAAATAATAACTAAGCATTTTTCGATGCATTAGTGACTAAAGCAACAAAATCCTTCATTCAATTATTCATTTAATCACAATAATTAACAATATGAGTACCGTAACATACGTAGTATAAAATAAAGTTAAAACGAAATTACAATTTTCATGTTTTACTAAATTAAATAACGACATTTTTTTAATCGTTGCTAATTCAATACAAAGTGACTGTTGTTTCAAACTTGTTGGCAACGATTTTTCATTGAATTTATAAGATTGTTTATCTGATCCTGCGGCAATCGCTTCCAATGAAATTTTAACAAGTCTTTCAGTTGGGCTGGCGACACTCCGTCCAGGTTCTGTAGAACACGTCTTTGGAGCATGTCCCATACGTGCTCGATGGGATTGAGGTCTGGCGATTGTGCAGGTCCCGGTAATACCCGGATGTTTTCCATTGCCAAGTACTCTCTGGTCCTCCGAGCTGTGTGCGAACGCGCGTTGTCATGCATCAGCGTGAAATCTGAGCCAAGATTTTGTGCAAGTGGGTGAACATAAGGCCCGAGGATATTTTCAACGTAACTTTCAGCGTTCATATTGCCATCTACAAATACGAGCTCAGTTCGTCTGTTCTTCATAATACCATCACTGTGGAGCTACTGTAAGGGTGCACTTACTAGACGCATCTCAGCCATTCAGTATTTCTGGGACGACGATACACTCTTACCCTTTTCGTATCAGGCCTAAATCTAAACCGGGACTCATTGCAAAATATTCTTTTATCCCATCGCTTCTGGGTCCATGTCAAGTGTTCCCTACACCTTTCGTTTCGACGGGCGCGATTCCCATGGCGTATAGGTGGGCACCTAATTGGGCGTCGTGCTCGTAGGCCGTTTTTTTTAAGTGTTGTTTCTTGAAAACATACTTGTTTTTTATTTAAAAAAAAGACTTATCAATGTGTAGAGTAACTATTCACGAATAATTTGATGTTAAAAAAAAAAATACTAGAACAGGATTTTTTCATTACGAAATGCTTAAAAATCTGTTTCAAGGTAGAGATTTTTCGATATTTTGGAAAATTTCGTATAACTCTAAATCCGTAACATATTGCTGAACATATATTGGCTTTTTTTGGGAGGTATTGATCCAAACTATCACCCCCTGCAATATGTCGAACTATTTACTGGACACCCTATATATGCCAATTATAATTTTTTACTTCTAGCTCTGCCGGCGGCTTCGTACGCGTACTACCGAGATAAATGATATCCTCTTTTCTAACTCATGTCATGGTCTACCCATGTGCAAAATTTCATCCAAACCCGTTTAGCCGTTTTAGCGTGAAACAATCAAACTCACTTACACATTTATATGATTAGTTAAGAATTAATAAAGGAACTTAGATAGGAACTTACATACCACCTCCTGTATGACCACAAGTTCCTTTCTTGGTACTTACCGATACCTACATAATAATGTGCAATTAACTAGTTCTTTATAAACTGTTATAAAAATAACACCAGTTGCGGTTAAAGCACGGAGTTTCTGAGAAAGTGCCATCTGTTGAACAAACGGACATCTGGCAAATGTGTAAAACATAATATAATACCTTCTAGATACGCCCATTGTCGGGTTGGTTAAATTATATTGTGATTATCACTAATCAAACCTTTATAAATATAGGATTTATAAATATAGGATTATTTAATATAGGCTTATTTCCAGCTCGTAGATATTACCGGGAAAAAAGTGTGCTTTCATCAAAATCCGTTCAGCCGTTTTTACGCCAATTTGGAACATACATTCAGACAAAGAGACAAACGGACAAACATTCGTCGTTACTATTTTATTATATGTATAGATTAAGGCATAAACTCATTTAAATTCATTTATTACCTCGCTCTATCTTCTTCTAGCTCTCTGCGCAAAGCATCGTGAGCATATACAAGAAATTACCTATATGTGCAATCCTCACCGATATGACAAAAGCTTTTGACTCTGTCCATCATGAAACGTTACTTAGTAAACTCAATATGTATGGCATAAGAGGAAACGTGTTCAATCTAATAAAGTCATATTTAAACGACCGTAGACAATACGTACACAGAAATATCCCGGGTATGTATTAAAAGCAAACGTGAAAAGAAATATTTATCCGAGTATCGATATATTAAACACGGCGTGCCTCAGGGTGGGGTCTTAAGTTCTCTTTTATTTCTGCTGTATATAAACGATTTACCAGGTCACATTAAGGTCCCAATGATTTTATTTGCTGATGACAGCACCGCATTAATTGGTTGTTCTGATACAAATAAATATGAAGAAGACATTAATAATACACTAAAAGACATTATAAATTGGCTTGAAAAAAATAAATTAGTAATTAATCTAGAAAAGACTAACATAATATCTTTTTACCAACGAACATCTTTACCAAATTTAATTATTGAATATGATAGTCATAAGATAGACCAAGTACATAAAGCGAAATTCCTAGGCATAATTATCGACAGTCAATTAACGTGGAAATCACAAGCAGAAGAAGTTTGCAAAAAATTAAATGTATCTGCTTATGTCCTCTTCAATCTAGCTAAGAAAGTGAACATATCTACAACTTTGATTGCATTATCATGGGATCGTGGCATCTACTCTGAGATACGGTATAATTTTCTGGGGAAATTCTTGTCTGAGGGAACAGGTATTCAAGGCCCAAAAACGTTGCTTAAGGTCAATTATGAACATGAAGACAACAGATAGCTGCGTTCCGGTGTTTAAATCCCTAAAACCTTTCCGGCAATGTATGTTCTAGAAATGGCAATGTTCGTTAAAAGGAACATGCACCTTTTCACTACAGTACAACAAATGAGGCAAAGACTAGTCAGGAGTCAGTATAAAAATATTTTACATGTTGAGAGTTGTAATACTGCTTTACTTAAAAAAAAACATTACTTGCATGGGTCCTACGATTTATAATAAAATACCTAACATAATAAAGAATGACACAATACACAATTTTAAAAAGAGATTAACAGCACTACTTGTTGAGAAATGTTATTATTCTATTAACGATTTTTTAAATGATGATGACATAAACTAATTATTCTTGATTATCAACAATTATAGAAGTAAATAACCTAATTTAATAAAGTATTCGTTTTGACATTATATTCGTGTAATTGTGTTCGTTCATTCAATTGTATTTTTTTTATTTCATATAATTTTTTTATTTTTTTTGACATGCCTAATTTAATTCATTTGTATTCAATATTCATGTTCAATAATATTACTTGCATGATCATTATAATTTATTATGAGATAAAACCAAAAATTTTTGCATGCCTATTTTAAGGTAAATTGTACAAGGATCACAACTTATTTTAATATCTTATGTCATGTACCTACAATTTATGCAAATAAAGCTTTCTTTCTTTCTTTCTTTCTTTCTTTCATAGGCTCTTAGTTATTGAAAAAAAAGAAAACAGATTTTCAAAACATACCTACAATGAACTGTCAAAATAAACTAAAATAATTCTCATATTTGCTCTCACTTCCTAATCTATGCTAGCAGTGGTAGCCTAGTGGTGTGACCGTTGGACTGCCAAGTCATAGGTCTCGAGTTCGAACCCACGAGTAGGTATTTGACTCAAAAACGCGGATAAAAGTCAGTATATACAAAGTAAAGAAATCCCGGAAACGGTTGATACATATTGATACCGCAATGCTTATACTCGTAGAACAAAAAACTACCGTCATTTTATTTTAGTAGGCCTGCGTTAAGTTGTATAACTAGTACAGAATGAGAATTTTCAAAGAAGTGGGATTTTGTAGAGATGCGATAATGGTTTCTGTCACGGCTCCGGCGCTGTGGGGAACCGGCGGTCCCTCGCGAGCTGATCGTCGCAGATGGTTCAACACACCACCGCAGCTTCGGCTTGTTGACCAGCCTTTTTTTTTTTGGAAAATTATCAAATAACTTCATCCGCTCTGGGCGGAGCGGGGTGTCAGGCTTTTACTGACTAAAACCCATCCGTGTTCCTTCAGTTGCCTGTACGTTGCCAGGGGCTACGGTATCCCTTTCGGACTACTTTCCCGCGACCCCGGTAGGCATCGGTCGGTCCTAGCGGACCCCGCCAGTGCTGACATCTCCTTGAGGCGCGCGTGGAACACAACGCGCTGTCGACCCGGGTCTGGTCTTTATCGGACGGCGAGCTACTCATTGCTCACCGTCCGCAAGCGCCTACGGTGGCCGGGAATCAGCCTGTGATTCCCGACGCCCAGGGCGTCTCCTGCGGCGGCTAGGACCGTGACGGCGCGTAGTTTGCCTCTCCCTCACGCGTTCCGCCTCCTCCTTCACGAGCATTACTGGGTGGTGATGGCCTCCCACGCCCTCTCGCTCCGTACCATGGCCTGGACTAGGGCCGGACGCGAGAGAACCCCACCACCGATCGCCTCCACGAGGACATGGCGATGCACTGCCCAAGCCGGGTAGACCTCCACCGTATGCTCCACCGTATCCTCTAGGCGATCCACGCAGTGATGACACCCGGGCGTTTCCTCCCGCCTTATCTGAAACAGGAACCTCCCGAAACATCCGTGTCCGGTGAGGACCTGCATCAGGTGGAAGGTGAGGATGCCGTGGCGCCTCTCTACCCACTCCACAAAGAGGGGACTTATCGCCGCAATTGTATCGCCGGCCAGCCTCAGCCACGATTTATTACTATATTTTAATTTAATTTAAGATTTAAAATTATATTTTATAGAAATGGGAATATGCCTAATAAAATTATTCCAAATATAGTTCTGCCATCTTAAAACTATGCCATTGTTAACTCATATGGTAGCATAAGGCCGAAACTACCGAAAATATCAAGGACATTTAGCGCAGCAGCTGTGGAAATGTAATTGCCGAGTGAAGTTCCTCAACTTGCCATGAAATTACCGAAGATATGGATGAAACGAATAATTCTATCGATGAAGACGAGTGGGACTCGTCGGGTTATTAATGTTTTATTACACTTTTTCCTGAAGAAGTAGCTTAAATACGTTTCACTCTTTGCCATTTCTCAACACCATTAGTAAAAAATAAATTTTACCATACATATGACCGTTTTGAACTTATAAGTAATTTAAGACCGCAAAATTATTTTGTCCGTATTTTGGAGTCAAATACCCCTATGTGCTCGCAAGCACGCAACTCTGACTTTTTGAATTCATGTGCTTATTGTATAATTATCACTTGCTTCAAAAACGCTGAAGGACAACATCGTGAGGAATGGTGCCTGAGAGATTTCTCGATGGCATGTGAAGCCAAGTCAAAGGCCCTATGGGCGGCATAAAAACTCTGTCACCAGGACCATACGAAAAAGAAAAAAAAAAGTCACGTCAATAGTTACAACTACATCTTGAAAAAATGAAAAAAGCGAGGTCATTCGCCTTTCGTCGCACCACATCACAACTGTTTGTTATAAACCTAATTAGTAATTAATATGTTAATTAAGAATAACCACCGAGTTATTATGTCATGATTTTATAAGTATCACGTTGCATTTGGGTACAAAGTCCCGTAGACATCGCGTGACCTTTCTACATTGGCCATGATAACAATATTTTAATTACAATTACCTAATTGTAATTAAAATATTGTACCTATTCATGTTTTCAGTCACTTTTGTTTATATTTACGTGTGGTTTATTTACAGTTCGTTTTGACTAAAAAGAGCCGCATTTTTATCCCTATATATTTCCAGCTGTGCAGGGCATCAATTAGCGAATACTCTATGCCTAAGTTAAACAATATTACTATCACTTACTATTAAATTCTATTTGCATTAAATATTGCTTATCAATAACACGGAAACGCAATTACAAGACGATTAGTTTGAAATCAATGTAAACAATCAACGTTCAGATTCGCGCCAGCCAGTATGACAAGTATAGATTTGTAGACCATTTTCTATTTTTTTTTTAAAGCCATATTTTATTTTTGAAAGAGTAAGTTTCTTGCCAGCTCTTCTCCATTGGTACGACCAATTGAAACCGTGCAACTAGCTTCTGACGTTTCATAAGTGCCCTTGTAGGTTTATGTAAAATAAAATATTTTGATTTTGACAAACTTATTATGAAACCTGCTAAATATCACCTGAAGGGGTGGAAAAAAAAAAAAAAAAAAAAAAAAAAAAACAGTGGACAGTGGTGCCAGCACCAACATTTCGCCAGTTCTATTTAACCCTTTCCCTGATATTTGCCCACAAAATATGAATATTCATATCGACTGTTTAACTGTTTTGTCTGTACAGTGAACCAGTTAGGTTAGTCTAATTTATTAGAGGGCGAGCATATTAAAATAAATAAATAAACGTTTATTTCGGCTGACATAAGATAGACACTTACAAAATTAAAAGAACATACAATTAATGACTTCACTAATTATCAATGATCGGAGTAGGTAGATTGATTTTTGGTACTTGTATCATAAATGCACACAGAAAGAATAACATGGATAAGCCATTTTTCCGGAAAGCAATTCCGGTATTTCCGGATTCAATTAAATATTGTTAATGTTGGTAGTGATATTATTACTACTCAATTCAAAGTTGGTGATGGTATGTTCAACAGCTTAAGCAAACAAACACAATACTAAAAATATTGTTATAGTACATCGGTTTAAACTCCTTGTAACAAGTAAAATATTACTTACCAAAGCTTGGAATCGTGACTGTTTGCCGTTAAAAAAATATGAAGAATATAATATTGCTCATTTTAATACAATTCCTACCTAAGGTTTTTTTTAACAATCAACCAATTCCGGAGGAATGTCCATATTAATATATACGTTTCGGATCAATGACCCCAATTCAATCTACCTACTCCGATCATTGCTAATTATACATAGTTATTACAAACTTCTGATTGCTCAGTATGTGAACCATACAGCAATGTTCAGGAACTGATAATCGAACCTCTGCGCGAATGCGCTCAGGATGCCGCTGGAGGTAACCGAACCCTATACATGGTCAAATTAACTTAGCTAGCGAAACTGCAGACGTGAAGGGTATCGAAATCTCTGATATCCTGCTGTCGATCCCAAATGTTATACCCAAGCAAATTGTGTTTTGTAAACAATTTATTATTTTTATGACATTCATTTAGTTTTTCAAGACATCGCCAATTCTTTGGCCAAAGAATCAGCATTGCCATTCAACGTGGCAATGCTGCCAGCCTTTTGGGCACTTTTCCTGTTGACAGTTATGCGGACGAATTTTTTGATGCCCTATAATAATCCCCCCCCCCTTTCTATATACCTACTTGTACATATTATTATTATTTTAAGTCTTAGTTTTTAAATCATGTAAATACGTTTGTGTAAGTAAACAATTAGAATAAAAAAAATACTTTTCAATATTTAATAACACTTTAGTAACTGTCACTAGGTGACAAAGTCTGTATTTTTGTATAAAAATAACAGGGACACAACAAAAATACATCATTATAATGTATTCAAAAATGTTTGGTGTCATTAAAAAGTATCAGCGTAGGTATGTATATTTGTGATATAATTTCCCGTCTGCCGTTCATTTGTACTACATACTAACTGTGCAGTAATTTCCCTTGAAATATATCGTGACATTGATAACAATAATAAAAGGCATCAACGATTGTTATGTTTACCAGCTGCGTGTAATACCTACATATGCTATTAAATACAAAGTCTGCGTTGCTAACTGGTATACAATTTACT
Organism: Xanthia icteritia; assembly: GCA_949128155.2. NCBI lineage: Eukaryota > Metazoa > Arthropoda > Insecta > Lepidoptera > Noctuidae > Xanthia > Xanthia icteritia. The sequence continues at coordinate 20,959,284 of OX421942.2, read as the reverse complement.
GTAATGGAATCTATTCTTTGGCTAAGATACTAGCTGGTCATTGTGCTAGTTGTGGTGTGTAGATAAGGCAAGTGCAACTAATGGTTATGGGTCCTAGAGTGGAGCCCGCGTAGCGTAGTACGGGACGTCCCCCTACTAGATCGACGGGCGACTATAAAATGGTGGCTGGGATAGACTGGATGCGGAAGGTGGTGAACGCGCTTTGATAGCCTGATTTGATCGATTAAATGGATTACACCTATCAAAAATATAACAAAATTCCCATTGGTTATGACCAGAGTTTGAGACCAGACTCTCGACTCCTGTAACACAGGTACCACCTAGCTCCGGAGTCAGGACTTCAAATTAAAATGTAACAACTTTTTTATGTCAATAAAACATTTTATTATTAGTTTGAAGGGTCTCAAAGATCTCGTGCCAGTCTAATAGGAGTAAGCTGTCATACCACCTAATGCCTGGGATTTATACTTTTGACAGCTCACTTCACCTAAGTTTTCACTGGATTTTTACAGAATAGAGTGGCAAGTATGTCACTCTTAATCAGCCTAGCCTTTATCTAAATAGGTTGAGGTCCAGTTCCAGTCCAATCAGATATCAGATGCGGCTGAGTTTCTAAATTATCTATTACTAGCTGCGCCTCGCGGTTTCACCCGCATAAGTCTGGATTCCGGTGGAATATCGGGATAAAAAGTTTCTATGTTCTAACCCAGGTCATGTCTACCCATGTGCCAAATATGATCCAAATCCGTTCAGCAGTTTTAGCGTTAAAGCGTAACAAATAAAGAAAGAAACTAACTTTCGCATCTATTATATTAAGCTAGGATTATACGAATTGATAACCATTTTAACTTCAGAACCTAATTACTAGGCACAAACGATATTCAAATTAAATAACTACCAGGCTTTTTAAAATATTTCATCTAAATAAATTCAATTGACCCCACCGCCCGTATATAAAGAATTGTTCAGATAAGGTAGAATTTAGTTTATTTAGGTCACTCACACTCATTGATAAGGTATCAGCCAGCGACTGTCATTTAAGGATGCTTACGAACCTCGCGTATGCTCTTCCTAATTAGAATATAATGATGTTTTAAAGTATTTTATCACCTACTTATTAGCAATAGGCAGAGACTCACGCACTTAAGGCACATTTTTTGACGGCACGGTTGGCGCAGTGGTTAAGCGATTGACTGCTGCGCTGCGTGTCGCGGGTTCGATTCCCGCACAGAACAAATATTTGTATGACCTACAATTAGTTGTTCCGGGTCTGGCTGTTTGTGTATGTGAGTTTAAATGTTTGTAAACGCACCCACGACACAGGAGAAATTCCTAGTGTGGGGCAACGATTTAAAAAAATATATATATTTCAATACTAAGATAATTTGTATCTGATAATAATTTTTTTGAGACCGTTGCGCACCTGCTCTTTGAATGTACGGACGTCACCCAGATTAGAACAGAAACTCTCGGGTCACCCAGATCATACACAGACGTTCTAAACAGACCAGGAGACCTAATCAGCTTCTGGAGGGAGGTGGGCTGGTTGGAATAACCACCAAACGGCCGCTATGGCCCACGCACAATGGTCCACCTGACGGACTAAGTGCGGAAACCAAACCCCTTAACATACAACATAGAATATCTTTACGTTGACGTCGTCGTGGTGGGGCTTGTGCGTTTCTTTGCCGAAACAGGTCTAGGAGTTGCCAAACCAAGAGAGATACATAAACCCTAAGTATTATCCATTCCTCATAAGCACCTCAGGACATGTTGCCCCCTTGTCAAATCTAGTTTGAATGTGTATTTTATACGTAAATCGATTCACCATGCCACTTAGCAATAACCTCGGCTCGATACATAATGTGTGGCGATCGATTTTACTAACACACTATAAAATTAGGAATTATGAGTAAATAACAAAGTTGTGTGTTTTGTTGTAGATACAAAATCAAGAAAAGTTAAGATACAATTAAAATAATGCGTCTCGTGATAAGGAAACTGATAATTTCGCAAAATCATAGGATGATATTCAAAAAATCGATGCTGTTAACAATAATCTTTTAAACGCTTTATGATATTACTAGCTTTTCCCCGTGGCCTCGCCTGCGTGGATGTCAGAAAATACCCCACGGGAACGTACTACCTTGATTAAAAGTTAGGGTGCTTTTTGTGTTATCCAGGTTATTCCGTTTTTCTGCCAATCTGGAACATACATCCAGACAAACGGACAACAAATTCTAAAAACGATTTTTTCGGCATCAGTCTCGTTCCCACAACACATAGGATTAACTTTTTCAAAATTTCAAAAATATTCAATGTATAGTTTTGACTTTAAGTTCTATTTTCTTAAATAGAAAGAAGTGTTGCAAAATTTTTGTACTTTGGACATTTTTATTCCAGGTATTTAGGTTACAAAAATTCTTGTGGTTCAGCGGTACTTATTAATTTAATTTTAATGCCACGGCCTATTATATCTATAAACCTAATTTAATCGATTATCAGCAATAATGGCATTGGCGATAAAAACGCATTTGAAGTTCTTTCTCCGACGATAATGCTTTAAAAGGAATTAATAAAATATTGGTGACTCGTGCGCTGCCGTGTATTAATCCATCGAAATACGTTCTACCGTTTTTGCACCAATCTCGAAAATACAAACAGACAAAACCACAAATAGACAGAAAAATTATAAAACGATATTTTCGGCAGCAAACTCGTTCCCACATTCGTGGCAATAACTTTTTTTCAATAATATTCAATGTACAGTTTAAGTTTTGCCCTATAATAATCCCCCCCCCCCCCTTTCTATAAACTTGTACAAATGTACATATTATTATTATTTTAAGTCTGTTTTTAAATCATGTAAATACGTTTGTATAAATAAAGTAACTTCTATGTACAGTTTTAACTTCGTTACTATTTTATTATATATGATGGAGGAGGTCTCTCTTTCGTTATTATCATACATATTTTAACTACTCTGGGCGTACAAATGGGTAGTGTTGGTTATTGCGCAATAGAAAAACCGTTTGCAGTTCACACACACTGTAGGTGCACGACACAATTACTCGATACGCGCGACAGTTTTTAAACGTGTTCACTGCTTGACCGCCACCGATGAAGTCAGCCACAGACTACAATTATATATAGGGTAAAGTCTGTTCTGCTGAGCCCCGGCCGGCGGCCGGTCCGAGCGTTGCGTTGTAGACTCCTTTGAACGCGGCGCTGGATGGCGTCCCGATTAGTCAACTCAGTAGGTAACGTATTTGTAACATATGTATGTAATTGGTAATTGCGTGATTAAGTTGCAGACTGTCAACTCCAAGGTAACAACAATTTAATATATTATACGTAAATATAAACACACACTTTTATATGAATATTTGCATGTTATGATGCGAGTTGTTTTTGTATTGCAGCACAGAATCTTAGTGAAAGAAACAGAGTGGCATGTGTGAACGTCTTGTTTTCATATCTTTGTATTTCCATTGTTTTTTAATCCATGGGCAGTATAGCATCTATATCAGTATCTTCTATATCTATACATAATATTCTACTATCCTATCCTAGTTCCTACTAATATATTAATTAATATTATTAATATGATGTTTGTATGTTTGTTACTCAATCACGCAAAAACGGCTGAACGAATGTGGATGAAATTTGGCACACAGATAGTTTATAATCTGGATTAACATATAAAATACATTTTATCCCGGTAGTACGTTCCAGTGGGATAATTTCCGACCTCCACGCTAGTTTGTAATAAAATAGTAACGAAGTCAAAACAATTATACATTGCAGATTTTGATAATGTTTTTAGAATTTTTGTACGTTTTTCTGTTTGTCTGGATATATGTTCCCGATTATCGCAAAAACGGCTGAACAAATTTGGATGAAATTTGGCACACAGACAGTTTATAATCTTGATTAACGCATAGGGTACTTTTAATCTCAGTAGTACGTTCTCATGGGATATTTTCAGACGTGGGCAAAACCTAGTCTACTAATATAAGCTTTTGTAAGAACATACTGATCATTATCAACATTGATGACCTCAAATTAATCATAATGATCGTAAACAAAGCAAAAGGAGTATGTAAAGTTCGTAGCAGGTGGCGTTCTGTAGTTTCTGCTTACCCCCATAGGAAGAAAGCGTGAATACTCCAAATACATTAAAGTAGGGGTATGGGCAGGGCGATGATTGAGGTGATCATAAATACATCTTCGTTTAATGTTGATGATTACGACAAATTTATTTCATTTTGACAGTTCAACAACATTCATTGCGTTATTTACGTTGTTAGCAGATCTTTTTTCGAACTTATGAAGCAATGGATTTGCAATTAGTTTCAAAACGATTCAAATTTCGATTGATCGTGTTTTACGTAATTAGGGTACTGGTATACATTATGAACATCATGATCACCAGTGGAACCCTCTGATTGCCGTCGATTAACAAATGACAGATGCATATTCAAAATTAAATTCAACAAGTGAGATTCGATGCAGAAATCGCTACATTGTCGTGCGTAAGAGCATTACGTTCACTGCACACTCCGTGTGAGTACAGAACAAGAGTATTAGATTCACATTTGACTGGTTTTTAGGAATAACTGACGTAGTGACTGGTTCCTTGATCTCAGATGACTGTATATGCTTGGAAATATTATTTTAACAATATATAATTACGTCGGTTTTTGTTCAATTACGTTATTTTTGTATTTTTAGCTTGAATCCAAGGATATTTTGAGGTAGGTAATCTGGTTTTTTTTCGTGTAAGGGAAATAAGAGGCAACTTATGCAAACAAAACAAAAAATCTGTAAATGCAGTATTTGTCAGGGGCATATATAGTAGAAAGATATTCAATATCTTTATTTGTATTCAATAATGTTTAAAGTTCCATACATTAAAGCTAACGAACAATTAAGGACCCAGGGGGTCAACCCCCTAAGCGAAATCCGTAGTTTCGGCCGAAGTTACGGGCGCTTCGATCTCCGTCTCACTTTCTCGTCTCTCACATACCACGAGTAACTTCGGCCGGAACTACGGATTTCGCTTAGGGAGTAGACCCCCTGGCCTGGCGGTCTCGACTTAGATAGCGATCGCTATACGACCGAGTTCGGTCGCAAAATCGTAAGGGCGTCTCTAGACACGCGCGACGTGCTTCACAAGCACGGTATTTTTTCGAGCTTGTCAAGTAATTTTGACCGCCTACGGACGCCATTAGCACTTTGCGATTCGGTCGTATAGCGATCGCTATCCATGTAGAGACTGCCGCCCCTATACAGGGCACAGCCACACAGAAGAAAGTTAAAAAAATAATAATTAAGAAACAAAAACAAAATAAACAGTAGCACGAATATTTGAAAGAATATTAATATTACACAGTTCTGTTACAACACAATAATACACACTAATAGACAACAGGACGTGCCTTGTTTAGTCATAAAATATATTATTACGTAAATGTTATGCTATCGTGAAATAAAATATTGTTATCATCTGTGACAGAAATTATTATGATAATGATTACTGTGAATTTGAAAAAAGAATTTGGTATGACGATAGAAAAACCACAAAAGGGTACAGTTTAATGCTCAACCTTGAACTTTTTTTACTTTAACGATCTACTCAAATTGCTTTTTATTTTTAAAGTTATACAGAATAGACATAAAATATTTTTTTAACTATGAATTTACATAGTTTGATAGCAAAAAAATACATTTATGTAAAAGAGGTAGGTATTGTAAGTTTTTACATATTATTATAACTTTAAAAATATTTACAGACGCCAGCACATCAACTTACTACAATCTGTCAAATTTCTATGCTAGATTTTCAACTTTATCACTAAACATTAAGGTTCAAAGTTGATTAGGAAAATTTGACAATTTCGGGTTGGTTGTCCTGCTGGCGTTTGTACTTAGGCCCGTAGACCTCATTCAAAACTCAAGCATTACTTAAAACTCGTTTAAAGCCTTTTGATTGGTTGAAACTAGTTTTAAGTAATGCTCGAGTCTTGAGTGAGGTTCTGGAACACTCAAGTCCGATAGACGCGGCGCCAGTGTCTATGTCATTGCACCAAATTACATTTTTAAAAAGGCAGTGTATAGAGTGCCACTAGTGGTACTTTATCCCTCTCGGCTAAAGTGCCGCTAGCGGCAGAATAGTGTCGCTGTCTCGACCCGGCTATAGTGCCGTAAGCATTGTGTTATCATTGTCATTATCACTGAGTCACTGTCACTTGTTATTTTGTTTGAGTGTTGAGGTTAGTTCGCTGTAAAACACCACATTCCCAAAACATTACATTCTCTTGTGCCTAAACGGACCCTGGCACTCGCTCGACTCATGCGTTGTGTCTTGTGTGGTCATAGTTCTAACCAAACCTAACCTATCAGCCATTTTTGTTTGACACTTAATTTTTTCGTAAACTTAGTCATTGTAGTGACTTTTTATAATTAAGTATCTAAAACAAATACGATCACTCAATACAAACGGCGGTAAACTAACCACAACAAGCAAACAAAATAACAAGTGACAATGCAATGCTCACGGCAATTTAGCCGGGCCGAGGCAGCGCTACTATTATACCGCAAATAGCCGTACTTTCTCCGATGGGGATAAAGTGCCGCTAGCAGTACTCTATACACTTCCTAAAAAAAATCCACAAATTTTCCGCCGGACTTCAGTGGTGGCGCGGACTCTACTTAAATATTTTATAATTAAAATACGCTTGCTGTAATTTTTTTTCCAGACACCTAACAAAACAAAAAAATACCTGTATAAATACATAGATATACTTTTTTTTTTTTTTTTTTGGGTGGGAAATTATCATAACTTCTCCCGCTCTGGGTGGAGCGGGAGGGCGTGTCAGACTCTTACTGACTAAAACCCACCCGTGTTCCTTCCGTTGCCTGTACGTTGCCAGGGGCCACGGTATCCCTTTCGGACTTTTCCGCAACCCCGGCAGGCATCGGTCCTATCGGACCCCTTCACTTGCTGATATCTCTTTGAGGCGCGCGCGGAACACAACGTGCCGTCGACCCGGGCCTGGTCCTTATCGGACGGCGAGCTACCCATTGCTCACCGTCCGCAAGCCTGCGCCTACGGTAGCCGGGAATCGGCCTGCGATTCCCGACGCCCAGGGCGTCTCCTGCGGCGGCTAGGGGCGTGAGGGCGCGAAATTTGCCTCTCCCTCACGCGTTCTGCCTCCCCCTTCGCGAGCATTACTGCTTCGCAGAAGGAGGTGATGGCCTCCCATGCCCTCTCGCTCCGTACCATGGTCTGGACTAGGGACGGACGCGAGATATCCCCGCCGCCAATCGCCTCCGCGAGGACACGGCGATGCTCTGCCCAAGCCGGGCAGACCTCCACCGTATGCTCAACCGTGTCCTCCGGGCGATCCACGCAGTGATGACACCCGGGCGTTTCCTCCCGCCTGATACGAAACAGGAACCTCCCGAAACAACCATGTCCGGTGAGGACCTGCGTTAGGCGGAAGGTCCGCGGAAGGACGCCGTGGCGCCTCTCTAGCCACTCCTCAAAGAGGGGACTTATCGCCGCAATAGTGGCGTGCCCAATACATAGATATACTGACAAGATCAATATGTGCCTACAAAATATTATTTCGGTTTAAAATATTATTTAGCTACGTAAACATAATATCACGCCTGTATTCCCAGAAGGGTAGGGCAGAAGTGTGCCTGCAGAACACCCACATTTCGCCAGCTAGGTATAAAATTCGATTACAAAAGCAATTCATGTCATTTGCTCAATTAATGTCATTAAGCACGTCAATTATTATTTAATTGTCCTAAATGAAAGTGCCCTTTGACCATTAACTGAGTTTGCACTAGATAATTTGAATACAATACTAACCTACTACCTACTGTATTTTATTTAAGAGCGTTCATCGAAAAAGTTGGCAACGTCGCAAATAGCTGTCAAGTTAATATTTACATGTTTTGATTAATTTGGCAAAATTAGGTAGATACTGTATGAAAATAAGAAATATGGGTAACTAGTGAACTAGAATATTAATAATGTATTGCAATTAGAACACTGAATTTGATGTTGTAACCGTTTTAGGTGTAAATAGGCATTTGGAAAGTTTCAATATTTTAGTTCACTAGTTAGCCATATTTCTTATTTCCATACAGTAATATCACTAAATTAATCAAAACTATTTGACAGCTATTTGCGACGTTGCCCACTTTCTGTATAAACGCTCTTAAGTAAATAAGTTTTCTATCTGTAATGTTATGTTATGAATTATGATATTACAGCAATTACCAAGCTTGCCAGGATTGGTGATAACAAAACGTAAATGTAAAATATGTTCAAGGAATAATGTAGCTAATCTAATACTCTTCTGGCGAACCAACTAATTATCTATGGTTCCTACTGTTAGATATAACCTGACAACACTAGTTGGTCTAGGGCAGTTAGTCTATGGTTCATGGAAAACGAGAGGATTTTTGAATCTGAACGTAAAAAGATATTAGCTCAATATTATTACGAGACTGTGTAACGTGTAATTATCGGGTTTATTATCCTGTGTTCGTATATAGGTACATGTGTCGCTTGCAAACTACAAATGTTACACATCTATTACAACTGGATCGAGTTTTATTTAAAGGGCGCTGTAACGCGCCTGAAATCTGAATACCATTCAAATAATAATTTAATCGAATCAATCTATTTGTTACACATGAATTATCCACACTCCATACCTACTAATAACATACAGTCGCTCTATGTAAAATACTGCTATTCAGCTTCATCCGGTTAGACTGGAAGCCGACCCCAACATAGTTGGGAAAATGCGAGGCAGATTGACTGACTCCACCTACTAATAATTATTATAAATGCGAAAGTGACTCTGTCTGTCGGTGTGTCAAATTTGGCACACAGGTAGACCATGACCTGGGTTGGGACATAGGATACTTTTAATCCCGGTGATAGTGGATGACGGAAATTATACCGCGGGAACGTTACCTACGCACGAACTACATGTTTAAAAAAAAAAATAGTATTTCATACATGTATTTATATTTATTTTTATTTTGTATTTATTTATGTATCTTTCTATCCGTGACATCACTCACAGGCCCTATCACATCCCACTCATTTCGCAGACCCTATCAGAATACCAGCACTGCGACATTTATTATTAAATGTCGCAGCATCATGCTGAGATAGGAGCCTTTTGGCCTCGCACAGGACTTTCCACTTCATTTTAATTTTTACTTTGTTTGTTTTTTCTATTTTTATTTTTAGTGAGTGTGTGCTTAGTTTAATTAAGATCTCCTGTGCTTGTCCCAATAAATACTTTTTTTTTCTTTCCTTTACGTTTCGATTTCGGACATCCACGAGGGCGAAGCAAAGGCAAGTAATATTCAATCTTTTAATTTGTTAAGTTTTGCTATTAGTTATATTATGTACTTTCATAGGTAAGTACGTTGTAAATAATCCGATGACAGGATATCGTGACGAACGTCGAAGTGAAAAAATATTGGATTGAATCGTAAAACAAAAAGAAAACGCAAGGAAATACTATTATTTTGATATTGTAATTATTTTCAAATAAACACGAGTCATATATAATCATAATAAGTATTATGGTTAAGTATTCATTATTATAGAGGTATTGCGGTTCAATGAGACCTACTTAATTAGTCGTAATTAAAATTCAGACGCAAATTAAATTCATTAAACTGTTATTTTTCCTCAACGCTTCATCTTCTGAAATGGACAAGGTGGTATCGATGTGGCCCATCTTATAGTAGGCAGCTATGATAAGCCAGCATTTTTTTCAAATTCTGATAAATAGAGGCTACTCAGGCTAAAGACCTCTTGAGAAAAACGCACAATCACACAAAAAAGTTACCAACTATGGAAACTTTTCGCATGATTGTGCATTACAAGGTTACCTATACTATATATATCTTTACTAATAGAATAAACAGAGAGAGCGAATTTTATGAGTCCGTATATATGTGGAGGGTAATCTCCGGAACCACTCCAGCTCCTATTAGAAATTGTATTCTTTCACCATTTGAAAGGTACTTTATTCCAGATAGACATAGGCTATAATATTATCATACTATCTTGAATTCAGGCAAACCTATACTTCATAGCTTTAGGTAGTTAAATAAAGGTAAACAAAAAAAAACCACGTGACGAGACAGCTGTCAAGTAACCGACTAATCGTAATACTTGTCACTTCAGTTGTCATGATATGTCACAGTTGTAAGCTTCAATTTAGCAACGTTATAATTCGTTGACGTTTAGAGTTTGGGCTCTTTACAAGAGACAGACAAAATATTATATTATTGTTACAAATCTAACAAGAAAATTGTGCTCAAGCAATTACATCTACGAAGAGTAGTTTATGAATAAATGGTACAGTTTAACATACATGAGTAAAAGAGGAAACTATTGTAAAAATCTAAAATAAATTTAGTTTGTTTTATCGTATTTTTGAACAAGAAAGTGTCATCTATAAATAACCTTTTTACGATTTGTTTACCTTTATATAACTGTCTAAACCTATGGAGTATAGTACTTTTTGTTAGGTTTCTACTGAAAATTTGTGCACAACGTGTGATATATAGAATATCGCCTTCACATGTAAATTTCACCCGTGCGAAGTCGGGGCGGCCGCTAGTATACAGTGCATTATTATAAATAGGTAAATTTGTGAGTTTGTATGTAGGGGTCATCTTCTGAACTACTGATACGATTCCTACAATTCTTTCACTAATGGAAAGCTACAGTATTACCAAGTTTCATAGGTTTGTAATTATTTTATGTTAAAACAAGTAAATTCACGCAGTTGAAGTCCCGAACAGAAGCTAGTAAGAAAGAAAATACATTTATTTAGCACAGACTTTTTATTTTGTTTTCTTTCTTTTTACTCGCGTGCCTTTTAGTGTGTGCTAAGTAAATGTATTTTCTTTCTAACTTCTCTTCTTCTAGAACATCTAATTTCTTTTTTTTTTGACTTTTCTTCTTTTTTTTTTCTTTGCTAGTCAACCATATGTTACATAAACAAACACAAACAAAAAATAAACAAACAGTTTTTCTTTCTTTCTTTTATCTTTTATAAGTACAAAACTTAATAATTATACCCGAGTACGTTAATTGACCATTGTAATTACCTAAGTAATAAGTTTTCCCTGCAACCGTAATACCTAATCTAATAATTCTGAAAAAATATTTACTCTGTCTTACCTCGACTTATTGTGGTAAGAATAACATAGTTGTTATGTAAATATTTGATATTTACGTTGTCAGAAGCTTCTGAGGCCAGGTTAAAGAAACCTTTGAAAATACACAAGTTGGACTCGCCCACGTGAAAACGTTTTTCATTATGCGTGAAGAAATGTAAGCTAAGTTATAAATGTGTGATTCTCAACTGTTTACAAAAAAACTGGCTGTGGTTTCGTTGGGTTAAGATAGAAAATAATTTTCAAAATAAATTATAAAAAGTGAGTAATAACTATACTCCTTGGGTGCCATAAAAAAAGGACTTCATTCAAGATTCCAGACAAGAGAAAGGATAACAGCATCAGTTAATAAATTAATCTAAGATCTTGAACCAATCTAGGACTAAATGCATAGTGTAAGGTGATTTGAGCAATAATAATATTTGTCTTTGGGGAGACTGAAGTGTTATGATTATTAATGAAGAGTTTTAACCGACTTAAAAAAAGGAGGAGGTTCGCAGTTCGTCGGAATCTTTTTTTATCGATTACTCGAAGACTACTGGACCGATTTGGAAAATTAGTTTATGTTTGAAAGGGTAAATTTCATAAGTGGTCCCATATAACTTTTTATTAAATTTGTTTGGGTAGTTTTTGAGTTAGCTTCAGTAATACGTATTTGTGTGTGGTAGGTACCACACCTAATAAGTAAAAAACTTTTCAATAAAAACAAAAAAAATTAAAAAAAATGGACTTTAATTTCGGAAGTACATAAGTTGCAATAAAGGAAAAAACAAAACCAAGAACACCGACTTCCAAAATTAAAGTTATTTTTAACTTTGTATTATTTTTTTGGAAGTCGGTTGTTTTTTTTAAGATTTTCGCGGTAGCAGCCCGGAGTCTGGATTCGTGCCCGGTTGATGGCAATACACATGGGTCTTTAAACATAACTAACGAAATGTGGGTGTACTTATATACTTCGGGAAATTCAGGCGTGCAGTAGACTGCCATTGGGAAACGAAGCACATAGTAAATGCTCATACATAAAGAGTAAGTTTATACCTATTGGTAATTTCCACCAATCGACATGGCAAAGGGTCGAGGAGCTCTCAACCTACTATTGATAACCCACTTCCCTCATTCCCCACGCTGGTGATGATAAGTACTGAGTTCAGCTGACACACAGTAAAATATACAATATTGTGTTATATTATTTTATCTTTGTTATGCAGGTTATTTACTCTGTTTGAAGGATTTATGTGCGTGTTTCTGTGATTTCTAGGTTACATTTGTGCTATAATAATCGCAAAACATATACGAGTACCTAGCCCATAAAGGAGAATGGATAAAAAAAAATCCTGTATTTTTTTTATTTGAGAATGTGGCTGCTCTTGGCCTCAGTCTCGTCTGATGGAAAGCGATGGAACGAGCAAGCCCGGAAGATGCTTGTTCGCTCTTGCTTTGAAGGCAGACTGGTTATATGTGGAATTCCAATACAGACGCTGGCAGAGAGTTCCACACTTTTTCTATGTGCATAATAAATGTGGAGGAGAAGCGCTCGTACGACTGGACGGGATATCAACCAAGTGCGGATGATACCCTGCAGTACGTCTGGTAGTACGGTAATGAAAGGGCGATGGTGGGATCCGGTTGTGGAGCTCCTGCGCAAACTCTCCGAAGCCTGTAGATGACCGACAGGCAAGCTGCCAGCAACATTACGCCGATGATTTTCGAGTGTGCAACAGTACTTTAAGAAACCTAAGTAGGATCTTTGATTTCTGATCACTTGTTGTGACCTTTTTTTGAAATAAAGAAAATTCTTTTATTTAGCACAGAAAAGGCGTAGGTACAACATATTATACTGCAGATTAAAAAAAAAACACATAAAAATGTAAAGTACATTGTAAGAAATTTGCAGGAAAGTACTTCACGGCTTCGCCAAATAGTTTAGTTTTGAGTTTCGTAATGAGGCTATAAAGTCAAATACAAATAATTTATTTCAGTTAGGCACATGAAAACGTCAAAATTAAAAATTGATTTTAGTCACCCCTTCCAAAAGGTATTTTTCGTATGGAGAAGTATGGGCAAGAAGAAAGAATGGGTTGGTAGATTTTTTGTTGTTAATTGAGTTTAACCTGTTAACTTTGTACTACTGGTTTAGTGCATCAGTTAAAATCGCATAGTTTTTTACGATAAGTACCCTTAGTCACGGAGACCTTTAAGTCCTTAACCGCAGTTAGCGGATGTAAACTTGTTTCAAAGCATTTTTATTATTTTCTTTCAACCTTTTAAGGTTTCATACTCATTCATCCGCAATTTATTACCTACCACCGGTAAAATTATAGCGTTGAAAGCGGATAATTTATTCAGAAATAATTAATAATTTGTCCTTTGTAGGAAAGTTTCAATATAAACTGCAAAAAAAAATATAAATTTTACGACTTTAAAAATATTATTTGCTTCTGAATCGACAGCTCGAACTCTATAAATAGTCGAAGGCTTCATACAGAAGCATCATGGTTTGCCACAAAAAAAAAAAAGGATAGCTGTCACTGTCACCTTTCCCGCCAGTTCCCGTTCGCGCCAACTTTTCCTTTTTCGCCGCTTGACTATAATACACTTCCAACTTATTCTTATGATACAAAGTAAATGCAATAAAACAAACTATCAGTCCACTATAAACTATAAAACAATTTTTTTCTAAAGTCCATATAGCTAAAGATATTACGTTCATTTTATTAATTAAATTTACAGAGCACCCGTGTTACTACACTCGCGTCGCGCGCGCTACTAACGTTTGTTGTCATGTTATAATTGTTAAAGCCAATCGATTTGCCGTTGATAAAGTTATTATTGTTCCAATTTCAACTTTATCTTGATGCGATAAGATTCACGTGTGGTTGTTCGTAGTGTTATGTTATTTGAAGTTGGCATCCCGCAACTTCTTTTTGCCAACATCGTCGTCCTTGACTTTTCCTCTGCAGACGGTAACGCGAATTTTTGCACGCAAGAATAGTTCGGTCTGTATGTATCATATAAATATTTTTTATTTTTACCTCATCATTTTTGTACTGCGAGTCTGCTCCCAGGAATATGGACTGCCTAGATAAGTATTGGCTTCAGTTTTTTTTTAGAAACTAGTTCGTTGTCAGTTGCGATTTTCTTGCCAACATTATTTTGATTTAGGACAATTCCCACACTATTAATAAAAGAGATTTTTAAACATCGTAAATCTATACTTTGTGCTAAGACACTTATTATAACGCAGGTAACGAAGACATAATTTATTATTATTATTTATTTATAATTGATCCAGTAATTTCGGTGTTTTATTCCTACAACAAACAACATGTAGGTAGACCAATCGGACAGACTATACCTTTCACGTATTACTAAGTAGCTATTAGTGGTAGGTAAATCCAATTAGGGACAACTCTGAAGTACCAACTCAGGCTTCAGTACACAGATACTCAGCTACTTGTAGAGTACATAATAGCACCTGTGTAAATAAATTAATATACGTATTATGTCCCGACAAATCAATTAAATTCTCATGTAAGAATCGAATCCAACTACACACATTAGATGATCATATTGTAACACAATATAAAATAACATCACACCTGTTCTTCTCCAAAGGGTTAGGCAGATGTGTACTTATAAACAAAAAAACTAAAATCATTTATTTGCCTAAATAAGGTACAGACGGATGGTAAAATGTACAAAATTGTTCTCTTATTCTACCTTTAATTTCGGCGTGCAAATATTTAATAGTTACATTTTATTTAAATTTATTATTGATTATAATCATGCAGTCATTAAACAGATAATCCCATTAAAATTGAATTAAGCAAATGTCAATATAGTAAAAAAAAAAAAAAGTAATAATAAAATAATAATCATAAATGTCAATAACAATCATGTCATTAATGGGAGAGATTCGCTACACAATAATAATAACAATAAGTAATAATTTAGAAGACCGTGTATAGTAAACCTACATTTAGCCAGTCCCATACACATACTGTAATACGTTATAATATAACTAGGAACTTCCAGCTATGATGTTGATAGTTTCATAAAAAGGAAATTCAATTAAGCCGTTTAATAGACCGACCCCTGACCCTTTTTTGTATCAAAATCATTCAAGTATCATACATAGTTAAAATCATTTAGTATGTCTACAGTTATCCTTCCTTTGGTGAAAGCGGAGAAGGAATAGATATTTATGCAGTTGAAGACAAGGCAAATGATAAAATCCAGTGGTGAAGAAAAGGTTAAAACTAAGTAAGTTATGAGGTAGTAGAAAAACAAAGAAATATATGCATTTGCAAATAAGTCTAATACAATTGTGAAGAACAAAATAAGATATTGCAAGCTATCAGGTGGTAGAGCGACAAAGAAATCTATGCAGTTGCAAAGAAGCAATTTGCAATGCAGTTTTACAAAGAAATCAAGGAATAAAACGCGGTTGTAAGGAATAAGAAGGCAAACTATGCAGTACAATGGACAAAGAAATATAATACGTAGTTGCAGAGAAGCCAAGTAAAATATGCAGTTGCAGAGAAAGAAAAGTATGAGATGCAATAGTGAAGAACAGAAAAATAATAAGTAAATTATGAGGTGGTAGAAATACAAAATCTATGCAGCTGCAAAGAAGGCAAAGAATGAGTTGCGGTGGTGAGGAAGACAATGTAAGCTGTAAGGTTAGGTGGAGGAGAATGCGAGAACAAGATGATATGGTGGAGAAGGAAAAAAATAATTAGCAGGAACTTGTAAGTTGTACGAGTATACCATATCTATGTTATTTGACGTAGGAGCTAAACGCTCAGAGATAAGTAAGTTAATTCAACAGTAAACTCTTAATCTTTAAGAAAACATTTATTTCAGTAGTTTCATTAACATTGCGTAATTATAACGTCTTTACGGTATAACAGAGCATAACTCCTATCTAATTCTTATGCCAATTCAAATAAAAAAAGTATGTATGAGTCAGTCGTTTATCATCTCAAGAGATCGTCACACATAGTTGACTGAGGGAAATGCCGCGCAATTCTCATGTCTAGTACAAAAATATCTTGCTAACACGCAACGTAGCGTACAGGAAATGCTACAAAGTATGTATAGACTAGACACTTGGACAGACGTTACTGGCGGAGATAACCATGAGCTCTTCAAATCTGGCAAGAGGAAAACGTGAGGAGTGGTACCTCCTACTTGGAGGCGTTTGCTATGTCTAGCATTGGGCAGTTTTGTCAAATTGAAGATAGCTTTTCAGGGTCATTATGTTTTAAACTAAATATTTCAATAATGTTATAATTATTTTATATTTAACCCTTGATAAAACATGCTTTCATTTTCGTCCATGGCGAAAAAAAAACACGCAGTAAAAAAAGAGATCTAAAGCAGTCACAAATCGTTGCTGTACTCAGTTATTAATTGCAGGAAGAATAAAGTCATCATTACGGTTGATAATCATGCCGGTATTAGCACATCTATAGAAACTACTGCTTCCCACCCTTTTTAAATAGTTCCGTAGTCGATCAATACTAGAGAAAGAACAGTGAGCGGTGGTCCTATTGACATTGTTGAAAATTATATACAAAATAACATGATTACTTTGTAAAGTATTATATTGTTTTAATTATTGTGAATGTGAGGACAATGTGGATATTTTATTTTTATTTGTTTTCTGCTTTCTTTATTTTTTTCTTTCTCAGTTAGTTTTAATGATGGTCTGGCAGTTTGAGTACTTTATGCGGCCTACCCAAATGTCCTTTCTTTGGTATTGTTCGTCGAGTTGAGCTCCTTGTTCTGAGTTGAGCTCCACGATTACTGACAAATGCTTGCACTGACTGGACAGGTCCACTCAAATCTGTGTGGTTCTTTCCTCAAAAGACCATTTCAGACACTAATCTACATGGTCCTCATATGGCCTGACCAAGATTATGTCTGGACTTTAAAAGAGACTGTGACCTCTGAGTTTGTTTCGGTCTTTCTTCTCAGAGTAGTCAGATAGGAAACGCCGGACTCTACTAGTAATTTTTTATTTTAAAAAATATTTTTTTAATATGACGTGTAAAAGTGATTGCAATATCCTGTTTAGAGAATAAACAATTTCATTTCATTTCATTAAACCACGCAAGCGGGAATTGATATAACTTGGACATACGTTCCTTGTGAAGATAAGTATCTCTTTAAACGGCCTTGTTTGTATCATCATCACTCGACGAATTGGAAAACGTGATCGCGAAAAATACCTGGAGTCGGTACCTACATCTAGTAGGTAAGTAGCCAGGATAGGTAGCATCAAATACATTGGTTTTTGAGTTGCTGTTGAACAGGGCTGTTATGTCTAACTCTTGATATCAAATAACGTTCAATGTTTACGTTTTTGTGGAGGAAGAGGACAGAAATCTTTTAACGAAGGAAAAACAAATCTTTCCAGGTGTCACAGATCGCTGTACTGATAAGTGAACAGTGGTGGAGGATAAATTAATACCATCTTAATTGTATAGATGGTATTTATTCGGGTTAGCTATGATTGCGACGACCGCCGAAAGTTTGGGCCTACAAAATTTGAAGAACTAGGTATTATGCCATCGAAACGAGGAAGAAGAAGTAACCGGTTGACACAATAACGACGAATGGTGGTTCTATTCCGTGCTTAGATATATTATGTATCTGGACACAAATTAGGACTACTACTTAAGTTAAAACAAGAACTAAATCAGCTGCTTTCTGTATCATCCCGAGAATAACAGCTTAGTTCATAAACGAGAGTAAATTGTTTATAATGGCTATCTAGTCTACAGATAAATGAATTATTCCTACACGCAAACGGATGACCTGATTAAAGAAAATAGTCTAGTTGAATGCAATTTTCTTCATCCAAGCGTTTACCTGTCCTATTGCTTGTCTGTGTAGAAGGTCTAGGAGACTCTAGGACACCATGGTCACTACAGAACAATATCTAAGTTGCCGTGGAAATGGCTAACCTGACAGTATGGGTCCCCCAATAACCACGATGGGATGATAAAAAAATAAAATAAAGCAATACACCCAGAATTGCTTTATTTTGTATTTTAAAATGTATTTCACACATCAATTTCTTTCCATGACGTCACTGCGGGCCATATAAGGCCTGCGCTGCGACATTTATTTTTAAAAGTGGCCTTTTTCTGGAATGGACTATCAGGCCTTTTGGCCTCATACATGACTTTCTACTTTTATTTTAATTTTACTTTGATTTTGTATTTTTATTGCTTTTTAATTTATTTATGTTTCTATGAGTGTGTTTTTAATTTGTGATCTCCTGTGAGAGTCTCAATAAATACTTTTTCTTTCTTTTTCTTTAAAGAAAATGATTTGATTGTTTGGATTTTTTTTGATAATTGTCTTTAAAACCTTTTTAATTCATCATTATTTTAGTCATACATTCTTCTTACTCTTTGTTACTATTTCTGCTGCAATCAACATTTTTTATCAGTATTCGTGTTGTGATTGTTTTCAAAGTCAAAGTCAAATAATTTATTTCAGTTAGGCACGAAAAAGGCACTTTTGAACGTCAACATTTACAAAAACATTTGATTGATTCACAATATCTTGTATACATCAATTATATAATTATATGTGAAGACGATGCACCTAGAATAAGATTACTATACCACGATAGGTAAAAATAATGAAAGATTAAGGAATGACAGATAAATTAATTATGTGGTAGATGCACGGTGCTCACATATTTACAAACATTGTAAAATTATACGATATTCCTAACATTTTTACAAGTAATCGGTACTAATAAGTCAGTGTGTGAGTTCAAATAATCACAGAATGTAAAACCAATATTTAAAAAAAAAAAACACGTTAATAACCGAGGCTCAACTTGAGTCTCGGTTATGTTGAGCCTCGGTTACTCTCAATTTATTAAGTCCGTCACATAGAAAAACTGTTGACTGGTACCTACTCGCACCAGTATTTACATTTTCCCTTACCCACCAGGAAACAGATGTTAAGTTCTTTCATCCATTAAATTGCTCGTTTCTGGTTTTCTACTTGTGGTAACTTCTCCGGAAACAAAGTAATCAGCACCGCAATTGCGTTTCTCACTCACAGTCACAATCTAAGATCAAGATGTAAGATCTTAAAAATACATACATTATTGAAAAAATCTGTAACTATTGGCTTTGGAAGTTAACATACGATCAAACTGAAAATAAAGTGACCATCTTAAAGTAATGATGTAACTGACTGTCGGCTTTGTAAACCTATGTAAGAATCTACTATTATAGCTAAAACTATTAAATTTTCCTACATACCCTCTCACACACAATCACTCAAATCTGTGGTTCTTTCCTCAATGTCAAAGTCAAGCCAAAGTCAAATAATTTATTTCAAATAAGTACTTATAAGTCACTTTTGAACGACAACATTTACAAGAAAAAAATAGAATGTAATTTCTTGACTTGGCGAGTTGCCTTTTCAAAAGGTATTTTGTATGGATAAGAATAAGAAATAAACTCCACAGTTACTATTTTAAAATTATTTCAATATTTCGTTTAAACAAATAAATAAAATTGAAGTTTCTGTTTGTAATGTCAAAATAAGTATATTCGCTACATATAACAAAAAAAATCAATTTCTCTAATTTTCTGCTGTCTCTCTGTTTGTTCCGGCCAATCTCCAAAACGGCTGGACCGATTTTGACGGGACTTTCACCGGTAGATAGCTGATATTATAAGGATTAACTAATTTCGGAAAAATAATTAGCTTCCTCGCGGGCGAGCCGCGGCAGCAGCTACTTGAATAATTAGATACATGTGAAGACGACATCAATAGACCATCTCAGACACTAATTTGCATGGTCCTCATATGATCAGATCAAGATAATGTCTGGACTTTAAAATACAGTGTCCTCTGAGTATAGGGTAAAAGCATCGTGATCGTGTCTCGGAGGATATGGTGTAGTAACGCTAATTGTGGCCATGGAACTCAGGAGTCCTTTGCAAGTCAAGTCCCGCATTTTGGGCACGCCACTATTGCGGCGATAAGTCCCCTCTTTGAGGAGTGGCTAGAGAGGCGCCACGGCGTCCTCACCTTCCGCCTGACGCAGGTCCTCACCGGACATGGTTGTTTCGGGAGGTTCCTGTTTCGTATCAGGCGGGAGGAAACGCCCGGGTGTCATCACTGCGTGGATCGCCCGGAGGACACGGTTGAGCATACGGTGGAGGTCTGTCCGGCTTGGGCAGAGCATCGCCGTGTCCTCGTGGAGGCGATCGGCGGCGGGGATCTTTCGCGTCCGGCCCTAGTCCAGGCCATGGTACGGAGCGAGAGGGCATGGGAGGCCGTCACCTCCTTCTGCGAAGCAGTAATGCTCGCGAAGGAGGAGGCAGAACGCGTGAGGGAGAGGCAAATTTCGCGCCCTCACGCCCCTAGCCGCCGCAGAAGACGCCCTGGGCGTCGGGAATCGCAGGCCGATTCCCGGCCACCGTAGGCGCGGGCTTGCGGACGGTGAGCAATGGGTAGCTCGCCGTCCGATAAGGACCAGGCCCGGGTCGACGGCGCGTTGTGTTCCACGCGCGCCTCAAAGAGATGTCAGCACAACGGAAGGGGTCCGATAGGACCGATGCCTGCCGGGGTTGCGGGAAAGTCCGAAAGGGATACCGTGGCCCCTGGCAACGTAAAGGCAACGGAAGGAACACGGGTGGGTTTTAGTCAGTAAGAGTCTGACACGCCCTCCCGCTCCACCCAGAGCGGGAGAAGTTATTTGATAATTTCCCACCCAAAAAAAAAAAAAAAAAAGTCCCGCATTTGAGCATAGTAGCTTGTTTTATTTAAATCATGTAAGGTGAAAGTAGTGGTTTGTCCTTAGGATGGTTAGTGATTTTTTTTATTAGGTTCACCAACAATTTGATTACACTGATACAAACACATATTTTTTTTTTTTTAAGTAAAATAACAGTGCATCAGTTACTTATAGGTAAACACCACATGCATAAAACAATGAAGCAGACAAATAAGCTAACTTACTTAGTAATAAGCGCTAATATTGAAAATTTGGTAACATCGGTAAAAAGTGTAAAAAGTGTCATGTATATAAAAAAAAAAAACATGAATACAGGGAAACCTATTATTAGCCATACAATACTGTAACACACATACTCTGTAACATACTATATTATGTATTGCGGTTGGTTGCCTAAATAAAGAAAAAAAAAATTAAAACTGATTTGTCTAAAATTACTTGTTAAATCTTTGTCTTTGATAGTTGTACTATATTTCATTCGGACGTAGCATCATAGGATGCGCAAAAAGTTTTTAGAGTTTCATTAATTTAAAAAAGTGCCCATCATTAGGAGGTTGATAAGTTTTTAGAGGATCAGCTAAATACATATATCCCATTAATAAGTCAGCTCACTAATCAATACTGCAGCCAACAGACTTAGATAACACATTGTTATGTAACTAGTCTACATTGAAAGTGACCGCCATTGTTTTGTGATGTTAATTCATTTCGTAACAGGGCGGTGCGGGTCATCCAAATAGACCACTGTTTTTAATTCTCGCCCGAGTTTTGTAAACAGACGGATATTTGTAAATACTGACTTTCTGTTTTCCATTTAGGTCGTGGGATTGGTTTCTATGCTAGATTTAGAATCATGGTATAAAAGATAGAGGTGATATACAAATAACGAAACATAGGTGAGTCGGTTTCAGAGGTGCTCGTGGCTAAGTAATAACAGCCACACGATGCAATCCATCAAGATAAGCTACGCTTGCCACGGTTGGTCTGTGGATGGGTGACCATCTTAACATACCGAGACTCCTCCGTGCCTCGGAAAGCACGTTAAGCCGTTGGTCCCGGCTGTCATTCGTGGATCTTTGACAGTCGTTATGGGTCGTCAGAAGCCCGAAAGTCTGACAACCAGTCTTATCGAGGGGTATCGTATTGCCTAGTTACTGGGTTGTGGAGGTCAGATAGGCAGTCGCTTCATGAAAAATACGGTATTCAGCTGCATCCGGTTAGACTGGAAGCCGACCCCAACATATTTGGGAAAAGGCTAGGCAGATTGAGGTCTGTCGGTTTCCAAGATGCCCACGTAGGTATCACCGCCGAAGCATGCTGCTGGTGGTGGTGGTGGTGGCTCTTGCATACCCTGGTTACTTTTTAGAAAAAAACCACAGAGTTTAATTCTGTTTAGTTTTCTGTCATGGCAGTTTTTGCTAAAGGTTAACTATCCTGTATTTACGAAACGCCTAATGTTTTTTTGAGAGCAAAGACTTATCGCGAATGGAAAGTTGTGGTATTGCGCCTGATGTTTTATTCACAGCAGTAACTCGTTTCTTCAAATAGCTATAATAAAATTAAATTACTTTTAACGTTCAAAACTGGTATACTATAATTTATTTTATAGCCAAAACAAAGATTATCTACTAATTTATCTCTTCACTATTGCAAAAGTTATCTAATAAGGTAATCTAAGCTTAGCTTGGTCGCTAGATGTGACCATCATTTGTATGTATGAACCATCCGGTAATATTAATAATCAAACATTTGCCGATGTCCTCGCGTGTCATATAAGGTTACCACATCCTCAAATTAAATGAAGTAAATTCTGAGAAACCACTGTTTTTTTGCAACTAATTATGTTCCTTAAATATCTAGTTTTAGGGTACTGTAATCTGTGAAACCCATTTCTAAATATATTTATGGTGAGACCTCATCCTAACTGCTCAGACAAATCTAGCTGGTAGCGACGCCGTCATTAAAATTATTCTTATTGCCGTAATCGCTTCATTTTATTATTATAATGTCTTTGATATATCTGGGACCCCGGGGTCCCAGACTGTTGGGAGGAATACCAAGGGCCGAATCCAACACGCAGAGGCCCATTAGACGGTTTCAATGAAATTTTATTATTATTATGAGCATGTTGTGGACGTCGGAAATTATCCCATGGGAATGTACTTACCACCATAAAAAGTATCCTATGACCTAGGTCATGTCCTACCTTAGTGCTAAAGGATAATGGCAGGAAAATTGTTGATGGAATTATTAAGTGTCTACTTATGTCACCATGATAGATACCGACGAAATATTTGTTTCAGTCCCGTACTAACCCAACAAGATCAACATTGTGTAACTATTTTTTTAAATAATCATGCACACTTGCTTTTTCCAACTCCCTTTAGACATTGGTATCGGATTTGCTTGCCATTTATTAAAAATTGAATAGAAATAATTAGGGGTATCGTGTTTCCCAGTAACTGGGTGGTGGAGGTCAGATAGGCAGTCGCTCCATGTAAAATACTGGTATTCAGCTACATTTGGTTAGACTGGAAGCTGACCCCGACATAGTTGAGGAAAGGTTAGGCAGATGATGATGATGAAATAATTTACTAAGATTTATCAAATTAAGCTTATGGGTATCGAAATCTGGCAAAAAATATCGTCACAATTGAAAACTGAATTGACTAATTTATTGGTGATGAAAAATAATAATGGTGAAGACTGTTCCCTGTGTGACTAGTGCTTACCTAAGGATTTTAATTATTTGCTTATACAACGACATTTTTCTGTAACTCTGGATTACGATTCTGCCCGATACCTTGGATTTTGTTGTGTGTGCATCGATTTGTTTATCACGATGGGAAGCCGTGTAAGGTCTACACACATCATGTGTACTGCAACTAAATTGCGCTGATACCCAGCATTGACACTTGACTCGAGAGTCACTGCTTTAATCTGCAGCTGGGTAGGTATACCCTCAAATTATAAGTATTTCTGGCGACTAGTCAAGTTAAAATATAGTTATTATCTTCATTGCATAAAACTGTGTAACAAGTACAGTACAAGATTATTTACCCTAGTTGAAACAATTGTGTTTGATTTCTGCTGTTTTAAAAAATCACGATTTTAAATGGAATATTAAGGAATGTTCTTTTTAAATGAGCAACAATTGCGCTTCTACCTAAATATCATGAATTGCAATATGATGTATTTATATGCAAGTTTCAATTACGTACATCTATCACATTGGTCACGAAATATTAATAAATCATTCTAATGTATAAACAGAATAATAATTATCCTTTTTAGGGTTCCGTAGTCAACAAGGAACTCGCAGCTTAGCTCAAAGCCTGTTTGTATTAGAAAGCTGTAATTTGGCATGGGTATACATATTAATCACGCCGACAAAGTGGTAAAATGAAATCCAATTTATTTTTTTAGGTTACCTACCCTACACGTAAAGTGGGGATGTTTTCCTCGTCTATCCCATGGTGTGCGGTGTCGTTGGAAAGGTCGTTCAAAAATATTGTGAGTTTGTCAGAGTCAAGTGTCCCCCCCCCTGCCAGCTAAATGGTTGGGTCTGGATAAGTGGAAAAATTCACAGCAGTAGTATACAGGGTGGCAGGATATACATGGATTCAGTACATGATTCTGAACCCTGACCCTGAATTGAAATTTTAAGTCGGTGATTTAAAAAATTATCTGCTGTTCCATACCCTCATCCTCATCAGTTTTGTATCATCAAATAGTATCAGTTTTCGCGTCGATGTTGTAACGGCTAGGGCTGCGCAGGGTAGGCTGCGCAGGCCGTTAAAGGATAGGTAGGTAGTTAGGTATAGGAAATAGAAACAGATTGAAAAGTTAATACATATATTTAGTAACACGGCTAGGTCGCGGGTAAGGTCCTAAACACTGAGTCAAGGTTCTGCACTATCACGAATAAATAATAGGGTACCGTCCCTGACAACACGTGGCAGACGTGGGTGCCTGTCAGCACAGGCTCGCGGCAGAAACACGTGGCGGTAGGCCGCGGAGGCCTATCAGCACAGGCTCGCGGCGGTAGCACGTGGAGACCTGTCAGCATAGGCTCGCGGCGGTAGCACGTGGAGGCCGCCTGTTAGCTCAGGCTCGCGGAGGTAGCTTGTGGCGGTAAGCCGCAGGTAGGTCAGGCGTTTGTAAGGCCTCGGTGGCGTGCAGATCTCAGAGATCTAGGCAGGGGGTCCTGCCCTCAGCCCGTACGAAGAGCCCTGGAAGCGCCATAGGGAGCGCATGTTAGATGCTGTGCAAACAGCAGCAAGCCGCATGCGATGTGCCAGCTTCTTCCCCCTTTTTTAAGCCAAGGAACGGCCACACCGTTCCTTGGCCGTTCCTTGGAAGCATTGTAAGTAAACGCTCAGCACATCGCAGCGGTTTACAGGCAGAGAGTTTGCAAACATAGCGTGGCACATTCAACACGCTAAAATTAGGTTAAGTATGTGAGCACGCGTGCACAAAACACAAAGTAAACGTGATCATAACAGATAGCTCACTAATCACTAACAATAGCACAGCAAGGCACTACACCACCTCGATGCCGCAGCAATACATAAATATTACCATCTCCTGTGCGCTGGATAACTCTCAGCCGCGTGTCCAACATGGACACACGCGAAATCAAATACTACTTAGGTGATGAACTCAATATAGGTTACCCAGCGCAGAGGGTCTACTATTACTACCAAACTACTGTGGAACTCACCCTTGGTCGGAGCACACAGAATTCTGAGGATCAGTAAAAAGATTTTACCAGCTCTGCAAGCGAAAACGAAATGACCGAGCGTCTTCGGAAAGAAAGTTAATGTTGTACCCCGATCCTAGTGATGGGATTAGGAACTTACTAATTGTGATATTTTAGCATCACTCGATTAATTACAGTTGTCACAACGCTACAGTACCCCGGCTTCAGAGAGAGGATTTTACCTGTATAAAATCCGCTAGAACTTACTATACTTTCCTGTTATTCTATCCTCTATCTGGTTCAGAAGCCAGCCAGTTACACCTTTGGCTGGTCCTTCCCGATAGGATTGTGATTCTTGTTAGTTCTGGTGACTCTTCCTGTAGATGTACACTTTTAGGAGTGTAAGTGTCCCTCTATTGGTATGTTCGCCCCTAGGGTCAGTGTAGTCTCGTGTGTATTGTTAGTGTGTTAGTAGAGGTAGGTTAGATTCTGTTAGTTTAGCGGTGGTAGGCTAGTGGGTTAGTGGGGTATGTTAAGTTTTGTTTGTTGATGTTGTTGTAATAACCGAGTTTACGGTGAATTATGTAGGTGATAGTTTTTCTAATTGTGTTTTGACTGTTTTTAGTCTGGTTGCGGTCACCTCACTTGTTGGTGCCGTCTTTATGGTGTTCTTTTTTTTTGAACATGACATGTAGGACAGATAAAGGTATTTAACATAGAGTCCTACGCTGCCAGAAATAAGTAACGCCCCTGTAGGGTCTTCAGTATTCTCTATGGCAACGCCATGTTAAAGTAGTTGATTAATTTTTGTTTGGTATTAATACTTGAATGCACCTGCACAGTCTGAGTGCGGTCACCTTATTTGTAGGAGCCGTCTTTAAGATGTTTTTGTTAAAACAGTACATAAACAACACAAACAACTAAGGGTAGTTACCATAAAGACCTACACTGCCATCAAAAATTACTCACCCCTGGGGGTCCTCAGCATCCTCCATGGCAACGCCCTTATAACGAACTAGATTGATTTTTGGTTAGACTATTTTCAATTCTGAACCCCCTCATACGCAATCTATGTTGTATAGTGAAAGCGATTACCAACCGACCACTAGTTAGGTACTGGTTTCAAAGGAGCTTAGGTCCCCCGCAGCCAAAGGTA
Source organism: Xanthia icteritia (assembly GCA_949128155.2). NCBI lineage: Eukaryota > Metazoa > Arthropoda > Insecta > Lepidoptera > Noctuidae > Xanthia > Xanthia icteritia. The sequence continues at coordinate 20,932,404 of OX421942.2, read as the reverse complement.
AATAGATAAATAAACCCCTGTAGGTATTGACCTCCTACGAGATGTGGTGGTCGTAGTCCCTTTGCATCGTTTGGCCCGGTGTCAAACGCTAGCTAGCTAGGCCTACGGGACTACTGTGGATTCTTCCACTTTAGATCCTTGATATGCCAGGTACCCAGTGGTTTCCCGTGTGTATCTACCAAGTCATACACCAGTGACGACAGTTTTTTTTTATACCTTACATTTTACAAACTTAGGTGTTCGTTTTTTGATGAAGTATTTGTTCTTATCACTCTGGTAAATGTACGTTTCCAGACTACATCTCCCACATTGAATTCTACGTCCTTCCTAAGAAGGTTCTAACTACAAGTGTTCCTAGAATATATTTTAAATCTATACTCAAGCAAAAATAACATTTAAAAAGTAAAAAGAACTTAATACCCGAATGAAAGCCTCCAGGCATAAAGGGCGTACATAGCTAATGAAGCTGTAACTCGAAGTCATAAATGATAAACTAGAACCATCGAAGTGGAAATAAATTGACAGTTAATTACTAATAACAATAACAAATTACCATGCGTCGTCTTAGAGTGAAAACCTCGGGAATGCATTTTTGCTCAAAATTATTTTATTGCGTTTCTAGGAAGGAAACCTCGCAACGCACATCCTGATTTGACTAATGTGTTCATTCGATACTCGTAACGCCATCTATGACAGTAAATGAGAACCTCGTAAATACTCGCATCTGTCAGTTTGGCGTGAATACCTTGCAACGAACGTGTCGTTTCTTATTTGAAAATTGATAACTTGAGTTTATCCTGCTGTAGCTGTATAATTTAGTGTTTTTCGAAAGGAGGTAAGTACTGTTCATGTTTGAAACGTATTTTTATACAGATATTACTAAATATTTAAAAATTGTGGCTAGTTTTCTAATTAGTAACCTCGTAAAGACACATAAATAAGTTTTCAAAGCTCGCAAAGTCAAATACGAGGTTTTCCTTTAACTTAAATTGAGACAGAATACCACGTTTATACTTTTACAAGGTATTCATTTGTAAATGTGTATTACGTCGAGAAGAAAAAGTATGTAAGGATGATTACGAGGTCTTCGTATTAATAAATAGATCAGTAAACTAGATTACAAATCATATATTATGCATTTATGTTACTATGCAATGTATTAAAACCTAAAAACCAGTTAATTAAATCGTTTTTAAATAATTTCTCTAGTTCATTAAGCAATTACGAGGATTTCATTTTTATATTTTTGTACAAATACCTCATAAACGTACATACGAGCCTTTCATTTTATGTTCACTAGCCATTACTAGGTTTTCAGCGTTTAATCGTTATTCTCTAATCAGTTTTATTAATAAATAATCAATTACTTTTGTTTTAGTTCATCATGGCGTCGGATCCGGGCGACGGTAGATACTCTCCAGAGATTGTAAAAAACTATTATTCATCGCGTAGCAGGAGAAAGTCACGTAAATTACGTGAAAATGTAAAGGTTGTAATTAATCCATCACTAGAATTTAAGGCAAATTTAAGAGTGGAAGATATTTCCACAAGCGAACATCCCATCCAATCTTGTGATCAAACTAGAACATCGTCATCTCCAATAAAAGTCAATGATCCGATTGATAGTTGCTTACAGATAGATAGTCCCGACTCGCTCGCTGAGTTACGTCGGCATGTGATAAATAGTAGGAAGACCTACTTTCCAAAAATGAAGAACCTCTTGTAGCAGTCAAGATTCCCGTAATAAGTAACACTGCTCCCATGCCGTCAAAGAGTCTGAAAGATGATCATATCAAGCCCATTTCACTCGTTGAATCCTGTCTCCGCATGATAAATTCTGTAAAAGAAATAAGTCTTTTAAAAAAATGTACACTTAAAGCTACTAAACAACATGCAACCTTTCAAACAAATAGCAACTCACCAGCTGTTGGTAATTCACCTTCAGTAGATAATTTTGATGAAGAGATGGGTTGTTATATAGCAGCAGAAGAAGTAGTACTGCTGAAAGATTCTTCAAAGGAGCCTTCACTTAACACTCTGATACGCCAGGATATACAACCATGGCTATCAATGTCGCCAACAAGTGCTTTAAATTTTGAATTGCTCCCCGTAATTGATTCTCCTCAAAATCTTTATGAACCTTTAGATATTATTCCGTCATGTTCCGAAGATCCGATGCTGGGTCATATTTTGCCTTGTTCTGGTATCGGTGACTACTCGCCAGATGATGGAGATACTATCGACCCAACGAATTATTGAGACAATCATCCTCTGAATCAGAAGACAATAATGTGACTGATGGAAAACGACGCCGAACTAAAAGAGGAAAGGCAAATAAAGAATGTTGGATGAGTGAAGCGAATAAGAACAAACGTATGAAAGGAGACACTTATGCAGGAAGAAGAAAAACTGAAGAAGGGAAAGTGGTTTTCGATGTTCCCAGAAGAAAACGTTCTGTGAAACTTAGGTGTTGTCATACGGAAAACAGTAAATATTTTCTGTGTCATAAAGTGACTGAAGAAAGCAGGCAGTCAAATTTTAATCAGTATTGGAATTTAACTTGGGAGGCGAAAAAATTTCAAAGTGTGGCAAGACGTAAATGTAACACTATAAATGCACGAAGAGATAATACTTATAAATACACTTTAAACACGCCTGAAGGGCAGTACACGGTTTGCAAACAAATGTATCTACATACTTTTGACATCGGAGAATGGACTGTCCATAACTGGTCACGTAGCGTGCCTCATAAAGTGCACACGAAAAATAGGAACAGTACAGTTAAAGAACAAGAAGAGGAAGGAAGAAAACATTTAAGAGAATATTTGAATATGCTTCCAAAACTGGAATCACATTATTGCCGAAAATATACGACTAAACTTTATTTAGAACGAAGTTGGAGCAGCAAACAAAGCCTTTACCGAGAATGTCTGAATTATCTCAGAGAAAAGGGGAAAGATGACTGTAAAGTATCAAATTTCATATTTTGGGAAGAATTTGAGGCGCTGAACCTTTCATTATTTTCTCCCAAGAAAGACGAATGTGACGTCTGTTGCGCTAGAAGGGTCGGTAATCTAAGTGAAGCAGATTACAACATACATATTTTGCGCAAGGATAAGGCAAGACTTTTAGAAGTCTTCAGACAAAAATATATCTGATACATCTGTAAAAGTATTCACATTTTATCTACAAGCAGTTTTACTATCGCCGGCATTAAATGCTTCCGCTCTCTACTACAAAACTAAACTGAAGGTTCATAATTTTACGATTTTTGACCTGAAAACTTCTGACGGGTACTGCTTCATCTGGAATGAGTGTGAAGGAGGCGTGACAGCCGATGAATTTGCTAGTATTCTATATCATTTTTTGAATAATAATCTTGATGACACTGTGAAGCATGTTATATTCTGGAGCGATGGCTGCACTAATCAAAATCGCAATGCGATACTGGCAAACACCTTACTTCTTGCTGCAAAGCAAAAATCCTTAACTATTACGCATAAATACCTTGAAAAAGGTCACACTCAAATGGAGTGTGACTCCATGCGTGCCACAATTGAACGAAAGCTTAAAAATCGTGAGATTTATTCACCAGCACAGTACGTCGAAGTTTCTAAAACTGCTAGACTGACAAAACCGTACAGTGTCAACTACTTACAGCATACTTTCTTCCATAAGTTTAGCTCCATGCCATACCTCAAATCCATTAGACCTGGAAAAAAAGCTGGGGAGCCAACTGTGTTTGATTTGCGCTGTATCGAGTACCGCAGTGATGGGACAATTTATTATAAAAAAGTACATGACGAAGATTTTGCACAACTAACAAAAAATATTAAAATGCCAGGTCTCTTCGATTATATGCCGCTGTTATATGACAGTAGACTCCCAATCTCACGAAGCAAGTACATTAATTTACAAGAATTGAAGGCTGTTTTGCCTTCTGATGTACACTCATTCTACGACCTACTGCCTCACCAATGCAGTGATCAACGACGGAATAATACCTGTACCTGCGGAAGAGCAGTACTTACAGAGTAATTGTTATTGTTGTGCGGCGTTAAAATTAGATATTACGTTGCTTTTATTTTTTTGGTCATATAAAAATTTATTGACATTTTAATTCATAAGTACTTGTGTTTTTTATTAAAGAGATTAGGGAATGACCATATTTATCGACGCGGACTCGGCTTGAACTGATCACAAATACTTTATTGTCGCTCAGGCGTATCACGTGTCGCGACTCAACACCATTTACCTTTTTTTCTTTTATTTAGCTTAAAAGTATAGGTTTTCTGACATCTTATTAATACGCGTCGGTAAGTGTTGTCGCTGCCTTTATAAGTTAATAATTTAATATTTAGAGCAGTTCATAAAAAATCTATATTCGAAGTAATTTGTAAAGATGTGATAAATGTCAGAAAATGTAAAATCGCTATCTATTGCGGTTTCAAATGTAGACTATTTATATTTAATAGTTAGCAGTATGTTTAGAAATTTACTAATATCAATTCATTAATATTAGGGCGTTTATCATGTTTGCACTAATATTGCGTGTGAAAAATTTAATCAACAAGATACTACCCAAATTTTTCAAATAGTATATAAAGAGTTGTTACATTTATTTCTATACAGGGTGTTAGGCAGATGGTTGAACATACGGAAATGGTGGATCCTTGGGGCCATCTGCTACGTATTTAGGCCCAATAACAAGACCCAAATCATGCGGTTTTTTTAAAATTTTATTCGAAATTCGTCGTTGTTTAAACTTCAAACGTCAATAATTTAATTTAAAAATAACAAAACTGGCAACATAAAAAAAAACATATATAAAAATCCGAGTGGCCTTTTTTTTTTGGTTGGGAAATTATCAAATAACTTCTCCCGCTCTGGGCGGAGCGGAAGGGCGTGTCAGACTCTTACTGACTAAAACTCACCCGTGTTCCTTCAGATGCCTATATGTTACCAGGGGCCACGGTATCCCTTTCGGACTTTCCCGCAACCCCGGCAGGCATCGGTCCTATCGGACCCTTTCCGTTGTGCTGACATCTGCTTGAGGCGCGCGTGGAACAGTTAGAAAAAAATACTGTTAAGTACTGATTTTTGACCCGAAACAGACCTAGCAGCGACCAGCCCTATTACTCTCCTGGAGGAGGGTGATGGCGTCGTCGGGAATAGAGAGAGTATGCCTCGGTCGGCGAATCCTACTTATACGGGTTTCGATTTTCCTATTTTTTTTTATTAGCTTATGTCCGCGCGGAAGTCGGAAATTATCCCACGGGATAAAAAAATCCTATGTGTTAAAATATCTTTGTGCCATATTTCATCAAAATTCGTTCAGCCTTTTTTGCATGATTGAGTAACAAACATCCAAACTTTCCCAATATATTATGATATATATACATTTAGAAGAATAATTATACCTTGTGGACACCACTGTGTTCTTAGGTATTACCTTGGATTCAAAGCTTCAGTGGGGCCCTCATATAACCAAATTGTCGAAGCGGCTAAGCTCTGCAGCCTACGCGGTCTATAAAATTCGTCATTTGACTGATGTAGAAACAGCTCGATTAGTATATTTTAGTTATTTCCATAGTGTAATGTCATACGGCATTTTGTTGTGGGGAAATGCAGCCGACATTCAGACTATATTTGTGCTGCAGAAGCGAGCCATTCGAGCAATTTATAACCTAAGTTGTAGGCATTCACTGAGGGATAAATTTAAGGAAATAAATATCATGACAGTCGCATCTCAATATATATTTGAGAACCTGATTTATGTAAAAAAGAATATTAATTTATATTCTAAACACAGCGACATTCATAGCATAAATACTAGAAACAAAGATTTACTTATTGTGCCCAGGACTAGGCTCCAAAAAATTAGTAATTCATTTAAGTGCCAAAGTATACGTTTTTACAACAAACTCCCAATCCATGTTAAAGAACTGAGCCTCAATAAATTTAAATCATTTATTAAACACAAACTATGTCAAAAAGGTTTCTACAAAATTAAAGATTACTTAGACGACAAAAAGGCTTGGGACTAGCTCTATACTACTCCATACTAATTTAACTGTTTAGTTCATTTTATTTGACTGTATAAGTCAATTTATTTAATTTAAATTTTGTTTATTATTGACGAAATCTACTCTTTACACAGTTTTTGCTTTTTATTTTTATGAAATATATTGTAATATATGGTCAGCTAGCGACCTCGAAAATTGATCATACTAATCTTGTCTGAGCAACCGGCAGCAAGTGTGCGTTGTGTTGCGTAAAGTAAATTATTACTATTGTATAGTTAGTTGGTATAGTTTGTTGCGCCACTTCTTCTTCCCAGCTAAAGCACTAGGAAGTGGTGAAGGGTGGGCGTGAGTGGCGACTGTCTTATGTAATTTTGACGTTCGAAAAGTGCTGATTTTCAGCCTAGTTTGAATAAATGACTTTTTGAATTTTGAATTTTTTGAATTTTATACATACTTATCGTCTATTTTTGGCCTCTCTAAGTGTAAAAACTGTTATCTACTTATTTATAAATATCGATGATTGTCAGCTGTAGGTAAGTACTTGGATACAAACAATGTGCCCACTTATTTACTCATTACAGACTTAAAGGTAGGTGTCAATTTAATTTGTGATTGACGTCTATCTGACTTGAACAAAAAACAAACTATGAGAGGCACCTGTGTGTTCCACTGTAGATCATGAAACTCTTTTGAAAATCGGCTACCATGGTCGCTTTGTTTATGAAATCTCGCATACCAGTCCCTCAATGCATTCGAGCAGTGATGGCCCAGTGGAGCAGTGATGACCCAGTGGAGCAGTGATGGCCCAGTGGAGCAGTGATGGCCCAGTGGAGTAGTGATGGCCCAGTGGAGCAGTGATGGCCCAGTGGAGCAGTGATGGCCCAGTGGAGCAGTGATGGCCCAGTGGAGCAGTGGTAGCGATTTACGAGTTGTAGATCGTAGGTTCGAACCCAGGCAGGCTGTTTACTTTGTGTAAATTATTTCTTCAGCACTGTTCTCAAAACGGTGAAGGAAAACATCGTGATGAAACCAGCATGTCCTAGAACTAAAACTTTCGAAGACATGTGATATCTACCAGCCAGCACTGGGCCCGCGTGGTGGATTACGGCCCACTGCCTCTCACAGAGAGGCCTGTGTCCCAGCAGTGGGGACGTTATAGGCTGATTATGCTATGTTTAAGCTGAAAGTTTGCGTCCTCGTAAATTATTTATAGTAGGTACGTTGGTACGTAGTTCCAGACGGCAGTAGTTAATGAACCAGAACAAAGTCAAGAAACTGCGTTACTGCGTAGCTACAGATTTGTCTAGCAATACATTTTTACACTTGAATTGTGCAAGTTTGTTGTATTGAACCTGTTCAATCCAACACCCTAGTGTGAATGATGTTATTAAAAAAATTACGCCGTATAAATGTACAGAACTCACTGCAAGCTAATTGAAACACACATGACCTTATAATATTATCAATCATTTATACAAGATCAAGTTTAATTAACCCTCGCTCTGTCGCGCCTACTTAGTAACGCGAGTCGCCGCACGAGGTCATTGAATACCCTAAAATGTATACAGTTTAAAAACGTGTTTTGAGGGTTTTATTAGCAATAACTTTATTGTTTTTTATAATTAATTAATGAATCACTATAATATAAGACAAATGTGATCATAGTTATCTCTTTATTTATTGCTTTATACGTAGTTACACAATATAGGGCCATGTTACAAGTGACAAATATTTATTATTATTTTATAGTTTTTACTTAAATCAGATCGCACGCAAACAGACTTCTACGAACAAAAACATGTAAGTAGGTAACACAAAAAATATAGCAAATTATAGATGATCACAGTTCCCCTATAATTGTTTTTGAACACTCGTTCGTTTTCCTCCTTTAACTAGCGTAAAATATGTTGTTGTTGTCGTTCGTCCATTATAACGTGTATAAATACACGCTACAGCAGTTAAATTTAAACAATAGATAGATAGATAAATCAATATCAATAATAAATTAATACCCAAATAAAATATATTCATCACAAATAAAAATAATTTTCAAAACAATTTTACTTACATCGGCATATTTTTATTTGTGATGAATATATTTTATTTTATTTGGGTATGAATTGTCTTTGAAGGCCTCGTGCGCAGAAACACTTCAGTCACCAATCAGCAATTGCGCGCGAATTAAAATTATTTGCTGCAATTTGCATCAACTATAAACCCTTTTAGGAAGGTCGGTACATAAGGTTCTGTGTGCCACGGATAGCTCTTATGATGAGCGAACATTTTGTATTTTTGGACGGATTGATTGATATTAAATAAATGCGTTATTTGGTTGTAAATCTACTATATAAAAATAAGTCGGGTTTTCCTTCCTGACGCTATAACTCCAGAACGCACGAACCGATTTCCACGGTTTTGCATTCGTTGGAAAGGTCTCGGGCTCCGTGAGGTTTATAGTAGGTAGGGTAGGTAGGGTAGGTAGGGTAGGTAGGGTAGGTAGGGTAGGTAGGGTAGGTAGGGTAGGTAGGGTAGGTAGGGTAGGTAGGGTAGGTAGGGTAGGTAGGGTAGGTAGGGTAGGTAGGGTAGGTAGGGTAGGTAGGGTAGGTAGGGTAGGTAGGGTAGGTAGGGTAGGTAGGGTAGGTAGGGTAGGTAGGGTAGGTAGGGTAGGTAGGGTAGGTAGGGTAGGTAGGGTAGGTAGGGTAGGTAGGGTAGGTAGGGTAGGTAGGGTAGGTAGGGTAGGTAGGGTAGGTAGGGTAGGTAGGGTAGGTAGGGTAGGTAGGGTAGGTAGGGTAGGTAGGGTAGGTAGGGTAGGTAGGGTAGGTAGGGTAGGTAGGGTAGGTAGGGTAGGTAGGGTAGGTAGGGTAGGTAGGGTAGGTAGGGTAGGTAGGGTAGGTAGGGTAGGTAGGGTAGGTAGGGTAGGTAGGGTAGGTAGGGTAGGTAGGGTAGGTAGGGTAGGTAGGGTAGGTAGGGTAGGTAGGGTAGGTAGGGTAGGTAGGGTAGGTAGGGTAGGTAGGGTAGGTAGGGTAGGTAGGGTAGGTAGGGTAGGTAGGGTAGGTAGGGTAGGTAGGGTAGGTAGGGTAGGTAGGGTAGGTAGGGTAGGTAGGGTAGGTAGGGTAGGTAGGGTAGGTAGGGTAGGTAGGGTAGGTAGGGTAGGTAGGGTAGGTAGGGTAGGTAGGGTAGGTAGGGTAGGTAGGGTAGGTAGGGTAGAGTATTTTGGTAGGGTAGGTATAAGTACTTAGTGCTACCCGTGCGAAGCCGGGCCGGGTAAAGCTAGTTTATTATAATAATGGTGTGTTAACAAAACACGTGACTTTTGAATCCGGTTGAAAAATGTTGTGTGCGTAAGGGGCACCCCCTTACGAATCATTCCACTTTGCCCCACTAAGCCGCCCACTGGTGGGGCAAAATAGAATGCCTAAAATTTTGCAGTGGAATCTGCCCCACTAGTTCGATTTCGTCTAGGGTTGGCACCTGGCACCTGAAGTCTGGATTTGTGCCCGGTTGATGGTAATAGGCTCACCCCTTATTACATGGGCCTTAAACATAATTGATGAAATGTGGGTGTACTATAGGTACTTCTCTAGCCAACCTTTCGGGGAAACAAACCGTGATGTTTGGTTATTACGATTATTATGCTACTAAGTGCGGATTTCACCACTGAAATTGAACGCGTTCAGCACATCTAAACGCGTTCAAGAGAAATGCTGATCGCATTCAATTTCATTGGTGAAATCAGCCCTAAGAGTGTATTCGCAATAAAATGCGAAGTTTGTATTTCCGGACACCTCTCTGTCGCCCGTTCGGCGCGATTACCGTTGGGCTTTGGTACTGTTATAATAACACGAAGGTGACAAAAGCCTCTATTTAAAATAGGTCTATTAAAAACAATATCGAGTCTTCTTCTTTTCATGATTAACCTGGTGTCAGAGCTTTAAAGCCCATGGGCCTCTGGCTTGGCTTTACATGCCGTCGAGAAATATCTCTCTCTATCGAGTAGTATTAATGAACAGCGTTAATTTGAAATACTACTCAAATAATACATTTAAACTCAAACCACAATTCACTAAATGATTTTAGCGCTAAATATAATATATATTTTTTAAATCATTGTGTCTCTGTAATTTTCAAACGATTGACTGAAACAGAACGATGTCTTAGATTCATTTAGCGCTAAAGGTAAGCTAGGGTTTCTTAAGGCGCGGGCTAAACAGTAAAGATGTGAGACTAGGAAAAACGCAGACGACAAACGTGCGCGAGCGGCGTCTTGTCCTTTCTGTATGTTTTGTGCCAGATCGCGTTTATATGCGTTTTGTATGAAGAATAATGAAGGTACGTGAAAAGTACGCCGCAACTGCGTCCCTTCTGCGTCTTACGTCTCTTCTTTGTAGCCCGTGCCTAAGACACCTGTGGCCGCCTTATAGCGTCCGCAATTTACCATCGAATGACGTCACTGAAACATTATTTGTGAAAGTAAGTTGGTGTGTTCCTAGAAAGCGTTTTTTACACCGTTAAGGAAAACCCCGCTGCCATCATTTCATGATGGCCGTCACTGCGTCCGTTATGGGGCGGCCCCCCTCTAGGAAACCGTAGCTGTATTTATTTATTTATTGGTTCACCAACGACTGTTTACACAGGTTGTAGGCTAAAAGTAACATGCAAAAATGTAAGTGCAACAGTGCAACAATCACTTACAGGTAAACAAGCTTTAGTGATTTGTGGTGCAAGTGGACTTTAAGGGGTTTATTCATAAACGATGATTAAAGTTAAGAGACGTTTAAACGTCAAAAATGTATGGTTAAACAGTCGCTAATCATTACTTAACTTTACGCAACGTTTATGAATAAAGGGGTAAATGTTTAAGTCAAAAGTTTATCCGGCAAAAAAAACCGCCACAACAACTAAAACTAGCTGCTCTCCATACTTAACAACCAAACCGGTTAACCAAAGTGGCCGTTTGCCAAAGACGTCATCAAATCTAATCAACCGAAAATATCTTGACGTGTTAAGGAGAAAATATGCAATAGATAATATCGTGATGTGTTTTAAATTTGTGTTTTTTTTTTCTATATAAGAGGTGTGTTTTGGTTTTTATTATTCGCGAAGTCTTGTTAATTGGCCTTTGATTCTGGGGTTTATATTTGCTTTTGAAGTACTTTGAGTTATTTAATTATTTTGTTTTGATGTAGCAAATGTGCGTATCAGTGTCAAAAAGACAGACGACGTGCAAAAATCAAATTTATGAGTTCCAAATTAATAATACATTATAAAATAAAGTCGCTCGTCTTGTCTGTCTCTGTGACCGCTTAGATATTCTAAGCTGTAAGTACAATTGATTTTCATGGGGTTTTCATCATTATTTACAGCGTTTATTCTAGAAGGTTTATGTGTATAATACAATATCTAATATTTAACTTGTATAGGTATAGCAGAGTGATGTCGATTTTTTGACATGTGCTCATTGCACTTGTGCGAAGCAGGAGCGGGTCGCTAGCAACATTGCTGTATCCCGGTTGCCAGAGAACACAGCAAAGCATTTCATTCAAAGCTTCTTGGCTTGGAAATGTATCGGCAAACCCTGTTTTGATGACTGGAACGTTAGCCCTTATCATCATCATCATTATGCCAATATATTTGTGGTCGGCACAATGTCTTTTTCTTCCATACTTCTCTACTAGTCGTTATCTCGGTAGTCACCCCCTTTCTAGCCATATCATCTTCAACACAGTCTATCCATCATTTCATTGGTCTTCCTCTACTCTTAACGTTAGCCCATAACTGGTTACTATTGTCTAATGCTGCGGCCGCATCTACATCTATCGTGACGAAGCTTAGCACAGTGGTACGATACACGCAGATGTGACCAACCGCGTGATAGTTCGGGCTACGTAGCGCTTATCGCCCGGGTGGCGGTATAAAATAAAGGTGGCGAAGCCGCTAATGTGACCACCACATTAGCGCGATAACTTTTTAGTGAGTAAAATATACGAAGCTTTGGCAGGCATTGCCAAACACGATAGACGCATGGATGCGGCCGCACATAAGAATTGTATGAGGTTTAAATAAAGGTAAAACGAATAAAGAAAAAAATCTTTCGGAACCACACAACCATGTTGGACGAATGTTATCAAAACTATTTAGATTCATGCGTTTTGATAACATTCGTCCAACAACGTCTATAATTCGTGCAAATCTGGAAAAATAATTATTATAGGCCCCGACATAAAATAACTTCATAAACTATAATTATTTGACGTTTGCCTTTTACTAATTCATCATCATCATCATCATCATAATATGCATAATACTTATTGTACCTTATATATATATATATGTATATATATATATATTCTTAATCTTTTTTATCGTACCTGTTAGTGATCCTAAGTTTTCTAATTTTTTTTCTGTAACTGGCTTTATGTTTCTTAATCAACTGTTATCCATTTGTTATTGCTGTTGGTTCTCCTGTTAATAAATCATAATTTCAGCCGAATGACGTCCACTGCTGGACATAGGCCTTCCCCAAGCACCGCCACTTCAACCGGTTCTGTGCTTCTCGCATATTGCGGCCTTCTCATGTTCATTGGTTCACCTTGTGGGAGGCCTTCCAACACTGTCTTCCGGTATGCGGTCGCCACTCTCTAACCTTTCGGCCCCATCGCCCAATATATTTTGAGAGAAATGTCCCCTACCCACTGCTACTTAAGTTCGTCAATTCTTTTGCTAAGTCACCTTTCCATTTCTGATTCGATCACGTTGACCAAGCATAGTCTGTCCCTTTCCCCTTTTTTTTTTTGGATCGGACATTATCAAATAACTTCTCCCGCTCTGGGTGGAGCGGAAGGGCGTGTCAGACTCTTACTGACTAAAGCCCACCCGTGTTCCTTCCATTGCCTGTACGTTGCCAGGGGCCACGGTATCCCTTTCGTACTTTCCCGCAACCCCGACAGGCATCTGTCCTAATGGACCCCTTCACTTCTGCTGACTTCTCTTTGAGGCGCGCGTGGAACACAACGCGCCGTCGACGCGGGCCTGGTCCTTATCGGACGGCGAGCTACCCATTGCTCACCGTCCGCAAGCCCGGTCCATTGCCCTTTAGGTGACTTTCAGCCTTCTAATGAGGCCCATTGTAAGCGACAACCATAGGTCATTTCGCACTGGTCACAGACTTTCGTCTTGAGACACTGTGGTATGTGAGACGAGAAGATCTCTTGGTCTTTACTAATTAGCTTATTATTATTTGAACACGATTTTACCCTTTTTGAGTCGACCTTGTTATAATTCCGGAAGATCACACCGGTGATGGAGAAAAATTAAGTCCATTAATTGTACTGATTAATGACACTAACAGAGAAAATCTTCCAATCTGTTTGTTATGTTAAGAAGGTACTGATAACATTTCATTAATCAATTTTTGACAAGTTTATGCAAAATATATGTTAATTTATTTGAATAAAACAAAAATGTAGCCTTGATTTATTATTTAAGAAGATAACTAACCTTCCAGACTTGACAAGATCGTATCGTTTGTCGCCGGTCGTTTGTCACAAAATGGTGCAGCTTCCCTCGGAAATCCGTATCGGTTATGTATTGCCAGGTTATGCTCTCTTACGTTATGAGGATACTGTACCATGCTCCGGAGGTCAGTGGAACCATTGATCTCCGGAGCATGGTACAGTGTCTCGAAATAATAATAATATGTAAACTAGAATGTGAACTAGCAATTAGAATTTAATGTTTACACTTCTCCTCTCCTCTTTACTCCGATGGACAGGCAGCCTGGTTTTATTTATCGAGTCAATATGGCTACTTATAGTTCTAATTTTATCTGTGATCATTCCGTTCAAACTCTCTTCTTTAACGTATTTTAACCTACCACCTACCTAGTGCTGTATAAATTCATTATTTTGTAGATATATTTATAAATTCATTAGTGTAATTGTATACGAGTGTAATTCTTAACTAATGAGTTGTATTAGTTCAAACAAAGACCAGACCTAGACCATCGGCATTATGCGTCACCCAGGAATAGTGGAATACATACGTGCAACAGACTAACAATTTTGGACATAGCATGGTTCCATTGGCAGCTAATAGCGATGCGCAGTAAGCTTACAAATGCAAAATACAACAAATATTTATTGACATAAAACAAGTTTAACAACAAATTATAGAATTCTCTGACTCCTGCGCTAGTAATAACAAGGCACAGCATGCAGATGTGTTCCGTGTAATATTTGAAATTATAAGATAGATAAAGCCTTGGGTATCCTAACATACAATGCTTGCGTATTCACCAAAGGTCTTAGTATAGTTGAGTAGTAGAACCATTTCGCCAGTTATATTGGTTACTAGCTTCTGCCCGTGACTACGCCGCGAGCCTATAACCTTCCTCAAGAATTGGGCTATCCAATGCAAAAAGATTTTTTCAAATCTTTCTGGTAGTTTCGGAAATTACCCCCATAAACAAACAGACAAATTTTACCTTTTTATAATATTAATAAGTGTATTAAGTATAGATTTACAATCCGACCACTTTAAACGTTAACCAGGCATAAATTCAGACTGAGCCGCAACTGAGAAGTTCCCACGGAAAGTGCCAATACCTAATAGATACTTTGCCTGAACTAGAGACCAAACCCAGGTACCTAACCTCAGAGAGAAAAAGATAATGAGCGCATTCTGTAAATCCTATAATAGATCACACATCACAGATGACGATTGGATTTGTTACAGCTGTAGTGGCAATCATGTCATTTGGTCTAAATAACTTTTTATTTTTATTATTTGATTTTGCTTTTATATAGATCCTTTTCTTTTAGATTTTGTGAATGTGAGAACGTTGTAGGCTTAACAGACTGTAGATCTGTCGAACATTTTCTATCTTGCTAAGAACCTGTAGTGCTATTCTGTATATCTCACCGTGAAAACTTAAGTGAAGTGAGCTCGGAGTGAGCTGTCAGTCCCTAGCAGCAGTCGGTCTATGTGAGCTGTCATTCCACCTGCTGCTAGGGACTGACAGCTCACTCCGAGTTCACTTCACCTAAGTTCTCACGGTGAGATGGTTACAGAATAGCACTGCTGGTACTTGTTGATAGGCCTACACTGTCCTCTCATACCTATTAACACTGTAATTTGAAAATATTGTAAATACCATTTACCTTTAAAAGAGTAACCGTGGAGTTTCTTGCCGGCTCTTCTCCATAGGAAACGACCAATTGGAACCGTGCACCTAGCTTCTGACGTTTCATAAGTGCCCTTGTAGATTTATGTGAAATAAAATAATTTGAATTTGATGAAAAGGTAAAATGGAAGAGAAAATAAAGAAGACTGACCAACCAGCCAGCTTCAGGATCAGGAAAATCTAGCAGAACTCATCTATACATTAAATCGCTGTCAGTACAACCTCTGACCCTGTTTACCGTCACAACACAATGTCGTGAGGCATAAGTTTACGCATTACAGCCAATTAACACCTACACGATTATTTTCCGAATGTTTACTCATTAAACGTCCCTACTATTTTATGGAACCTTTAAAAATACATTTACATATTACTGAACAACACCTAAATACTATTGTACATATTTTGTATCCTACTTGGTCCGTCGCACTCCTTTGATGGGCATTATGGCCTTGTACTTCAACTATACCAACAAAGTTTCACTTAGGATGTTGCTGTATCTTCATGGTCATCTCTGGATACCGTACCTAGTTACTGCGCATTAACAAACAAAAAAATACACATTCAGATGGACAGTTGAATAGTATAATCAGCCTATAATGTTCCCACTCCTGGGAAAAAGGCCTCCTCTCATTAAAACAGAGTGGGCAAGTGAGTGAGTAATCCACCACGTGGGCCCAGTGCAAATATCGTTTGTCTTACGACATCTTACGGACAAGCCTGTTTCCTCACGATGTTTTCCTTCACCGTTTTGAGAGCAGTGGTGATGAAATAAATTTACACAAACTAAAGTGCCTGTCAGGGTTCGAACCTACGACCTACCTAACCTACGACTCGTAGGTTGCGGCCGTTGAATAAATAAATAAAATAAAATTTATTTATTTCAGACCATAAATAGTCCATAAATTGTTAGTGTGTTAGTGTACGATTTTATTCTTACGTGCTATGTTAGTATGATTAGTTCTTTATAATTATTTACTTATAGCTACCTATAGCTACCTCCACCCAATGCCTTTGGATGGGGCAGTCCGGTCTGCCAACAATCACTTTCAGGCTGCCGCTACGAGTATTACGCAAGCGGTGTAGTAGGGAAGCTGCTTTCTTTCGCATGATGGCGTGAAAGCCATCCGTGTGAGCTTCAGCGAACATACCCGATGCACTACAACGCCGCGGTAGCCGCAACAGCATCCTGAAAGCGTCGTTGTATTGTACGCGCAGAGCGTTGTAGGCTCGGCGCGTATATGATACCCAAAGGCCGAATAAACATGTTAAAATAAAATAAAATCGTCTGGTGATGCTTCAATGTATGTCGGTAAGCTTACCCTGGGCAGTCAACGTCTCTACCATGACTGACTGGCTAACCTTTTTCCTAAGGCATATTAGTTATTATGGACCTTTAGCAACATTATGATTGTAGATATGCAAGTGATCTTCCATTCTTCAAAGCTATAATTATAATATAATATAATATCACTTATTTCTGGCGACACAGGCCCATTGATATTTTCATGAGTTTTAGACTATGTTAGTAGCGCACTTCACTTTGAATTAGCTTGACTTTGTGCTGTCCTGTGGAACTTGTCCACGGAAGCGACGGAACACCACATCCTGCAGCCAAAGGTCTTCGTCCATGACGAGGGGCAGATAACAGTTCGGTACACGCACCACGAACGCCTTGAAGTTGACATTCCTGTGCGATTCCAGTAAAAAAGCTAAGCAAAGCAGCTGATTGATAGTAGGCATCCGACAGCCCACAGTAGCACATCTTCGTACGAACTCCTTCACAAAGAGCTAGCTACTCCGTTATTTTAATGTGTGTCATAGCCAATAGTGTCATCATAATATCTTGTTTTCTTCCTTTTTTATTTGTTTGTATATTGGCACCTTGCAGCTATTTCCTAATAGCTAATTAGTCATTATTTAATCGTGTTTTTGTATGTTGTGCTGTTTTTTGTGTGCACTAAATAAACGATTTATCTATCTACTACCAACTCTTAAGTAACAGCATGATTCCCTTTGCAAGAAGAAGAGTCACAACGACAAGTAAATAAGAGTGGTGTGGGAAAAAATGTTTCCTTTCCCCGTTTGTGTAATAGCATAATATTGAGTGGACCATGTTTGTCTTTATTAGGCTGATGATATCAGACGACCACAATGATGCATCCCCCATCTACTGAAATGTTTGCAATCTAGTCACTGTTAATTTTGAGAATTTGAATGTACCATTATACGTTACACTAGGAAAATCCCCATTCAAAAAAAAAACGAGCCTACGTCACCAGTGACACCTCGTCATTTAATTGCTTGAATAGCACTCAAATAGCAATTTCTGGTAGGTATTTTGTTAAAGTTTTGTATAATTGTAAGCACATGTGTGAGCACCATGTACCTACTATAAAGCTACCATTTATTAGGTACGGTTTTTTTTTGAGGAAAGAACCACAGAGATTTGAGTGGACCTGTCAAGATAATTTATATCTCAAAAGGTAATAATCGTTATAAAATTACCTCCATCTAATTGACATCTAAAGGTACCATTCCGTACCCGACCTCAGGAGGCAACTGTAGGCGACGTGTCGTCGCGACACGACTGGTTTTTATGAATTTCTATGAAATACCTTCCGTAGCTAGCGACACGTCGTTGGCAGCTACGGGCGACAGGCGACACGTGCAGCCTGACCGCTAACCAGTAGTGCCGCCAATGACCGAGCACGTTTTTCTATCATCTATCTACCGACTGGAATAAGGGCTGCTGCTGCCTGCGGTCGGGTTCGGAATCATGACTTCACGGTACGGTACGGAATGGTACCTTAACACCACTGACTTCTTGTTATTTTTTTTAGGAAAAAAACAATTAAATACTTTTATGCATTTACACGATGACTGAGCATTTTCCATCGTAATTACAAGCTTTTATTTCAGTTCAAATTTCATATTTGACGTAATATTCATTAAGAGTTTTGACGCAAACGTTATTATTTAATAACTTAAAAGATTATAAATAAAGCTATAGATCATCATCATCATCATCATCGTCATTTGATATACATTTATTTATTTACATAACAATTGCTTGCTGCACTTACAGTAAACACCAAACCGCGCAGCAATAAGCCAACAACAGGGCGGTATATTATCTCCTCTTTTGTTCTCAATTTTTATTAATCTCATTACCACTGAACTTCGAACTGCGTATCATCTTTATGCTGACGATTTGCAGCTTTACTGCCAGGCAAGTGTGGAGAACATATCCGATGCGATTGAGGAGCTAAACCGGGATTTAGCTGTGGTTAAAAGCTGGTCTGATCGTTTTGGGTTGGCGGTTAATCCTACCAAGTGTCAGGCTGTCATTGTAGGGAGCACCCACAGTATGAGGAAGCTGAATGGCTTAACTGTGCCACCTGTAATGTTTGACAACTCAGTCATCCCGTTTAGCTCCGATGTTAAGGATCTTGGTCTGCATGTTGACACATGTCTTGACTGGCGTAAGCAGGTCACGACTGTAAGTAAAAAAGTCACCGGAACGCTGCGGTCGCTCTATCGGTTGAAAAACCTTCTCCCATCACACATAAAGGCAATGCTTGTACAGTCCCTAATCTTTCCCATAATAGACTATGGTGATGTGTGTTACTATGACCTGAATGCAG
Organism: Xanthia icteritia; assembly: GCA_949128155.2. Lineage (NCBI taxonomy): Eukaryota > Metazoa > Arthropoda > Insecta > Lepidoptera > Noctuidae > Xanthia > Xanthia icteritia. Next base: position 20,913,550 of record OX421942.2, on the reverse strand, counting down.
ATCTCCTCAATAAACTTGACCGCCTTCTAAATAACTGCATTCGATTCGTATTTCAATCTTCGAAAGTATGATCATATATCTGCGCATCGATTGCTTTTAAAATGGTTACCCATACGTCAGCGTAGAGAGTTGAGGGCTCTGTCTATGTTGTATTCTATACTCGACATACCCACTTCTCCTTCTTACCTGACTTCCCATGTTCAATACCTATGCTCTGCCCACAGTAAAAATCTTCGTTCTACCAACAATCGTCTTCTACGATGTCCTTCTCACCGCTCTGGTTTTATTCACTCTTCTTTCTTTGTCCAGGCGGTATTTCTTTGGAATGCGCTTCCTCTGAACATCAGGATGGCAACCAGTCGGTTATGTTTCAAACTGAAGGCACGTGAATATATTCGTGAAAAGTTGGCAGAATCTTTGCAGCGCTGATTTGCTGGATTTGTTTTCTTCTCTACCTATCGTTATTTCTCCTGACAGAGTTTATTCGGTTTATAATATATGTATGTATCTATGTATGTATGTAGTAGTAAGTATTAATTTTCAAGTTATCTATTACTCATGTTGCACCTGCCATGTTTTGTCTCTGCTCCACCCTAAGGTTGACTGGTAGAAAATGCCTCAGGCATTAAGTCCGCCTTCGTACAGTATTTTTTTTACTTGTGCATTAAGTTTTAATAAATAAATAAATAAATAAACACCAAACCGCGCAGCAATAAGCCAACAACAACATTTATCTAAAAAAACTTCATGCTTACATTTAAAATAGATTATATTATATACACCGTGAAATTTTTGAAGGGCCACTCAATGTACCCAACATAAAATACCTCTAGGAGCAATTAAAAATTTGTTCTAATATATATATTTTTTTAATGAATGTTAGTAGCCGAAAGTGTTTTCGGCTACGATGGCGTGTCGCAGAAGACGTCCGCGGCCAAGTTGCTGTGCGCGGCTTGGTAATGTAGACTTTAAATACTGTGTACACGATTTAATAATTAAAAGAATGTAATATCCGTTCCGATTCGATGCGATGCGAGCCGTTTGGTGGAAATCATCCTTAAAAAGGGACCGCTCTGTTGAAACTAAAGTAAACACATTCCTTTGTTTCTTGGTTTATTTGGGATAGACACTACAGTTTTAAAAACAATAATGTTTTTTTTAAATTGCTTCAAGTACCTGGTAAGTGTCTTTAAAGTATTCATTATTTTTTCACAAATATGAAATACTAGCTATTGCCCGCGGTTCCGCCCGCGCGTATGGCGGAAAATATCACACGAGAACGTGGGTACTCCCAGGATTAAAAGTAGTAAATCCTGTGTGTAATAAACTTATGAAACTATTTAGTTGGATAAGGATTAGGTAATATTATGATACACACATCAGTATCACACAAGCACCGTGTTAGATATTCTTCATAATCATGTCCAAACAGTCGAGGAGCCATCGCTGTTGAAAAGTTTCAATTTGACGGCAAATTCCTCCGATGTGGTGCCACTGTACTCGACGGCGACTGTTAGTTCGGCCGTACCTCCATAGTTGATCCAGCTATTTATTTCGTTCAGCTCAATTACCTTATATGGTCCATGCTTAAGTGCAGCAGTTTGACCCACGTAATTGAACAAATCTGGAGTTTCTTGCCCGTTCTTCTCCATAGGTACCTACTACGCTTTGGAATGGGCAACTAGCTTCATATTTCTGACTGACCGACTTCTTGACGATTCAAAAGTGTCTGTAAATGGTTTAATTGAAATAAATGCTTTGAGTTTGAGTTTGCGGTTCCACCGTTTTGAAATCCAATTATGTGTTCTAGGTCGATTCCTTGTGCCATTCCATTGTACACGTTGTTAACATTTCTACGTGCGGAGCTAGCCGGCGATGTCAGAAGAATGGCGCTGCACCGGTGTTGAAAGTTGAGGAAGGGTGGCCTGTAAGAGTAACGGTAATAGACGACGAAAGTAAACGTTGCCGCAGGATTGGTTACATTTTCTACGTTTATGCTTGAACCATTAATACTATTGATTAGATCGTGGGTGTGCTCATCGCGACCGTCCCTTACTCGCGTTCGAGCACACCGTTTGTGAAAAATATCTTATCGAAACCGCGTCTCGATCTACCACTGGAGAAAATGTTCAAACAAGACTGCGTCAACAGAGTAGCTGGCCTAGCGTACGTCCCGGTACTCAATAAACATTCACGGTACCCGGAGTCGTATAGAATATCACAATAACTAATGAACTGATTTCCGTATATGTCGTAAACGTAAGCTTTGGATGGACCGCGGACTTTGAGCTACAATAATCCCACTCAAATTTTTTTTTTAATGAAGCACCATTCATACTGATATCCAAATTTAGCACAATTGCTCACACACTTTCGATAGTATTGTGACGACGTGGATGCGTAATGCGTGGGTATACCGGCAATCTTGTCGACCACACACGCTTCTGTGTTTAAATGGTAATCAACAGCACAGCGGCCCTTTTCACAAGTATTAAGGCACGGTGACCGCTTGTAGTCGTCGCCACTAATGTGTATTGGATACTTGCAAGTATTGAATGTGAACAACACAACAATAATACAAAGATACAATTTAACTTTTTCATTATTGCGACGACACACTTCATTCTTCGATCCAAACTGAAAAGTCGTCGAACGCAAATGTGTACGCTGTAACGATAACCTGGCGAGGTTAAGAAAACAACACGGATTAGTTATAAGTTTCGTATATTGCTCTACAATTTGAAATACATAATATCTAAATTGGTATCCGCAACGACCGGATCGATTTATTGTTACGACCTTGCTCCGAAATCGTGACCTCATGGCAGTTGAAGTAACAAATCAACTTCAGGAGAACCGTAGAGACGACGTTAGCGAGCTGAATGTGAGGCGGCGGCTCCTTGAAGCTAATTTGACCCCATATAGACCCGCAAATGGTCCAAAACTTGAAAGGGAACATCGGGTAGCAAGATCACGGGGAGACGAAGAATGGGCAAGAGTGATGTTTCTGACGAATCCAGATTTATGCTGTATGCACATGATGGGCGGCGAAGAGTCTACTGACGGCCAGGGATCCGTTTTATTCCAGCTTGTTTTGAGGAAAAAGTGCCGTTTGGCGGTGGATCTGTTTTGTTTTGGGCTGGAATCTCTTCAGAGAGTCTTACGGAGTTAGTGCTGATAGAAAATGGTACGCTAATCAGTGCAAGATATCACGCAAGTAATAGGTATTTAAAATATATGAATGATACAATGATCATAAATAAATAATATATAATAGTAATAATTAATAAATAATATAAGAAAAATAATAATCATATAAAATAGCAATAATAATATATAAAATAATATAGCAATAATAATTATTCATATAAAACAATTTATACAAATGAATAAACAGAATTATAATACATACGAGTATGTACAGGTATATAAAATCATCTAAAACATTTAAGTACATTTTGCAGATAAAATAATACATAAATAATAGATAAGTGAAATAGTATCTTATTCGCGATCTCCTGACTTTCGATTATTATAATATGTAAGTTAAAACTTGTTCCAACAAAAACAACTTAATAATTATCTCGTAAAACAGGACTTCCTCTCTCCTACCCTTTTGCTGTGCCCCACAGGGTCCATAATGGTCTAAATTATATAGTTACCACCTAAGTACACATTATGGTAAAGCAATAAAGATATTGAGTATTGAGTATATGTGGAAGAAATTATTAATGAGCATGTCGGCCCATATTTAATTAATATGGGTGATAATTCAATATTCATGTATGACAACGCCAGGCCACAAACAGCTCAAATTGTAAATGAGTATTTTCAGGACGTTGACATCAATCGTATGGACTGGCCTGCGATAAACCGGAATCCAATTGAAGACGCTTGGGACGAGCTTGGGAGTGTGTAAGAAATCGACACCCCACCCCAGCTACACTTCGAGACCTAAAACATGCGATAGTGGAAGAATGGACCAGTATTCCGCAACATCGCATAAGAAACTTAGAAACAGCATCCCCAATCGCCTGGCAGCTGTGAGAAGAGCCTGTGGAGGCAATACAAAGTATTAATTTTGTTTTAGAGTTCGTTTTTGTGTTGTATTTGATGTGTCAACCAATATTTTTTCAACGTAAAAGTTATTGATGTTTTGTTTTTCCAACATTTGTTTTTTTTTAATAACTGGTAAATTATCTACAACATACAGTTTCATTCATGCTGTTCTACTAGCTCTATTATTTTAAGAGTAATTTCAGTTTTTCGTACTGACCCGTATTCTTTGCCTGCCGAGTGTATGTGAAATTTCTACACGTATAAGAGGTTATCATCATTTCTTTGTACGTCTACGTGTTTTTGTTTACTGAATTAAAACAATTTGAATTTGAATTGAATCATCATCTATTGATTCTACCCATGTCTAATTGACTGACTAACTACTAATTTGAACGAAAAACGGTTTTTGTTAATTATAATTGCTAGACATACAGCCGCGTGGATTTTTTGTGGGTAATGATGAGTAAACTATGTAGTAGTACATTATTTTATGTATCATCAATAGTTTTCGCATCACACGCCAAATAAAGATTTTTAAAGGAAATAAAAGAAAATTTAATATCTAGTGTTACATTACTGCAATTTTCTTTGAGGTCTCTAACTTTTTTGAAAAATAATCACAGCCTATGCTACTCGCTGATAATGTAACTTTCTATAGGTGTAAGATATTTTATATCGGTATTTTATTCGTTTATCCATTACAAACGAAAATCAAAGACAATATGCAATCGTACACTTACTTTATTTTAATATTTAGGTATATTATGTACAAGTAAGTATATATACCTAAGTATTGAGCGGGCAAAGGTTTTAGCAACGCCAATTAATAATCTCAGGAGTATTCGAAGATGGTTGATAATTCAGGCTTTCTTACTAACAATTTTTCTACTGGAGCTCAACCAAGCGCCTCCACCAGTTATTATTTAAGAGCTTGTAATGAGGTTAGGTCTCAATACGTCCGGTGCATCTCGCAGCCTAACTTCCTAACACACTTCTTATATTGAAATGCTATTCATTTTGTCATTTCAACAATATTCATTTCGTTATTAACGTTGACAGCAGACAAATTTTTCAAACACATGAAGCAATGGAGTAGGAATTTCATTCAAAATCTGAAAGATTATTATTGAAAACACGTTACGCGATGAGGGAGCTGGCTATAGCCCGCCCAGCAACCACCTAGATTACTGACTCTGGTCTTTTAAATAACTATTCGCGAACTGTATTCGTGATCTTTTCGCATTGCTTGGATCTCGACTTAGGCGAATAGCACAGTGAGATTAGGTATGTTGACACACAGATGCAGCACAGCACAGTACTGATTTTGCAGGGTAGGGCAGGCGAGGCAGACATAGACCCCGAGCGCATGCTGCGGCGCAGCTACACAGACCCATTCGCGTCCTAGCTAGTACAAACAATAGACGCGAGAGTTGACGAGCAAAATGAGTGAGTCAGATTCCGATTATGAACCTAACGAGTCGTTGCAGTTTGTCAAAGCGAAAAAAAACTATTTGGTAAAGTGATTAGCTGAGTAGTAATGATTAGTATCATACAAACAAGGTTCATGACGAACTAATTCAATTAAGTGTTCTGTCATTGCAAAAAAAATCTGAATTAGGTACTGGTAAAAAATACGTGTCGACCTGCACGCGTACAAAACCTGCTCTGCCCTGCGCTGCGTAGACCTGCGACACCTGCGTCACAGCATTCGCTTAGCCTATTGCTGTGTGATGGTTCCGCAAGGAGGAGAAACAGTTGAAAAGTGATAAATAACATAAAAATCAACAATATCATTTCGATACTATAATTTTGTCATCATTTGATGTGATTTATCTTACTAACAAAAACAAACTCTGATACGTCACGTTTTGTTAATTTGTTGATAAAACAAATAGGTACTTGTTTTTTGCTTCTATATAATTGCAGCTGTTGAATTTATTATATATTTCTGTAATTTATTGAATTCAAAATATTCCACACGATTATCTATTTGTATTTTAGTTTGGTAAGACTATATTCGCCGGTTTGAGTTGAGATTTTAAATTTTAATTTCTCAGAAATTCGCCGCGACGTGAGCAACAATATTATTCGAATGACTGCCTCGGTGTTCTAGTGTAGCAAGTGCTACTGTTGAGTATGAGGTCCTGGGTTCCATTCCTGGGTCGGTATAGTGTTATTGACGAATGGTTGACACGCTTTATGAAGAGATATTGGAATATGTTTCTTTTTGTGAAAGGTGTTCGCGCGTCACTACAATACGGAAGATGACAAAAAAAAAATTGTCCGACTTGTAGATTATAAAAAAATTACATACACGTATTTATTCTTTTTTTTTTGTTATTAAAAGATTACGGCGATACATTGAGTTAAAATGTGCCATGACGTCACTAGTATGTAGATTTTATACTTGTGACGTATCAACCACCACTCCCCAACTTTAATGCCTTTTTATCTAAGTATTTTTTTATTAATATGATGAAGCAAAAGATACGAGTCTAATATTTTTTTATTATCTAACTGACGTACTAAATAGATTTTCTTTTATTTGACCCAGGCAACATCCCTATTAGAGTACTCCGCTTCCGAGTATTTTTATGATCGCGCCTAAAGGCTCGTACAGACCAGCGCGACGCGACGGCGCGACGCGACTCGAACAATACAATTTCTAAAAAAACTTCACGGTATAACAATAACCGGTGTCGCGTCGCGCTGTCGCGTCGCGCTAGTCTGCACGAAGCTTAATTGTGTCAAACTCAAACTCAAAGCATTTATTTAAATTAAACCATTTACAGGCACTTTTGAATTGTCAAAGAGTCGGTCAGTTAGTCAGAAAGTTGAAGCTAGTTGCCCATTCCAAAACGTAGATCTCTATGGAGAAGAACGGGCAAGAAACTCCAAGGACACTCTTTTAAATATAGAAATTACAAAATCCTGGGTACATTACTTTTGTTGCTTCTATATGTGAGAACAATGTAAAATAAAATAATAATCAAAAACGATTAAAAATATAAGATTAAAAATAAGCAATGGCAGATAAGAGATGACCAGTCTCAACCGACGGCGCCCGTTCACGAACATGACGCGTGGATCAGCACCATCCAGCTCAACCATTTTGTAGGGAACCGAATGATCCAACACACTCGCCACCATCAGCGAGACATTTAAGTGAGCATGACATACTCTCAACTGCCATGCTCTTTCAAGTCAACATACAACAAAACAACATAGTAAACGGCTCCATGGTACTCACATTTACAAAAATTGAAAAAAAAATGCTTCTAAATTATACAAAACTATAGTTTGCAATGAATTTGTGAAATTAAAAGAATTTTACTACCAAAAAGAAAAATAAAAACATTATTAACTTTTGGAGTATTCAACAATTAAACCTTGGTTAAGTAAAAATAAAAAGTAAACATTAAGTTCGTAAAGTCAGAAAAAATAAAAAAGGGGAAGCAACTCTTCCAAAAATAAACATGTTAACTAGTGAGCCCAAGTGGCTGTGGAGCAGGACCAGCATTAAGCCAAGCATTTTTATCTATGATTATAATCATCCAACTTATAATATGCTTGTCTACATAGTGTGCGTTTAATGCAAGTTTTAAATTTCTTCTCATTTAGTTGAAGAATATCGAGTGGTATTTTATTATAACATTTTACACAGTACCCCATAAAAGAAGTGTGTACTTTAGACAACCTAAAACGTGGTTGATCTAATTTGTTCCTATTTCTTGTGTTAAAATTATGCCTGTCACTTATTTTACTAAAAAGATGTAAATTTTTTCGAACATACATAATGTTTTCATATATAAACTGACAAGGTACCGTCATGATGTTAATTTTCTTAAACAGTTCCCTTAGAGATTCACGTCTGCGGAGATTGTAGATGGCTCTGATAGCCCTCTTTTGCAGAATAAAGATAGAATCAATATCTGCGGCCCGTCCCCACAGCAAAATACCGTATGACATGATGCTATGAAAGTAACTAAAATAGACCAGTCTCGCGGTATCCACGTCTGTTAGTTGGCGGATTTTCCAAACAGCGTAAGCGGCTGAACTCAGCCGCCCTGCAAGTGATGTTAAGTGAGGACCCCACTGTAGTTTTGAGTCAAGCGTGATTCCCAGGAAAACTGTTTTTTCGACGAATTCTAGTGTCTCCTTATTCAATACAACGTGACATTCACTACTTCTAACATTCGGTAACGCGAATCTTATGCATTTCGTTTTCTTCTCATTTAATACTAAATTATTTACAGTAAACCAATTATGGACCTTTAGCATAGCGTTATTTACGTCGTCAAGTTCCTTTGCATGTCTGTTTACCTTAAAAATCAGTGATGTGTCATCAGCAAATAACACCATTTGTGGTCGGTTTTTCAATAAATGAGGTAAATCATTTATATATACTAAAAAGAGGAATGGACCCAATATCGAGCCCTGTGGTACACCCATTTTGACTTTTAAACCCAATGAATTTACACCGTTTATTTGAACTTGCTGCTTTCTATCATTCAAATATGATTTTACTAAGCTAAGCGCAAGTTTACCCAGTCCGTAATGCTCAAGTTTCAACAGCAGTGTTTCGTGATTAACGCAATCAAATGCTTTGGATAGATCACAAAAGATACCTATTGCATCCTGTGCCTCTTCCCATGCGTTAAAGATATGTTTTAATAAAGTGACACCGGCGTCGGTTGTGCAACGTCCCTTGGTAAAACCATACTGTTGATCGTGTAGGATGTTATTACGATTAAAATGATTGAGCATTTGATTTAATATTACTTTTTCAAACACCTTGCTGAAAACCGGCAAAACCGACACGGGTCTATAATTATTAGTGTCCTTGCTTGTCTTAAAAAAACGTACAGCTTTAATATGGTGCATCAACTTTTCGAAAATGTTCGGCTTTGTAGAGCGGCATCCCTATTAATCCTGTGTGACTGTCTCTTTCTTTAGTTCGATGAATCATTTCAAGGATGGTTACTATACAGTGCCACATGGTTGTTATAAACGATGACGACGTGTGACGTGTGAAGATGTGTTTGGTTGGTGATAGGGCTTGTTCTAGGTCCACCTGGCTAACTACCATCTTCTTATATAACCGCCATAATAACAACGTTAACACCATTGTTGTGTTTGGGCAGTTAGAGGTAAGATAGCCAAGAGATGAGGACTAAGATTTCTCCCGGGAGATAGGGTCCGTTGGATCGCTACTGCCCAACAGCTTGCCACATGCTGCCCTGCGGGTTTCTGTATCTCTCTTGGTCTGGCTCCTCATCCTAGACATGTTCCGGCAAAGTAAACTCTACCGGCACAGACCTAGAGTTCGGAGCGCGCAAGCCCCACCACGACGTCAACGTAGAGATACGGCGGTGGGGTTATTATTGTTATATTATAAGTTCTACGCAGGTTAATTAGCAAGAGTCGTCATAGTTCTGTAATAAAAACAGTGTGACGTTCTAGTAATTAAGTAGGAACTATGACATTATATTTCTTCCATTGTACATGAGTGACCTTTCTGAACTTGTGCCCACGTTAACATGTAAGCTTATAACAATTATGATGTTTTTGTCAAGTGTAGAAAACATTTATGTTTTAGCGAGCGATGGAAAAATTCTACGCGCTGTGAGCTGGCGTGGTCATAAACACTATTGTTCCTTTTCTGGATACCACCATCATACAGACTGGTATCCTTTTTGTAACTCTATTTTTTATTTTATTTTTGGCTTTATCTTCGGGTCGGGATCGTCACGCAGTGCGTGCCATCGCGGCAGGCCTAGCTTACTACTGCAACAACGAAATGCTGGGGTAGCTTGCATTACGTTTTCGTTTCTACTGCTAAAAGTACTACTGCAAAAAGTTTCTGCTGCAACACAGTAGAAACTTTTTTAAACGTGTATTAAAACCACCGTTTCTATGACAACAAGAGAGTGTTCAAGGATGTATTTGTAGCTTTAGGCAAATTAAAGTATCAAGTCTTCTTAAGGGTACACTAGTCGACGGCTCGAACTCGTTGGTGGGCGTGACTAATATGCATGCTAATTAGTCTAATTATTTATTTATTTAGTTTTATTTATCTAGTTTTTAATTTCTTTATTAGTGTATTTATTCGGTTATTAGTGAAATAGACGATGATTTATGACGAAAACGAGCGCGTAAAATTTCATGAACAGACCTTTGGGCGTTTGGAAAACTACTGGATGTATATACTCAAATTAACATTATTTGAACTTTTTTAATTTTTTTACTACATAAGTTATTTATTACGAGGTCAAACTTTTAACGGTCAAAACAAGTTTCGACGCTCACAACTTCCAAACCAATTTTTTTTTCAATTCTGCTTCCATACATGGCTAGATAATTACAAGACAAATTGATATAATTTTTAGTTTTGAACATACATTGTCAAACAGTCGAGTATTCACCATAATACGTTTGTATGGAAGAATGACCTACTAGCGTACCCTTAAACCCAATTTTTAGCCGACTACAGCGGAGCGTTATGATTTTGACCGGTATGATATGTGGGTGTTCATCTGTTCCCTCATAACTTCTAAACTACTCATCATAATTTGACAAATGAGGTATCGTGGGAAGTGTCTTAATCGTCTGCTAGTTATGTGACGTCACATTGAATATGGTGCCCTTTGGAGGACTTAAAGCCATGAAATAAAAAAATATATAGATGCTATGTTGGGTATCAAATGAAAGAGCTTAATTAGCACATTTCAAAAATATAATTATATAAAGTAATAAAAAAGTAAAATTATATAAAATAATAATAATATAAAGTAATTTAAATAATAAAGTTATAAAAACTAAAACCAACCTATGACAAAAAGGCAATTAAAAAGGTATAAACAAACAGACAAATCACACGTAATCTGTTCGATTTAAGATTTAACACGTGTGACTCCGGATTTTTAATATGTCTGTCTGTGCTGCCTTGTTTATATATTTTTTTACCAAATAAAAGTATCAACTCTAACAAGACTTGATACTTCTTTAATTTGCCTTATTTTTGTACTTACGTTGTTTTATTGACGTCCAAAAAATAAACGTAAAAAAACTGGCTTCGCCGCGCGTTCTGGCTGTGCCAATTAATACTAACTGAGGATGTCAGATGTTATAACATAGGTTTAGGTAAAGATCCTATCGTAACTGGTTTTATACATATTATTTACGCACGTAAGTTTTTATCGAAGTTGAAAAAACTCGACGGAAAACGTTAGATTGAGTAACAAATAATTAATAATAATTGTCACAGTATTTTTTTTTCTCTCTATAGGTACACCTCCTTCGAGGAATACAGGGGTGATGTTATGTATAAATAAGGAACAGTTGTAGACTATAATACATAGGTTTATTTTTTTACAATAATTTCCTCTTTTATTAATGAATGTTAAACTTTATCATTTATTCTTAAACTACTCATCGTAGATGTAACTGCTTGAGTACATTTTTTTTGTTAGATTTATAATAATAATATAATATTTTATAATCTGTCTATTTTAAAGAGCCCAAACTTTAAACGTCAACGAATTATAACGTTACTAACTTGAAGAGTACAACTGTGACTTGGCATGACAACTGAAGTGACAGGTATTACATTTAATCGGTTACTTGACAGCAGTGTCATCACGTGTTTTTCTTTTGTTTACCTTTATTTAACTACTTAAACGTATGGAGTATAGTCAATCACTTACGTGGCTCTTATAAACATAGCTTATGGAATAGTTAGAAAGGCATGTCTTAATAATTATTTTTATCAGAATCCTACCAAGTACCTAAGTATATAAACGCAATATATAAATGGTATCTCAATTATAATTGTGCAGCAAAACAACAACTTATCGTATCGTCAAAAGCTGACTGTAACTTTTCAACCATTTATTCATACTTCCACGTTTATTATAATATTATAAACGATGTCTGTCTGTTACCTTTTCATGCCTAAATGGCTAAACAGATCTAGGACATAGGATACTTTCATTCCGGTAGTACGTTCCCAATATAATTTCTTACCCCCACGCGGCCGACGGACCGTGCGGTCAGTAACTAGTTTTCTTTTATTTTTGACTCTGGACTATAGTCAGACAATAACATACTCTAGAGCCTCAAACCTGCATCGTTTTAGCATGCAACCTCCGCGGGTCCGTTAGGCCGGGACTCCACCAAAGCGGAGACGAGATGAGAGGAGAGATGTGTTTTAAACAACCAATAGAATTTCGTTATTTACACATCTTGTCTATACTCAGCTTCAGTGGATACCACTGAGCGGAGATATTTGTATGGCGCGTTTGAAGTGGAGATGTGAGCAATGCCTCGCCGAAATTGAGCTGGGTGGCGCTACAAAGCGGAGATGTGAGCTGTGCCTAGCAAGGTGGCGACGGCGATAACGGAGACAAAAAAAGATGTGCGTTCCAATGCTGCAGTGGGCTTTGATGGCATTTCTACAACCATGATAAAAAGGTACTCTGCAATCCTCACACCCGTTCTTTGCCATATCTTCAACCTATGCCTCGTCTCTGGTACTTTTCCTTCTTCTTTCAAAAAGGCCATCATTCATCCCATTTTTAAAGGGGGGGACCGGGTCTCTGTAACTAATTATCGCCCTGTTGCGGTGCTACCTGCCCTATCCAAGATCTTAGAACGATTCGTTAATAACAGGCTTACCACTTACCTTGATGGCAATAATTTATTGTCAACCAACCAATTTGGATTCAGGAAGAAAAAATCTACTTCTGACGCAGCCTTGAAACTGATAGATGGAATCGTTGATAAACTAAATCAACGCAAAAAATGCCTTACAGTGTTTATGGATCTTGCAAAGGCATTTGATACCGTTCCTCTCCCCTGCCTTCTATCTAAACTAGAATGTCTTGGCGTGCGTGGTGTGCAACTACAGCTTTTTAATTCATATCTCACAGACCGTAGGCAGATAGTCAAAATCGATGGTTGTTATAGCGACGAGCTGCCTATTTCGTATGGAGTGCCTCAAGGTAGTGTTTTGGGACCTACATTGTTCTTGGTGTTCATAAACGACCTGTGCAACATTCACCTCAGCTCTGGTAATATTGTCTCTTTTGCCGACGATACTGCAATTTCCTTTCATGATGAATCCTGGGCTAAACTGCAAGCATCTGCTCAAACTGGATTTGATTTGATATATAGATGGCTTATCTCTCACTCACTCACGCTAAACACTAGTAAAACTAAACTCATAACATTCTCTCTAAATTCCACTACGCAACCCTTGACACCCATCACACTAAAAGCTCACACCTGCCAAGACAACTCGGCCCCATGCAAGTGTCCTATAATTTCCTCTACTAACTACTACCTACTAACTAAATACCTCGGTATCATCCTAGATAAACACCTTAACTTCAAAGCACATATCACCCACCTTACCGCTCGAGTTCGTAAACTCATTTATCTTTTTAAAACACTCAGACACATTGCCAATACTTATGTTATACGCACCGTGTATCTCGCCATGTGTCAGTCAGTTATCTCGTATTGTATCAATAGTTGGGGCGGAGCTGCGAAAACTACGCTCAAACCTCTGGAAGTGGCTCAGAGAGCCATTCTTAAGGTTGCTACTTTCCGGCCAATGCTATTCCCAACCCTTGATTTGTATAAAAAATGCAAAGTCCTCACGGTACGGCAAACATTCATTCTCATTATATTACAACAACATACAAAAACTCCGTTTACACAAACTCAATCCTCACATAGGCGAAAGAACGACATTTGTGAAGTACCCTTCACACGTTTTGCCTTTACTAAACGATTCTTTTACTACCTTGGTCCATTTTTATATAATAGAATAAACAAAACTATCCCTGTACATCAATCCTCTTACGAAATGTGTAAAAAACTAACAACAACATTTCTAACCAGTTTAAACTACGACGACACTGAATATCTCCTTACATCACAATCGTAGTGACTTTCCTAACGCTCCGTACCTAAACTCAACCTCTTTCTCTTCCGATTACGCACACACACCACACCTACATCACAAAACATACACACACACACAATCACACACCACACCTACAACACAAAACACACACACTTATTTACCACTTCACTCACATAATATAAGTTAACGTTAAGTTATATGTTTGCAACTTATAGTCCTAAGCAGTCTATAATAAAGTTTGTACTCCTTTTATTGGGAACCTGGGCTGGCGAACCTTAATACAGGTTACTATGTAACCTAGCTAGGACGCCAGATTCAATTCTGTATATTGTTACTCTCCTTAAGATTTAGGCCTAAATTGTAAATTGTAATTATTGTAACAGACTGTATTACACTTTTTTGAAATAAATAAAATTATAGTTATAAAAATTATAGTTCATCTAAACATCCAAGGCTCGCCGCACGCAGCTCAGTTCCGCTATAGCCAGCGCTACAAAGCGGAGATGTGAGCTGTGCCTAGCAAGGTGGCGACGGCGATAACGGAGACAAAAAAAGATGTGCGTTCATCTAAACATCCAAGGCTCGCCGCACGCAGCTCAGTTCCGCTATAGCCAGCACACATCTCCGCTCCAGTCAAGCTAGCTCCGCACAGCTTCGGTGGATACACCCTAGCTGAAAAACCTTTATTCTCGGCTCCACATTGGACATCTCCGCACATCTCCGCTTTGGTAGAGTCCGGGCCACATAAGTTGATGGCATAATAGCGAGACAAACATTGATTAGTATTTAGAATAGAAGAAAAAAATTAGAGCTGACATGTAATAAAATATAAAATGAGATAAATGAAACTTAAAGATCCAATAATTACGCGTTATACTATAAACACGCGTTTTATTTATACGGTACCGTTAGCATACCTCCTATGCTTGCAATACCTAAGTATCTACTGACCTACGTGACTGACGGTGTTCAATGTATAATCTTCAAATCATGGAGGGGTCGCATGCGCAATGTGTTAACCAACCCATCTAAGGAATCCTTGCTTAACCTCATAGATCGATGCTTTACCCATCGTCATTTAGCTACAAGTCACTTGTTCAGGAAGACCTGCTTTAAAATGTGATATAATATAGGTTTGCTAAGGTTCCAAATGATTTAATCAAATTATCTTGAACATTAGCATATGGCCATTATCAAGATTTGAACATAAACTGGAAATCCTTTAACAGTTATAATATGCTTATGATGGGCCTGTGATGTAAAAAATTTAATATAGGTATATATTTAATAAAATTCTCTCTCTAAATCTTTAATTTAATCTTGTTGTTTTACGTCAGTAGATTTTGTCCGAAAGTTGGCTAGTTGACTATATAGGTAATGGTACTGTGCCATAGATTGCTCAGTCGAATTTATGCGCGCGCGCAGAACGTACTAATCGAATCGCAAACGTGTTAGTGTTTTTTTTATTTTTGTGGATTTTTCTATCTTATGGTTGGAAGTGATTTTATGTGATTGTTTTATAGGTAGGTTTATTTATTTTAATTTTTTAGCATTTTTTTTATAATGCTTCCTACATATTTTATATTTTGATAAATAAAGTATTATATCCATTATTATTTATAACACAAATATAATAAATAATTTTACCAAAAAAATAAACATAATATTTGGGAATTTTCCCAAAATAGGGTTCATAGGATCATCTTTTTACATTATTATATCATCCCATTTTATCCTATTTATTGGATGCGGATAAATAAAAGTAATTCCTATAAATCTGTTATTGTTACAAACTACATGACACAACCAAATTTTCACAAGATTATTCCTCAAGTCTTCAAAATTATTGTTCTAAACAATGCAGACATGCACATTCTTAGACAAAATATTAGTCTACAGTAATTACTTCCTTCAATGTCGCCAAAAACGTTTACAGTAATTACGTTCTTACATTTTATTTACTTGCTTATTTAAAAGCAATTTGCCTCGTTGGTCTAGTGATCGCAATTGCTGAGGTAGGGTTCGATTCCCGGGTCAGGCAAAGTGTTATTAAGTTTATCCATCTCAAATTTCTCAGTAGCAGCCCTAAATCTGGATTTGTGCCCTTTTGATGGCAATAGGCTCGCCCTCTACTACATAAGACTTAAAAATAACTAGCGTAATGTGGGTGTACTATAGATATACCTCTGCCTAAGCCTTCGGGAAGTATAGGCGTGATAATGTATGTATGATAGTTTTTTTTAATTTTGACTAGTAGGTAAAAGTAGTAGGTAAAACCTATATCATACCCTAATTTCGAAGTCGAGTTACACTATGTTATTTAAAGGCTAACCAACTAAATAGATACAAAGCAGTCTGTAGCAATTATTAAAACAAGCAAGGAACAATTTTCCATAAACACATAGTGAAGTAAGTATTTTTCTATGTATAGGTAAATACGCGACAGTTGGATATTTCTGTAAGAACTTTTCTTTATCATTGAAAGCTCAGACCACATCGTGTAGAGCGGGTGTTTTTAAATGCTTCAAAAGGTCTTATTTCAGTATTTTTCGGGTGACCACTGAAAATTAGCGTTATGCTCTGGGTCCCCCTATAGCACAGCATTATGCTGAGTAGAAGCCTTCTAGTCATGACGTGCCGCTGCCGAATATTTCTGTTATGTTTATTTGTTTACATTGTTGTTTTTTGTATGCACGTGTTTCTGTGACAAATAAACCTATTTTTCTTTCTTTCTTCCTTTCAGTTCATCTACACTAATACTATAAAGAGAAACGATTTGTATTTTTGTTTGTTATGAATAAACTCAAAAACTACTGGATTTTAAAGATTCTTGCACCAGTAGAATGCTTTAAGAGGTTAACTGTCACTGACGAGACACAATAGCATTTTTATTGTTATCGACTTCTAAAGGCAAAACGACAGTTGAGCGGATATTATCTATCACTGATAATTTATAAAGATATCACGCGGGCGAAGACGCTGGTGGAAGCAAGTTCCAAATAAATGGGTTTTGACATTGCAAGGACTTACAGGAGAAATCTCAAATCTTTTATGAATATAACCACTTGCCACTTGCAGTACGTTATACTTTGAATTTCACAAGGCCAATTCCCTAAAAACCGTCAAAATCTGGTCACAATCTCATCTTAACGAAAATCAATGTCAAACATTTTGGCAAATCAAAGTTATTTTTGAAAGATTCAGACTGTTTCGCCGGTAGCTAACCGCCGCCGCGAAACCATAGCAGTGAAATCGCAGTAGTAGTTCGGACAGTCAAAATTCGACTAGTGGAACTCGAGTAGCGAAACATGACGCGAGTCAGTTGAATTGAACTACTGCGGTTTCGATGCTACGGTTTTGCGGCGGAGGTGGGCTACTGGCGTTTAAAATGTGAACGTTCCTAAAAATACAAAAATGGCCCCTCAGTTCAAACCCCAATCAAGTAAAAGCGCACTCATTTGTTTTTAAAATCATTACGGATTCACCTCGACAAATGATGTTTACTGAATAACCCTGCTGGTCGCACTGTATTGTAATTTATTCCGTACATGCAAGTGCAGTTTGTTACAGGTAGGTGCAAATAACTCTAATGTTTCATGAATAAATATACTCTCTAGGCACAAATACATTTTGTGTGTACCTTATACAAATATTAGATGCATACGGGTTAACCCGGCGAAACCGGCTAACCCCAAACAACGCACTGAGTAAATTATCTCACTATTTAATTTTAACAATTATTATATTATGCAAATGATCTCTAAAAACGAATAGTGCAAATTGAAATTTAAATACTAAGAAAATCAAACTGTAAAAACGCTTCTTAAACAATAATAATAATAATAAATGGAATCGATATATTTTTTTTCACCAACTTTTTGAAAAAGTTGTAAAATCTCGTGAAAATTTGTCACAGCCCGTTAAGAAAAATTGTAGGAAAAAGATCTTAATGTAATTGTCTTATAGACCATAGCTTACCCGGTGTGCTAACACCGGGTAAGCTATGGTCTATAAGAAAATCAATTCATCAAGGACAACTAACTGGGTCACTGGTTTCTATAACATCTTAATAATTATAAAATCATAGAAGCACCTACTTACAGCACCATTTTTAAATAAACCTTATTTTGACAACGGTACAGCACACTTGAAATTATTTGTATCTTGACCTACTGCGAACCTTAGACACACATTATCTCTAATATATAATTTCTATCTATAATAACCTCATTAATTTGATTCTTTCTTATACCTATTGTGAATTTATTGTGATATTTGGGGGCAATCCCTACTGCTTTGAACCGTTCAATGACCCCACAAAAAACTGTTATCATTATATACGACTACGAAGACTAAGGATAGATATAACTATACAATAAGTTTATGCCAGTAATCCTCGAAGGGTTTTCCCGGGTCGCGAAAAGTGTTTTTATGTTTTTCCATCTGAAATTTCTCAGTAGCAGCCCGTTGCCTAGATTTGTGCCCGGTTGATGGCAATAGGCTCGCCACGTATTGCATGGGACTGAAACATGACTGGTAAAGTGTGAGTGTACTATAAGGTAGACTTCTGCTTCTGCCTAACCCTTCGGGGAAACACGGCGTGATGTTATGATGATTATAAAGTTATAAAAGACCAATGTGGAGCAGTAGATCTTGATAGGCCGAGTTGATTTATGTAAAAACTTTACAAATAGGTATTTTATCGATTCACCTTGCACCTCGGTATGCACAAGCGTGAACCTAAATATCTATGTCAAATAACATGCAAGAGCTAATCTGACTTAACAACAAATACTATTAGTTAAAGACAATTTTTTTTTACATTATTATTTAATAAACACTATAAGTTAACAGTAACATTTACAAGGACTGCAAATCTAAATACTATTAAAACTGAATGATAAAACTATTACTAAGTAGACTGGGAAAAAAAAAACTGTCTTGCTACTTTAGTCACATAAAAATCATATTAATAAAAAATGCTTTAGATAAAACGCATTAAAGTTAGGGACTTGCGTTGGGGGCTCGCTACGTCACAAGTCAGTATAAAATCTACCGGGGAGTGACGTCATGCCACATTTTAACTCAATGATTTGCCGTAATCTTTTGATTAAGTAAAAAAATAAATGTCCAATATTTTTTAATAGTCAACCTTACGGACATAAACAAATTGTTAGCATCCCTATTCCGGGTATTTTACACTCATTCTGGAAAGCTCTACATCAATTACACATTGCGTAACCATTCTTTTCATTTTTTTTTCATTTGTATTTTGTCTTTCAGCTGATGCCAAATAAATGTTATTATTTCTTTCTGTAAAACTGTAAAATTTTTGTTAGGACTGTAAAAGCTTCAATGCGCATGCTGCATCTTATCTAGACTTCATACCATTGCCGGTACCATTTTTTTTTTCCATTTGTGTTGTTCTACTGCTGGGCATAGTGCACAGTTGTCTAATCATCCCTGTGTGTTGTCTTCTCCGGCCAATCTGCCCTAAACACCTCTAAGTCATCACGCTAGCAATTCCTAGGCCTCCCTCGGCGGCGACGCCCGTCTTCTCCCTCCCACCTATTACCTATTACCTTCAGATAAAAGTTTCCATGATAATATTGTATAAAATTTGACGTAAAGTACACTTCCAATACTTTGACCATTAGTATACCAGCCTTTCATTCTAATTCGGAATGAAAGGATTTTGAAAACAAGGACAAAAATGTATAAAGCATGGTCCAAAAGTCCAACGATACCAATATCACTGTTTTAGTCAAAGACATCACTCCTTATATAATATAATAATAACCATTTCGATACTTTTTCCCATTTTCCTATTAGGATCAATATTGAATATCAGAGAGTAATCAAAAGAGATCTTCTTAGAGAAATCACACAATATGACCTAATGATTCTCATACAAGCTACTTCGTGACAATAGTGTACAATGTAAATAACACCTACTTTAACAGTTCCTCATTACAATTCAGTAATGTTACTGTTATTTTGAGAGTGCACTTAACCGACTTTTGCGAAATGATTGTCATTTTAATAACGGTTTGTTAATTATTCGTAACCGTCGCTTTGTTGACTGACTAATCGGCTATTCTCGAGTAGCTTAAGTATCCAAGCACTCATATTTGCCTACCCACACAGCTCTCATTTCTGAAAAACTATTCAATATGTATCTGTTCATGTCCAATTACTAAAACCAATTACTAAAATATTACTAACTAATTACTAAAATACTACTAACCAATTAATAAAATACTACTAACCAATTACTAAAATACTGCTAACCTATTACTAAAAATGTATAAATTATGTTTGCCTTAAAATAATAATAATATTCTTTATTTCGGACTATACGTTAGTAACAATGACTTAAAAACTATGTTGGTAAAGAACAAACAACTAAAACTGACGTGGCCCAACAGACGTTAATTGGCACGTGCCTCCGTACCCAGTGCCTTATAAAGGAACTGTCCACTTTGTCTAATAATGTGTGCCTTATGTACTATCGAAGAACTTTATATATAAAACAAAATCCCGTGAACACGATGACCACATCTATAACCGCCCGGTTCTATAGCGGCCGAGCGCTGCAAGCAGGAATAGTCCTTACGGTGTATAGATATGAACTTCTTCGATGGTACCTTTAAATTTGTTTGCAAACATTTTCAAGCAAATGCACCATAATACGGATTGTGTGAAAGACGCTCTGGCCAGATAGATGTATGGAAAAAGAAGCGAACTCCACATAAAATAGGATAAAAAGCAGATGGATAAATATAATATGCACTGAGGCAAATGCATAGACAGATTCCTAGTTACGTGCATTACGCACGTATCACTGTGGTGATAGTCAAACAAAATGTATGCGAGTGTTGCAGCAAACTTCATTAATTTCAATTTAATAAGATAGGTAAGTAATATTAACTGCATTTCAATTAGTAGTTATTTGTTTGACTCGTAATAAGCGCAAATAATGATTAAGTACTTGGCAATTATAAATTTTCCTGATGATGAGGAAAATTTGTTGTGAAAATTGTCTGTGATAATATGACCCTTGCATGTGTGAAAGTCATTTATAAATAGTGTTTGATTAGATAGGTGCCCTTTTTGTGGTGTTGACCTTGTTTTTTTATTATATTTTTTGGTTTGGACTGTAGGTAGAAAATCGAATAGGTACTTTAATCTCAATTAAAGAGCTCAGAAGTCAAAGCAATTATTAAAGGGAAATATTTAACTGATGTAAGATAAGATACAAGATATTATTTTTTTGTAAAACATGAGTACATATACATCATAATTCTAATCGAGGATCTACTAAAAACTTTTTGCGCTTCTATTGATGAACACTTTTTTTAAATATATGAACCTCTATTTTAACAATCTGGACTTTTCTCACAGTTGGTCCCAATAGCTAAGGCACTCCGACCTAATGGGTTAGGTTATGATAAACTGACGAACATCCAAGTTGGTCGCAGTTACTTGACTATTTGGTACTTTTGGGAATTATTTGTGGTTCACAAAAAGAGGCGCAATCATTATATCAGAATGTTCAATAATACTTTAAGGAGGTACTTGAAGTTCGATTAAATATATGCCATTATTAAATTCAAGCCACTAAGAAGTTAATTAGTTTTGAGCTATCAAGGAATCAGTCAGTCAGTCATTTCTAATTTTAACTTATTATTTGATTATCTTAACATAAGAATGCACTTAGTACAAGTACTTAATTGCCTTGATTCAATAGTCATATATACATTAAAATTTTATTTCCAGAAAAGCTAGCTTGTTTGCAGAATAGGTAATATAATCCATGCATTATCCTAATTCTTATCAGCTCAAAATACAAATACTGACATAATCACAAAGCTCTATGAACATAATTATAGGTCCTATTTACGTAAAGTTACGTTTTATAAAAACCTCGGAATATATTCTTTACTTACAAAGGAAAGCCCTATTTACACGATGCGAGGTTCTTGCTTGTGGCATACAATAAAATTAAATTACACTTAGATTACAATTAGATTACACAATTTAGACGGCGCAACTTTTATTGTTGCTTCAAGTTAGGAAATGAAATGAAATTGTTTATTCTTTAAATAGGATATCGCAATCACTTTTACACGTCATATTAAAAAAAAAGATATAAAAATTGCTAGATGAGTTCGGCGTTTCCTATCTGACTACTCTGAGAAGAAAGGCCGAAATAAACTCAAACTCAGTCAGGTCACAAAAGGCTTAGCCAGCACTACGAATTTTAATCACGCGATTTTTATTCCCGCGTTTTAAATTCAGTGTACGGCATTGCAACAAGCGCGAATTTTAAATCGCCAGTGCGTGTAGATATAAGATACTACGTGTGACAGAAATGCGATAAAAATTTCGCGTGATTTTTTATCGGAGGGCCTTATAGTATGCTACAGGCGCTTAGATCGCAACGTGTATCTAAATCAGGCTTTAACGAAACAAGAATTATTCATGTTTTTAACACGTGTGTTCAAGCAGGTAGGCAAGCTATAACTTATTAACTGTGACAGCTCATCAGGCATTCCTCTATTAGTTCAAGAACCTGTATTGCTAGCTCTAATCAGCGAAAAAAAAAACCAAATAAAAAATAGCTCCGCAGACAACACATTCGTAGTTTACGACATAGTATTAGTGTATATATTATTATATATTTAAATATATACATGATTTACTAATTGAAATATAGTTTACGACTCGTAAACTGTAATAAAATTATTAAAACATGTTTATTCATTGTTATTAAATTGTCAAAAGTTTGCAGAAAAACAAAATGTAATTCGGATTAAGTTTTTGCGACAGCGCACGATTCACTAATATTTTTTTAATTCGTTAAAGCATTATGACCGGATAGTAAATTTTAATAGCGTTTTTATCGCCAATGCCATAAATTGATAATACGATAATCGATTAAATTAATTCGGTTTATAGGCCGTGGCATTAAAAACTTAAGTAGTACCGCTGAACCACAAGAATGTTTGTAACCTTGACCTAAATACCAGCATTCTAATTAACACACTTTCAATCATAATACGAGAGTTTTGAAGGATATTAATAATCTAATCCGTTGCTTCATCACAGGTTTGAAAATTTCGCCTGCTCAACAACGTAAATAACGCAATGAACGTAGGTGAACTATCAAAATGAAACCCATTGCGATCAATTGTAATTTTATGTGTGTTACGTAATTACCCGCTAGAATAAAAATTTCAAAGGTACAAAACGTTTGCAACTTTTCTTTCGAATATTTTTCTTTCAGTCTGACTTAATCTATGCATATAATAACATAGTAACGAAGTCAAAAACTGTACATTGAATATTTTTGTATTTTGAAAAAACGTTTTCGTTGCGAGGTGTGGGGAACGAGTCTGATGCCGGAAATATAGTTTTTAGATTGTTTTGTCCGTGTGTCTGGATGTGTGTTCATTGTACGGTAAAAAACCCTGGCCATAATTTGCCAGAAAGAAAACTTGTGCGATCGGGCAACCCCGTGAGGAACGAAGTTTTTTATCAGGTATGATTTAAAAAAAAAAACTTAAACTTTTGACACTTGAAACTGCCTTTTTTTCGAAGTTTCATATATAGCTCGCATATACTGTTCTACTCACCTACAGACGCATTTTTAATACAGAGTCATACATATAATATAAGTTTTTAGAAGTTTTCATAAAATTACCACACTAACTTTATGAGACCTTCTAAAAACTTATACTAGATGGCTCTGTATTAAAAATGCGTATTATATTCACACTTTCACTCTCAAAGAAAGTCGCATAGAGGGGGCGTAACGCTTTTTCCTTACCGCAAGCCCCATTAAGGAAATTCGTTCCAAAAATAACACACGCATAATCCTTGAATGGTTAGGAGGTGTACGTTTAGTACACCCACATTTCGCCATTTATGTTTAAGTCCCATGTAATAGGGGGCGAGCCTATTGCCATCGATTCGGCACAATTCTAGACTCCGCGGTGCTACTGAGAAATTCCTAATACTAAAATAAAATATATTACCCTAGCTTTTTTTTTTGTATCCAAATTTTTTGGGAAATTGAGTATCTTATTGAATCACTACAGAATTTTGGATTAATTCACAGTCTACCTACTTTAGATTTAGTGAATCCTGGCCTCACATTCCTACTTACTTAGTATTCACAAAAGGTACTCGTGTTTGAGACGAATTAAATCTTACGTTTTGTACAAAAGTTTGACTTTTTTAACGAGTTTTTGTATTTTTCGCGCATAATTCGGTGATAAAATTAACATTCTTTCTATGGAAATCACTAATTAAGTTGTATAATAATAATAGTTAAGTAGTGGCCGCTCTATTTGTACCCGATTGTATGACTCATGCGATGCGCCTTTTTTATTTTAAAACAAACGTTTAAATCTTTTTTTTTGGTTAACCTATGTTGTCCTCTTGCTGGACAAAGATCTCCCCATAGTTTTACAATTTTCTTTGTGTTTTATTTTCTCCGGCCAATCGGTTAGGAACTAGTTCGAATCTTTACGCTGGCGTTTCTTAGGCCAGTAAAATAAATGTAACTCTCCAGACTTCTTACCGGAACTACGCTACTTCTATCCACCCTGGGTCTCGCGATTTGGATGTCTGGGTACCTGGGCCCATAAACATTGTAAGATAAAAGAAACGACTGGGAGAAATAAATCGTAGCAAAAATATATTCAGAGAAAATTTGTAGAGTGACAGACAATTTCACTTAACAAAAGTACTAAAGAACATATTTATTTTAAATTCAAAATTTACTTCATAAGCACGTCATATACACAAAGTTTGTATATCTAATAAGGCCTGATTCAGCGATGACGCCTATCTTCAGGCACCCACTGTGTGACTATCCTGATGCATCCTGTAAGTGTGACCCACTCAGTCCCATCCCAGCCTCGCAGACTTATCGCCAACATCGGCGATGCCTGTATTGGAGCGTATTATATAAAAAAACGTAAATTTTATTTTTTTACCATTTATATTTTAACTACAATAACTTGTGTATAAACTAATATATTAAATGAACTATATTCTCTTCTAAAAAAAATATTAGTGAGGTGCTATTCTGCAAAATATAAAATTATATTTTAAACTTTTCCAAACGCGGAAGGAAGTACTTAGTTCCGGTGATCTAAAACATAAGAATTTTATTTTTAGTGCGAATAACGCCTTGACTTTGCTAATATTTGCCTACGGAAATTTCCTTTAACAAATATTCCAAGAAGACGAAATATGGATAAAGTAATTTATGCAAAGTTCCGATTTGAATATGCCGGACGTTGTTTTGCTGACAATGACCCAAGTCAATGACGTTATAAACTTATAATCGGTACACATTTCGCGTATCGAGTCTTTTTGAATTCAAAACACTGTTTATATTTCAAAAACACTGTTGTTTGTAATTATTTGAAATAAGCCCCAAGTACGTGTCGGACTCGCACGCAAAGGGTTCCGTACCACCGTACAATATTTAACAATATTTTTAAAAAACGCCGAGAAAAACACGTTTCTTGTAGGGTTTACTTGGATCGCGTTCAGTTTCATTGGTGAAAATTTCACTGGAGTACTGTTCTAACCAAGATTTTCTAAAGTTTCAATACAAAATCTTCCATAACATACATGTACGAACTACTCTTAGCCATTAGCATAGGCTGACCATATACAAATCAATCAATATACACCGAAACATCAACGCTATTCTTATGAAGAAGGTCAACAATATGACGGAAAAAATATTTGTCACTATTTTATTTCCGTCCCAACTATAGAAATGAAGAATAAGGAAACTCCATGCGTGTGCTTTACCAAACATGGAAAAAAATGGGAAATCTATATAAACGATTAATATGATTAAATAAATATTTAGTTATGGTAATGTTATCATCACAATCCTACGTTAGTGGACATTGAGAATGATTCATTTGATACTTAAGATTTGCGCGTGACTTCGTCAGCGATTTTCCTTGACAAAACATGAATTTTCTTTATTTTTGGTAAGTTTAATATAAATGTATTAACTACATAAAACTTCCGGAACAAATTCTCTAAATGATGGTGAAAACCACTTCAAAATTCGTTGCATAGTTTAGAAGAACAACGCGGTCACACAGACAGACACGACATACGACTTTATTGTATAATATGTACATATGTATAGAAGTGGGTATAGATGTTTTTATTTCTCTTCCGTTACTTTAAGATCTCAGTAAATAAAAGAATATTTATTTACACTGTACGGTGTTTGCGAATTAGTGGTATTATTCTTAGTATTTATTTGTGTGTACATAATATTAGCGGAAGGACTTGAGCGGTGTTGGGAACTTTGTTATTTACATTATAACAGTATTGTATTTAGATTTTAGTGCTAAATATTGTCACACAAACAATATGTAGTCATTGTTTCTTCCGGTGCAATTAAGACGTCATTACGACTATTTGGTGTAGGTACCAATATCATTACTGAGTGTTCCAAATGAGGACAGATGAAAAGAACTTTAATAATAATTGAAATTATTAAATATTAATAAAAATTGGGAAAAATCTTAAAAAAAAACACAAGAGGTAAAAGAAAAACACACAAAACTTAAAGAATGGAGCTCAAAACTGATAAAATGGGTCACAACGCTGAAATAATGGAGCACAAAACGGATGCTGATATTATATGAAAATTATTTATTTCTATAAATTGGTTCTTAAACACATTTACAGGTCGAAATTAAATTTATACTCTAATCTAATAAAGCTGAAGAGTTTGTTTTTTTTATTGTTTGAACGCGTTAATCTCTGGAACTACCAGTCGGATTTGAAAAAATATTTTTGTATTTGATAGCCCAATTCTATTAGATTCAACAATGCGCTACGAAACGCAAAGAAAAAAGTCTGAAAGAAAACTAAGCAAAAACGAAGCAATAACACGGGCGGACAATGCGATGCGACGCCGCGGTGGGACGGGGGCACAAACAATTACACGCGGGCGAAGTCGCGAGCAAAAGCTAGTTAATAGATAATGTCTTAAATTTGGATGATTCTGTGTTTCCTAACCGACTCTGAGACCAAAACTAATTCAGAGGCCACAGTCTCTTTTAAGACTCCGTGTACGAAAAATACCCTCTTTTGTCAATTACTTATCTAATTGTGAGATAATTTAAAGATTAAGTCCGTCTGACTATAAAAGTACAATAATCATGGTGATCAACCATTCGTGTGAGTCACAGCACCTGTTAATAGTTGCATCACTTCTGCGCTCTCGAAAATATGGTTTATTTCGCCTTTGATTTACTTAATAAAGACATTGTAACATTATAAAACAAACATTTGATTTAACTCAAGGATAGCTGAAGACTAATGTGTGATTTTTAAATTTCTTATTTAGGTTTGCTAAATAATAGGAAAATATACACTAAAGACTGAGTAAAAAAAAACTAAGAAGGTTTTTTCAAAATCATTTTTCTGCTATATTTTGTGTGGAAGTTGAAAAAGTGGTTCAGACACATGCAAGAAGACCATATAATGATGTTGATGATATTTTTTTTAATTTTCAAGATCAAAATAGTTTCTTGTAACAAAAAGATAAAACATCAGTCGCGCGTCATTTTTCGGAAAACTTGTTGCGAATATTAGTGATTTTCCATGAATTAATTTATTTTAAAAATCCCTTTCAGCCACATGCATAACAAAAAACTCGACTTTTCAAATCACGAATAGTTTTGTTTAAATTCTTTTTACCTTTCTCACAACAAATGAACAAAATTGATCAAAATCAGTCAATTTCGTGTACGGCCTCTTAAAGACATAATCTTGGTCAGGACATAATGGGGGCCTTGCAGATTATTCTCTGAGATGGTTTTTTGAGGAAAGAACCACACACATTTATTGGACCTGTCCAGTCAGTGCAAACATTTGTCGGATATAATGGCCACTAAAACTAATGGAATAATAAGGCACAAGACGGCACCGATTTTTAATATATTTCCTGTTGTTTTAAACACTTAGTTATAGTAAGTACTCATAGTAATACGAACATAGACGGTCTTAAAACTGATTAAACACTAGTCTTTCCCTATTATCTTAGACAACTCATTATAATGCAATATTAGCATAGGAAATAATGATGTAAAAAGACAAATTTTACGAGACAGTGGGGCTGATTCTCTTGTACACCGAACTAAACTAACTAAACTATCACTAAAATCCCTTACTTTTGGCTATGAGAATCTTAAAGCGATTCTGCAAAGAAAATATCTCTAAATTTAAAAATAATTTTGACAAAACTAAAATCGAATTTGACAATCGCGACTCCACGTGAACCATACTTATTTGCCCTACCCCGTGAGCCGGTGGCGCGCACGGTGGGCAGCCCCGATGTGTTTTATATGGAATTTTTCACTTTTTGTATGGAAAATATGAAAAATTATTACCTAAATGTTGAGTTTTAGGGGTTTATGGGTTTTATAAAGGGGCGACCCCATTTGTAAAACACTTAAACAACAAAAACAAAACAAAAATGCGATAAGACACACCATTTTTAATACATAACATCACGCCTTGTTGCCCCGAGGGGTTAGGTAGAGGTGTACCCTTAGTAGGTACACCCACATTTCGCCAGTTATGTTTAATTCCCATATAATAGGGAGCGGGCCTATTGCCATAAACCGGGCACAAATCTAGACTCCGGGCTGCTACTGAGAAATTCATAATAGAAATACCCAATAACACTTTGCTTCACTTGGGAATCGAACCCAGGACCTCAGTAGTAGCGCTTGCGACCACTAGATCAACGAGGCAGTTAGTGTTTTTTTAATGTCTATATTTTCTAGTAATCCTTCAGACAATTTGGACAATGTCTATGGCATGTCTATTATACTTACCCCGCGTCCTATTTAAAAGTGATCGTCGCGCAAATAGGCGGTCGTAGCGTCCATATGTCACTTTGTTGCGAAAACCGGAAGGCGCCCTCTGTCGGCGCGAACACGCGTTCAGGTTCACCGTATAAAAAGTGAAATATAGACGCGACGATTGCGTATTCGCGTGACGATCGCTTTTAAATAGGACACAGTCCTAGCGATGGGGTTAAAAAAGTACAGCTTGCACAGAATTGATTTTACATACTGGCTACATATTGAGGATGAATTTTAAAAGCAAGCTGTGCTCCATTTTTCAATGAGTTTGGTAGGTTTTAAATACACTAAACCACCAATCCACCAAACTCTCTGCAAAAAAGCTCTTTCAAAGTCCTACTTAGTAATGGCCGGCAAACAGGCGCGACGTGACTCTAACAAAACAATTTCTAAGAAAACTTAACGGTAGAACAATTACCGGTGTCGCATCGCGCGACAAGTGGCGCCAGTCTGCACGAGACTTAATGGCGTAGCCACCAGTAACATAATATAATATTTTTACCTTTGTCTTCGACTCGAGAGGAAGAAGACTTAGTAATAGAGATTTGGGCACAAGTTTTATAAGTGGCTAGCTTCTGTCCGCAACGTCGCCCGCATTAAAAAAATCATATAAGTAGGTATTTTATGACACTGCATAACGTAGCTTCCCATTAGTCAAAGTATTATTTTCGGAATCGGATCAGGAGTTCCAAAAATTACCTCCCTACGTAAAAACTCATTTATCTCTATAAAAAATCATGGAAAAAAAATTAGTATAGAATATAAACTATTAAAAGTTTTTCTCAACTATAAACATCAATACGATAAATGATTAGCCATCATCGAGCACGAGTACGAGTAGCCACGTGTCTGACGTGGCTATAATTACGATCATCCCACCTGTGATGACGTTGATCAATCAGTTTTATTGCCTACCAACTACAGCAACGTTGTATTAAATAATTGCCTGTCTGTGCAACAAATTGTTACAAAAAGTCTGTAACTATGATTGAATTTTAAAATAATTAAGATCACTTTGTTAAGTACTCTTAAGTGTGTATAGTAATAATAATAAAATAAAAGTTTTTATTTTTTATAAGTATATGAATTCCGCACTAGGATTTGACATAGATTATTTCCCTAGG
Source organism: Xanthia icteritia (assembly GCA_949128155.2). Taxonomy (NCBI): domain Eukaryota; kingdom Metazoa; phylum Arthropoda; class Insecta; order Lepidoptera; family Noctuidae; genus Xanthia; species Xanthia icteritia. Next base: position 20,883,506 of record OX421942.2, on the reverse strand, counting down.
TACTTTTTAAATTAAATAATTTGTTGTCTACATAAAAGGAAACTAATTTTATAGAAGAAAAAATACCGGCCAAGTGCGTGTTGGACCACGTACAATGAAAAGTTCCGTAGTTTTGATGAATTTATCTGAAGAAAAAACTTGACATTGTAGTTGAAAATCATGTTCTCCCATGCATTCCAACTGCAAATGTAAGTTTATACGCACAATATTGAGAGATTTATCATTTTATTCTAAGACTATAAACTTATTACGTTTTCCTGTAATTTACAAATAAAGAATCATTCTCTGTATTTTTTTTCAAAAATTTAGGCTCAGTAGTTTCGGAGAAAATAGTAAATTTTCATCTATTTTCTTAAACATCTACCGATAAAGCCTCGAAAGGAGTAAACGAAGTGGCATTCTGGAATGTCAGCGGGGCTTGACCGACGGGCGGCGGGTCGCATTCCGGAATGCCGGATGGGACTTTATCGGTTAAAGGTATTTAATATTAAAAAAAAAAAACTAGTTTTCCCCCAAAAGTGACCTCCTTTATTCAAAATTAATTTATTTACGATACACGTCCGTGTTTGGGTCACGGAAATACGTATGTGTACCAAATTTCAACTTAATCGGTTCATTAGATTCGGAGCCAATTGGCTGTGACAGACGGACATACAGAAAGATGAAAGACACACTAGTGATCTCATAAGGGTTCCGGTTTTTCCATTTGAGGAACGGAACCCTAAAAATGTAAGAATTTTCCAAGATAAGATAGATAAGATATATCTTTATTTGCCTTAAACATGGTATAAAGTTGTTACAGTCTGGTTTTGATATAATGTCCACATGTTTAGCTATACAGAATATTGTATCAATTGCATGCAAAATAATTAGTAGGTTACGAGTTATTAAATAAATTTGTTGTTGTTAAATAAATTTTAATTTAGATGTCTATTAAGTAAGTAGCAAGCTGTGTCAATTTATTGAAGGATTTGCCAGATGGCAAATAGAAAAACATATTTATTTTTATTTTTAATGTAAAATCATAAAAAGAAACATTCAAAGTTAAAAGTCAAAGTCAACTCATTTCATACAATTATGCATATAAGATTTATCGTCAAACTTTTAAAGAAAATATAATTATTGATTCTAGTGCCAATCTCCAATAGGTAGTTTCGTATGGAAAAGAATGTCAATCCTTGCCATTGAAAAAAATCGTTACTATGATTCTAAAAACTGAAAATACCTTTCTTAAGCTGCAATACCTAAGTAATATCGTTGTTTATGAAAAAATATCAGTTTATAGTGACTCATCAAAATAAAATAAAATAAAAACGTAGGTATTGACACTCCTTGGCATTTCTAGAAGATCATTAATAATCAATGGCATTTAGTTTTTTCCATACAAACGACAGTGACAAATTATTATAATCATGCTATAAATAGGTACATGTATAACAGTAGAAAAAAAAAAATTCTATTGATGGTATCATTAGGTACTAAAAATAACTAGTGACCCAAAAAAAGTCAATGAAGTAATTCACACTCAAACAGGCTGTTTTTAAATCTGTAAAAGTGAATAAAATTAACAAATACTTGTTATATTTTGTATGGGTTTTTGGGAATATCCCATGCTCACTATAAGTAGGTTTCATTCAGCACGTCCTCGCTACATAAGTTGAAAACCAGCGTCAGGCACTAGTTGTCTGGCATTTATGCCGATCTGGGAACTTTTGGCGTAGCACGTAGGCACTCACATACCTACCTAGGTACAGTTATTTTAATAAACTTTTTTTAAATATTTTTTTGGGTGTTCATAAATTTTGGGTCAAATAAATTCATTTTCTTTCTTTATTTCTTTTTGGCAATTTGCGAACCTAAATCTACCTTTCTTCTTCTACATTTATTTTATCCGTTTTTTAGTTATTTGTCAGAATTTTCCAGAAATATCTATTCATCCGCGTTTAAAAATACGTCAATGTGACAAAAAACTCACGCATGTTGCTTTTAGCACTATAATAATATTGTAGTCTAAATTAATCGCTAATATCCTAAACCAACATAAATAACGTGCTTATAAGAGATTTCACGTCATCCTTATTCTGAGAACAGAGAAGACAATGATTGTTGTTGGTTTTACCTACTTGAAATTACGATCAGAGGGTGTGTAGCTAATCACCTATTTACATACATACGATGGTGATCTTTTAACCCTAAATATAATTATTTGTACGAACTAATGTCTTAGACCTTACATACTGATACTTAGTAGTGTAATTGATTAGGTATGTTTATACAAAGTCCAAATTATTATCTTTTGAATCAAGAATCAGCATTGCCATCCAACGTGGCAACGCTGCCAGTCTTTTGGTCAATTTCCCACAGACAGCCCCATGAGCTGTTCCCTTTATTTTTATATTTTCCTTTACATACCTGTACATAATATAATATATTTTAGTTTTAGAAATAGTAAATTAAATTAAATGTAACAAAATTAAATATAAGATAAATATATTTTTTTTAATATAGGAGTTATCTATATATTTAAATATCGATTGAACTCTTCGGCACATCGGTCAGTGAATTTTTTTTTAAACCTTTTTGTCCCATTTCTGGACAAAGATCATGGAAAAACACAGAGAAGAGTGGAAAGCTATGAGGAATATTCAAGTTATACTTATATTTTATAAAATAAACTAGTCAAGCCGATACACTATATCAGTAAAAGCTTCTGCAAACGAAAAGATATCGTTTTTATTCAAGACTAGTTGACCCAACCGAACCAAAAAATACCATACAAAAAAGGACGTATTTGGAAATTTTCCGGGCAACTCGACAACGTCATTCGGAATTTAAAAAAATAAAAATAATAATTGATCCAGCCGTTCTCAAGCGATGAACAGCATTTCATTTTTATTCATGCAGATAGAATAGATATTCATGTTTCAATATTCAAATTAAATAACTCTGTACGGGTATGTCCCACAAGTCTATTATGCAATCGAAGCCTTTTTACTAAAGTGACGAAAAACATTAAATTGTATGCATAAGAGCGCTTTGACCTTGTTCAGTCAATAATTGCAAGAATTAAAAGTAGCCTGCTACAACTAATTACTTAGTCTACACGATCAAATACACGTGCTTGTGTAAATAAAACACAAATTTGAGCAGAGTTGAAAAATATCTAGCAATAAAAAAATATTTTTAGCAATTAAATAATTAGTAATCATTTTGCCTCTTGTAAAACACTATCGTACGATTTGAGATATTTTTAAATGAATTGCATTATGTACATATAAGAATAAGAATCATTTATTGCAGAAAATACAGGACAGGTGTCACCAGTTGTAAAAGTTGGTACTTTAATTAATGTACAGTCCATATTTTGCCTGTTTAGGATATTAATATATAATAGGCAAATTAATATATAATATAATATTATATTAATCAATATTTGTTATTGTGATTTTAAGATATCGGATTAAAAATCAAGCTGCGTAATAAAATAAAATAAGTTAAATGGCGCATCATTTTTTTTAACGGCTGTTTGTTTTTCTAAACCGAAAGGCATTGAATTCATATCTGAAACACGATGAACTTAGAAAGTAAATACTTAAAATAAAATCCATAATTTGGTGTTTTCAATAAAAAAAGCGGCTAACGACTCATATACCTCAAAACATGTAGGTAATTCAAGTTGGTCAGAACAATAGGCACCATTATCTTCTAAAATTATAAACTTAGGTACAAAAGCCATTTACAGCAATTTTGTATAGAAGCAGATTTTTCCAAAACCACTTTTAAATAAACAAAAAAGGATTTAAAAACAACCTAAGTAAACAATTATGTTTACTTCTAAAAATCAGTTCTGTAAAAAAATCGTTCAGTTTTTAAGACTATTTTATTTTTTCTGGTTTTAAAACTCATGTCAATCGCAATAGGTTCCATGATAATTGACAGCTCATTCACTGGTCAGGGACTTACGGCTAGTGTCTCGAGCGGAAATGATCGCAAAATTAATGTGACAAATTGCGCACGTAAACTGAAATGATATGAAATGAAATAATGAAATGAAATAATGAAATGAAATAATGAAATGAAATAATGAAATGAAATAATGAAATTAAATAATGAAATGGAATAATGAAATGAAATAATGAAATGAAATGAAATAATGAAATGAAATAATTAGGTTTAAAAAAACCACTGCCACACGTCAAAACTATCTTATATTTTAAAAACTAGTTAAAGTTTCCGGTGTTTCCAATCTAACTGCCGTGATTGGTTGAATGATTTATCAACAGTCAATAGCAGCAGTTTAAACGCGCTTGACAATTTGTCGCATAAATTTTGCGATAATATTCTTTCAATGAACTGGCCCTAAATCAGGCTTAGTGACGAGATTAAACTATCAGAAATAAGGTGTCTTAACAGGTTTTCTGTTTGTTTCAGACGTCTGAAAGATGGTTGTAGGCACCCTACAAAATGTGCCCAGCAAGGGGCGGATATCAATTCTGAAAATCCAAAACTACACGGTACAGAAAAGACGTAAGTATCATCATAAAAAAAAAAACTTTTGAAAATAGTTACATGTGCAGTTGTATCATTTTTCCAAGTTCAGATTTGAAGTAAGGAAACTCGTTAAAATTTTTAAAATAGTGCACGTGTAGGTATTCTTGCACGTTTATATTAAAAAATATGTTGCATAATTAGATAGCCGATCAGAAAAAGCCGTCAGTCGGAACCAAAAATAAAACAAAATCTATAATTTTTTTTTTTTATAGAATCCGTTGCAACCAAACTAGACACAAAAAATTATGCAAATTGAACAAAACATGTGTTTTGTGACCATTGATCTGTGACAATATTACAACATTTTTTCTTTTGTTTTTAGATTCTGTGATCAAACTGTCATATGGAATTCTGCTGATGGTCATTAGCGTTATTATGGCTTCGATAAATCCTATAGACATCGCTACTAATTGGGTAAGTGCTTTGTTTAGTCCTTTTTTAACAATACCTACTGTAGGTAGTACACCTCTAACTAACCCATCGGGGAATATACCCGTGATATTAGGTTATGTTAATTAAGTACTTAAAAATCCTTTATATTCTTTACGCGACGGCGCGATCGACGCGACACCGATAGAACAATATTCATAAAAGTTGTTCCACCAGAGTTGCGTCGTTCCTATCTGCGGGAGCCTTAATGCCTTCGTCTTGAATTCTTGGAACCTTCAATATTTAAGTACTTTTCCTTGATATTAATCTTCATTAATCAAAAAGGTACCCTTATCAAAAATCAAAAAGTGACATGTTTTTTTTTGAAAATCATTTACATTATTATGTACTTACGTTAATATGTAGGGGTTTAGTAAAAAAAAGGTATTTACAAGGCAGGTGTGATATAAAACGCTGAGAGGAGGAGCCTCAGGAAGACAAAGTGACCTTATTGGTGATGTTCTTTAGAAAGTTCAGGTGCGTGGTACTCGCAACCGACGTGATGATCGTAAATGAAACAGAAGGAGTATGTAAGGATCGTAGCAGGGTCACCTGCTACAGTACGTCAGTACTGTAGTTCTGCCTACCCTTTTTCGAAGCAGGCGTGAGTTGTATGCGTGTATGCATAGTAAATAATAGCGACTCAATCCGTCAGAACGTAAAAACTTCAAACATCAAATGACCTGTCAAATTACACTATTATTTATTAGTAATTTTAGCCAATAATTTACGACCAGTAACATGTGGTTTTATTTACAAAAAAAAAGGATAATTAGTAGTTACTTTAGTATAAAATAGTTTATTATAACATTATACCGCGCTCAACGTGCGTAGTTGGTTAAAAAACGCTGGGTAACTTTTTTGAGTTCAACGGACACGTTTCAAAAACGTGAACTTTGGGATAAGTACCCAATGCTCACGTTTTTAGAACCTGTCTGTGGAACTCAACAAAGTTAATTATAAGGTAAGGTCTTTATTATGATAAAGACTACGTTCTTATAATTATGCGTATTGGATATTTTATTGGAACTCTGAGGCGGTAGAAAATCCGGTCAAGTGTGAGTTTGACTTACGCTCTTGGGCCTGGGCAACATTTTTTGGCTAGGGCAATGTTTTTGGCTAGGGCAATGTTTTTGGCTAGGGCAATGTTTTTGGCTAGGGCAATGTTTTTGGCTAGGGCAATGTTTTTGGCTAGGGCAATGTTTTTGGCTAGGGCAATGTTTTTCAACATTCCTCATATTTCTGAACGGAGAGGAAAAGTACAGAATATAAGGACAATACACTTTTTCCCAAAGGTAATTCGGCAAAGCTTTAATTGTTTATAAATTCAAAATGGCTTTTTCATCCAATTAAGGGGATTTCGAGACGATAATAAAAGGCCCGGAATAATTGTACCTATTTACGTTGTATCTATGTATATTCAATCAAAATAATAGTAATAGTTATAATATTTATTTCTCTCTTCACAAATGTTCACATAGTTATAAACATAGAGACAAAAATCCATAAAATATGATCCTTTGTGAGAGACTGGCGTCCATACTAGGATACCCTGTGTGACGGATCACCAGACTCTCACCCCGAATTTTATCTATTTAACATAACATTGGTACATTACAGACTCTAGACAAATTATTTATTGATGAACTTTTGAATTTATACCAACGATAAACTGTAAGCTATCTATTAGTAACTATACAGCATGTTTTAGAAATATGTGGTAATTTTTTAAGGGTGCGATACAGACCATCATAATCATAATCATAATCATAATCATTTCTTTATTTGTGTAACATAGGTAGTGAATACAGTTCTTAAATTAAAGTTCATAGGTCGCTATGTTATGCCAAGAGGCGTACAAATATGGTTGCATGCGAAAAAAGAACAATATGGAATAATTTCTACAGTCAATGCATAAATAAATAATCATAAATTACATTTAGGTAGTCAAAATATTCAATTAAAAATAGTTTCTCAGGTCAAATAATTATATAAGTCTACATTAATTTATCATTCAGAAATTCATCAATCGTATAATAACATTTTTCAATTAATAACAGTTTCAATTTTTTTTTGAATTGTGTAACATTCAAACTCTTGATGAAATCTGGCAATTTATTGTAAATGCGCGGTGCCATGCCTAAAACGCTTTTTCTCACCAAGGCAGTCTTACAACGTTGATTGCTTAAAGAGTTTGCGTATTGGCTACGAATCGCAACATCTCGTAACGTTGACACTTTTTCGAACAACCTCATGTTTGTTTTGACAAAAACACAAATTTCAAAAATATATAATGAGGGTAGGGTAAGTATTTTCAGCGATTTAAAGAATTGTACACAGCTATCAGCCATTTTCAGACCACAAATTGATCTTATGCATCTTTTTTGTGCCTTAAAAACGATATCTTTATCAGTAGAATTGCCCCAAAAAATAATACCATATCGCAAAATTGAGGCTACTAAGCCGTGATATGCAACTAGTAATGCATCCATATTTATTTTTCTAGCAATTTGGAAAAGTGCGTATGCTGATTTATTTATTTTCTTACTTAGGTCATCTATGTGGGCCTTCCAGTTAAGTTGGTTATCAAGGAATAAACCTAAGAATTTTGTTACTTTAACATTTTCAATGTCACAGTTACCATGTCTGATATTTACTTTTGGTACTTCGGTTCTTTGGTGAAAGTGCATTATTTTCGTTTTCTTTAAGTTTATAACTAAATTATTTTTGTCAAGCCAATGAATTATGTCCGATAGTGTATTATTTATGTCATCTTGATAAATATTGCGATCAATACATTTCACTATGGCAGTACTGTCGTCTGCAAACATCACCATTTGATGTTGAGTCACCTTTGGCAGATCATTAATATAGATTAAGAAAAGAGGTGGCCCAAGGACGCTACCCTGTGGGACACCAAACTGTATTAATCTTGAATGAGAAAAATAACTCTCTTCAAATTTAGTTTTTTCACATACTCTTGCAATCTCTGTACATTGCATTCTATTGGAGAGATAGGATTCGAGTAGTTTTAAAATATTTCCTCTGATACCATAGCTACGCAGCTTATCTAATAAGACGTCGTGCTTTACGTAATCGAAGGCTTTGGTCATATCTGTGTAAATAGCACAAATAGGAGCTTTTTGGTCTACCGCTAACATAATGCTACGTAAAAAATCAAAAATAGGCGTATTGATTGTGGTATTCTTTCTAAAGCCATCAAACTGAATAACTTTCCATGTTGGTCCCATGGAAAAAGTTGTTCAATTTGAGGTCTGTACCGTAACCTAAAATATTCCATTTTACCACAGTCCACACGTTTTTGATACACTCTGTATTAGGAAGGTAGGTAAGGTACGTAATTTTGGTGTTCTTTATGTAGGCATGGTCATTAAACTCTTTATACACGGAACCATGATTGATCTTAACCAAAAAACTTATCGTTAAATTAGAATCAGGTTATTAAATAGTAGAAAAACACAAAAAAAAAAAAAACTAGTTGACATTTACTTAATTAGATAGCTCCTTATACTGCTACTTCTAAAATATTGGTAAAAAAATTAATAACTTCATCTAAAGTTTATCTTAGCGCAGGAACCAAAAATTGGTTTTAAAGCAAAAAGATGCATCTTTGGTTATCAAGTTTATTTATTATTATTTAGAATTTGACTAGATGTGTATGTGTATTTATAAACCTTTTCGTGATCATGACATGACAGACAGACCTCCACAACCCAGTAACTGGGTAATACGATACCCCTTGGTAAGACTGGTTGCCAGACTTTCGGGCTTCTGACGACCCGTAAGCATTGTCAAAGATCCACGAATGACAACCAAGGGGAATGACAACCGGGACCAACGGCTTACCGTGCTTTCCGAGACACAGAGGAGTCTCGGTATGTTAATATGGTCACACATCCACAGACCAACCCTGGCAAGCGTAGCTTAACCTGATGGATCGAATCGTGCGGCTGTTATTGCCACGAGCTACTCCGAGCCCCACCAGTATTCGACATTAAGGTGTGGAAAAACGCTCTGTATTTGGACAGGCGTAATTGCGTGACCGTTCACCACTTCTTGAGGTCAGCAAACCTTAAGTAGATATCATTTAAGACACTTTACACCTCAATTTTTTGGTCACTATTTTTACCGAAAGATTTCGAATACCTAAAGACCGAAGATCTGAAGCTTAAATTGCTTCTGGAAATCCGTATTCCACAGCCTTGAAATAAATCTAATTCACATTATGTTTATGGCTTCATTAAACATATTTTTTGCCAAATATCATAGTTGCGTCCTAGTTATGGTGGGTAATCAGGTTTTTCTCGTACGTCACTCAACGTTAGGATACCGGTCACAAATATCATTCGATTAACGTGTGACGTCAGTAGACTCTCGGTTTTTTAAATCGATTAAATTGACATAATCAAGTAACTAGTTTCGCAGACGTTAAACCAGTGCGTTATCTTTGTATACCTGTTGCTAATAAGAATGAAGAAATTAACATTTTTAGAAGATAAAAAAAAAAAAAATTTGAACGTATAATTATTTATTCGTATAACAGTTTTTTTACTAATAAGACTTAACTACGTCTTATCCTAAACGTCTACCAAAAATTACAATCGAATAGCGTTCCCGGTTGATGACAAAGGACTCGCCTGGGACTTAAGAGGGAACAAGGCCTGCGATTCTCCATACAAATGTATTCCCCTTTTTTCTACCTGAATAATGCTTCTAGAGCAATTTTTTTTTTCATTAAATCAAGGTCTGCTGTACACGTCCCTATTATTTCCTTTTTTTCAGCAACTTATAGGTAAAGAAAATGTGACCCCCCAAAAATTACAAAAAATGGGCCATTTTTACCGCCGTGTTCAGAGGACTACCAGACAAATTCAACAAGTTTTTAACATAAAAGAAAATGATAGGAACCTAGACATACTCTTTCTTAAAATTTTAATATAAAAAATAATTGACTCGGCTCAGTTTTCGAGGAGAAAAAAGGGGAATACGAAACGTCATTTTCGTCATTTTTTTTTGTGATATAATTGGTCTGAGCTGCAGCTGTCCCTATCGCACCCTACGGAGGCAGACTTGAGGTAAGAAGAAGGCAATAGTTTCTTCAAATACCTATTTTTCAAACTTCTCGCAGCTCCTGTTCCCTCTTAAGCTCCATGTTACAGGGATATGTAATTCTAGCGTTCGAAAAGTGCTGTTTTATTCTAAGTTATAGGATTCTCCTGAGCTGTGTTGCAATACTTTGGTACTCTTGCAAATAATAATTACCAAGTGGCTTCAAGGATGATTTTTTCGACACATAGGTAGTTACTTAGTAACAAGACATGCTAGCAAAATATAAAATAGCTAGACAAAACAAATTATATTCTCATTTGCTCAGTTTTAACAAGCATAGACGAAAAATATACATAGGTACTTAGTGATATATAATGACTTAAGGAGAATAAAATGCAGTATTTTGGTATAATATTTCTCATATGAATGATAATTATTTGTAATTATCTTCTCTGTCTGTACCTGGTATAATTTGTAGTTGTTTGAAGAATGTCTGGCTTGGTTTTATAGTTATAATATAATTAAAGAGATTAGAGCTGCAAACCTTAAAGAAATACAGACAAGCCAACTCATTATTCCACTATTATTCATAACATTTTATTGATGAGGATAGACAAACACTCAGACAAAATGATAAAGCAAATCATAACAATAAAAAAATCATACGAGACGATTCCAGACTTCCGGTATCTTTTAAACCTCTTATCAGTTTGTAACAAAACAATGTTATAATTATTTTTAAATTGTTATCATTTTTGTAACAATAATTATGACAAGACATGACATGTGTGAACCGTTGACCAACTTTACAACTTGTTATCAAGTCTGTGATAATTTCCTAGAGTTGTGTAAATTCATTGATACTGCTTGTAGAGCTTTTTTATCTGTTAAGTTATTGGCGAATTGAAGAATTAACGAGGAAGGAAATTGTTTTTTTTTAATTATGAAACAAGATAATATTTACATAATAAACAACGTGTTCTTTTTAATGCCCCATAACTCTAAGGTTATATGCTATAAGTAAAAAGAATACAAAATGTTCTAGAATTGTTCGAAAAATACATAGTTTCTAAGATAACATAACACTAGCGTTGCATTTTCATTCAAACCAATCATTCATATTGAAAGCTAAGAAAATGCGAAGTTGTATTTTTCTTTAATGGTTAAACATAGTCTGAATTAGGTATATGTATTTTTTTATTTCACGTAAGGTTGTGTTTTACATAAAAAATCGTGCCTTTTTCGATTTACTTGAAAAATAATTCATATTCCAGTCGATTCTTTGACAGGGTCTCATTAATACCCTAGAGTTATGGGTTGTCAAAACGAACACGTTGCATAAGCTAACAAATTTTTGACTTAAAAGAGTGTAAGTGGAGTTTCTTGCCCGTTCTCCTCCATAGGTACCTACTACGCTTTGGAATGGGCAACTAGCTTCATATTTCTGACTGACCGACTCCTTGACAATTTAAATTCAAAAGTGCCTATAAATGGTTTAATTGAAATAAATAATTTGAGTTTGAGACTTAAAATAATAATAATAAAATGTACATGTAGGTATGTATATTATAAAAAAAGAGGGAAAATATATTATTGAGGTCGTATGCATAAAAAAATTTTGTATCGCTATCAAAAGTGAAAGAGCCCAAAAGGCTGGCAGCATTGCCACGTTAATGGCGATGCTAATAATTAACTATAAAAAGGTATTTATTTAAATATAAAGATATGATTGCACATTAATTTACTGAAATTGGTACTAAATTGAAACACGCAAAAACTAGTAAAAAAACGGCAGTCTTCGTTTTTACCAGACTCAAAATATCATAATAATTATTATCTCTAGTTTTTCGTAAAGATCTGACTCATCAAGAAAAAATTTAAATGATTTTAGGTAGGTATCATACCACAGTTTAGAATTATTTACATTTGTATCTATGGTATTACACACGTTTTTTGTTTTCGTACAAAACCAAATTAATTCATTTGATATTGCAGCCATAAAGTATGAGAAACAAAAAGTCGGTAGTCGTAGAATAAAAAATATAGAATAGATTTGTTTATGCGGCCAATCACCTTATTTTATAACATTAATTAACGTTACTTTTTAGGTTCCGTACTCGAATGGTGCCAAACGGAACCGTAATACAAAGCCTCCGCTGTTCGTCTGTCTGTCAGCAGGCTGTATCTCAGGAACCGTAATAGGTAGACAGTTGAAATTTTCACAGATTGTGTATTTCTATTGCCGCTATATATAATATTATAAATGTGAAAGTTTGTATGTTTGTGTGTTTGGATGTTTGTTACTCAATCACGCAAAAACGGCTGAACAGATTGGAATGAAATTTGGCACACATATAGTTTACAACCTGGATACTTTTATCCCAGTAGTACGTACCCGTGAGATAATTTCCGACATCCACGCGCCGCGGGCAAAAGCTAGTAACAACAAATAATTAAATTATGCCTTTTCCCGAAGCATGACTGATTTACGTTTTTTTTTACCGTTTTACTGTTAGTCAGGACTATATATGCAAAGCGGATTTTAAACGATTGAAAACATTTGGTTTTAAGCCGTCATTTTAGTTTAAAACGATTTAAACCAAATTTTGTGGTATAATAATGGTTTAAAATGTTTTTTTTTTTAAATAATGAACTCAAAAAACACGCCCATATCGCCCGGCCTCGGCCAAAAAAATGTGAATACTGATAAACATTATCAACAACAATCCCACGCAGCCTCTCTCCTCATACCTATGTTGCGATTTTGGTAGCAAAGTGCAAAAAAATGCTATGTTGCCGTTCCGTAAGGCAATGTAATTTCTTAAGCAATTTGTTCGTTATTTATACTACAATATTTTTTAGAAAAAGATCATCTTGATTTGTTTATATATATAAGAACATTCTGAAAAATATACAGTGACTGAGGAAAACCTAATCAGACTCAATTTCAATTTTTTATTGATACTTAGCTACAACATATTTTTTAATGTATATTTTAATAAATACGCATATCAAGATTGTATTCAGTCTGTCTAATCCTAAAAATGTAGTATAATTTATGTACTGACTTTACATATATTAATAAAAATGGTAAATGAAGCCTTTTCAACTTAATTTTTAAAGTAATAGCCAATCAATGTGCTTGCACTGACTGGACAGGTCCACTCAAATCTGTGTGGTTCTTTCCTCAAAATACCATTTCAGGCACTAATCTACATGGTCCTCATATGGCCTGACCAAGATTATGTCTGGCCTTTAAAAGAGGCTGTGACCTCTGAGTTTGTTTCGGTCTTTCTTCTCAGAGTAGTCAGATAGGAAACGCCGAACTCATCAAGCAATTTTTTTTTTTTAATTTGACTTGTCTCATACCCGTGAGAATATCGGGATAAAAAAGTATCCTGTGTCCTAACCCAGGTCATGGTCTACCCATATGCCAAATTTCATCGAAATTCATTCAGCTGTTTTAGCGTGAAAGCGTAACAAACAAACAAACTCACTTCAAATTTATAATATTAGTTAGGATTGTAACTGGGGTGTCTGAGGTCATGCGTTTATTCTGTTAAACGTTGTAGTTTGTACCTTGCAACTTGAACTCGCGTCACTTGCAAAGCGCTTTGACATAATGATAGTAACTAGGCGAAACAAAAAAAAATTAATGACTTTTTGACGATTGCGTACGCACAAATTATACTCTGTCGACGTAGTAGTTGGATTTGTATAAAAATTACTATAAAAAAATATTTACTACGCGTTTAACGATGGCAAAGGTAATCATTAGAGTCAGGCTATTGTTTCCTTCGAGTTTTTTTATCATGGCTGAATACAAAATATTTCAGTGTAAGCATGACAAAAACTTCTTTATTGTTTTTGGATCGTGATCTTTTCTACTATTTACGCATCCGGGTCAATAAACTCTGTGAGATGTATGATTGCAAAATGAATATTGGTCTAAAACTCAAATATCTCGAATTTCTCAATAATTATTATGAATCATCTGCATAGCTCATTTCTTGAAATTAAAGTGCTCTAACTTACTATGAGTTTGCACCAGAAACATTCAACACGTAGATGTTTCGAAACTTGTCACATGAAACAAGTCTCATAACTTCTTTTGTTGAATTTGCGTTCGCACTGTACTAAACATTTTCAATAGACATGTTTTGTGTAATGTGTTGTTTGTTTGTGTCTCGAAACTTGTCAATAGCTTGTGTTTAGTGCAAGGTTTAGTATTAGAAACATTTTGTTATGATAGATATGTCAAGTGATACTCGTATGAAACGTCAAACATGTTTCGCGTCAACAAGTTGCGTGACAATGCGAACGCGAGTTGATACATTGCCGGAAAACAAAGTTTTCAACATGTTTTTATGTGAATGTTTCGCCAATGCAAACGCACAGTTATGACCATAATACTTAGGTATCAATTCGCTAAGTACGTTACTACAAATGATAGTAGATAATTTTGCACGGTGCACCCTATTCTAGACTCGCTACCAACTTAGCTCGCTGGCTAATATTTTTTTGTTTATATTTTTTACATTCTTCCTTGACATAATCACCCTACTATTTGACATTATATACCTACAATTTAATTTCAACTCTTTATAGATAGTGGCTTTTGTGGTAATGTTGATGAATGATCAGATTTGTTACAGCTGTAATAGCAATCACGTCATTTCGTTTAAAATACTTTTTTATTTTTATTAATTTATTTGTCTTTATATGGATTCTTTTCTATTTTGTGAATGTTAAGACGCTGTAGGCTTTGTGGACTGTAGATTTGCTGGCCATCATTATTCTGTTAAGTACCTGGTACTTGTTGAAAGACCTACACTGTCCTCCCATACCTAATAACACTGTTATTTGAAAATATCGTAAAAGCCAATTATTTTTAAAAGAATAACCGTGGAGTTTCTTGCCGGCTCTTCTCCATAGGAAACGACCAATTGGAACCGGCATGAGGACCAACTTATGAAACTAAGGCCCGTTAATACGGGCCTAAGAGAGAAGAAGACACTAACATTACTGATGCCAAAACATGCATATGAAAACCCAGCATAGAACTTTCATTTATGATAATTATTGGAGATCTATCAGCGGTGATCAAACACTCAATGAAACGTCATACAGCCGCTTAACAAATAAACAAGGTACAAATTCCAATGGATTTGCGGTATCTAGTAACTAGTGGTAATTTATTTAACTATGCGAACCTTAGGCGTTAGGTCACGTGAGGCTGCAGGTGATGATGCTGCTGACCCTCTTGCAAGAAAACCTTTAGTAATAGGTATCTCTATTATGACGTGCCTTGGAAAGCACGTCCCGGCTGTCATTCGTGGATCTTTGACAGATGTTACGGGTCGTCAGAAGCCCGAAAGTCTTACAACCAGTCTTACTAAGGGGTATCGTATTACCCAGTTACTGGGTTGTGGAGGTCAGATAGGCAGTCGTTCCATGTAAAATACTGTTATTCAGCTGAATCCGGTTAGACTGGAAGCCGACCCCAATATAGTTGGGAAAAGGCTAGGCAGATTGTTTTTTTTTCTATTATGACTGCCTCGTAGGTCTAGTGGACGCAAGCGCTACTGCTGAGCATGAGGTTCTAAGTTCGATTCCCAGATCGGGCAAGGTGTTATTGTGTATTTCCAGCAGGAATTTCTCAGTAACAGCCCGCAGTTTGGATTTGTGGCCGGTGGATGGCAATTAGCTTTACTCCTAATACATGGGACTTTAACATAACTGGCGAAATGTGGGTGTACTATATACAGGCGTAATGTTATGTTATTTTATTATCTATTATTAGAAGCATACAAGAATTCCACTTTAGGGCTTAGGCTGTTACCAAGGAATGAGGAGTCAAACGCTTCCTCAGTGCTTGTTGATGTTTCCAGGATGGGAAGACAATTACCCAAACCATAATTTCAGCCGAAAGACGTCCACTGCTGGACAAAGGCCTCCCATTACCCAAATATTAATTCTTAAATACCTATAAGTAAAGCTGCATCTACTAAATCTATGGTGGTATCCTAACTAATATTATAAATGCGAAAGTGAGTTTCACGCTAAAACGACTGAACGGATTTGGATGAAATTTGGCAAATAGGTAGACCATAACCTGTAAAAGAACATAAGATACTTTTTATCCCGATATTCCCACGGGATCGAGACTTATGCGGGTGAAACCGAAGGTTGCAGCTAGTTTAAAAATAAAGATAAATAAATAAAGCTTTAATCAACTGCCGAAAAACCTCTGGAACTTGCGGCCTATTACGGGGTCACATAATTTTCACACATTGCTGGGGTGGCAATGATTTGACCTGTTTCTCTATCAAATCATGGGGCAGTCTGCCACTGCGTCATTTAGATCGACGGCATATCATTGACATTCTTTAATCTGTTTACTAAGATCGACCTTCGCTTTTGATAGCTCTGACATGCACATAAAATAGTATGGTGGAGTTTAGTCGCAAATGCACGTAAATGTGCATGCACACGCTTCGCATGCTTGCGCATTCATTGAAGCTAACTTACGCGTTACATTATGCTTTCAATTGTCCTCACGTTTTAAGTAGGTGAGACTTTGATAAGTCTCATTATTTTCTTACCTTCTTTTTGTAAGAACCAAACAATCAATCAAGCTGCCTTTTCCTTACTATGTTGGGGTCGGCTTCCAGTCTAACCGGATGCAGCTGAATACCAGTATTTTACATGGAGCGACTCCCTATCTGACCTCCACAACCCAGTTACTGAGTAACACGATACCCTTGGTAAGACTGGTTGTCAGACTTTTTGGGCTTTTGACTACCCGTAATGAATTTCAATGATGTACGCATGACAGCCGGGACCAACGGCTTAACGTGCTTTCCGAGGCACGGAGGAGTCTGGATATAGCCTAACCTTTGATCGACCCGTGCGGCTGTCGTTTAGCCACGAGCCCCCTTTAGTAAGAATCGCTTCTTAAAAATATAAAAAAGTTGCTAGTGCTAGGTGTAATCGCGGCAGACTAAGACGAAGAAGGAGGGCTGAACATGACTGGACAGCCGGCACAGTTGTGTGCAAAAAGGCTGGGGGAGGCCTTTACCCAGCCGTGGGATATTACGAGCTAAATATGTAGACAGATAGATCTTCTTTTGTTTTTGAGTAACCAATACCTACTTCATCCATATGCCAGTTGATTCTTTGATTTGGTCTCATGAATAGTCTACAGATATGAGATATCAAAAGGAACACGTTGTATATATTATAAGTACCTACAAACCTAGGTCTAGGTAAGTACTTAATTATATTGATTATATATATTATTACGAGTTGCTGCCAGCGGTTTCGCCCGCGTGGAGCCTAATTATTTCTCTAAATTAAAAGTAGCCTAAATTACTCCTTATAAAATCAGCTATCTGCCATTGAACCGCCGCCACTTCGAAGCCGTTTCGGAGATTAGCGGGAACAAACAGACCTGCAGACAATTTTTTTTTTTGCTATTAGTACCTACCTCTATCCGTTACCGTTATTTTGACATTACAAACAGACACTTCAATTTGATTTATTTATATGTATGTATACATATATTAGGTAGTATATTATATCAAATGCCCTGACTGAAAATGCAAGGTGCAGGTTGCTCTTAGACACACATAAGAAATTGTAAATTTGGTCCTAAAACATAAAAAATATTGATCGAGCTTTCGATTTTGTAGAGCGGTTGTGCAAAAAACTGGTAGCTAAATGAATTCAAAGGTTCTGTACATTACAAGGTAGGTAGGTAGGTACAACAACATTCCTATATTTTTTTTTCATTTAAAATTCAAGTTTCTTGTTAATCTTGTAATCAACAAAAACTAAAGTTACATGTCAATTTATGACGTCTAAATAATTTAAGCAAAAAAGGTTGACAAATATTGAGTCCTAATATTCTTTCCATCTTAGCATTTAACTTAATCTTTAGATTTTAAATGACAAAGGCATCAATCAGTATTGCCTCATGTAAACACAATGAATTCTATAAATCATAATCCTAGATCTTCTAATATCTGCATAATTAAAAAAAACATGATCAATCTTTTTACAAAAAAAAGACCGGTTTTGAGCTAAACGCACGCGTGTAAAAATTAAAATGATCGTACAAGATGGGCATTTTTTTTTGTAGTGTATTTTCTGGTGTACAATAAAGAATATATAAATAAATAATGCTGTTAGGTAACATTAGGGATACGGAAAAAAAAGAATGCACATTACACGGAGGTCAATGTAACTTTTGTAGCAAGTCACGGTCATTCGCAATCGTAGATTTAATTTAAATGGAAGAGGAGAGGGTCGTGGCTACATAATAAAAGCCACACGGTTCGATCGAAGTTTAAGCAACGCTTGCCGCAGTCAGTTCGTGAATAAAAAATAAATAAAAATAATAAAAAAGTATATTCAGGTAAAAAGGTAAAACACTAAATACAAATTGGCTTAAATCTACGAAAAATTCAATTATGTTATGTGCCTGAACTAGGTCATCCTGTGTTTCAGGCGAATGGGTGACCAATATATATCGAGTACCCCTCCGTGCCTCGGGAACCACGTTAAGCTGTCCCGACTGCGTAAATACAAAGGCGGCAACACCGACAGTTGCTGTTCTGTAACGTAGCCGCGTCCGTATGAATAAAGTATTACAAATACGATTGCACCACAGACATTTGAAACTGTCTGCAATGTGATCAGTTCCGAAAGACATTGTTTTAACAAAAACGACTTCAATGTAGCTTATAAGTACGTTTTGTCTACACTGAGGTGTCGAACTTGTCTGCGACGTAACGCACCTTGCGCTAATACTAAATAGCTTGCCTAACTGCGAGCAACTTGGAAGTAGCGGTTGGTCAGATTTCTTACCTATCCTAACCCATTTTACCCAGTTCACAGTTTTTCGACAGTTTATAATCTAACGGAAATAATACTATGGGTGTCTGCATTGAATCCGCCTTTTCATTGCCTTATACAAACCGCCGCTGTGTTGCAGCTGGGTTCGGACGGATTACTGCTTAGCCATTCGCAAGATAATACAGCACAGACTATGGGTGTCTGTGTTGCATTCGCCTTTGTATTTACGCATCCTGGCTGTCATTCGTAGATCTTTAACAGTCGTTACGGGTAGTCAGAACCCCATAAGTCTGACAACCAGTCTTACCCCGGGGTATCGTGTTATCCAGTAACTGGGTTGTGGAGGTCAGATAGGCTGTCGCACTATGTAAAAAACTGGTATTCAGCTGCATTCGGTTAGACTGGAAGCCGACTCCAACATAGTTGGAAAAAGCCAGGCAGATTGATTTAATAATTATCTCGGTCTAATCTGTAGACATAGTGCAAATTAAAGTGGACTTAGGTTTTACAAAGCTTGATTTGCGATTACTAATATTTGTTTTAAAAATGCTTTCCGTTTTTTGGAAAATTCATTTTATTATTTTAGCTTGTACCTGCCAATAATAGTATGTATTTAAGTGTAGTGTTTGATTAATTAAGTGTAGTGTACGATGATTCTATGAATAAGTTCTTCAGCATGCGCTGCAGAGCAAAATATGTATTGTTTTCGATCCATAATCTTTCTTCCAATGCAATCTTTATTCATTTTTGCATTATTAAATTCAAAGTCAAATATTTCAAACTAGCTTTTGCCAGCTGGCTTCGCCCGCGTGGAGGTCGAAAATTATCCCACGGGAACGTATTATTGAGATAAAAAGCATCCGATGCCCTAACCCAGTACCCTAATTACGTAATACACGATCAATCGGAATTTGAATCGTTTTGAAACAAATTGCTAATCCATTGCTTCATAAGTTCGAAAAACAATCTGCTCAACAACGTAAATAACGCATTGAATGTTGTTGAACTGTCAAAATGAAACAAATTTGTTGTAATCGATTACGAAAATGTTATGCGTAATTAGCTTTCAGGTCATGGTCTACCCATGTGTGAAGTCTGTTCAGCCGTTTTAGCGTGAAAGCATAACAAACAAACAAACTCACTTTATAAGGATATAAGGCACATAAAAGGCACTTTTGAACGTCAAAATTTACAAGAAAATATATTTGATTGTAGTTGCTTCTAAAAGGTAGTTTCGTAATTGATTTTTAAAAGAAACTTTATTTAACAGTGCAACTGTGGCTCACGAGCGAACGCACTTAAAACTCTGGAACAAACTATTATAAACAAATTATTTCAACATCATGGTCAGGCAAATATCCAACAAGACAAATAGTACATATCTGTGTGCGAACTGGAAGCACAAACTTTTTTTCCGTATTTATAGCATCGAGTTTCAAAACTAAATATCTACCTACTTATTCATATTGAATATATGTTATAAAAAAATTCACCATCAGTAATTTAGTTCCTAAAAGCATTATCAAATTAAGGCCTGTTGTACACACACGTTTTTCTTGCTGTGAAAAACTACGGTTAATTCGTCGTGTGTAGACACGGTCGTCAGTGTTGTATGGATCACTTTATGGAAGCTTGTTGACACTGAAAGACACGTATTTTCTGCGGCGCGGTTTATACGCCCTCTGTAGACACGGTCGTCAGTGTTGTATGGATCACTTTATGGAAGCTTGTTGACACTGAAAGACACGTATTTTCTGCGGCGCGGTTTATACGCCCTCTGTAGACACGGTCGTCAGTGTTGTATGGATCACTTTATGGAAGCTTGTTGACACTTAAAGGCACGTATTTTCTGCGGCGCGGTTTATACGCCCTCTGTAGACACGGTCGTCAGGGTTGTATGGATTACTCTAAGAAAGCTTGTTGACAGACATGTATTTTCTACGGCGCGGTTTATACGCCTTACCGTAAAGAAACCGTGCCGTGTAAAAAGGCCTCACAGTCTAGCAAACAATTAATATAACATTAAAATTTGTGATAAATGAGCACCGTTTTTGCACCTTTTAAAGTTCATCCGGTCAAATAGTTGGATTTTTCGAGTTGGCAGTCAAAATAAATGACTAATATTGAAGGATTGAAGGTCTTACAATAGGGTCAAGTGGCATCGTAATAACTGTTGATAGACAAAAACGGTAGACTAACAAAAAGATTCACAGGTGGTAATTATTCATAAACAAACTTGGTCTTCATGAACAATGCTTGGTTGTGCTGTGTGTTCTTTTATGGTAGCGAGTTCCGTATAAAACCAAGCACACGCAAAGATCCAACCTGTCTCTTACTGCCCTCTCCCAGCGACGCCCTAACGAGGTCCGTACCCCACAGGGGGTGCCCTTAGCGTGTAATCGCTTAGTTTATAAGTGTTGTGCCCTGGCTGTAGGCTTTAATTTATTAAGGCATCCACAGGATAGCTCGGTTAAGCAACCGACCACCAGGTACCAGCAGGTTGAAATACGAGATGCCATTCAGTAAAAACTTTTTTTTTTATTGCCGAACCGGCTACACTGCTACTGACGTAGATTTGGGCAGGCATTGCAAACATTCTTTTGTTAACTCCTTCAAACATAAGTTAATAAATACGTTTATGCTAGAAGTGAGGTATTCTACGTTAATTTATTGCAAGGGATGTGGTTCAAACTCAAGTCCGCAAGTTTGCGTTTTACCTATTGGACTATCAAAGTTAAGGAAACATTTTCCTGTAAGGTTTTGTATATACATACTTATAATATTATGAAGAGGTAAGATTTATGAGTTTGTATGTAGGAGGTTATCTTCGAAACTACTGATCCCATTCTGAAAATGTTTCGCTAATGGAAAGCTACAGTTATCGGGTATCATAAGATGTGCCAAAACAAGTAAGTTCACGCGGCCAAAATCGCGGGCATTCGCTACTGTTTTATAAATATCGAAGCGGTCTTTTGTCGATAGAGAACCCTCATAACAATCAATATAGTTCCTTATTATTATTATTACGAAGTCACTTAAGACGTACTTAAACTTATGTAAGTACGTAATAATTGAACAAAAAAACAACTCATACGTGAATGACAGTATGAATAGAAGTATTTAAATTGAAAGGTTATTTATCTATTGTAACTTTAAATATCAATGATGTGCCTTTATTTGGTTATGAATGGAATAAAAAGCGGAAGTAGTAAATAGTTCCGAAGTTTGGAACAGAGTTTTTTAGGCAATGATGCTTTTTTATTATTTTGATTGACCTATTGCCTTTTTGATTTGATTAATGAAAAAGATTAATGAGGAGAAGAAATATCGAAACATGAACAATCTAAAATTGATTTATTAAGATATTCAAGTTTGATATGTAAGTACCTAAATCTCTATATGACACAAAAAAGTTATTTTTGGATGTAAAGCTCCCCTTGAACTTACTTATCACTTGCTTCAAAATCGATGAAGGAAAACATCGTAAGGAAACCGGCATGCCTAAGAGATATTTTTCGCCGGTATGTGAAGCCAAGTCAGGGGGCCATGTGCGGCTTTAAAACTCTGACACCAGCAGGGCTAACATGACAAGCGCGAGAACGCTCTTTTTCTCGTTTTGTCGAAATTTGTCTACGATTCTGACGTCATTCTAATCCCTAACATGACCGTAAACGACGAGTAAACTCGAAAAAAGCATTTTGACACTTCTATATCTCGCGACGAGAAACAGATGTTGCAAGTTATTAAAAACAAATTATTTTTATGATAGCAACATCGGCTTGAGATTCCGTTTCATTCATTCAATGGTGCCGATTTTCTTGTCACAAATAAAACAAAACTAGACTAAAAATTACCAAAATTTAGATTATTCCTGTCAACCGACGATTTCCCATTCTGAAATAGACTAAAGTGACACAACTTAACTATATTTTAGTAGTTATTAATTTCTAAAATCATATAAATCTAAAATTCTGATTGTCCAAGTATTTAATCGCGATTAAAAAGGTGTGGAAATTAATTTTCATGAACTAAAATTCACACCAACACCTCGACTTTTTTTTCTTTTCTTTTGCTTATATCTCGAAAATGGTGTGTCCTATCGCAAAAATAATGAATATTTGAACCCCCTTTATGAAACCCATAAACCCCTAATACCCAACATGTAGGTAATAATTTTTCATATTTTCAATACAAAAAACGAAAAAATCCATATAAAACACGTCGTTCCAATATAAATAGTAGTTTAAAACTAAGTATTTTTATTATTAATATATTGTAAAATAAAATGATGACTAAAATAATTACAATTATGAAACTGCCATGTTATTTTGGAGATATTTTTTGAATAATAATTTTGTCTACTCTTCTCGTTCTCGTCGTCAAAATCGAGGACGAGTAAATATGACTTAATGACAGAAGAATCGCAGATTATCTCGTGTTGAATTGTCAAAAATCGAGATAACTAGGGTGCCATGTTAGGGTTTGTCGACAAAACATAAAGTTTGATAGAAGGAGTCGACTATTTTGTATGGAGGCGCTGTCAGAAAACGAGAAAAGAGACAAAATAGACAAAAATTACTCACGCGAGAACGAGTAATTGTCGCGTGCGTCATGTTAGGCCTGCAGGTTAGTCACTTAAAAGAAAGAAAGAAACACGTTTTTTTTTTTTTTTTTTTCTGGGTGGGAATTTATCAAATAACTTCTCCCGCTCTGGGAGTGTCAGACTCTTACTGACTAAAACCCACCCGTGTTCCTTCCGTTGCCTGTACGTTGCCACATTTGGCTTTCGTCGCACCACATCACTACTGTTTGTTATAACCCTAATTAGTAATTAATATGTTAATAAAGAATAACCACCGAGCTATTGTGTTTATTGTGTGTAGTAATGCGAAAGTGAGTTTGTTTGATTGTTACGCTTTCACGATAAAACGGCTGAACAGAATTGGATGAAATTTGGCACAGAGATAGACCATGAACTGGGTAAGGACATAGGCTACATTTCATCCTGGATCACAGAAGAAGTCGCGGGTAACAGCTAGTTATAAATATGTCATAATATAACTTCAATTTCCCTTTCGTTTCTGTAGTGACGTAAAAAAGCAACTTTCTTGTTTTCTTAAATATTTAAATCCATAAAAAAAACATAAATTTGACGTCATTCACATCCGTTATGATCCTAATCATTCATGGCTGATAAACGAACAAAACTATGACAGCCAATTAATATAAATAATGTAGGGAAATCACAAAAAAACAAATAGAAAAAATAATCCGGTCGATCCGATTAATCTATCTCTCGTTATTACTTTAATAGTAAGTATTTTGACATGCAAATAAACGTGACACTTAGTAACCAAATCCTTCAGGTTTAATATACGTAGCATTTGCCGGATGTGTGCATAATGACTATGTTCTACAGTACGCGTAGCATGACAACCATAGAAACGGGTTTTCTACGGGTTTTGTCGACGGAAGAATAGACAAAATTACAGGTTGTGATTGTTTGACATTTTGTCTATTCTTCCGTCGACAAAACTTGTTTCTATTGTGGTCATGCTAAGAGTGCTGCTCGTGTCGACAGGAGTGAGTTGTGATCATCACGAGAAAAGTTCTTAAACGTGGTGCAAAAAATGTTATCTAGTCAGCAAAATTGGTAACGTGTCTGACTGCCCAGTCTAAAGCTACGGTTTCCTAGAAGAGCGGTGGCCGCCATATAACGGCCGCAGTGACGTCTGTCATTAAAACGATAGTAGCGGGGTTAGACCTTACGGTGTCAAAAACGCTTTCTACGAAAACACACAACTTTTTTTCTACGAAGTAATTTTTCTAAATCTTTATAGTGACGTCCGCCAGTCCCTTATACAATACTGTGAATTAATTAAAGCTATGTTTTACGACCATTTGACAATTTATGGCTCAGCTTTTTGCGGTGTTAAATGGGCATATTATACGAACGAATACCGGTTATATTTTTTGCGTCATAAAACTCATAAGGCATAACTCAAAGTTTATGTTTTCTCACTCATAAAATATCTAAACAAAACGAGTTTTTTGTAGGACTGAATTTAACACTGTTAATTGCATTGACTCCTTCTACGTGCGTAGGTAATACTTGAAAGCCTAGTTAATACTTGATAATAATTTAAAATAAATATTTTAGATACACTAAAATACACTAAAAGGCTCCTACACACTGCCAGCGTTCCTGCAAGCAGCGGTGCGCCCGGATTGCCGCACAAAGGAGCCGCCAAACAAAGGAGTGCGGCTCGGCAAAAACCGGCGGTCCGTGCCGCCGGCACTCTTCTTCTTTTCATGTGGTTAGTGTAGTCACTAACCACACGAAAAAACGGCTTTAAAACTCTGTCACCGGGTTAGTACCCGGTGACAGAGTTTTAAAGCCGCCCATGGGCCTCTGATAGGCTTCATATACCGACGCCGCCGTTGTAGCTTTTACGTTACAAAAGAAAGAACAGTTAACCAACAGTAATATTCAATGAAATGATTGTTTTTCTGGGTTAAGCGATAGCTTTTAGACAAAACTTGAGTTAGTTACGGGAATTTCCAAGAAATCTCGATGGAATAAAAAATGTCTACGTTTTCCATAACGTGAACAAATTCACAAAATTGGCGATTAAAAAGGGTATATTCCTTATTCAACCAAATCACGATCCCAAACTATTAAGAGACTTATCATTTTTTTCTTGCATCGGTTCTAAATCTTACCTTCCTTTGTCTACAGTTCATGGACATGCGAGAAGGCTCGTTCATCTACAACATGTGGGAGAAACCGACGTACGAGTTGAAGTCAGAGATGTGGGTGTACAACTACACCAACGCGCAGGAGTACCTCAATGATGCTGAGAAGGTTCTGAGGCTGGAGGAGGTTGGACCTTTTATGTTTAAGTAAGTATCCAGTTATATCATTCGTATATCATTCATTCATTCATATGTTGTTGAGCTTTCGCAAGAGTCTAGTTAGACCCCCATCCCACCTGATGATACACGAAAATTGGAACCCTCACTTTTGAACGATTCCTTGCTTAGTGATGAACTCTACATCAGGGGCCTAAGTTATAACGTTCTCTCCATTGTGAGTTTTTGACAGACTTGCCATACAATATCTGTTAATAATTGTAAACGCGTTTGTTGGCCCCTAGCTAGCTATAAAGCGAAATTGGTGTGACGATAGTATAGCGATAGAAACTATTGATTTAACGCACTGTCGAGGTCAAGGGCTTGAGGCAACAAGTACAAAACCTGAATAGAACATTTTTAAGATTTGCTCAAGAATGGTACCAGTGCTAACCACCAAAGAGAGAATTCTTGTAGTTGTTCCACATAATATGACAAAAACGATCATCCGTGCAATTTAATGTGTCGAAACCACACACTCCTCGACTTCAAGTAGGTATAATATTTCTTAACTTTTCGTCCGAAGATGAGTTTAAATAATTTAAATCCCGAATTAAACACTTGCCCAACACAAACCTTGACGTAATCTACATAGTTACATAGATACATTGTTTGACTGATTACACCGGCACTTCCTTGTTGATATAATTTATTAATAAATATTACTTAAATACTTATCCAGTGAAAACAACGCTTAAGTAGTTTTTTTACCAAGTTTGTTGATTGACTCACTACATTTTCCTGGTAAATTTATAAAATCTTGAATTTGCCGTCATCATCATATATCATTTCTACCTTAGCATTGGTTTCATTTTCTTCGGATTGGGTAATTTCATTCGTTATAGAATGTAACTCCTTAGTACCTATATTCGAGGACAACGAGAGTGTCATGTGTTGTATAGTCTAATATGTCATCATCATCGTTGAGTCAAAAGACTTCCACTGTAGCCGCTGATCATCGGCCCCTATTAAGCATTGCCTCAACAATCGTTCCTGTACTTTCCTTATCCAGCGGCTGATCTTTGGATAATGCGGTCTAATGTCCAGTGGTCGTCTCTGGAGGAATCGGTGTTGGGGCTTTATGGCGGTCTAACATTACTGTGTGGTCTCTTTTATTCGAATACCCTTTCTATGCTGTTATCATTTAAAACTCGAAGAAACTCATGAACAGATTCATGAGTTTCTATAGCTGCGCAATGAGTTACCTTGGTAGCTTGTTGTCTGCTGTCAATTCAAGTAGTATGATTGTTCTCGGGAATTTCCGACTAGCTTCGGCCTTAAACAGTGCCGCTAAACATATTTACTTGGGTCGTGATTCAAACTGTGATGCAATTTTTTGCTGAATCACAGATTCTACAACATTTTATGTATTTTTCGGTAAGCAGCATTGTCAACATTAGTTCATCATACTTGTTTATTAACGCAACGTGTTTCAAATATCACGATTTTGCACAATCTTTGCTACTTTGCTGAGGTAAAGCCATTATCCTTGTTCTGAAACTTGGATGGAATCACAAGCAGTTGATACATTTTGAGTAAGATGTTACTGATCGTGACTATGAGTGTTGTTAAGTGGATTTTTGGGGGAAAAAGTGTGATTGACCGGCTGTAATAACGATCACTTGGAATAGTAAAACGGCGATAGGAAGAAAAACTTGTAAACTGATAGGTACAACCAAAATTAAATTGAATCAAGCCAAGTAATGTCCAATGCTCATTGTGATATTTGTAACCATGTCATCATTTAAAGCTAGCTGTTGCTCCTGCTGGAAATATACTCAGATCAGATATAACTTCCGATATTAAACATGCCTTTTTACCGAAATATTTAATAAAATAATGTTTCTTGTCTATCGGCATTCGTATCCTTTTTTTTCATACGTTACCTCTGCGTATGAACCTATTCTGGTGATTAACATTATCATATCTTGTTTCCAGAGAAATACGAACGAATGAGAACATGCAGATAGACAAGGAGCGAGGGGTAATGACCATGAACCCAAAGGTAAACCTCGAGTTCCTGCCAGAAGACTCGATAAATGATCTCCAGAATGTTACTGTCCAGATACCGAATATAGCGCTTATTGTAAGTATAAAAAGACTTTGTACAAAGACCCAAGATACAAAATGCTTAGCGACGTGGAAGCTTAGATTTTTTTATCACAAGAGCATTATACTACCTAAGCTTGGTATTTAGATGTAGATTTTGGTTTTCAGCTGCATCTGGTCTAACTAGAAGCCGACCCTAACATAAATAGTTGGGAAAAGGCTAGGTAGAAGAGTTGCCACAAGTTTATATTCAAAAATTAAATTGCCTTATGGTGAAGGGAAACATTTTAGGGAAATTGGAAAATCTAGGACACATTGAGCAAGCGTGGTGAACAGTGCTGATCAATGGTCGTGAATTTTAGTGTCATATCCAGTTAGGCTGATGTAAGTAGTAAAATGTTTAGACCTTAAGACCTAGACAAATGGCAATAGGTTTCAGAGCGTTTCGTATTTCTGCAATGTTCAATAGTATTGACAGCTTTGGACTTAGTTAATAACGGGTATAAAGGACTCTTAAGAGGGAACAGGGCCTGCGATTCTCTATACAAATGTATTCCACTTTTTTCTTCCTGAATAATACCTCTAGAGCAATATTTTTTTTTTTTTCATGAAATTAATGTCTGCTGTAGACACGTCCCTGTCATTTCCTTTTTTTCATATGACCCTCCAATAATTACAAAAATGATCCATTTTTACCGCCGTGGTTAGAGGACTACTAGACAAATTCAAAAAGTTTTTAACATAAAAGAAAACGATAAGAACCTAGACACTACTTTTTCTTAAATTTTCAATATAAAATATAATTGAATTGGCCCAGTTTTCGAGGAGAAAAAAGGAGAATACGAAACGACGACCTCGTAATATTTTTTTGTGATATAATCGGTCTGAGCTGCAGCTGTCCCTATCGCACTCTACAGGGACAGACTTGAGGTAACACGATGGCAATAGTTTCTTCAAATACCTATTTTTTTAATCCCTCGCAAGCCTTGTTCCCTCTTAACGAAGCCGAAAGTCAAATGTTATTCCCGTCATTATGTTTTTTTTTTGCACTGGACCCTTCTTGGGAACCTTCTGATAACGGAGATATTGAAGGTCAAAGTTCCAGCTCTTTCAGACGTTTTTTAAAAGTTTTAACAAGTTTTAAATGTTATAACTTAAATTTGACCCTGAATCGTTGCATGCATCCATAAACACAATGTTTTGCGTGCGTTACATGGCATACTTCCGTAAACAGCGATATGTCACATCAAAAATAAAAGTCGTTTCCCAGTCATTATTTTTGTGCAATGTTACTTAATTGATCACAGATTTGATTGACAGGTCGTGCCATTAAGGCGAAAGAATTCGTAGGTCAGTATCAGGTTGTATGTTGATCTAAATATGATCGCGGCCGTATCAAATGTTTATTCATATAATTATAATCCAATAAATCATCAATACAACTCTCTAAAAAAATGACTATTTCATGAAACCATGACATTTGAGGATTATGCTAACTTGAGGAGTTGTATTGCAGATTTCAATGATTATAATTCTGTAAAGCCATATTTGTTACGACCGCGAATCATATTTTAATCAACATACAACCTGACACTGACCTGCAAATTGCAAAAAAGTATAGAAATTTTGTTTTACGCGGGCTACCTTAGCGTATCCCCCTTAAAGTTGAAATATTTTTTTATTATTTATAATCAACAAAGTTTATAAAAGTCTTAAGAACTATGCCTCGCAAAATCGTTTTCACAAGACTTGACCGCGCCTCCTGCCGCTCTTTCGGCCGCCCGAGGACCCAACAGCGAGGACCTAATACCGCTAAAGAGACCCATAAATCGTCTACTGCGCAAGTCAAACCACGTGGTGCGTCAAGTCTCTACTTTAATGGCATGACTTGTACAGAATGCGTAGTTGACAGCTATGTGATGGGTCTTTTTACACCCTGTATAAGTCTAAAATCACCAACCCATCTTGAGCAAGTGTGGTGATCAATGCTCATGCCTTCTCTATACGGTATACTACTTCTTACACCTACCTACTTAAAAATAGTCGTGAAGCTACCTAAAAACCCTATCATTGTTTATAAATTGTTTTATTGCTTCCGCGGTCCAATAGTCTCGTTGCTTATTAATAGTTTATTATATTTGTCCAAAATTTTGATAACAATAGATAACGTCATATTTTTAGAACGTTGACTTATTTGACGGTATTCGTTTTGTAAACTTTATGCTGTTTTTGGTACAAAAATTCTTTAGCACCGACTACCGGGTTATTTAATGTTCAAGATTTTTTTTTTCGGAAAAAATGGCTGCCTTGCTATATTAAGAAAAAAACTATTTTTAGTTTTGAGCTATAAAGAACTTAAAACTGGAAACATCACGTAAAAATAAAACTTCAATATTCTCTGTTATAAACAAGTTGAACGAGTCTAAAATGAGTGTTTTTGGAGAAAAAAATTATACGTATTTTAAGGATCTCCGGGGTCAATAAAACGTAATGAGATAACTAATGTTGCACAACCTAATATATTAGCACTTTAGTAGACCTAACTTGTTGAACAGGACAGTAGACAACTTAAAGTGGTTGAAGGTCAGAACAGGCAACGTAATTACCTGAAATAAAGAATTGCATGGCAACATCAAAGCCTGCTCTTAATTATTTATGTCGGTTTAATATATTATGCATTTTATCTGTCTGATTATTTTTCATGAAAATTATTGAGCATGAGATCCTGTACCTTAATTACGTAATATACGATCAATCGGAATTTGAATCGTTTTGAAACAAATTGCTAATCCATTGATTGACATGTTCGAAAAAAAATCAGCTCATGCAATGATTGTTGTTGAACTGTCAAAATAAAACAAATTTGTCGTAATCGTTTACGAAAATGTGTTGCGTTATTAGATATCTGGGTTCAATTCCCGAACCGAGGAAAGTGTTAGGTATTGGGTTTTCCTATCTGGAATTTCTCAGTAGCAGTCCGGAGCCTGGATTTGTGAAGTACTCCCGTTTGAGCACCTATTTTTTGGGCACCTATGCGTTGAGCACTAAAGGTATTCCCATTTGAGCACCAATCAATATAATAGCTTGGTGATCAATAAAAACATTAAAAAATATTCAACTTTATTCTCTTTTGCGCACCTACGGTGCGGTAGCTTCTAGTGATGGGGTGTATAATAAAACATATCGATAAAAATTGGCAGTACTTTTATTAACATATTAATTATAGGAAACTAAGTAATTATTATTAATATCACGATCAGCCTTATGTTAATTTCTAGGTACCTCACTTAATTAAGACAAATAAAAGAAATCACATTCCTCGTAACAACAGTATAGTCTTTATGCTTATTGTTTTTAATTAAATAAAATGTCTTATTAATACTTACATATATTATACAAGTTATTTTAATTGATGCGTGCTCAACGCATAGGTGCCCTAAAATAGGTGTTCAAACGGGAATACTTCGGATTTGTGGTCATAACCATGGTATGGTCATAACCATGGTATGGTCATAACCATGGTATGGTCATAACCATGGTATGACCGTAAACGAAGTATAAGGAGTATGTGAGGATCGTAGCAGATTCTGTAGTTTAACCTACCCCTTTGGGAAGAAGACGTGAGTTTATGTATGTATGTAATAAAATCTAATAACTTGCTTGTAGGTTTAATTTTAAAGTCTAATAGTAGCTTTCAAATAAACTGACACTATAACAATTACTTAGTGTTGTTAGGTTACCGAACCATTTTTAACTTAAGAGCGTTTATTCTGAAAGTAGGCAACGTCGCAAATAGATGTCAAATATTTCGCCGTTTTGATTAATTTGGCAATATTACTGTATGAAAATAAGAAATGTGGCTCACTAGAGAACTAGAATATTAATAATGAATTGTAATTAAAACATTGAATTTCATGTTGTAACCGTTCTAAGTGTAAAAAAGGCATTTGGAAAGTTTCCAAATACTTTTTTTTACATCTAAAACTAAATATTCAGTGTTACGATATTAATTATTGTGTTTCACAATATTTCTGGTTAACATAAAACACTTTACAAAACCTGATTTGAAACCTTTCATTCCACTGTCAATGTCTCGGCTAATGGGATGTGAATGGAAATTCTAATGTTATATAAGAATCATGTGATATTGCCATTTGATAACTTACTGTGTCGCTTTCAATGTACATAAATAAAAATTTGTTGATTCGTGTGTTTCCAAAATGAATGAATTAGTTTACTGATAAGGGACCTTTTGATCATGCACGTGCTTTAATAGGTATTCATATAAAATTAAAGATATCAGGGTTTTCTGTTAAGAATCTCTCAACAGTCTTAGTATCAGCCTGGAGTCTAGATTTGCGCCCGGTTGAAGGAAACAGCCTTGCCATCTAATATCCATATACGCTATAACCGGCTTTTAATAATTTTATACCGAAAATCACGTCTAAACGAGTAGTGTTAATGATTTGAAAAAATATATGTTAAATAAGAGCATTTTCTTAATAACTTAATATATGAATATTTTAGATTATGTTAATATTACATAATTAAATTAATTTGTAAAGTTATGTCGAACGCGGATAAAAAACTGAGAATCACGCAAAATGTATCAAGCGTATTTTTCTGACACCTTCACCATTTTAAAGATAATTTAATTATCTTTTAGTACACGTGTTTTATTAAAATACCTTTTGCTTTATTTATATAATTTGGGACAGCGCTCCTTGATGGGCGAGTCCTATTACTGGCTGGACATACGAGTACGACGCGTTGCGTGAGCTCAGTACAGAACACGCAAGCTAGCCACTCAAGGTCACTGGCATATCTGCGTTTTAAACATTATTGATGATAGCGATGTTAATACTATACACGTATTTCTACCCTTTTGAAAAAGAGGCTCTCTTACACGTTTCTTGACTCCATTATTCTTTTCCAGGCAATTAGTACCTTAGCAGCAGACAAGCTGGGCTACTTCGCGAATGCAGGAGCGTACTACTCCATGTCTGCGCTGGGGTCCAAACTTTTCAAAGACCTGACTGTTCAAGAAATGTTTTGGGGCTATCATGACCCCATAGTGGCGATAGCCAACACCTTACTACCTGGATGGATTGATTTCAAGAAGATCGGGCTGTTAGATAGGGTTGGTATTTCTTGTTACGTTTTCAATTGGATTCCCTGTGATGGTTTTAGGCTTTAAGGTCCTAAAATTATTTATTTATTTTATTAAGGTCAACCAACAATTGTTTACACCAGTACATTAGAAGCATATTATTTATAATAGGCAATTGCGGGTGCAACAATTAATTATAGGTTAACACCGCAAGCACAAAAAGCAGTGGTAAAACAATTAATTATTAAATTACGACAGATTCTTAAAAAAAATTGAAAATTAAATGAATAAATTAGATCATAAACGAGTAAACATGGTACAAATTGAATGATAATTGATGATATAAATTTTGATTATAAATTAGACTAAAATAAAATTATGTATTACTGGTCTGAAAGTATTTTTGTATAAACATAATGTTAGCGACTCTAAAGTACGTCGGTCTTACAATCAAGTTTTCATACTGGATAATCTACTTCCATACAGTGTTTAAAACAGAAAAGTATTCGTCACTTGAAAAGATATTTGGTGGCTACAATGACCTTACCCACATTATATTTTTAAACCAAGACTACTAAAATAGCCATGTGTCTACAGTTATCCATGACCACACTTTTTTGTTTCGAAGTCATTACCATGGTCGTTTTTAGGGTTCCGTACGTCAAAAGGAAAAAAACGGAACCCTTAATAGGATCACTCGTGTGTGTCTGTCACAGTCAATTTGCTCCGAATGTAATGGACATATTAAGTTGAAATTTGGTACACATATGTATTTTTGTGACCCAAACACGGAAGTAAATAAATTAATTTTGAATAGGCGGTCACTTATGGGGGCATGTAAGGAAAAAAAAAGCTTTACTTACTGTGCCGTGTGACATATTTAATGAAAAGACTTGTTCTGAAGATCTTAAATATATTCTTTTTATAATAAAAAAAAAATACTTTTAAAGATAATTAAGAAAGTTGATAAAAATTGATCATTACACCCCTTATCTCAGAAACTACTGAGCCTAAAATTCAGAAAATAAAACGGAGAATTGTTCTCTACTCATAAATTACAGGAAAACCTATAAGAAGTCTATGGTCTTAAAATAACATGATAAATCAATATTGTGCACATAGAATATGTTTTTCAACTACAATGTTAAGTTTGTTCTTGGGATAAATTCATACCAACTACGGAACCCTTCATTGAGCGTGGTCCGACATGCACTTGGCCGGTTTTTATAGATAATGTTCCGAATTAGCTGAAAATACTAGAAGTCTTGCAAAAAAGCTACCAACAAATGATTTATTTAATAGTACCTAGCACCATTTTGTACAAACTCCAGCACATCAACCTACTACAATCTGTCAAATTTCTTTAATAGATTTTCCACTTTATCACTAAAGCATAAGGCTTAAAGTTGATTGGGAATTTTTGACAATTCATTTTAGACAATTTCGGGTAGGTTGACCTGCTAGCGTCTGTACTACTACCAAGAATATTCTCCAGTCTAATGGGATACCTTTTTTCTGCAGTTTTATGCACAAAAACTGGAAACGTCTGAAGTGGAACTCAGAGACCGCAGCAGAAGATACTCTTTGAATGCTTGGGATAATTCGACGGGTCTTCTGGAACAAGGCTTCACGGACTGGGAATCCAGGTAAGCAGGAATATCCAACAATCATGTAATCTTGCTAAAAGTGTAGGTACTTTTAGGAACTTAGTAAGATTGTGTATAGCAATCACCAAATCTGCAAGGTGTGGTGGCAATGACGATTTCATCTTTGAAGATAGTCACCATTATTACGACTTTCTTGATAAAATTACAAAATTACTTTAAAAACTTACAAAGATCCGGACTGTGTGACTGTCGAAAACCTTTTTTTAAATGCTAGAATAAATCCGTTCTACCGTTTAAGGTCATTCATATTATCAGGCGAAGCAAAAGAAAATAATCGAGCCATTTACCCCAAAATCATGAAAATGTGTAAGCTATAAACAATCTTCTATTCTTTTAGCACGCCATGCAACCGAATCAAAGGATCATACGAGGGTCTCATGTTGCCAACCAACTACGAAAAAGGTCGCAACATCACGGTCTTCAGAAAGCAAGCTTGCAGGAATTACCCCTTCACCTACGTCGGCGAGAAGATAAGTGACCAGGGGTTCGATTCTTATTTGTAAGTAAGCCTTTGTTTCTTTTTACTGATCTTCTAAATAGTTTTGAAACATGGTGACTGCCTTTTGTCTTTTGCTCTGCTGACGTTTAAGAATCAGTATATAAGTCCTATTTAAAAAAAAATATAATTATTTATTTATACAAAGAAACTTATATTTGGTGGACGTATGGCCTTGGGTAATTCAAATTGCAATACGGTTTTAGGAACTATCTCGGGATTTGGCCATGAGGCCGCCTTTTGTTATCAGGATTTCTTTTACTTTCAGTAAATTTCAATAATTGTGTACTTTTCTCATATTTATCTTTCGATTTACTTCCAGGTACACCATGGATACCACAGCTTTCAGCAACAACTCTCCTTTCGCATGCAATTGCAGCAACGAATGTTCCCCCGAAGGATTTGTTGATGTCAGCAAGTGTTACTATGGTCAGTACTACAGAATCATCATCCCTTAAAAGCGTGCATTCCGAAAGTAGGCATCGTCGCAAATACATGTCAAATATTTCGCTGTTTTGATCAATTTGGCAATATTACTGCATGGAAATATTAAAATTGCAATAATTAATATCGTAACATCGAATATTTAGTTATAGATGCAAAAAAAATATTTGGAAACTTTCCAAATGCCTTTTTTACACCTAAAACGGTTACAACATCAAATTCAGTGCTATAATTGCAATTGTATTAATTAATTTAGCTATATATCATATTTCCATGCAGTAATTTTGCCAAATTAATCAATACAGGAAAATATTTGACGGCTATTTGCGACGTTGCCAACTTTTAGAATAAACGTACATAAAGAGTCTCGGTTTTTGTTGAAATTGATTATTTATTGCATTTACGAACTTGTTTTTTCTTGTACCAAATTCTAAATTGTCCAAATTATTTTCAGGTTTCCCGATATCCCTATCAAAGCCACACATGATGGACGCTGATCCTATTCAGCAGTCATATTTCGAAGGAATGAATCCTGATCCCAAGAAGCATACGTCACATTTTGAATTGCAACCTGTAAGTAGCACTACGAATATTTTTTATTATATTAAGCTACTTGACGGATTTTGAAAACCAATTAGCAATGTTCCTTGTGGTTTATTTGCCTCATAATATGAATATTTCTGCGAGTTATTTTAACAATGTTGCTCGCCCACAAAATTTATTTAGGTAGTACTTGTGTCTCAATCAAATCAACAATTTTTTAATATTATTTTCAGATAATCGGAGCACCTCTAAGTTTCTCAATAAAGATCCAGATCAACATTGCAGTAAGAACTTCTACAGGGAACCCTTTGACAAAACCCCTGAAGGATAAAATATTGCCACTCATGTGGTTTTCACTGGTAAGTAATTTATAAATCATTTTGCAGTTTATCAATTTGTGTACATTTGATTGATACTATTCTAATAACAAATCATCCTCATTCAGTTTTTGAGCATGTATCGTAACAATCAAATCCTATTACACCAATCTGTTTGTCAAGATCGGTAATAATACGGTAACCATGCCCTTACTTATTAGCCTCCTTTTAAAAAGAACAGCCTTTAACTTAGTTTGTAAAACCATAACCAATTTAAGGACAACAAAATACTAAACCAATGCTTTTCTTCCAGAACTGCAAAGAACCACCCCCAGACGTTGTAAGCCTGCTCCGTCTGCGCCTGATCATCGGTCCTCCCTTAATGATCACTCTCGAGGTCCTACTTTTCATCATTGGCTTAGTCCTTGCAGCCCAAGGCCTCCACAGGATTTGGAAACCAAGGTACAAGATCATACCGCCAAAGAACATCCCCACTCCTATTATTAGGAGGAAGAGTGCGGAAAGGAGGAAAAGTAGTGTGATCCTTAATATGGCGGAAAATATAGGTTTTAATTATAAAGATGATGAGGATCTGGCTAAAGAAGCTGTCTCGCTCCTGGCTATCAATGAGGACGATAGCGAGTATGTAGATTTGCTGCTTAGTTCTGATAATGAATGAGGAAATAAAGCAATACAGTTTTGCTCAATTCGATATATGTTCCCGGAGTGAAGTATCTTGAAGTGTCTTGCCTCTTTTTGTGAAGTGAGAATAGTAAACATTAACATCGATAAGATTTGAAGTTGCTCAAGATAATAATTTATGTAATTAACTCTTTTTTATCGATGATAACAAAATTATTCCTAGATTTACAACTTTTAAAAACCAAGATATTTGTGACAAGTAGAAGTTTTGGAAGAAAATATGATACAAACAAAATTCTACGGCTAGTACAGATAGCATCCACGACGACGCGCCCCACTCCGTGTTTACTGTACTGTAAGCTGTACTTTAGTACGGAGTGGAGCGGTGTGGGGCACGTCTTCGTGGACGGCACTATCTAGACACACCGTGCGTTTGATGAATTACCCGGTTGCTATCAGCATTGGTGGCTATGTTATGTATGTTTCGATAGTGACCGGGCAATGTGAACCTATTTATGATTTGCTATTAATATTGTAGGTACTATGAACTCCGCTGGCGGTTTAGCTGTTAAGATAAATAAGTAGATATTAATAAACTGCTCAATATTAATCAGTAGGAGTTAGAAAGGTGTGAGGTTATAATTAATTATACAGAATTGTCCACTGCGACAACTTTTGCCTTCTATTGAAATTGATTGAATTTCCTTATTATTACCTTCTATTTGACCTATTCCTAGGTAATATACCGAGGTAATGTACAGGTTAGCAGGGACATCGACGCAAAACCTGTTACCATGGATTCAGTACATCATTTTGGAAATTTTTCGTTGGTTATTAGAATAGAAAAAAACGGCTGTTTTCTACGTACGAGGTCAAAATCCAGAATCACGTAGGTGGCCAGATAAACGTACTAATTTTTTTTTTTTTTTTTTTAGTACTGGATCCGTGGTACCAGGGCGCTATTTAATAAAACTTACAAATTGTAAAGTTTAGATGACAGACTACTATTCTACAAGTTTTTATTTAATAAAAATTACAAGTTACAAATTTGTCATGGTGGAAGATTTACAGAATTGTAAAATTGCACCTACAATATTACATATTTCTGTTTAATAAACATTTAGATTTACAAAATTGTAAAATTGTATCCACAATATTACATATTTCTGTTTAAAAAAAAATTCACTTGACAGGTGTCAGTTTACATATTTGTAGGGAAAACTATTGAACACATAATTGTAATTACAAGTTTACATATTTTGTAAATTGTAGCATGATTCTGGCAGGTGGTCTCACTATGTGTGACTTTACAATCTTGTGCCTCACTCTAATGACTAAACAAAATTAAAATATTATATGCAAAAAATGGTTCTAGCAACAAGTGGTGCGATTTTGTGATGTTAATGATAATGAACATGTGATTCAACGGCAACGGTGAAAAGGATTAATTTTACTTTTAATGTGACAGATTTCACGTTCATAGAAAAATCGTAATTTTGTTATTTTCCGTAACTTTAGTGGTGCACCAAACCAATAACAAAGTACTCCGTGAAGCACTAAAATTCTAAACTCAATAGTAAGAAATCTTCCCTCGTTTATCAAGAATCTGCACCAAAAACTTACATTTTATGTTAATTGTAAATTACAACTACATATTTGTAAATACAATATTGTCATCGAAATCTACAGCTATTTTCTACATATTATGTAAATGTTTATTAAACAGCATATACAATTGTGATAATTGTAAGTTATTTACTTGTTAGTTTCTTACATATTTGTAAGGTAACTTTTTTTACAAAATTGTGGGATTGTAACGTTTATCAAACAGGGCCCAGGTTTTCGATGGAGATGTCACTCTGTATATAATATTTAATTAAGATAGGTAGCGATGGTATCTAATAAAAAGTTGACCGTCAAATGACGCTATTCAATCTTTCATAAGAAGGCTAAGTAGATATTATAATAGATAAAGACAGGGAAATTAATTGTTTATCAAATTGACTAGCAAATTTAATTTTTAGTCATTCTCTGATAGTTGTATCACGGCAAATTGATGTAACAACAATTATTGTGATAAACAATTAATTTTCATTTTAATTTTCATTATAATTATGTTTTGAACTTTAATCTATTAGGCTTGAAACAGACAGTTTATATTTTTAGGTAACAATGACAGTTGTATGAATTTATTGTGAAACAGTAATCTTCAGGATCCCAGTATTAATTTATCATAACAAAATCTGCTATTTTTTCATCTGACAATTTATTGTAACAGTTTGAAGGGGTCGCCAAATTTTAGCAATTGTGATATTAATTTTAATTATATTTTAAGTTATCTGTAAGTAAAATGTAATTATTTAATTTAATCGACTGATGGTGAAAAGTTTTGGTAATCAAATAAAATATTTTTCAAGAATTTAAAAACATTTTATTATTCTACATAAGACTATATTTACAATAAAATAATTGATATTCAAAATTATAATTAAATATTGTACAGAAACTGGTATTGCAGTAATTACACATATTACGCAGGTAATATCAATAATGCTTACACTTAAAATTCTTAAAATAAATAAGATTAAAAACTATGAAGACACTTTCATGCAGACTGACTACATTGCAACTGCAAAAAAATTCTTAAGCTAATATCAGAACTTCACTTAAGTTCATGGTTCACTCGAGTACCAAAAAGTTCATTTTTGTTTCATTCCACCTTCACACGACACCGACAAATTTCCATAAAATTAGCACATTTCATTTAATTTTTCGGTAAATCGGAGCGCGAGCGGAAAATGTCGCCGGGCCGATGCCTAAATCCAACATCGTTAAATCGGTTCACTAATGAATTCATTTTTTTATTCATTTTGTGTTCAGACGTTTTACTTCCATAAATGAACAAAATGTGAAGCATCTAGCTGATATTAACTTTACTGCATGCAGTCAACCCGACACACTAAATAAAATATATAAAATTTTGTTAAGAACATTATTTATACTAATTACATCACAGTTATTTTGAGTGGTAATGGGATGAAATACCTACGTAACTACGACACTAATTCTAATTAATCGTATATTTATTTTTAAAAAAACACTAGGTAATAATAACAGGGTTCCCCTACTTGAAATCGAATGACGGAAGATCGAATAATACTTGCTCGAAAACGTTAACTCGATAGTACTTGAAATCGATAAATTATGAGTGTGATCAGTTACTACCTAGATGCATCGAAATCTCGAATCATCGGCAGCGCGAAGGCCCATTGCCTTGAAACATCATTTCTAGAACGACTATCTAATCGATTTACAGAATAGTTTTAAGGATTGTTATTTAAGTACAATATAATGAAACAATATTTGCGTAGAAATATGAATAAATCAACTATAATCATGAAAAATAATTATGGTATTAAAATAACATTACAAATACCTCAAACCTTAGCTTCAGCTTGAACCTTGTTATGAGTATTAATTGTCAAAATATCGGTAACTATACATACGAAATACTGCAACTTATAGGTATTATTCATAAAGATCTTAAATACTTACCTAATTTAAGATAACCCTTAATTAAACAATAATAAACATGTTATTTACTAAGTCTATTTAAAACGGAGACTAGAAGGTATATTTACAAATTGGTAATCAATAATCATAATAAATTAATAATATAAACTAGGTTAATTTTACCGTTGATCCGTGACACAAATTAAATGATTACTGGGATATTCTAAATCAGCAAAATCTATTTTAGATAAACTAATGACCTCTGTGATTATAATATACGGTGTTTGGTGCATCGTTTGCCAAATTCAACTGGCCGATAGGAGGTCATTTGCTATCTCTTCAAGCCCAATAACTCATTCCTTATCACACCGGTTTTTTTATTATTAGTTTTTAATTTTTACTTAGAAAAAATCCAGAACTCAGCATTTAGATTTAAGTTATTAGTATAGCCTTCAAATTTCATTTTAAATTTGATGTGTACAGTTGTGTGGTTCTATGAAAGTCAAAATTACATGTTAGTAACATCTAGTTCCCTTTCTAATATATCACAAAGTTTTTGAAAAACAAAAAGTAAACTTAAAACTCAAATTTAAATTGCTGTAAAATAAAGCTAAAAACGATCGGGATCTTCGAATTCTTTTACACACAGAAGGCTTACTAAAAAAACATATTTACGGGTCGAATTGAAATTTTCCTGCTCTTTTTGAAGTCGGTGTATAAGTGTTTCTTATTATGTTAGCAATACAGTCCAAATCCCAGTAGGTAACGTTTAGACATCAGCTAGCAAAATTAGAATCGCGAGCACAACGCAGGTTGAGCTTACGATTCGATTTACGTTTAAAGCGATGGTTTGTTATACTGTTTTTAATCAGTGGTCCTTTTGGACACACGTAGGTATTCTATTTCGTTTTCTGGGACACCACACCAAAGATGCATCACCATTAAATAGCTAGAAGATGTTATAAGTATTAGCTTCATGGCTAAATGGTCTGGTTTAGCAACATTGCCTTGGGCCAATCTTAGATGCATAATTAAGACTTTTTATTGCTTCAGAAGATACTTTATTCTGTCAGTTGTTACTCAGGTATGTAACTTTATGTTCAGAAACCCGTTCTGTGGGTAGATATATGGAAGAATGTCTGTCTTCCCACTTTCAACGCATAATCATCTTCTTTGAAAAAACCTGTTTCTAGCTTTTTTCTTCCTGACGTTACACAACCCTGCTTTTACGAGAGTCCTTATTAAGCAGGTTGCTACTTAAATTTTACTCTTGACACACATTTGACACCACAAAACTGTATACTAGCTAGCATAAACATGCGCGTATATCCAAGAGACGTAGTGAGCCACGTTAGTATATACATCTGGCACACCACGTCGGGCACAACCTGACCCGAATGACGTCAGACCTCGGAGCTCCCAGCGACCACCTGATCGGCACTGGAGGGGTCCACCGCTGTCACCCTGGAAGAGAAGGTGGATTAGACATTAGTAGTGTGGAAGTAGCTGATGGTAGATTGTAGGTCTTGAAGATTTAGGTTAAGAGGATGATAAATTCAATCATTTGAGTTGAGTTGATTTAATTAATGAGTCTGCAGACTAAATCAATAAAAATTTCATATGTCTAATTTAATCTGTTTAAAGAGCCATACTAATTATGTTGCTCCTTACCATCTAACATTCAACAAAAATACAAAAATAAAAAGGGAGAAAATGTTAGTGAAGGCAGGTAATAAATAGCTAGGTACAGAAGAACATACGGAAACGGCTTCTGACCGACCCAGATGATACCATAACCCTCCTCCAGGAGAGCAGTAGGGCCACAGGTAAAGTATACAAGCACAAACGACGACCCGCATTCCGACCTCGCCGCCGAGGTCCTCCGCGATCGCGACCCTCCCGAGTAAATAATACTCCCCCCGGACCCTTGCTCGACGATGCGCCAGCCCGCGTCGATGCTGAGCACTTAGATTTAAACTCCCCGACTAATAATAATAATATATCTTTGATCCAGCCTGTCCCATCTTGCTGTCCTTTCTCCAGCGACGCCCTAAGCCGAGGTTCGTACCCCACAGGGGGTGCCCTTAGCGAGCGCTCGCCTAGTTTACAATTAGAATCGTTTTTGCCCCTGGCTGGAGGCTTTGAGTGCAGAAGCTTAAGGTAGCCGCAGGAACGTCTGGTTAAGCAGCTACGACCCTCTTCTGAGGTCAACTGCGAGATGCCGTAGTCGAAAAAAAAAAACAAACGGATACAGCGCTACAGATTCCAATGTAGGTATGTATATATGTTCGCTAAATAATTGAAACACCAACGCAGGAGGAAACAGCAGAATAGATGCTAAACTGATGTGAACGTGACTCAATTATTTTAAATTAAAAATGGCTGAATAAAGGTGTTACTAATATAAAAAGTTGTAGGTGTTAAAATACCTTTCAACGATGTTTTTCTTTGCTATAATTCGTCGAATACCTCTAACGTGTTGTAAAAACCGATCTATGTATCTGTGAATAGGAGTTTAACTTTTATTAGCGTTCCGTACCTACATCAAAAAGAAAAAACCAAACCCTTATAGGATCACCTCGTTGTCCGTCTGTCTGTCTGTCAGTCTGTCAAGACCCTTTCTCACGAACTTGCCTTTCTTTTTCCTTTTTCAGGTATTTGTAGAGGAATCAAGTTGATATCAAATAGGTAGGTCCATTATGATCCCTTGGGAGGTCTAAAAAAATCAAGCTTCTAAGTCAACGCAATAGAAAATACGGCCATTTATGCGACATATTTTGATACTCGCATATACATCAAAACCTACAGGTCGTTAACCTAGAATCATGAAATTTGGCAAGAAGCAAGGTCTCACTGCACATGCACAGGGTCTAGCAAAAGTCTAGTAGTTTTATTTATTTTTTGCGATTACACGATGACGTATATCGATATATGGGAGAACATGTTTTTCAACTACAATGTTAAGTATTTTTTTGGGATACAATAATCCCAACTACGGAACCCTTTCTTGTGCGCGGTCCGACACGCACTTGGCCGGTTTTTTTTACAAAATAAAACTTTAACAATTTCGATAGCAGTCTTAAAAGTGCGAGATTTAGACAACTCTTTTAGAAAAGAAAAGAAAGAAAGAAAATATATTTATTTAGCACAGACTAAAAGGCACACAAGTGAAAAAGAAATAAAATAAAAAGAAAGAATACGACTAAAATGAAATAGAATGAAATTATCCGAATGCAACTTCATTTAAATCTGCCATAGTAATGGCTGAGGTCTCATCACTAATAAATTAATCATCGTCAATTTATTACAAAACGAGCGAACCTTATAATAGTTGCATGCGATGTGTAAAGTCTGACATCTTACCTTGGTAATAAGCAACATTAAGGTAATAAGCAACATTAAAGGGGCGGGGTCTCGTCAAGGTCGTTTCTGACGGCCAAGTTTAGCACCGCGCGCAACTGGTCAAATCAAATAGAGCGCACTTCCTCGGCTTCCTGTGTTACACACTTCCGTCCCTTTTCACGAAATCACTCCCACAGATTGCAGGCAAGTGAGAGGAAAGACGCACAAAAATATGATAGCAAGGGGTATTCCATTTTCATCCCTTTAAGACAGACCATTAAGAGATCAATTTTCAGTTTAGGCTGTTCAGACTTCAAAATTATCTAACATCATTTTCCGTCATTAATCTTCCACAACCTTGACAGATACCGTTGAAATTGAAATGCCCACATCTAGTATCGAACTCACGACCTTGCAATCAGTCACAACCGAGCTATTATTGCCTGATAAAATATTCTCTGATGAGTGAAAGTCAAGAATTTTGATTGAACTTTCCAATGTGAAGTCGATGTCACGAAAATTAATAAGAGCACTATTAAATTGTAACAAGTCAACATCACTCTTATCTGGTCTACTGATCAGATGTTGCTGACAGTTTGGCATGCAGAGTATACCGGTCAATAGGCAACCATGAAG
Organism: Xanthia icteritia; assembly: GCA_949128155.2. Lineage (NCBI taxonomy): Eukaryota > Metazoa > Arthropoda > Insecta > Lepidoptera > Noctuidae > Xanthia > Xanthia icteritia. The sequence continues at coordinate 20,838,926 of OX421942.2, read as the reverse complement.
CCTTGGGTTCCATTCCTCAGTTTAAAATGAAACTCACGTCTTCCTGTACAGAAAACTGTGTCCCTCTTTCCTGAGGAAGGCGGCTCCGTCATATTATAACGGTATTTGTAGTATATTGACATTTAGGTGTCAAAAAACGCTTTGAATTTGGACAGCAGTTATTTTGTAACCTTTTCTGGTTTTATGGAAACCAAAGCTTTAAAAATATTTACGTCGCAGACAAATGGTGACTTTGACAGCGATGTCACAGTACTAGAATTTCAATGGCGATCCGGGCATGATAACGCAATAACGCAAATACTAGAGAAAAAAAAAATGTTTTTGCTTTTTTGTTTTTTTTTTTGTTTTGTTTCTCTCTATTCATCGGTTATTTTAGTTTGTAAGTCATGGCCTTAAAGAGATTATTCAAATGTGATCGACACAGTCACTGTATACTTTTGTAAACGAGAAAAATAACGAAAAAAATTAAGCCCGGTGTTAAATGCGAGGCTTATAATCCAGGTATGATTCTAGCTATACATATAGCAATCATGTCTTCAATCTCCGAGGCAAGATCAGATACGAGATTCAATGTAGTATTTAAAACAATTCTATTTAGATGGCTGATAACAACAGTAGATGTAATGTACAGATGCTATTGCAAAATAAGATGTTCCTACAACAATTAAAGAGCTAAGCTACCGCGGATTGTATAGTCGATGTCGTAATTGCTTTATCATCCTGAGATGAATTTCACTTGCAAGTTATTAAACTACAAGGTTTATTATATATGTGGCAGTTAGATAGGGATATAAACCTTAGTGATGTTTCAACAGTCTGGGAGTTGTTGTCAGAAGTGGTTACAAGGTCGACTGTATCAAGCATAGGTTTTTCATAAAGACGACAGTCGACGGCTTGAACTCGTTGGTGGGCGTGACATGCATGCATGCCAATTAGTCTAATTATTTAATTTTATAAATTTAGTATTTATTTATCTAGTTTTTATTAATTAATTAAATTATTAATAGACCTTTGGACGTATAGATATTATGAAAAACTACTGGATGTATTTACTCAAAATAAAATTATTTGAACTTTTGAATAAAATATCTATCCCTGTACGTTTTAAGTGCCATTTTCTTACTACATACGTTGTTTATTTATGCCCAAAGACGAGTTAAAATTAGTGTTGAAATATGGAAGTTTCGACGCTCATAACTTCTAGACTAATATTTTTTCTCCAATTCTGATTCCATACTAAATAATCCCAAGACATAAATTTTAGTTTTGAACGTACACCGTCAAACAGACGAGTAATCACCATACTACATTAGTATGAAAGAATTACCGACTAGCGCACCCTTAAGCAAACTCCACTCGGATTGGGTGGGTAAGTTTTCCTCATTGATTATTTGATAAGGTAAAGGTTTGTAATAGTAGACTTTTAGGATTTGATTTTGGAAAATCTGTTTTGGACATATGAATCAAATATTTTCTAGTTGTAGTCAGTTCTCTTAAAAACATGAGTTAAAATAATAATAAATCTGCATTTTGATAACAATCTCGATACATAATTGACTCAATTAAAATTCCTGTTACACTAACAAACCCAGAATTCAGTTTTAAGGTCACGCCAGCTTTAACTCTCTCTTGGGTGGGCACAATTCCATACTAATTACATAATTGTAAATTAGTAACTATCAAATTAATATCAGTCGACTCGTGGCAAGTTTTGCATATATGCTTTTGTTTTCAGTAACTTAAAGAGGAAGCAATAAAAACAAAAGAAGGTTAACACTTACCACACATGCTCCTGTGCTTCCATCAGTACTCCCCGCACACAGATGTCCATCATTCAACGGAAGAGTCAGCGCGTACCTATCTCTGCAGACATTCAACGGCAGAACAGGCACCTCAGCTTCCAACAACACATCTGTCAAAGTCCCATTGGTTTGTTCTCTGCCCCATCCAGTAGTGTAACATTCATCTTTGAAGTCTAATCTATTATTATCATCAATAAAAGGATCTATTTCTTCACCAAACATAAGTTTTTTGTCACTTCTGTTTATGTTTACTTTGTAATCATCTTTTAGGAGACTGTTCCTTATAAGTTTCACTACACTATCTAGGGTAGCACTGTCATAGATCAGATCACTGTGACCTCTTTCACTGTCAGATTTTCTCAGTTCTTCGCCATTTTTCTTTTCTGTTTGTCTGTTTGATTCGTTGGATACTCTTACATTATATCTCATGTTTTTATGTTTCTTATTTAAAAGTCCCGAGAAGATATTCTTCGTTAAATTATTCAACTTTTCTAGGTACTTGACTGCGGTATCAGGTTTTGGTTTTGGTGGTTTCGGCTTTCGTCTTGGCGGTTCCGTGTTTGAGTCTGGACGGAGGTAGAATGATGAGCTCTTGTCCGTTTCGAATGCATCAATAGGTGGTGGCTCGAATGGAGGCAGGCAGATGGTACGGATGCGACTGCCTGTACTAACATCTGCTGGTCTAGTCAGTTTCATTAGGGCTGGAAAAAGAAAGTTAGGACTGATGAATATTCGCAAGATCTGAAATCAGCAACAGGCCAAAAATTATAATTATACTTAATTATTTGTTTTAATGAAAATAACTTCTTTTACATTAATTTCAAAGCAATTATGTTGAAGTTGTATTCCAATTACTTACACATCTTAGAAAATAAACTTGAGTCTATGGATTAATTTTGCTTTTACGTAAGTTCTACTGACCTATGTCATGCTGATAGTTATGAAACCGGTGATGCAGCACGATCTTCTCTATGGGCACGTAGGCACCCTTCTGTTCTGCCCGGTCCCACTCACCCAGCACCGCTGTCCAGAGAGCTGGTACCGGCAGGTTGAAGAGTTCACTGGAACATTTGTTGAAGATTGTTACTTTTGGCATGATCACGAATAATGTGGTATGCATACTGCATTTGGTTTGTGTGATAAATATGTAGCAAGCAAACCTCCGAGCTTAAAAAGCAGTATACTATGACTGCCAACGCTGCGATTTCATTTAATTTCATTTACGTTTGCAGAGCCGTGGCTGATGTGTTGCAAACTTTTTGAGCTTCGCAAACCGTTAGCGCAGGCAGGCTCTTCCTTCAGAATATGAGCTATAATGGAATTTACTAAGTTTTGCGACGATGGGTTATCTTATTATCTTGGTACTTTAAATGCTATAGTCTACTTTGAGCATGGTGTCTTCTCGGGACTTACGAAGAGCAGCTTGTAATATTGTTGTGGTTAAGGTTGAAGTTAAACATATATACTTGTGGATGCAATGCGCAGTGGTGAGCAGCCACATCGGATGCACTAGCACGCCACCGCACCAGTGACCGATCAGGCCGTAGTTCGGATGCAGGAGCTGGAGAGATACCTGAAAATAGCAGCGCAAATAGTTAGCTGTTGTTTTATTATCATCTTAGCCTCTTAGGCTTTGCTTGTTTTTTATTTCTACCTGAAATAAATTAATTTAAAACATTTATTATTTATTTATATCATAATTATAACACGCAACAACATCGCACATCCATCGCTATTCCTTGTCTACATCACAAAGGGAACTTTTGTGCAAAACAGCTTTCTAGGTCCAAGGGTTGAGCTGGATGTTGATGAGTCAATCAGTGATTGAGAAAGGACTTTTCTTGTTATTAATAATACACGTATTGATAAGGAAATCAAATAAACAGTTTTCATGCAATGACTTTGAGTTCCTTTTGGTTTCGCGAGGACTGATTTTGAGCCCCACAGTCTCCGATATCATGAATTAATGGCTCGTCACATATTTTCAGATTACAACAGATGGTCAAGGCACTTTTGGCTGAATGGGAAGATGTTAGAATCCAAAGTCGAAGCTTACTAATAAGTCCTTTCGAGTCATGGTACTTTTTAGATTAGTTGTGCCCAATAAGAGGCCTCTGAAGTGAGTTATGTGGCCTATGCAGTGGACTACGATAGGCTGAGTTGATCGATTTGAATAATTGCAGCGTCAGTGGCGTTCATTGTACTAATAAGTAATTCATATGAGTTTTTCTGACCTGCCAGGGCCAGGCTCCTCTCTTAGACTCTCTGCCCTTGATGATGCGCAGTTGTCCATGTGTACGGTCTCGTGGCTGACGCGTGTGCCGGCGTAATGGAACCCCACATTCTAGAAGAAGAAGATACAGTTAAATTACAGATATATAGTCTCCTTAGAATAAGGAGAAGGAGATCTTCGAGGCTTTTGGCTACTTTGTATGTTTTTTTGTAATGTGATTTTTGTTTGTGCAGAATTATCAATGTTGAATTATTTCTTTATGTTTTTTCTTTTTATCTTCCAAGGGTTAGAGTGAGTCATGAATATTGTCCAAACTACGTAATAAAAATCTTAAATTAATTCACTGATATATAACGTAGCCTTACAAAATATTTTGCTCACGAAAGGAGGACAGGAGTTAATAATTAATAATAATAATAATAATAGGGGATGATGGATTCGTAGCAGTTCGCAATTTTTGCTGGTGGGAAATACCATCGGGCCCCCGGCTCATACATAAATAAATGCCAAGGACTTATTTGTAGTGCTAATACAAAACAGATGCAAAAATATAAATGTAAAATATAGAAATAAACTTTAATTAAAATTAAAATTTAATGAAACTTAAATTGGACAATTTACACCATAAGCTAAAAGAAACAAATGGGCTAAGAACATAATTTCATAGACATATTTTTTTTTGCTTTCTGAGTTTTAAAAGTACAAAAAAACACAATAAATTAAAGACGTTTAATAAATGTCGGCATAGATAATGATTTCTTGTTTTTGTAATACTATTATGAGAATTATATCGCGATGAGTATGAGGAAAGAATTATTTGACACGCTATTTGTTCACGGTCCGTCAACGAGAAAGGTCACGTAGAAAGCGATAAGCGGGCGCGGAAGCTGGACCGGTGGAAACTGAGTATAAGCAACACTATTCATACAAAACTGTATGGAAGATAATTTCATATTCTGTTATGTCTATTCGATTCTGTAGGTCGTAGTAGGTACGAGATTTACTATTGACACAAATTGTATTTATTTTCTAATATACTATTTACGCTTATACGTAAGTCTCCACCTGTCAGTTAAGCTTATGGCGGCATTTAAACGCCTCATGTGAACTATGCATTCACACTGACGCAAAATTCTGCATCGCGCAAGCAGCGTTTAGCGCGTGATTGGCATACAACGTCCCGACATCAATCGTCGGTCAGTAGCTCACCAATCACAACACCCATATGGTCGGAGGATCCTGCCTTTTCTATGGAGGATGAGTGAAGTTTTAATCCATGTTCCGCTGTTCCTCATACCTCTCTAAGCTGAACTGTATATTCAAATCAAAAGACAATCTTTGACAGTAATATGATATGATTATAACACGGCAAATTGAGTAGTGTGACAATTTGATATAAGTACAAATAATTTCTCTCGCCGTACTTACGTCGTGGGTTCGCCTCAATCAGTGTGAATATTCTTTTCTCAAAACGCTATCCGCTTTCAATACGACCGGTGACAACACACTACATTAAATTAAATTAACTTTTTGCGCTACTTTTGTTTCATATCTTGCCCAAATAAGTGGCGTGTTTTTAAATTTGTGTAATATGATAACAAGTCATGAATTATGCATCAATTATTTTAATGTAGTTTTATGGAAATTACTTCAGTGAGTGAAGTTACAGAATCAAGTTTCAGGGTAGGGTTTTTTGTATCATGCAAGTGGAAGCCTTCTTGTCACAGTCACGACGTGATACTGCCGGCTATTCTATTTTGTGCTCGTGATTAAAGATCTGTTTTAACCGACTGACATTATATACCTAAAATATTCTATATTTTATAAAAAATTGATTTTTATGTCGTTTTTGTTTCGTGCTATTTTTATTATGAATTTGCTTTTATGACATTGAAATGTCATTTAATTTTTGTATTTAAATTTGATTCTGTTGTTAATTTTGATTTTGTATTTAATTTTATTTTATTTTGTATTTTACCTATTTTGATTTTGTATTTAATTTTGATTTCGTATTAATTTTGATTTTGTATTTAATTTTGTTTTCTAATTTTTGTTTTTAAACTGATTTAAATTTTGCTTCAAACTAACATCTTACTTTATGGGGCATGCGGTGCTAACCTATAAGAGATTGTTATACTAACCTTTGATATAATAATGTTTATTTTAATATGTAACAGTATAAACAATTGTTGGTTGGCCAAAATAAATAAATAAATTAGATTTGTTACAGCTGTATTTGGTTTAAATATGTTTTTATTTTTATTATTTTATTTTGCTTTTATAATATAGATTATTTTCTTTTAGATTTTGTGAATGTGAGAACGTTGTAGGCTTAACAGACTATATATCTGTCGACCATTTTCTATCTTGCTAAGTACCTGGTACTTCTTGCTAGGCCTAAACTGTCCTCTCATACCTATTAACACTGTAACTTGAAAACATTGTAAATACCATTTACTTTTAAAAGAGTAACCATGGAGTTTCTTGCCGGCTCTTCTCCATAGGAAACGACACGAAATAAAATAATTTGAATTTGAATTTGAATTTGACTTCAAAAAGGAGATTAATTCATTATGTTCATCGATATTTTTTTTTCATTTGGTAGACAATGCTTGCGCGGTGGTTTCATAGAAATTGTATTAACTTTGCTTTGGTAGTTTTTGAGTTAGCTTCGATAATACCTATTTAATCCACTTTGTGTATCTTGATGATGTTATATTACTTCATGTCACTGTTGCTTACATAGTAAGTAGTGGTATACGAATTGGTGTGGGGTAAGTACCATAACTAGAAAGTTAAAAAAATTTTTTTTTAGCTAATTTCTCGTTTTTGTATGCACATGTTTCTGTGCCATATAAGCCTAGTTTTCTTTCCTTCAGAAACAAAAAGAAGATAATCTATATATATACGTATATAAAAATCGATTACCGTGCGTTGGTCTCGCAAACACTTGAAAACGGCTTGAAAGTTTTTTTTTCGCCTGAGCACAGTTGTGGTTGTGGACAATGAGTAAAAACCCAAAAAAACAGCCGAAAAAACTAAAAAAAAAAATTGTCTCACGTGGTACGAAGTTCACTTCCTTAATGGAACCACTAATTGATTGACACACTAATAATCCATTTGTCATTTTTTTTATTTTTGGTACTGCAACCTTGTTGACATTTTTGTGTTAATTTGACTTCTGTAATTCGAACGATTTGACATTAATTTATCTTATGTATTGTTATAATTTGTTAATTGTCATATAATGTCTTTAAATTTGTGTAAATTAAATATGATTTGCATGCCAGTAGAACGTGACGGTAGAACATGAAAGACTTTCATAATAAAACATCAATGTAATAATTACCCATGTTTGCAAAGTAATAAATGATTTATGATTTATAGAGTCCTCTTCTTAAGAGGGCCCTTCCCGGTCCGTCTATAGTCAACGCGAGCATGTTCGAAAAGCTTGTTATTTCATCTAGCGCAAATGAGAACTGCTAACAAGCAAGTGAGAACGCGATAACATTGTACGAAAAATAGTGTGTAAAAATTTGTTTCAGGAAATACGTGTTTTTGGGTAAGCCTTACAAGTTTGTGAAATAAATGTTTGTGATTTAGAATCACTATTACATGTGCAAGGTTTCTATGAAGATTTTTTCTTTACTTTTACTATTTATGAGCACATTATGACCGGCCAAAGTTCAGGTAAAATGTGTGCAAAAAAGCAGATTTTTGGAGGTTCATACTGAATTTGTTTCTCAAATTTTCTATATTTTGTTTGCATAGAAACTTAGACATAGTGCACAAGATATATATTAGTTAAAAAAAAAACAATAAAACATGTGTTAAAACGCCATAATCACGTAAAAGTGTTCGTATGAAAAGTATGACGGGTTGACCGCTCTTAATAGAGAAATTAGCGTAATCTAAACATACCGAACCAAGCCATTTTTCATGTCCACACCGGCGCGCGTCGATTACCCAACGGCGCGGTAAAAAGGTGTAATGTTGTTACACATACATTATTGATGAGTTCATAGCTACTCATTATGCTTGATATTTACATGTGAGCAGGTAACTATTGTGTATTCAAGATGTGCGACTTTACGCATAGTCATATTTCGACTTTAATATTTGGGATAAATTGTTGCATAATTTGTAAGCTTTATCTGAATCTAAACTATGGAGATAAAAGATTAGGTTTTTTGTGTTTGTTTGTTACGCTTTTAAGCTTCGTGCAGACTAGCGCGACGCGACAGCGCGACGCGACATCGGTTATTGTTATAACGTGATTTTTTTTTAGAAATTGTATTGTTCGAGTCGCGTCGCGCTGTCGCGTCGCGCTGGTCTGTACGAGCCTTTACGCTAAAACGGCTGAATTTATTTGGATGAAATTTGGCACATGGGTAGACCATGACCTGGGTTAGGGCATAGGATACTTTTTATCCCGATATTCCCATGGGATTGAGTCTTATGCGGGTGAACCCGCGGGACGCAGCAAGTACGGTGATAAACTGTTATTAGTGCACTTAATGTTACGCAAAAAATCTTTGGTAACTATTCATTTCAATACTCTGGAGACTCATCATATCAGTCAAAAGTAAACTGTTATTTCATGAAGTAAAACTTATTTGATTGCCTGTGAAACAAATAAATGCAATAATAATGTTTCAAATTCAAGCTTGCTTTCTTCAAGTATTAGCGGTTTTATGAATCAGCAAATTGGTGTGTTCCAAATATTGATTATTAAGTAGTCGCATTCTGAGAACCCTTCCTTGTTAAACCATTTAATTTAATTTAATCAATTCGACACACAACATTATAACGGTGTATTCTAACCACGACCACCCAAATAAAAAGGTTCAGGCTTTTGACCTAGTAGGTTTAATTAATTTGGCCAATAGGTATGATTTTAATGGATCCATGGATCATAAAGTCGGCGAACCTCACTTTATTCTATCTCGAGTGTTTGATTTATTGATTTATTGGTGCTCATCATTTTACTGGCTTATACCGACTATATAAGTTGATAACATAGGAATGATAACAGTGATGAGTAGACAAAGTAATGAAAAAGTTACAAATTAATAGTAATTTGTAACTTTTACATTACTTAGCCCTGAGTCGTAGAACTCGTAGACTATTTATTGTCGACGAGGTAGGTATCGGTAAGTCAACTTCGCCAGTTTGTTAATTGGTTTGTTACTAAAGCTAAAGATACATAGTTGGCGCGACGGCACAGGCGCAACGCGAATCTGGTAGAACAATTTTCATGAAGTTTGCATAGAAATTGTTCTACTACTCGCTTGTCTGCGGTGGAGAGCCTTTAGCACTTACAGTGCGGCCGATATAACTTGGCAGTTCCGAACTTCGCGCAGAAGACTGCGCAATAACAATTTTTAAGAACCAAGTGGTGACATGAGGCGAGTGTGAGTAAGAGAACATGCGCGAAAGTTTGTGGTACCTATGTTCAGAGCTGCCAAGTTATATCGGCCGTATGATATGAACGATAAACATATCACACCTCTAGTAAACGATAACGACCGTCCGGTAATTTACTAGCTTTCTTACAGAATACCAACCATGGTAATTAATCCATTAACTTAACAAGAAATAGCTAGTTATTTATTATACAGGTGCCAGTCCTGATTAATCAGTTATTTAGGTATTTAAAAAGTTTATTTTAACATAAACTTTTAATTTAGATCCCCCAATGACCGCTAAATAAAGAAGAAGATATTATGATAATTCTTATTCCTGTCAAAAGTTAAGCTACATCAAGCTGGTAACGAAACTAACAGCCCAAGCACCAGGCTAAGCCACACTTATTTAAGTAGGTACATAATTATTATGTATGTGTTAACGATATGAAAATTGTTTAAACGCACCTCATCATAGCTATTCTGATTACCACCAATATATTTGCAGATGGATGGGAATTTATCGAAATTGATTGTTCGAACAAAAGGCATTTATTTCAATTAAACCATTTACAGGCACTTTTCAATTGTCAAGGAGTCGGTCAGTTAGAAAAGTTGCCCATTCTAAAGAGCAGTAAGTACCTATGGAGAAGAACGGGCAAGAAACTCCACGGACACTCTTTTAAATCAAAAAATTGTTACAAAATATTGGTTACATCATTCATGTTGAAATTCTACATTTGAGAACAATGTAGAAAGACGTGTACTTTAAAAGCGTCCGTAATAAAAAGATAAGAACAAAGAACCATTCAAAAATTAAAATAACCCATGGCAGCTAAGAGATGACCAGTCTCTACTGACGGCGCCCGTTCACGAACATGACGCATAGATCAGCACCATTCAGCTCAACCATTTTGAAGGGAGCTAAATGATCCAACACACGCGCCACCGCCAGCGAGTCATCTGAGTGATTATGACATACTCACAGCCGTCAGGACACATTCAAGTCAATGAAAGACGTATTACCCGGTAAATGGTAGCTATTTAAAATATAGTACTCATACCTGTGCTATGCAATTTACCTTTAGGTAGCCGAAAATGTCGTCAGGAAAGTTTTGAGTACGAATGTGGGTGGCTATACGGGAAGAGGAGACCAAAGAAACGATGAATGATACGTGTGATGATATGGCTAGAAAGGGATTGACTGCCGAGAGAAACATGGAAGAATAAGACATGTTGCGCCAATACGAAATAGATTGGGATGACGCCAGGAGAACGATGAGTGATCAATTGATAGGAAAGGACCATTTTCGTGCAAGAAGATGGACACTAGACTGATTTTCTGCTCAACATCGCTCTCCTGCCCTTATCCCAATTTATTTCGGGTCATTAATTAACGAGGATTATGATTTCCTTATCGGGTATGCAGAATAAACACGGAGCTTTTAATTTGATGGCTTATCGTTGACGCGGAACTTAAAATTCTTCAAGAAGATAACTTGTTACGATTGCTACACATTCTATTCCTCAATTATGGAAAGTTAATGTCCAAATCGTTATGGAAATGCTTTGTCACTACACAAACAAGTTTTGAAAGTGAAATTATGACAGTTAGTAATGTATTAGTTCAGTTTTGTTTGTTAAACACTAGACGATGTTTAGATTTGCATATTCTGTAGGTGATACGGACTATGTCAGAGCGGCACTTATATGAAGCTTCTTTATGTAACTAAATGTTGCCTTCTAAGGATGTAAATATTCTTACAACATTGGATTTTAACGACTTTACCTTAAGAGGATATTGAGGACATTTGGCTATTGTAAAAATAGGCATAGAGAGAACTTGAACATCTTAAAAACTGTTGTGTCGGAGTTCTTTTGGAGACACTTTTGATCCAACGCTCAGTATTTGGAAAATAATAAGCGACCAATATTGGTAGGAAGATGCGGTTTTGTACGAGGGGCTCGTGGATAAATAATAACGGTAGCACGGGTCGATCAATCAAGTTAAGCTACGTTTGCCGCGGTTGGTCCGTGGATGGTGGTGACCATCTTTTCATACCGAGATCCCTCCACGCCTCGAAGAGCACGTTAAGCCGTTGGTCCCGGCTGTTATACGTAGATCTTTGACAGTCGTTACGGGCCCTCGTCTGAAAAACAGTCTTACCTAAGGGTATCGTATTACTCTACTGAGTAATACGATATCCCTAGGTAAGACTGTTTTCACCTCCACAACCCAGTTACTACTG